>CM076674.1:144702859-145309109 GCA_038501925.1 Xenopus petersii
TTGAAAACGTGGAAGAGGGCCTGAATAAAAGATGAGTAATAAGATGTAGCAATAACAATAAATGTGTAGCCTTACAGAGCATTTGTGTTTACTATGGGGTCAGTGACCCCCATTATATAGCTGGATAACCCCAGATAATGAAATAACTATTAAAAAGAAATAGGGATGCACCGAATCCACTATTTTGGATTCGGCCGAACCCCCGAATCCTTTGCTAAAGAATCGGCCAAATACCGAACCGAATCCGAAAAAACATTTTTTATTTCCTTAATTTGTGACAAAAAGTCACACGATTTTCCTCCCCACCACTAATTTGCATATGCAAATTAGGATTCAGATTCGGTTCGGTATTTGGCCGATTCTTTAGTACACTGATTGAACTTACATGGCAGAAAGCGATTACTTATTTACTTACTCTGCTGGGCACATCTCTCCATTGATTAACATTGTAACAGCTGTACGGACAGAGCTCAGTTGCTGCAAAACATACTGTGGCAGTGTAGGAATTAATAAAGTGGTAGGAGATTTAGCTTTGAACCCTCAGTCATCCAGCTTTTGTTGAACTGCACCCATCTTTATTAATCAAGTACAGGTATGGAATCTGTTATGCAGAATGCTCGGGACCTGGGATTTTTTGGATAAAAGATCTTTTCATAAATTGGATCTTCGTAACTTGTGCAGGCACAAGTCACATGACTTGGGGCAGCTGGGAAATTGACAAAATGTCTAGCCCCATGTCAGATTTCAAAAATGAATATAAAAAAATCTGTTTGCTCTTTTGAGAAATGGATTTCAGTGCAGAATTCTGCTGAAGCAGCACTATTAACTGATTCATTTTGAAAAAAAATTTTTTTCCCATGACAGTATCCCTTTAAGTCTGCTTGAAAATCTTGTAAACATTAAATAAACCCAATAGGCTGGTTTTGTTTCCAATAAGGATTACGGTACTGTTTTATTATTACAGAGAAAAGGGTAATCATTATTAAAAATTTGGATTATTTGGATAAAATGGAGTCTATGGGAGATGGCTTTCCCGAAATGTAGAGCTTTCCTGATAATAAGTTTCCAGATAATGGATTCCATATCAGTGCACAGCTCTAAGCCTGATTGGCTAGTCTAGATATCAGTTACAGAGGAAAAGGAGGATGTAGCAAACACATAACTGTAGAACTATCGGTGTGCGATTAAGAAATGGTGTTGCAAAATCTGAAAATGTCAACACTGAGAAAACACAGACTCAGATTGCAGAATATTTCATTCTGAGCATCAAAAAAAGGTATCAGGGGGGATCCACAGAACCACTGCTGAAATAAAACAGAAATAGGGAAACCACTATTTTATTTGATGGTAAATAAATGCTTAATATTGAGAGACGTATAGGGAGAAGTTGGATGGCAAGTGTGTTATTGTATCAATTATTGTTAAAGAGATGGTTCACCTTTAAGTTAACTTTTAGGGGGTTATTTACTAAACTCCGAATGTGAAAATCACAAAAATTAGTGATTTTTTTTTATAATATCAGACTTTTAGAAAATCATGAATTTTTCGGAATGTATTAAACCCAGAGGATGGAAAATTCAGAATCAGAAAATCCGGCATCTCAGACCTGTCGAGGTTGCATATAAGTCAATGGGAGAAGTCCCAATGAATTTTTGATGTGCGCTGGGAAACAAAAATCTGAGTTTTCAGGTGAAAAATCCAAAAAATCTTGAAAATCGGATGAAAAATCCAAAAAAATCCTGTAAATCAGATTTTTTTCACGGAAAGGATATTTTCTGGAAAATATAATAATAAATAAGCGCAAAAAAACCCGAGCGATTTTGATCGAGTTTGTAGCAGAAAATATTGAGATAAATTCGGACTTTAGTATAGGTATATAGTATAACCCCTTTAGTATAGGATGGCAAATTCTAAGCAACTTTTGCATTGGTCTTCATTATTTATTTTTAGCAGTAGTTTAAATGTGTGACTGGAGTATGAATAGGAGAGGGCCTGAACGTAATAAAAGGTAACAATATAATTGTATCATTGAACATGAATACATTATTGGCTGCTGGAGAGAGCTGGAAAGAGGCAGAAGAGGAGGGAAATAATTTAAAAAAATTATAAGTTTTTTTGCCAGACAGGGCTGATTTTTGGCCTGGATGTGAATTTCTGTGCTGAAATCTGGTGTCTGCACCAATGTTAACACAGTGCCTTTCAGTGCAGACATAGGAGCCAGTGAAGGTCTCTAGATTGGCCAATTTTGGCCTGGGTCTAACCATAGGCCAAAAATCAGTCCCATGTAGCTGTAGCAATGACAAGTATATCATTAGTATATCTGATACCTGGGTAGAGCTTAATTGTACAGCACCTATGCAGGCACATTCATTGATTAACCATAGCTCATTTACAAGTATTTATTTGAACAGGGTAAAATCCACTGCACATATATTGGTCACTAAAAGAGTTAAGACATGTCCGCTCCTGCCAAGTGGTTCTTAGACAACGGCAATTTAACAACAGTTAACTCTTGAGTAACACTTACTTCTCTATTTTTCTCTGAGGACACAATGTCTTGCAATGGTTCCATTGGGAACTCAAAATAGTGTTGCTAAACTTCAGCTCATTGAGAAAGTCGGTGATTTAACTGAAGAAACAGACAAACAAAAAGGATGAACAGGCTAAAAAAATGGCCTGAAGTGGTATGGTTGTCTGCATTGTTTGCATTCATAATACTAGTGTGGGGTTTGTATACATAGCAACAATAGTAAATTCACGGATCCGCACACACAGTGTTCTCTGCAGTCGGGGACCCCCCCAAAACGTTGATCTTGTTGGTGGTATAATAATAAAAAGAGGTGCCAGGTGCAGAGAACATTGTGTGTGTGAATCCGTTTTTTTTTTTACTACTGTTGCTAGGGGATCTTGCCTGGTCAACAGAGGACCAGCATCACCATTGCAGTGAAAGTGGATTTGCAGGAGTGCAGCAACTGACAGCCATAAAACCCTTTCAGAACTGTCAGGGTCAAAATTCTCTTTTCTGCTAGCAGCTTTTTCCCACTTGTAAAGAGAAAACATGTTGTTTGGGGATCACTCATGAATGATCATTTTCACTCTCCTGCATAGGTCGAGAGTAATGAAGTTTTAGGGAAGCTTAACCACCCCAATAAGAGAGCAACTGCCATATGAATATATATTTATAAGCTCTATAGGTATCTATTGCCTCCTCAGACAAGAATTTCACCCTCTGACCCTACCAGCATTAACTATGTTTGATATGAAAAGCAGCTACACCTAGGAAAATGAGTTTTGATCACCACAGTTCTCCCGGGCCATGGTATTTAAAACTCTCCATGTACCAGGAGCCAGCCCCGGGTGCTCAAAAGTTCAGACTGGACTTGTTCTGTTCATCCTCTCCTCCAGGCAAGTCATCTGCTCATGTTTTAGCCAGTAAAAAGCTGAGGAATGTTCCCAGGAACCTTCTTCCTAACAGCAGATAATTACCTTTAAACATGAATGTGTAGAGAGAATTTAAAGGAGAAGGAAAGTCATTTCACACTTGGCGGTGACAAAGTTAGGCACCCCTGAGTGAATGTATTTACTAACCTGAAACCACAGGCCGGTGCGCCTATAAGCAGAAAACTGCACCGGCCGGGGTTATTCCAGTGAGCACCACGGAGCGATCCTCTTCCAGTTTCTTATTGTTTCTCGCGGCTGCACATCCGCATTAGAGTGAAAAGCTGAACTTTAACAAAAAAAGCCGGCTATTTCATTCTACCGCGCATGCGTCTGCCCTGGGAAATTTGAAGAAAGAAGAAGTTGGAAGATGATCGTTCCGTGGAGCTCGCTGGAATAACCCCGGCCGGTGCAGTTTTCTGCTTATAGGCGCACCGGCCTGTGGTTTCAGGTTAGTAAATACATTCACTCAGGGGTGCCTAACTTTGTCACCGCCAAGCACTGGCCCGGGGTTTCAGGTAAGTAAATACATTCATTTGGGCGTGCTAACATTTGGCACCCCAAGTGGTTAAAGACTTTCCTTCTACATGGCATAGTTTTTATTACTAAATGACTGTGTACATTGCAAGTAATTCATTCTACCACTAAAATATTATTCTGGAACCAATACATGTTTTCTTATGTAATTTTGGTGTGTAGGCAGGTCATTGTGCCTGGTCATGTGTGGAACTGATTTCAGATAAGCTATTGTTTCTACCCAATGTAACTGAAGGAGTCGCGACATGGGTTATCTGGGGCATGGAAGCATTTTTAACACTGTAGGTGCCAGGGAGCTGGTTACATTCCCACTGTTTTGCTGATGGGCTAATGGGGGAAAGGGAGGGTTGACAGTGCAGCAGTAGAGTGCATGAAGTTAATCAGAGCACAAATCACAAGACTGAGGGCACCTGGGAACTAACAAGTCTAGTCCCATGTCAGATTTCAAAATTAAATATAAAAAAAATCTGTTTGCTCTTTTTAAAAATGCATTTCAATGCAGGATTCTGCTGGAGGAGCGCTATTAACTGATGCATTTTGTATAAAAACATGTTTTCCCATGATAAAATTCCATTAAGGTGGTCTTTGGTTTGGAAACCTGTGGACCGCCACCAGGGCAAGATCTATATTACTAGCCTGGGGAGTATTAATTGGATTTGTGGGTCTCACATACTATTGCAGTGTTCCTTGTTTTCCCACTTTTACATCTGTATTAAACCCCTGTGTAAACTCTTTTCACAAGGTATTTCCCTGTTGCTCATACATTACACTTTGTGTGACACTGACCCCTCCAGTGATGTCAGAGGTAGACCATGTATTTGCTTGTCACTGGATGGGGTGGGATACAGTGGGGTTATGTCCTCAGGGGCTCATGACTGGAGACATCACTAGAAGAGGCTGGCCGGTAGGAACTCTTAGATCCTCCAGCTGGTTGTTACACACATATAGTATACTGTTTCAGCCTGAACCCACAGGTCCCGGGCCGAGCAGGCACATGACTACTGCAGTAGGATAGGAAACATATCTCAGTGGGTTGGGACTATCACTGTAAGAATAAAACAGCAATATAGTCAAATATCTGAGTCCATATTAAGGTGAACCTCTTTTTTTAGTATGTAGAGGTGGGGGTAAAAGGCTGCCTTGTTCTACACCTGGGGCACTGCTCTGTCCCTCCAGAGCTCAGCATAGTGAAGTAACAGTGAAGGGATGCAAAATTTCCTATGCTGGGGTCATCTAGAGAGGCCTCCTGCACAGTAAAGTTGTACTGTAGTACACGTGAACACCCCTCCTTCTCCCTTTAGTATCTGTTCATTAAAATATTGACATAATGTGCTCAGGGAAGCATATTACACACAAAAAAACACCTCAATAAGTTACACTTTGCCCCCCCTCTAATATACTCTATGGCCACTAATCAGTGCAATTCTTTATACTCTGAAAATGTAACTTGGCATTCTGACTAGACTATTCATTGGTGCATATGTGCTCCATCTACACTCCTCAAATGCTTAAAGCAGAACTTTGTTTTCCACTTCTAGACGACATGATATTTTGTACCTGCTGTTCATTCATTTCTTGCATTCTTTAGGGATTTTTGGCCTGTTTTTCAAAATTGTGCCCCAGTTGAAAGGCTATAATATATAAAATATTGCCATAATAAACTTATATCAATGAGTGTGCTACCTATTCTCAATTTTGCTGGTGTGAGTTAGGTGTGCTACTCCTATATTTTACATTTGTATTCCAGGAACCTTAGGGTAAAGTATCACCTTGAAAGAAATTCTCACCCAGATGGCCTGAAGCATTTTGTTTGCCTTCATGCACTTATTCATAGTATTATTATGTAGTTATTATATAGTATTATTATTTGCAATGAAGTCAAGTATATTACCCCTTAATACCTCTTCGAAAAGCTTTCCTACCACGGACGTCAGACTAACCAGCCTATAGTTTTGAGGCTGAGAAAGGGATCCTTTTTGAATAGTGGCAACACATTAGCAATTCGCCAGTCTCCTGGCACCATGCGAGACCACAATGAATCTTGAAAAATTAGGTAAAGAGGTTTGGCAAGCTCGTTTAATAGCCTGGGATGAATACCGGTTTCCGGACCTTTGTTATTCTTTACATGTTGTAGCCTCTTGAATTTCCTCTTGTGTGAACCATGCATCATAGGCAATAAGAGCATTAATCATGCAGAAATGATTGGCCAAATGTGTGATTTATTGCAGACTTCTGGTGGCTTTTTTCAAGTGAGGAAAAGGGTTTAAGGGAAAGGACTATCTGTGCCACCTCAGGGGTAAGTAATCACTAAGGGGGTACACTTGCATACTCAACTGTAAGGGCAACCTCAATATAAGCAAATTATTCATATCCTGGAACAAATCTATGCAACTTGGCAATTTACAACAGTTTTGTGCACTTTGCATATTACCCATCATGACATTTGACTAATAATGTTTGGAAATATCTGCCTTGGCAAATACCTCAATGAATAATTACGAGCAGAGGCAAAATGGCGGTCTGGGCCTCTGCTACCTTATTGTGCTTAGTCATTGTGGGTGTTCACCAAACTGTGAAGGTTAACAAGTTGACCGTTTCTTTTACCCAAATATCCCCATAGAGATAATCAAGAAAGACAACAACAAAAAAGTAACCGAAGTTTATTCATGTAAATGTAGCCGTGACATCTACCGGTGTCACAATACCCCACATGTGATGCAGATACAATGTACCTAACATAATATGCCTCCTGCTAATCTCACAGTGTTCTCCGTCAAATTAACACCAAATGAAACGTTCAGCTATTCCCTGTGGTGGTGGAGGGAGTCGTGGTAAAATCCATTTGGAAAGTGACTGATAAGCACCAATAGAATGCAGTTTTCCTCATCTATATATTGCAAAAGTTCATAACACTGTCTTGCCGAACAGACATGCTTTAGTATTCTTTGCCAGTCATGTGTATAAGTGATGTCCAGCCATTGGCCTCTCAGCTCCACTAACATCTGAGATCCAAAGTGCTACAGGGATGCGCTGTGGTCAGCAAAGCCAACTCAACACAAGATCCTCATGCATAAGTGGCCTGGTTGCATCGCATCCTAACAGCATTAGTACATTTATTTGAATCTTTCCAATGTCTTCCTTGCTATCATTGGGTGGAATCCTCTTTATATTACTAATCTCACAGCAATATGTCTCAGGTGTGTGTTTATGGGCAGCACCAATACAAAAAAGATTAAGCTTTTTATTTCTAAAAAGTGATCCTATTATAGCAATACATGGTCAAAAGTATCCAGATACCTGTCTGACCAACATCTCTATCCAAAACCAAGAATATTAATATGTAGATGTTCCTCCCTTTGTTGTTATGACAGCCTCTGTTCTTTTGCATGGACTTTCCACATGACGTTGGTGCATAGTTGGTAAAATCTGCTTCTACTCAGTCACAGGAACATTAGAAATGGGATTACATCTGGCTTGCTGCAGGCATTACAATTGATCCCACATATATTCAGTTGGGTTGATGTATGGGATCTCACTGAGCCAGTCAGCATTTACAATTAGCATTGTCAGGAATGTCATTGTCATCTGTAGCTTTAAAGGGTTAGTTTACCTTTAAGTTATCTTTTGGTATGTTGGCTAATTCTAAGCAACATTTCAATTGGCCTTCATTATTTTTTTAATATAGTTTTTGAACTGTTTGCCTTCTTCTTCTGACTCTCTCCAGCTTTCAAATGGAGATGAACGACCCCATCTAACAAAAAATGCTTTGTAAGGCTACACATTAATTATTGTTATTACTTTTTATTACTCATCTTTCTAATCAGGCCCTCTACTATTCATATTCCAGTCTCTTATTCAAATCACTGCATGGTTGCTGGGGTAATTTGAACCCTTGGAATCAGATTGCTGGAATTGCAAACTGGAGAGTTTCTGAATAAAAAGCTAAATAACTCAAAAACCACAAATAATAAAAAATGAAAACCATTTGCAAATTGTCTCAAAATATCAAGCTCTGCATCATACTAATTTAAAGGTTTGTTTTAATGGACCCAGCAGCCCAGCTCCCACAATAAAGACAAGCAGCCCAAGCTCATTATCCATCCTCTTCCAAACTGTACTATTGGAACTACAGATTCAGAAAGGTAGCATTCTCCTGGCAACTGCAGACTTGCGTGTCAGACTGCCAGGTGCTAAAGCATGATCCATGACTCCAGAAAAGCAATTTAACTGCTCCAGAGTCCAATAGTTGCAATCTTGACCTTTAACTACGGTGATGTTAAGCCTGTGTGGCACTGAACTGACTATCCACTGAAACAATTGTCAAGATCCTATGGAAAGGAAATCATCCATTTTTTTAGCTGTAGACTTGCAATTTTAACTACATGATTTAGTACTTGATGGTCCTCTAGTTTAAAACTTCCTGACCGAGGAGATTTTTGGTTCTAGATGTTTCTTCTTCACAATCACTTTGGGTTAACCCCCGGCAGCTCTAGAAGGGTATAAATATGATAAATTGATTTATGGAAAGGTGACATCCTATGATGGCGACAAAATGAAAACAACGGAGATCTTTACTATGACACATGCTGTTTGCTGCTGACAATTACACGTCTGTCTGCTTAATCGTACACGTGTTAACAATGAGTGTCTTAAATAGCGATTTACACTAATTTAAAACAGTGTCTGGATACTTTTGGTCATAAAGTGTGTACGTAATGGCAACATGCCTCTTTGATGTGATCTTGGCTCTCAGCAAAGACATCTTGGGAATGATTACAATATTTCATGTATACATAGTAAACATATTTCACAGAGTTGAATTTCTACTTAGTCCACCAAACTAAACATAGAATTGTCAGATTATTGCTTTGCATGTTTAACAGCTAATAGACAAATCAACAGTGCTTCATGAAAGTTGTTTCTGCATACCCTTGGAAGGTCTTACATAAGCTGAAAGTCGTTCAATGCCATTTTTGTGGTAAATACTGTGGTTAAGCGTTCTGTAATCACTGAAGTCCCGAGTCTGAAGCAAATTATAACACTCAGATGCCAAAGAGGCTGCAGAACTCTCTGCGAGTTAGTTTTTTCTGTCCTGCAGTGTTCTAAACAAAAGTATACATTTAGAAATTGAATATTTCTTTTTTTCTTTCTTCCAAGCACATTGAAGGTGAGAAGTGTTGAGCGGCTATGATAAAGATTTCCTTCTTGTTTCGCACTGGTCCTTCACTCCTGCTGCTCATTGACGCTCTGTGATCTGTCAGGAATGGCCAGTGCCAGTGAGCTCTGACTATGTTGGAGAGGTTCTATACTGAATAGACGTGTGCTTTTCAAGTCTGAGTTTGACTCCGTATGTGCAATTGTTATTGTAAGAGGACGTGACAGGGAAGGTTATTCTGCAGCTACAAAATGAACACACAAACAGCATATTTAATAAAAAAATGCCAGGTGACTCATTAAAATAAGAAATGATATAAACCAAGAAGTTCTTTGACCATATAAAACACCCTACCATGTGCAGATTGCTTTTCTGATAGTCGGTTATCCACTACTAGGAGTTAAATTATCTCTTATAATAAATACTGTTATTTATATATTTAAAGAGTAAAATGAGAGGGGTATTATAATATGATTTTACATGCTTGTATCCAGCCAGTGGTTATACAAATATAAACAGAAAACCAGAGTAACACTTCCCAAATATGCTTCCTTATAAAAGCAACATTTTGTTACAGTGTTTCTATCTTGGAGAGACACCTGAGAAAGTCAAGATGTTGGAAATTGTATTTTTATTTGTAATGTTGTACTCTGCCTGTCTACACAAGCATTGTAGAAGTTTTTGTTTGATTTTTTTTTAATATACATTGCAAGTTAAACCTTTTGTGTTATGTCCCACGTAATTTATATCAGACGTCATTTAATCAGAATCATTGTCGCTGTTTTTATTCGGAGGTCAACTTTGCACAGGTGTTTTATCTTGATTCCTGCCTATTGTTCAATTGACAGGCTCAGCAGACAAGGCTCTATTTACATTACAGCAGCTTGTAGGAGGGAGGGGTAATGACATCACTCCAACTTGCAGTGCAGCAGTAAAGTGTGACTGAAGTTTATCAGAGCACAAGACCTGAGGGCAGTTGGGAAATGTCAAAATGTCTAGCCCCATAGCAAATTTTAAAATTAGATATAAAAAAATCCATTTCTTGTTTTGAAAAACGGATTTCAATGCAGGATTCTGCTGTAGTAGCACTATTAACTGATACATTTTGTAAAAAACATGTTTTTCCATGACAGTATAGAACACAATCTTTCTACAGTGACACTAATTACACAGAAATGATTATTCATGACACCAAACCACAACTTGCCCTTTGAACCACCACAACTTGCATTAGTTCAGACTGCAGTCAGTTTTATAAGAAAGAGAAGAGGATCACCATTTTTTACCCACCAGCTTTTTAACTTACCATCTCCCCAGCCTTCAGAAACCCCAGCCAAATCATAATGCTTTTTCCTTAGCTCCCCCAGCTTCTCTCGCTCCTTTTGAAGTTCATTTTCCAGTTCCAGGACTCGCACCTGACATCAATACAATAATGATTATAAGATAATGAGCAATTATGCAATTAAGTACTACTTGCTGAAGCAACCTAACCTGTCTGTACTTCTACTTGTACGCAGTATAATTGGCTACACCTGTGCAGAGCTATTTTCTATACCCTAGATCTTATGCATTAGATGCTAACGGCTGACCTTCCAACCAGTTCCTACATACACTGCCAGCTCCCTCAGACCACTCTGCCTGTGCACCAGTTCTAGAATAGAAGAGATTCCTCTGTGCAAAATGGAGAATACCATGTACATTTATTGGGCTAGCAAAGTATTTACAGTGGCACAGCCCATGTTCATCTGTAGTATCCATAGTTACATAGTTAAATTGGGTTGAAAAAAGACAAAGGCCATCAGGTTCGACCACTCCAAATGAAAACCCAGCATCCATAAACACACCCCTCCCTACTTTCACATGAATTTTATATACCCATATCTATACTAACTATAGAACTTAGTATCACAATAGCCTTTGATATTATGTCTGTCCAAAAAGTCCTTCTCATCCCAACACACTGCCATTTAGTGTATAACTTGCATTTATATTATTTTTGCCAAAGTGCATAACCTTGAATTTATCAACATTGAACCTCATTTTCCAGTTTGCTGCCCAGTTTCCCAACTTTGACAAATCACTCTGCAAAGTGGCAGCATCCTGCATGGAACCTATAGTTCTGCACAATTTAGTATCATCTGCAAAAATAGAAACCGTACTTTCAATTTGTAGTCTATCTTTTAGCCAGTTCTCTATCCAGGTACAAAAACTATGTCTATAGGCCAACATTCTTAATTTAACCAGCAACCTTTTGTGTGGCACTGTATCAAATGCTTTAGCAAAGTCTAAGTAAATCACATCCACTGCCATCCCAGAATCGAGGTCCCTGCTTACCTTCTCATAAAAAGAAATTAAGTTAGTCTGGCAAGATCTATTACGCATAAAACCATGCTGGCACACACTCATACTCATTGCAATAAAGTACAGTATTTTATCCTTTATTAACCCTTCAAAAAGCTTTCCTACCACTGACGTCAGACTAACTGGCCTATAGTTTTGAGGCTGAGAACGGGATCCTATTTTGAATAGTGGCACCACATTAGCAATTTGCCAGTCTCTCGGCACTAGGCCAGACCTCAATGAATCCTGAAAAATCAGGTAAAAAGGTTTGGCAATCACAGAGCTAAGCTCGCGAAGTACCCTGGAATGAAAACCATCTGGCCCGGACCTTTGTTAATCTTAACATGTTCTAGTCTCTTTTGAATTTCCTCTTGTGTGAACCATGCATCATTAGTTGTATTACTGGAATTGGGACTATTAAGAAGGAAACCTTCATTAACCGGTTCCTCATTTGTGTAGACAGACGAAAATATGAGTTCAGAATCTGCGCTTTTATTTTGTTTTCATCAACCAGCTGACCCACTCTGATACTAAAGGTTCCACCCCTTCCTTCTTCATTTTGTTTTACTAGTAATATATTTAAAAAATAATTTTGGAATTTTTTTACTGCTTTCTGCAATATCCTTTTCCATATCAATTTTAGCTTGCCTTATAGTTTCTTTGTGTGATTTATTGGCATCTTTATAACTTATAAATGATTCGCCTGTCCGAGCTAACTTGAAAGCCTTAAAAGCACGTCTTTTCTTACCCACCTCAATATGGTAAGGTTTTTACAAGAGCAGACAATAATACAATAACTGAGCGAAAGCCCGCTGCTGTCATTACCTGAGAATCCATCTCCTGACGTTTAATCTGTGTCAAGGTCATGCTAGAGAAGTCCATAGTGTCTGTAAGAGGGAGGTATTGTAAGTGTGGAATTAAATATATTTAGCTAATATGAGGACAATTAAGATAGACACATGGGTATCATTAGTAAAGAGATTTAGAAAAAAAAAACAACTTGCCTTTTTCCTCAATCTGAGACATAACACACTTCGTAGAAGCCACAACCCCGGCTGCATTTTGATTAACAACTTTGGAGGCCAGTTGCAGCTTAGAAAGGTTGGCACTGTTCTTCTCAGCTTTTACCTGCAGGCAACAGTGATGGTTTCAAATCTACTGATGACAACATTTGCCACTTCTAAATGCTCTGAGTGAAAAACCAAAACTGAATGCTGGTTCAATAAAGATAATGCATGTTATACTGTTATTACCACTGCACAGACGAAAGAGAATTGCAGCTATAAACCATGTTCTTCAAAATCAAACTGCATTTAACTAACTTTGCAAAATTAAAAATAACTGGTTAGTGGCATTTTAGTTTACTTGTCATAAAGCTCAGGCTATCATAAATGTTTCCTTATGTAGCATCTGTCAACATTTTGTAATGTGTTAATTATATAAATAGTTTTTTTTACTCATTATCTTGTTGCCCAAAATTTGCATGCTTTATATGTGCTTCTTTCCTCTCCCAGTGGTATTAAAGCTCTGCATTTGGCCAAAAACAGATCTCAAGCATTTATCTGTACATTATTCTTACTCAGCCACCAGGGCTTCTCCTTCCATGATGGAAGTTGAGAACCTTGCCTCATGTGGCAGTTAGCGGCTAGTTATTAGGGGTGGCAAAAAGCCTCTCTGGTAAATTTAAGAGCAACATTTCGTCTTTAAACCATAAATTCAGCTCTTACAGTGCATTGAGTGCAACAGCACTCTCTGCATGAGTGTAACGCTGAACAGAAAAGTGGGGAGGCATTGGGGCTGCTGCCTCAGTCTTTGTATTGAATATACACGAGTAGATGCTTTAAAAAAACTTCAACACAGTGGAAGTGCTAGGAGTAAAGTTGGAGTTCTCCTGCACGACCAAGTGTCAAGTGTCCTGCCTGGAAGATGGAGCTTTTCCCCATACATTTCCAGTGTCCCCTGAGATGCCAGAGAAATGGAAATTGAATCTTATCAGTTATACCTTAGAAGCTGCCACCAACTGGGCTGTGCTTGCTGCAATTTCATGGGAACACACAATGAGGTCCTCCAACTTCCCCTGGCCCTGGGCCACAAGGTCTGCTGCATCACTGCAAAGAAGAGTACAAAAGGAAGAGTTCTGATTAGACTGAGGTTATAATTTTTTAACTCAGACAGAGAGCATGACAAAATGAACATTGATAAAATTTGAGTAGATGCTCCCTATAGTGTCATTATACCGGGTATACTGAAAGGCACTAGGAAGAGAAAGCTAATTGCCCACACTCTCTCTCTCTTGCTGCCTATAGAGCTATATACCAAGCACAAACAGAAAAAATTCAACCATTCCTGAGTGCCTCCATTTTATTGTTAGTAATATTCTTGCAAGCTAGGGTCGCATAAAATCCAGACTGCTCAGAAAATAGATGACCCTCCTCAGGAACATGTTAAACAAACATTTGAACTTGCGCTACATAGAAACCAAATCCTAAAAATAGTCTGGGTAGCCTACATGAGTAAAGTTAAGAAAACATTGAATTATAATGGCCCTCATTTACTAATGGGCACCAGAGTAACAACCCATAGAATCCAGACATCCTGATTTATTGATTGCTGTGTGTTACTATGCAGACAGTTGAGCTTATGCTTAATACTTACACCATTACAGTAGCTCCCCAACCCACAGCTTTCGATGCGGAGATCAGCCCTTCTGTCCAGCGAGAATTCTTGGCATAAAATTCCTTTTGAGATGCTGCACCCTGCAGGACAGTCTGCTTATTATTGTCAATTTATTAAATGGGTTCCTGTTGAGCTTATTAGTCTCTTTCTTGAGTTATCCAAATTGTTTCTTACAGGATTTAACAAGAAAGACAATTCTGGGTGTGCATTACAAACGTACTCCAAAAAGGAAGGAAATAAAATATCTAACCATTTAACCTCATGCATCATGTAGTACAAAACTGATATCATGACAAGATATTATTGCACATTTTCTATGTTAAACTGGTATTTCTTATAAAGCACTAATAGCCACAGCTACTTCTTCCCACAAATGTGGTGCTGATAACAAGGTTGATCTTACCCTTCCACTTTCAACAATCTCTTTTTGTAGGTCTTTAGATGCCAATATCAAAGCTTTTATCCCCTGCATGAGATCTGTGCATGATCCAAGAATCCTGCAAGAAAAAAACAATATATATATAAATATATAATAAATGTAAATATGGAGCTCCTTAAATAGCATTTATGCCATATATGCTCCCCACACTAGAGCTGCATCAACCATCAGATTCAGGTAAAAGGCTGCCTGATCCTGATTCTGCCACTTTCACGCTTATAATTGCTTTATCCATCCAGACAGCAGGCTGCATTAGCATTCAGCTCCAGTCAAGTGATAGGTGCCTGTTAAAAGTCAGGAAGGCAGGCCACTCATTTTGCAATATGGTTGGCAATTTAATAGTTTGAGATGTCTGTGATAGATATGAGCTATCAGAATGTAGTGATTTGGTAGAATAACTAGCCAGCCGCTGACCACTTCAGCAAGTAAAGTCAGCTGAGTCAGAACTGTATATGGTTTTCTTTCACTGCACACTTCTAACCCACTAGAACTGGTGCAAATTGGTCTTTAAGTTGTGTAACAAAACCAAATCCAATTATATTGGCAGCCTATGTTGATATCAATGTAGTGCGATAACATACACAGAGTTCATCAAAAGTCCACAATGCTCTTACCGTTCATTTACTTGTAATTTTACTCCAGTGTCATCAGTTCGGGATTTATTTAACATTTCCTGTTAAAAAAAAATTATTTGTTTTATTTATTTAAAAAACACAATCAAACCTGTGGTATCCTATAGCAGATTGCCAGTACAGGTATGGGATCTGTTATTCAGATTGCTTGGGACCTGGGGTTTTCCAGATGTCCATAATTTGGATCTCTACACCTTAAAGGTGTAACAATTGCCATTTTTTCCAAGACCATCGGTCGTACAAATTTTTTTTCGTCAACTCTACTAAAGTTAAGAGCTGAATCGTCGTATATGCAGGTAAAAACAAAAATAATTCAGGATCTGACAAGGCAGCATTAATGTTACCATGTTTGGGCACCTTCAAAGGTGCCCGATCCAAATTTTAAGTCCTGCCAGATCAATGAGACGGCCGATAACCATGCATAGATTATCGTAAGAAATATCTTTTGCAAAAAAAATATTGGTGTGTGTATGGCCACCTTAAGTCTACTAAAAAAATAATTTAAACATTAAATAAACTCAACAGGATAGTTTTTTAGGTACACGGTACTGTTTTATTATTACAGAGAAGAAGGAAATATTTTTTTTCAAAATTTGAAATATTTGATTAAAATTGAGTCTATGGGAGGTGGCCCTCCTGTAATTTGGAGCTTTCTGGAAAACAGGTTTTCGTGTTAACGGATCCCATACTTGAAATGGGTGCCACATCGTAACATGACACACAATTAGACAACCATTTTCTAGCACTTGTTTGTACAAATAAAACATGCTTAAATGACAGGAAGTGATGTTGAAAGCATGGAAGGTTAACCCTCAGTTAAGTTCTATCACAGTCTGTGCCTTTGGTGAACAGTGAAAGCTGCTCTGCTCAGGCACCATTAAGATATAAGGCCAGATGGTGGTTACTGTTTAAATCAGGCAGGCAGCACAGATGGTGGCAGGTGTTTCTGCACTGGCATATACACAATAAGTGTGCCATTAGTCTAATTTTACATGGGGACTGATGTAATTAAGAAACATTGCCCTTTCTGAAGAAAAGCTTATAGCTTTTTGACAGCTCAAAGATCAGACTGACTGGCTCTTTCCCGCGGCCACTTAACTGTGAATATGAATGTGAAAGCACACTTAATAAGCCAAGGGAAGCATGTGGTATATCTCACCTCAATTCTAGTGGCAGCTGTCTCTACGGCTGCTGCAGTGGCAGCCATTTCTTTCTCTACAAGATCCCCCAGCTCTTCTTCTCTGATATCCAGTGAGGGAGGTCGCAGCTCCTACAAAAAAAGGAAGAAGTCAGCTATTAGAGTCTGTCCTTCATTCATTAAGAATATTTAGACTTCAGACAATGGACTGATTCCGGACTTTAAAGCGTGAGAGCTTCCCCATTCAAGAGTATACTAGGGAACCTTGCTAGCCTTTCATGCTGATTTGACAACTGGATGGAATTTTATGAATAATATTTCCTAAACAAAATACTTTTCAGATAAATTTGTATGGAGGTTTCCAATTAAAGGTGAAGCAAAGTCTGAGTCACCGGGGGGTGCCAAATGTTAGGTGATTGTAGTCACTTACCTGATACCCCAGGCTGATGCACCGCACCGGTCCTGTGTACTTGTGTGCAAGCACCGCGGAGCAATACTTTTCTTTCACTCCTTTTCAATTCCTCCGGGCCAATGCAATGGCCAGTAGAGTGAGACGGCTAGCATTTTTGTTAAAGGGGTTTGTCACCTTTAAATTAACTTCTAGTATGATTTGGAGAGTGATACTCAGAAACAATTTGCAATTGGTTTTCATTTTTTTAAAGGGAAAATCCACAAAAACATAACATAAGCTTTTTGAAAAGTAAACATGATTTCAAGCAACTTTGCAATATATATCATTTAAAAAACATGAATGATTTTTAATGGTTTCTGACAGTTTCCTAATCCTAACCCCCTGCTCTCCTGCTGATCTGTCGGACTATTTTGCTGAGCTCACTGACTACTGTTACTTTGTATCAACAGCCAGCTGTCCTCAGCCTGCATCCTCCAAACCCCACAATTCCCTGCACGTGATTTCAATAAGGAACGGAACTGGAGAAGTTGTTACAATTTGTAACATCAGTGTTTTAGTCCCTCCTTCCCTGCCAGGATTTCAAATGATGCAAAAAGAGAAGAACTGTTAAACAGCTGGATTTCAGCATCAAAAATTGTATTTACTCCTACTTTTTGAATAAACAGGTAACCGTGATGGGTATATTAGGGGTTTCTGTGTTATGTGAGCCTCTTTTTTAAATTTTGTTTTGGAAGCCGGAGTTCCCCTTTAAAGGAGAAGGAAAGGTTGAAAGTAAGTAAGCCTTATCAGAAAGGTCTATATAAATACACCAGTAAACTCTCAAAGTAATGCTGCTCTGAGTCCTCTGTGTACATATGGGCTTCTGTATCAGACTTCCTTCTTTTAGCATAAACCTCTAGGAATAGGGCTTGAGCATGCTCAGTTTGCTCCTCTCTCCCCCTCCCTGCTGTAATCTGAGCCCAGAGCTATGAGTGAGCAGGGAGAGACCCAGGCAGGAAGTGATGTCACACTAAGCCAATATGGCAGCTGCTATCCTAAACAAACAGAGACAATGTCTAGAGCTGTTTACTCAGGTATGATAAAGCATTCTGCAGAATAAATATATAGTGTTATAGCTTGCACTATTGTGGCTAATCTATTGGCAATAAACTGCTTCAGTAGCTTTCCTTCTCCTTTAAGTATTTGTGTTTTTTGAATTATTTAGCTTTTTATTCAGCAGCTCTCCAGTTTTCAGTTTTAGTAATCTGGTTGCTAGGGTTCAAATTCCTCTAGCAACCATGCATTGATTTGAATAAGAGGCTGGAATATGATTAGGAGAGGGCCTGAATAAATAAAATGTAACAATAACAATACATTTGTAGCCTTAAAGAGCATTGTTTTTTTAGATGGAGGTCAGTGACCCCCATTTGAAATCTGGAGCCAGACAAACAAGGCAAACAATCCCTAAACTAAAAAAAAAAAAAAAGAAAACGACCAACTGAAAAATTGCTTAGAATTTGCTGTTCTATAACATACTAAAAGTAACCAAAAGGTGAACCACCCCTTTAAAGTTCAGTTTTTCTTTGTGTGAAGAAAGAAAGGGAAAGAGGTTCGCTCTGGGGTGCTTGCACAGTAGTAACCTGGGCTGGTGCAGTTTTTTGCTAACAAGATCACCAACCCAGGGTATCAGGTAAGTGATTACAATTACAGGTGGGTGCCTAACATTTGACATTGAATCCCCCCAGTGAATTAGACTTTCCTTCTTCTTTAATATAAGCATTACTATGCAAATAAATAAGGATCACTGTGCAGCACACTGTATGGCAATACATTTCATTAAGCAAAATATTAACTTGCTAATGAATGAGTATATTATAAGATTCACAACTAATTAATAACACCGGGGCAAACAGGAGTCACAATCTGTCCCTGTTGCTCAGATATTGCTAATTAGCACTGAATAATGAAATGCTGCTCTGCAGGGGAAAAGCATCGAATTTGTATTTAGTGGCAAAGCAGAAAATCCCACAGAAGACCAGAGAGAAATGTAATTGAGATCAAGATCTCTGGACCAACCATAAAATGTAAAGAGAAGTGGGCCAGGCCTACAGAGGGCTTTGCTGTAATTACAGTAGGATTATTTACAATTGTGCACATTTCTTCATTAAACTTAAACTGAAACTACAAGAGAAAATGTGAGGAACGGCTCTTACTGTTCTCGACATTCTCTGATCTGCCGAGAAGGCGACTGCTTCCCTCCCCTGGGAATAAAATAATGCAGTTATGGGACCTGTTATCCAGAATGCTTCCAATAAGCTTTAATTATATCTATATCAAGTTAAAGGCACTGTTTTATTACTACAGAAAAAAGGAAATCATTTAAAGGATCATAAACTTTAAAAATAAGTGAATGTAAAATTAATGAGAGTGCTATTCTAAGCACTTTTGCAATGTACATTCATTATTTATTTATTTTTTAATTCTAAGATGTTAAAAGATACATGTAATGTTAACATGAAAGAAAGAGGGCTGCTCTGCTTAGAAACCTTTCTCAAATCTTTCCTAAGCAGAACTAATTTCTTTCTCCTGATGACTTCCTTGACTACTCCAGACTGGTCAGAAAATGACCAGCAGGTGGCGCTGTTGTAACAAAATTCATTCATGTTAAGAGTACATGTATCCATTAATATTTTGGAATTGAAGAAAATACATAATGAATGTACATTGTAAAAGTGCTTAAAATAGCACCCTCATTAATTTTACATTCACTTATTTTAAAGACTTTTGGATTACTTGGATAAAATAAAGTGACAGCTTTTCCGTAATTTGGAGCTTTCTGGATAATGGGTTTCCAGATAACAGATCCTATACCTGTACAACCAAATATACAGTCCAACAAATGATACTCAGTGGCTCATACAAACATTTACAGCAATAGTGCAGCTATTTTTCCTATGACAGAAAGCAATCTGGACTAGTGATGTAAGGGCTGGCCCGAAGCCCATGAGTCAGGTGGGTCTGGGCCAACATCAGTGCCCCACTTCCCCGTCCTTTTGTGTATATTTATAGATGCTCACTGTAATGCCTGGGTATACCTGGAAATGTGTTGAGCCTGCAGCTGGCTGAAAAGAGCTAATCACTGATTCGTTGCTAATAGTTACTGCATAGATACAAATTTGCCCAGTGTTTATAAATGAGTCCAAGGGGCAGATTTATCAAGGGTCGAAGTGAATTCGAGGAAATTTTCAAAGTAAAAAAATTTGAAATTCAAAGTAATTTTTTGGATACTCTGACCATCGAATAGGATACTACGACTTTGAATTTACTTCAAATTTGAATCAAAGTAAAATAGTTCGAATATTCAATAATCTAAGTAATTCGAGGGAATTTTCAAAGTAAACAAATTCGAAATTCAAAGTAATTTTTTGGATACTTCGACCATCGAATAGGATACTACAACTTCGAGTTTACTTCGAATTCGAATAGAAGTAAAATAGTTCGAATATCCGATAATGGAAGTACTGTCTCTTTAAAAACAATTTGACTTTTATAGTTCGCCAAATTAAATCTGCCGAAGTGCTATGTTAGCCTATGGGGACCTTCTAATGCATTTTTTGTAATCAAAGTAAAATCCTTCGATCGTATGCTAAAATTGTTCGATTCGAATGATTTCATCGTTCAATCGAATGATTTTACTTCGAACGCAAACAGTCAAATTCAGTAAAAAAAAACTTCGAGTTCGATATTCAAATTCAAAGTATTTAAATTCGATGGTCGAATTTCAAAGTATTTTTTACTTCGAAATTTGACCCTAGAAAAATTTGCCCCCAAGTGTCTTTTATTACGTAACCCTCTGTCACATAAAATAGCCCCATATGTGAAATAAATAAAACACACTATAGGGGGCGGAGATGGTATGGATATATCACAGCAGAATAAAGAGGGGGTTTTCTCCACTGTGACCCAGGAATTGTCTGGTGAGTTGTTATTTATCAATACATCTTAACCGGTACACATTATGGGCCTGTGCCACTTTATCATTTATATTATTTTATTATTTAACACTTGTTCACATAAAAAAATCTTGAAGGCACATTTATCAAGGTTCGAATTTCAAATTCATGTGAGTTTTTTTTTTTTTAAATTCGAATTAATTCAGAATTCGACTTGGGGAGATTTATTAAAATAATCAAATTTGTAAAAGTTGGACGAATTTAAACGACTCGAAAACTCGAATCGAATTTAATCAAATTCTCTGAAAAAAACTCAAATGTCAGGAAGGCTACAAAAAAACTCCAAATTGACCCCTGGATCTCTAACATTGACTTATACCGTAATACGGCAGGTTTTAGGTGGCGAATAGTTGAATTTGAAAGAGCCAGTGTATACTAAATCTCGAAAATCAAATTCGAATTTTTAAAAAGAAAAAAAAAAACTCAAATCAAGTTTGGATAATTCCTTAATCGTTCCATTAAAAAAAAAATCAAAAATTTAAATTTTCAATTCGACCCTTAATAAATCTGACCCATAATCTACAGTCTTTTTCTAATAGTATGTGCCCCTGGATTATTTCATATAGAAAAACTGGTATTTTAAGTACTACACTCTGTTGCCATCTTGCTGGATGGTAGGGGTCGGTTAGGACAGGAAATGAGCATATATTTTTTCGAAACCTCTGCATTCAGCCCATTCTACCCATGACTTCACTATGTACTGCTTCCACCTCCAGCCATTACTATTTATATACTTGAACTGACATTGACTCACCCCTTCGATTATGCCATAGATGGGCAGGTCGGTATAAAAGTAGCAATGGCACGACAGGCCCAGGTAGGGTTCGGAGTGGACAGGTTAGGGTCGGGCACAGGTCGGCTTTATGTTGACCCACATATATCACTACCGTATGTAGCACTGTGTTCACACACAAACCAAGGGCATACACACTTGCTAGTTACATCAGTCAATGAATGGCAGAGGCATGCCTTTTACTACATCACTTCTTTTTATTTAATGCTATGCCCAATGATTCAATAACCAATATGTAATAAAAGGCACTAAGTTTGCCCAGGACGAATAGAAACCAACAAGACGTTTGCTTTTAAACAGGTGACCAGTAAATGCTACCTGCTGATGGTCGATATGAACTACTGTTTCTGGGCTAACTTAGTACCTTTTATTACATAAACCCCAATGAGATTGTAGCAAGAGAATGAATAAGGTTTGAAATATTCCACTGAAGTAATGCGTGGGGAACAAGTTGTTCCATTCCTTCTGTGCTCAACTGCACAGGGATTCACTTAGGTATATACACAGCTGCCCAAACAAGCCACTTGTTCTTTCATTTATGCCATTCACCAATTCAGAGACATCCACCTACTTAATGTGACCGATAATTGTTTTGCTAAAGGTCACCTGGGAAATCAGGGCTTTTGTCATATTTTATTATGTTTTGGACTAATAAAATGCTTGAGTATAATGGAATCCGAATGCAAATGACCTTATAAACATTAAAAAATGAATTAAGAAACACAGTAGCTGCTTGAAGTTGCTCAGTATGCAAGAACATTTTATACCTTTCATGAATGTAAAAAATACGAGAGAGGAAAGCTGATTTTCAAAAGCCACAAGAAGCAATTTTTGTTTGCAGTTTTCCCATGAAACATTTGCGCATCTGGGGAAAGTTTGCATTAGGCAGGTATGGATGCCAAATGCCGGGTACTAAGCAAAATGACCTTTACCTGCTGCTACCTGACTGCTCATATACTAGAAAATCTAAAGTTCACCTTGTTTAAATGTGACCTATGCCATGTACTGCTTCCTGAAGGCATGGAATCAGTTTTCAGCTTACATAAAGTGGATTTTGGCTCAAAAGTCAATACTTTAGCATTTCCACGCTGAAATTTGCTGCCCCTGAGGGGCTGATGATGAGTCTGTTAGCACAAACAAATTCAGAAGGCAGCTGAAACAACCAGTTTGTAATTCAACTTACAGACCACTTGCTCCCATGGGATTTGTTCAGCCAGCACGTTGCACTTTGTGCTAAATCCACAGACAGGCTATATATACAGTACAAGACCCCCACTGCTCCAAGAGAAAGCCCAAGTACCACCCACAAAAACGCCTTTTATAGATACATCGCTTCCCAATAAAGCTGCATTGTATTTCTGGGAGAGGTGCAGGTCTTGGTTATCTTTGACCTACACCTATGGGTGCTAATTGTGGGGACAGGGTGCAGTGTGCAAAAAACATGCCATCTGTTGGCACCTAGACACGTCGTTTTTTAAATTATGCTACAGTGTTTTTTACAGTGAGGGATGCATTATTATTGATACAAGATACTAGATTACACCTCCAAGAATATCTAGATCAGAAAATAGAGCTCACCATAATCTCCCTTAAGGGCTAGTCCACACGAGGAGATTCGGGGAGATTTTGTCGCCTGGCAAATAATCGCCTTTTGAGCGACTATCTCCCCGAACTGCCGCTGCGTTTTTCCCCATCTCCCCAAATCTCCTTGTGTGGCCTTACCCTAAAGCAGGGATCCCCAACTTTTTGAACCCGTGAGCAACATTCACAAGTAAAGGGAGTTGGGGAGCAACACAAGCATGAAAAATGTTATTGGGCTGCCAAGTAAGGGCTTTGATTGGCCATTTGATAGCCCCTATTTGGATTGCCAACCTACATTGAGACTCTGTTTGGCAGTACATCTGGTTTTTATACAACCAAACTTGCCTCCAAGCCTGGAATTGAAACATAAGCTCCTGCTTTGAGGCCACTGAGAGCAACATCCAAGGGGTTGGAGAGCAACATGTTGCTCACGAGCTACTGGTTGGGGATCACTGCCCTAAAGGAACAGAAACAACAAACGAATGAAAGAGTTTTAAAGTAATTAACATATAGTATACTGTTAGCACAGGTTACATAGCAGATAACAGATAAGCTATGTCCAATACAACAGTGTTTATCTGTTATCTGCTATGTAACCTGTTTCTTTTCTCCTTTTTTCCCAGCTTGAATGGCTGCCCCCATGGCTACACCGCAGCTTGTTTAAATAAACCATAGTAGTCTTTCTGAAGCAAAAAGTTTCTAAAAGTGCAGAGCCACAGTAAATCATATTCTAATTACTTTGTTACACTTTTCAGTTTTTGGTTTTACTGTTCCTTTAACTGGCTTTCACATATATCTTCTAAAGCAAATACACATTTGCCACTAATGTGACTAGTACTGTATACCAGTATGAGCCCCCACTATCCATTGAGTTGGGACCCAAACCCATAGTATGGGAACCACTGATTCTATGTGTGAAAAAATAAAGCAGGTTTTATCCATTTCAGATTACAAGACACAGATATTATGATTTATAAGGTAGATAGCATTATATTTCTGTAGCAGGAGCTTAACATCATTAATTGGCTTCATATTAATGAAAGCATACCTGAGCAATCTCAGTTATATGTTTCAGTGCTGCAGTTACCCTACTGCAGTCAACCCTTCCCTCGGTCTCATCCTTTCGAAGGCTGGAGAGGTAGCTAAGCGCTTCTGTACCACATGTCCTGCAGCCGTCACTCAACCCTGAAGGGAAACAGACTCATAAGAAATAGAAGTGCTAATCTACCTTTTAAACAGGCATAAACAAACTATTTATTCATGCAAACAGATGATGGTACATGGGGAAGTTTGAAATCCAAATTTTACACCCCAAAATACCCTTCCATAGGTAAGCATTGGAATTGCCGAGAGCATATCAGTAAAAGCTTATAATAACCAACACAACACCAAATCAAATTGCTCTAAAAAAGGAAAAAAAAAATCAGGTCTGTAACTATGGGTAGGCAGAAGGGGCCCGTAAATAGGGAGCAACGGTGGGGGGAGCACTAGGCATATACCTCTTCTGTCTCCTACATCTAGTCCGGGCCCTTGTCTCACCCTCTGCCAGCATTGTTAATTTTATAAGTAATGTGTGTATGTGCAAACAACACGCATGTGTGTCAACTCTGGTAATCCCTTGTAGTGAATGCACGCATGTGTGATCATGCTCATTCGTATATCCTCGTGGGGGAGGTGGCCTGAGTCGGCATGGCCTGGGGCTAAACAAATGAATGGTCGAAGGCATAGGCAAAGCAAAACAAGTGAAAGCTTGGGGGCCCCAAGAGCAGGCCTGACCAGATAGGCTGCTATAAGATGCCATAGACAGTCACCATGTATTGAGCTTCTGTTTACTTAAAATGCTGAAGCCTATTTTGTATCTCAGTTCAGACCTGCTCAAGAGTATATTGCATAGCTGGACCAAGGCCATACTACTTGGCCAAGTGCTACAGCATGATTACTATTTGTTTGCATGCCTGCCTGCCCAATCACCTGAGACCACTACTGACCCAGAACCTCAACTGGGCTCTAGTCTCATACCTCTGCTGCCTAATCCTTGTTTGTGGCCCAGTTATAAACGGCCTCGAGAGGGTCCTGACTGCTACAGAGCATCATGTGTACAAATAGATTTTATTCATCTTGAACTTGAAATGTGATCCAGCTGATCAATATATATCAATTAGTTGCAGTCTGCAGTGGTTTCTCTTAATTTCTTTTACTGGAATAAAGTCGTCTTATAAGTGAAGTCTGAAAATCTAAAAGTTGTTCTCTCTGTGTACGGTCAGCTAAGTTGGAAAGCCACAGGAATCAATTTTAGACCCCAATATAACATTTTGTGGCAGTACCATGGAACTATATTATATATGAAAGCTAACTGCTTTGACTGCTTCAATGTAAAACAAAGCAGCGATTTTATATATCTTTCTACCTGATTCAAATGAATGAAAAACAGGCTGCCCTCTGGCAGATGCTACTGAGGTGAGACAGACACTGTTTAAAAATTCTGAGCCAATAAAAGCATAAAAATAGATGTGCTGACAAGGCTGGTCTTTGGTAATGGCAGAGAGGTAATTGGTTTGCTAGCCTCAAAGGAGCCCTGTTGTAGACCACATAAATTATTACATCCTGGAAACCAGGTTGCTCTAATTTGCAGGCTATTGTTAAACTACAACTTGCAGAGATTCTCTAGCAGCTATACGCAAAACTTACATGCCACTGTTTTACATTACTCACTGTCAGATGTTGTTGTCTGAGCTCCCTGAAGAATGACATCACTCATCCGATGCGCAAACTGAACAAGAGGTGGAAGCAACAAGCTTATATCTGCATGGTGGGAAACAGAAAGCAGAGGAATATGGTTAAGTTGTTCTAACATTCCTGATTATGTCACAGTATTTAATCTGCCTTTGTAATATACATCAAATGTAGTGCTAGCGTGCCTTATATAATAAAAACCATTGTTTATTAAACCATAGGTAGCTGTAGAGTGGTAGACGCCTAACACGTTTCGGGAACACCCCTTTAATTGATTAAACGTGTTAGGCATCTACCATACTACAGTAACCTGTTTTTGAATGGTTTAATAAACAGTGGTTTTTATTATATGATGCAGTGTGCCTTTTCTTTATTTTTTTTTTCTTGGTTTTGGTACAGGCATGGGACCTGTTATCCAGAATGCTCGGGACCTGGGGTTTTCCGGATAATGGATCTTTCCGTAATTTGGGTCTTCATGCTTTAAGTCTACTAGAAATTAATTTAAACTGGTTTTGCTTACAATAAGGATTAATTATATCTTAGTTGGGATCAAGTACAAACTGCTGTTTTATTATTACAGAGAAAAGGGAAATCAATTTTAAAAATTTGGATTATTTGGATAAAATGGAGTCTATGGGAGCCATTTCGTAATTCGGAGCTTTCTGGATATTGGGTTTCCGGATAAGGGATCCTATACCTGTATTATGCAGTGAGGAGCTCTACATGGTTAAATGCACACAGTCTACTCTCCAGTCCCTCTGGGATAACTATCAGGGTGAGTCTGTATTGAATCGTTGTGGACATTTAGGCCCCTTAGCCTTATTGTATTCAAATATGCAGTGTCTATTACTTCCTGACCAGTAAACCCATGATGATGAGCAGGCCTGCCATGCAGATCATAGTCTGGAGGAGTGATACAGGTATTTACAAAATGCAAATCATACTGCTGGTAGGTTATCCCAACCCAGAATACACAGAAGGGGACTGTTATAGTAAAGCCACCAGAGACTGAGCCCTAGCACCTATAATTGTAGAGATAGTTTATTTGTGCCCTTACTGGATATTCTTTGGGTATTTGCTATATTGTATGGCACAGTGCTTGTGGCATGTTGTGCATTGGCAAAATCACTTACTGTATGTACTGTATACCTGAGGATCACCACCACTTGGGGATCCACAAACACCTTCTTACCTTGCCATGCAGCATGATCAAAAAACCAACATGGAATGGCAGTGGAACTTAAAGGGTAAGAATTACTGATCTGTTTACTTTAACTGCCTCAGGAGTAGATTGGTTTAATTAAAACCTTAAATCTTTCATATTCATAATATTAATCAAAATATATGAAAGGTGCAGGTGCTATAAATGATTTTTTCAGATGCTTCCCAAAAAATAATAAATAAAAAAACTTAAATGAGTCCCTCAGATAAAGCTGTGTTGAGAGTTTTTGATAAAACACACCTATGGTAAGCTAGTGTATCTCATAAAGCGAGAAAGGATTGATTTCTTTATTTTTTATGAGAAAGGTAAAGGATTAAGTCAAGTCCCTGCCTGAAAATATCCGTTCCCAACAAGAAGTAAATGTTTTTCCCCCCAAAAACCACTCAAGCCTTTCATATTGTGGTATGGTGACAAAAAGGTCCCCAGTTTCCTGGGGAAAAGTGATTGATGGTATGTATGTTGGGCCACAGATTCTCAGACATTGTTACTGAGGTGAGACCAGTAGTGCTGTTAGCAGAGAAACACTTTGGGGCAAATTCACTAAGATGCGAAGTTGCGCCAGGCACAACTTCGCCGCACTTCGCCACACTTCGCCAGGCGTATTTTCGCCAGCGCTCTGCAAATTCACTAAAATCCGAAGTTGCGCACAGGGGTAGCGTAAGTTTTCGAAGTTGCGCTAGCGTTAATTTGCCAAGCGAAGCGAAGTTTCGCTAGCGATGGTTCATTTGCATACGGGGCGAAATTCAAATTTCAATGGAGGAACACGTATCACCACTTCAAATGCCTAGAAAACCTTCAAATCAGCAAATAAAAATTTTATTTTGCCCTACACATTGTCAGGGAGCCGGGAGCTCCCTCCAGGGAGGTTGTCAGGATCAAGGAGGAAGCCCTCTTGAGGGAACAAGGTCGCGGTGTCCAAAGGGTTAAACGAAGAATAGTCAGGATCAGGCAAGAGTTCACAGGCAGGCAGAATACAAACAAAGTCCAAAGTCCAGGCAAAGGGTCAGGAAACAGATCAGGAACAAGATTTAAGCAATAAGGCACACAGGAAACCCAGGATACACTTTAGGGAAGTAATCCTATTCTTGGGCGCCATTCTGGCGTCTAGTTGGCGTTTTTATTTTCAAATTTGGCGCCATTCTGACGTCATTGACGCTCTTGCGCCGACGTCGGCGCGCTCACGTCATCGCCCGGCGCCGCTACCCACGTGGCGGCCATGGGCGCCGCCATTTTGGGAGCGACGCCGGCAAGGATGGACGCGCCGCCCGGAGCTCCTGGGCCTGCTCCGGTCGGCGATCGTTACACACATGTGCCCACTGTCTAGGTAAGTTGCCATGAGTCAGGAAATGTAGGGGGGAAGGAGGGGAGCCCCAAAAAATTTTTCGATCTTTTTCAGCCTATCACCCATCATGTAGAAAACACGCCAGCGTTTTTTGGGACTTAGAAAAAATTTTTACTTTTTTTGAAACAATCCCTATCTACTCTATTGCGCTTCGCCACGTCTGAGGTGGCGAAGGAAGTCTAGCGTAAAAGGTAGCGTTCAGTACACTGCGCAAGTTAGTGAATTTGCGTAGTTACGTCGCTAGCGAAAATTCGCCTGGCGTAAGGGTGCGAAGTAACACTAGCGAATTTACGCCAGCGTTCGTTAGTGAATTTGCGAAGTACCGAAAATGCCAAACGCTAGCGAATTGACGCTAGCGTTCGGCGCTTAGTGAATTTGCGCCTTTGTCTCTCTACAACGTTGTTGTAATTGATGATCCAGGGCTGGCCTTACTGGGAATCCACAAGAGTAGGGTGGGGCGGATTCCCAAATCCGTAGCCCAGGTTTTTCAAGAGGCCTTAGGCCTATTTAGTACACCTGATGCTGAGCAACAGGGCTGAATGTGTGAGACAAACTGCTGGAGTGCTCAGCTTTAGGACAAAAAGAAAGAAATTTATTTTGTGTTAGCCAGGAGGCTGGATATTTCTGTTGAACTGCTGTTTCTTTGGTTACCTTCCCCCTGCGAGGGGAAATTTCTGCAGCAGCTGGAAAATAAACGCGGGCAGGAAGCCCTTAAACCGATCCTGGTGTGTGAAGTTGCCTCATTTGCAGCGAGTGCACCCCCACAATATATGAGCATTATATTTAATTTAGACTAAGATATCCTATATCATTAAAATGGCAATAGTGTGCAAGAATGTACTACTTCTATCTTAGTCTGGGTTTCCTACTATATTTTTTCTACATCATTCATAAATTATTTTCCTTATTTCCAAGGGTTGCCCTCTATTGTGGGCAATATGGTAAAACTTGCACAATTGCACTTACAATTGGATGGGACTTGGTTGCAGTTGCAGCGCTGTAAACCTTCTGTGGTTGAATTTCATCACTTCTAGTGCTTGGTGTTAAAATGACATCTGTGTCCAATTCTTTAAACCTAAATGCACTCCGCCAATTGACACAGGCCACTGTGGGAAACTTAGAGCGGTAGCTCCAAGGTTCCCCTGCGTCAACACGAGAATTGCACTCATTTCAGAATAGGAGGATGGTTTGAAAGGTGCTGAATGCATGAATACAACTATATTTAAGTGCAAGAAGCACCTTCTGACACAAGTACTTTTAATGAATGCACTTTTGGGCAACAGCACTTAGTGGTCATAAATAACCCCGTTATGTGTTTTTTGCACTGCTGGCGAATAAAATGCATAGTGTGTCATAGCCATTATACTGTGCTTCTCCATCTTTGTTTGTACTACAGCTACCATCATCCTGTCACTGAGAAACCGGAAGCTTGGGAATAATAACTGTGGAACAACGTAGCTCTTCTTCCCACATATAATTCTGTGCTTCCTACCAAGCCAGACTCTACTACATTGCTCAGTTTCTGTTATATTCTATCAGCTGGCAGCTAGACCTGTAGTTAAATATAGCTATATGTCTGCTGTCGCTGTCTTACTCTGCCTTCTATACTCTAGGACTTAACTGCTTTTATGTACCTGAAGGGTCTGTCATGTGAGCTTTCCAGGCTTCCTCCATTTTCTCTGTACTTTGCACTGCCGCCAGGGTCCTTGTGATAAGAAAATCTGCATTAAAAAGAATGAAAATATGGACAGGAATATTTTAACAAATGTTATAATGAACTCCACATAGCACATAAAATACAGGTAGGACAGTTGCAGTGTATAGATAACACGTAAAGGCAATCATTAGCTATAGATAACAATCTATGAAAGTATGGCCTGCAGTAACAGTAGAGGAGCAGCATTGCATGGAATTATTATTAATAAAATGTATTTTGCAGCACTGTACAACATAAGGGTGTATACATCAAACATACAAATAGTAATGCATACAGAAGATGCCCCTGCTCAATACAGCATAAAATCTAAAAGAATGGCAGCATTGCCATGTGTGTATTGCCTGTTCTGCTAATGTCTCAATTGAGAGAGAAAAAAATAGGCAGTCATGGGGATGGAAATTGTAATTTTACACTTTAAGGCAGTGGTCCCCAACCAGTAGCTTGTGAGTGACATGTTGCTCTCCAACCCCTTGGATGTTGCTCTCAGTGGCCTCAAAGCAGGAGCTTATTTTTGAATTCCAGGCTTGGAGGCAAGTTTTGGTTGTATAAAAACCAGATGCACTGCCAAACAGAGCCTCAATCTAGGTTGACAGTCCACATAAGGGCTACCAAATGGCCAATCACAGCACTTATTTGGCACTCCAAGAATATTTTTCATGCTAGTGTTGCTCCCCAATTCCTTTTACTTCTGAAGGTTGCTCACAAGTTCAAAAGTTGGGAATCCCTGCTTTAAGGGCATCAATATGCACGAAGAAGAAAGGCCACATCACAAACAATATGTGTACACACAGCAGGGGGTAAGAAAAGCAGCTCTTTCTAGCTAAAATGATGTTTATAAAAGCAAAATAATATTTCCAGCTTATTGGCTGTGCCAGTCAATTATCCTTACCTGCAGATAATGTTCCACTTGAATATTGGGGTTCATCTAATTGCCTGAGAGATTCTTGAATAATGGACTCAGCTTCCTGCAGTACACGATCAATAACACTCTCCTTCAGCTCCATAACCCTTACCTGACCCTCCTGTAAGGCAGACGTAGACAGTGGACATGCAGTCTTTTAATACTTCATGGTTTCTTACAATAAAAATAAACATTACTTTCATATTGATTAAAAAAATGTGCCTTCTAAATCTAAGTGCTGTTCTGGCATTTTGCCTTTCTCCTGATGTCCCATATGCAGATTTCTATTTGTGCAGTAAAGCAAACCAAGCAACTGGCTAACATATTGCCACCCTCCAGTGAAACAGACTATTTTTAAAATAACGTGATGCACGCCCCATAATATCTAAGAAAGCAGAGACAATACCGGTTTCTTGCTTAGACCCTCTGCAGAAGTACTAGAACATTAATGGGCACCAGAGCACACTCCTTAATTACTTACTACTAGGCTGAAAGGCAGAGTGCATAATGCAAAGGAATACAGACTGCACCCTTTTTTTTACACTTTTGCACTTCGACTGTAAATTACACCCTACTAAAATATAACAAACTTGAAATGTAATCTGCATTTATGTGTTTCTTAAATACATACATGTTATACATTTCCTTATTTGACTTCTCAGGCCACATGTCATCTGGTGAATCAAAACTGACTATTGCCGGGGGGAAAAATTATACGAGATGCATTCAATATCAATAAACTCTGAGCTGACTTTGTTTAAGAATTGTGACAAGCCTGATAATGACTTACTTGCTTAAAGGCTTCTATGCTTCCTTTCAGAATATGGACTTCTTGTTTGCTGGACTCCAATGCCCCTTGTAGTTGATCCATTTCTTGTATTTGCTCGTGTGCCTGTTTAGAGAAGAACCTTGTAATTGTCACCACAGCAAGAGAACTCTGTAACTTTAGCCTTTACACCCAATAAGTGTTCTTCAAAATGCTCTCAAAATTATATAGGAAAAGAAAATATGTATGTATGTTTAGAAATGATTTATGTGATGATGTATTTATAGAAATGTGTATAAAGTGTCTGATATTTTCATGAAAAAGCGGATTCCTTGACAAAAAAAACTATTCCCGGTGGCTCAAGAACTAAAGGTAAAATCACTGGGTAAATATCAACCCTGCAAAAGTCTCCTCTAGCTAAAAAGAATAAACAGTGCACTGGAGGAGTGTAGGTGCATCCTCAACTGCAACAAGCAGATTTTTTTTAAAGCTGTGGGAGAATTGCTTTTAAGACAGTCTAATGAATGTACTTTATTTTAAACTAGGATAATTTGCTACACTATTAATTATAGCATTTTTTATCTCTAAGCAGTCGTGCATGTTCCTTTTCCCCATATTTAGTTTTTAATACTGGTTTTTTGACTTACAACTGATTATTTTGCGGTCACTGGATGAGTGAATCATTTACACCCATCCAGCTCTAATTCATATTCTTTTATTTATATACAGTATGTATATGCATGATATGCAGAAATTGTTAATTTTTAACATTGCTCCCAGCTTGTTACCAATGGTACCTGCATTTATACAATAAACATGAGGCTACTCATCGTTGGACTGAAGGGTCCGAGGCCCACCCGGGGCTTCTGAAACAGGGGCCCCCACCCTCCCCAGGGCCCCCACCCTCCCTCTGGGCCCTCTGCCCCAGCCGAACCCCCCCCCATACCAGCTGCTAGCACCCTCTGAACCCCCCTCCCGCCCCCCACACGTACCTGTTCTCTCAATCGGGCCAGAGTTCTGAGGAGGTGCAGGCCATGTGGGCAGCAAAACGGTGTGAGCCTGGGTCGGTGGGGCCCAGTAGGTTTCTACTGACCCTAAGGCTACTTAATTTTTAAAATTCCATTACATCATCTATTCATTGAATCTGTTTGTCTGAAGCATCAAGCTTCCTGCATATAGTTACATTTCTAATTGTTTCAGCTACTCTATTTTATTGGACCAAATGAAGATGTCACTAGTACAAATAATGTTGTTTGGCAAAGAAACTGTATGTGACCCCCCCTCTCAAATTTCACAGGAGAAAATGGTATGGGAAAGGATGATGTATCAGTTATCCATGCTCACCTTTCTCTGTGTGTGTTCATTCACTCGTTGGTAGGAATCTTCAAGCTCTTTTTTAGAACGCTCCATGTCAACAAGGGCTTCACGTGCCATGGTCACTTGCTTTGTTACTTCAGCATTCTAGCAGTGAAAGAAACAAATAAGAAACCATTGTGGATTAATAGACATTAGAGAGTTGCACATTAGTAAAAACAGCCAGATTCCATTGTGATGTGCATACATATTTTACATATGTGGATGGTTAAAATGCACACTGAACTTTTCTTAACTATTCCTTTTCATCGACTTTTGATGTTTTCAACAAATGATAATATTCAGAGATGGCCAAGTCAGTACAATTAGTTCTGTTCCAAATATATATATATATATATATATATATATATATATATATATATCTTTGCTCACCCTCAACTAAAACGTTGGGTCCCATACATGTAAAAGTTAAACTAATTTGGAATAAAATGAGTATGTTATAGAATGCCTTATTCTAGCAACTCAATAACTCTACATTTGGTCTTAATTATTTTAGTTTTTGAGTTATTTGTCTTCAGCCTCTTTCAGGCTTTCAAACTGGGGGTCATTATCACCGACAGCCAAATTCAATCCCTCTCCTATTCATATTCTAGTTTCTCATTCAAACCACTGCTTTGTAAAGGTTAAATGAGACCTTAGCAACCAGATAACTAAGCTGCTGAAATACCAAACTGGAGAGCTTCTGAACAAAAAGATAAGTAACTGAAAAAAACACAAAAAAACACCAAAAGATGACTAATTGCAAATTGTCTCAGAATATGAATTCCTATATCATATAAACGTTAATTTAAAACATTTTGGGGTCCGTTTACTAAAGTGCGGTAAATCTGACTTTAAGTTTCTGCATGTTATCGCTGAGAATATTTTTACGCCAGAATATTCGCAGCGACTAAGTTTACTAAACAGCGATACGCTCAGAAGTCGTTGCGATCACTTGCGGTAACTATGTTAAGGAACCAGCTTACGTTACCGGTAATTTTAGCAAGTTGCGGATTTTCTGGCGAAAAATTAAGTTGTTGCGAATATTTATGCTATAAAATAGTCTTTTTTTATTCAGTCCCTGGCTAGTATATGTGTGTACATTTCGGTGCAATACAAAGTACCTTCCTCAGGAGTTCTGCATGGCTTTGCACGAGTTCAGCATATTTCTCCTTCAGCTTTGTGTAGCGCTGCTCATTAGCAATGGACTTTCCTGTAATGTACAAGAAGAGGAAGTTACACATTTTCACTCCTCCATTACTATCCATTCACAATGTGCTTTTCTCTAACAATGCCATGTAAAAATAATTTTATTACATATTTGCTACATGTGTATATTAGTTGCATTTTTATATTGTACACAGGACAGTGTATTCACAAACATTACTTAATGCCTTGCTTCCATTCTGCAATGCTCTTTAATTATTTACTGCTAAAGCGATTAACTTTTTCCACCTTATTACACATCAGAAATACCCCTTAGGTATTAGGGCCCCTTTCAGTATTACCTTATCAGTAAAAGAAGGCAGTAAGTCTCATCTAATAAAGGTTATTTACTTTGCAGAATCTTTCATGTCAGCTACTGTATTGTAGCCTTTACTTGAATACACTATTCCAATGCACAAAGTTAACAACAGAATCACCTCTATAAATGAAAAAATAAAGTAATAATGGTTGTTGCAGTAAATACAATTTAATCTGATAGTGGCCTCTTACGTTCTATCTCAGTCAGACTCTTCTGTGCTTTTTCTGTATCCTCTCTTCTCCTCTTCAGATCCTCCAGCTCTGTACGCAGGAATTCATTCTCATCCACTGCCTGTTCTCTGAGGTGCTTCTGCTCAGCAAATTCTGCCTCCAGCTCTTGAATCCGCCCTTTAAGGTTAGTGACCAAGCGATGGTTCTGAAACAGATATCAAATTCCAACAATCTGTTTTTTTTCTTTATAAATTATTTTCAAGACCAGTACACACCTGTTTATTAATAAACCTTTCCTGATTATTTCTGCTTGGTAATAACTTGTGAAGTTTGTTATACAGACAAAATGTGATTAGGCAGAAGTGATGAGAAAAGTAGAGAGATGAAAAGTAAAGGAAGACGTAGTACAGGTATGGAATTTGTTATCGAGAATGTGTGGAACCTGGAGTTTTCTGGATAATGGATCTTTCCGTAATTTGGATCTTGATACCTTTAGTCTACTAGACAATCATGTAAACTTAAATAAACCCAATAGGCTGGTTTGGCTTCCAATAAAGATTATTTGTATCTCTGTTTAGATCAAGTACAAGGTCCTGTTTTATTATTACAGAGAAAAATTAAACCATGTGTAAAATTTTGGTTTATATGAATAAAATTGTGTCTATGGGAGAAGGCCTTTCCGTGATTCGGAGCATTCTGGATAAGGGATCCCATACCTGCAGATGCTAAGAGAAAAAATTACAGAAAAGAAAATGATGGGATAAGGTGTATTCTGGAATATGGTATGCAGTTTGGAGCAGTGAAGAAAAGAGCGTTGAAGTATATAAAGAATTGGAGCATTTTAAATATTGAATTAACCCACATATATTTTTTACTACCCTGTAGTAAATGAAGAGAAAATAATGAATCCACCCATAGTCCTGTAACAAGCAGTTTAAGTAACTTAGCTGCCCTGGGAGATGGTTAAGCTATAATAAAAGTGTACCCTGGAATATATATTGTAATAAATGTGCAGGTATATAAGGGATGTGACCTAATATGTCACCCTCCAATGCGTCAGGAGGGAATGGCTGACATTATTGAAAATTCAAATTCAAATTTTGTTTTTTATGGACAAAACTGTCAAATTCGACTAGGGAGTTATTCAAATTTGATTCAAGTTTTTAAAAAAATTCTAATACGATTTTTAAGATTTATCATACTCTGGCCCTTTAAGAACTCAAATTTGACTATGACACCACCTGTAAACCTGCCGAATTGCTGTTTGAGTCAGTGGGAGAGGTCCAGGGATGAATTTGTAGTTGTTTGCAGCCTTTCTGACATTCGAGTTTTTTTCAGAGAAAAAAACTTCAATCAAGTTTTTTAAATTAGAATCGAATTTGAAACTAATTTGATTTGAGTTTTCAGGTCGATTCAATTCAATAAAAAATTTAATTTGAATTTCGAAATTTCTGGGGAGTATTTAAAAACTCACAATAATTCGAAATTCGACCTTTGATAAATGTGCCTCCCTGTTTGCAGACAGAGGGTGGACACTGCCTTGTGGTATATTTTGATGCAATGTCTTAATAATGTTAACTTTTATGCTGTGATGATTTTGCACTTTGACGTGAGTTACTCTGCATGATATGTATTGATTGTTTGTTATATAATCCGTGACCCTTAAGATGTTATTAATTACAGTTCACTACGTTTTCAGGTAACAGTAATGACGTAGCATATATGTACATACAAAGATATGATTTCTACCCAAGAAAAAGGTAATTCTACATGGTTCTCATTAATTCTCATACAGTAGTACAAAAGTCACATCCTACAATACAATATATCACCCTGCATGTGATCTTGTCTACCAAAGTGTCTCACCTCTGATTTGTAGTTTCCCAGTTCATCCCTTAGCACTGCAATTTCTTTGTACAGCTGTTCTATAAGGTGGTCTCTGTGAAGCAAAACAGCTGATTAGGGACTGATAGGCACAAATGCAGACCTGAAAACACTCTACAGATAAATCAATGGGTGGATTACATCATGGAAGTAAATGATGGAGCTCCGAAGTACAATGAAGCCTAGACAGTTGGAGCCATCAGGGCCTGTCTATGTATCATGTATATGTATTTGTGTATCCATATGCCTTTTTCAAATGTGGCTTTGTATGAGGTAGTGCTGATACTTATTTGATTTCATTTAACTAGACATCATGAACACCCAGAGGAGGGACCAGTCACAGTTAGCATAGCCATGCAGCTTAAAGGACAACTCAAGTCTTTATTGATGATTTTTGCCATCCAATAAATACCCTATTGTTGTACTTGATCACTGGGTTTATATTTTAGAAAAGTGCTTACGTGTGGCTGAATTGGGAACGTCTCCCAAAGTACTAAATAATTTGATTTGGGGAAATGTAAAAATACGAATGGCCCCTCAATTTCATGACCAATGTTCCCTTATAATTCTTTTCACCTATAGTGCATGCAAATTATCTTTCATGTGCACTTTTAAGTGGGTTATTTACTAAAATCCAATTTTATCTCATAATTAAAATAAAAAAGCTCTCCCATGCCTGATTTTGCCCTATTTATTAATAAAATAACTCGAATAAATCAGGAAAAAGAAAATCGTGCAAGAACTCAAATTGTACGATTATTTTGGACTTTTTTCCTGTATCGCTTGATTTTTTAGGGTTTTTTGCCTGAAAACCTTGAATTTATAGGTTTAATGGGCTACAACCAGAGTAAACCATGATATCTTCAAATTGGGATAAGGACATCTCCGATTGAATTATACAACAACCTAGACAGGTCTGAAGTGGCAGATTTTTGGATTCTGGCTTTTTGCAGCATCAGGGTATAATAAATTTGAGTATAATTTGGGTATAACAAAATTGAGTTTTTGCCCCAAAAGGCCCGACCAGATAAATTTAAGGTTTAGTAAATAACTCCCTAAATCAGTGTAAGCATAAATGTGAGTGGATTCAAATATAAATTATGCCACAAAATTGTCTGTGCACACCACAATATGTCAATACGACTTGGCTCCTTAATATCATGACCAATGTTCCCTTATAATAGTTTTCACCTATGAAACATGCAAATAATTTTTCATGTGCACTTTTAAATCTGTGTAAGCAGAGATGAGTGGATTCAAATAAGTAATAGATATGTACATTACGCCACAAATTTTTCTGTGCACTCCACGATGTGTCATGTGTGCTGTGCAAGCTTAGAGGAAATACTGATCATGACCTCCCTATAAAATTGCAGAACAAGTACAGTATAAAGGCATAAGTAAGATACAGACTGGTGTGCAGAGAACATGATGGAACAGAACTGAATTTATGAATGTACTGTATGAACAGAGATATCAAGCTGCTTGTCCATAGAAAACAAAAGCAATAGTATAGACCTTGAGGGTGTTGTATATTTTTCAGTAGAAAAATATAACTGGCCCAAATGTATCGCCTAGTTCAATTCAGAATTTCACCTACAACTGCAATGAAAATCTTATATAAACCAAAAGACACATTTTCTTCATGGAACTGAATCTGGCCCATTGTATTCGATTCATAAAGTTTCATGTGTGCAGTTTTATTTTTTTAAGTATTGGCTGTTTTGGGATATGTAAGGGATCATTTACTATTGCTAGAACCGGAAACAACCTTTGTGTGTTGGGTTCTTAGTACTCCATGTTGCACAAGTTGATTTGATGAGCAACTGAAAGGCACACTTATGCCATACCTGTGCTTCAGCCATTTCTTTACAGGTGAAATTTAGTAACCAAAACATTTGAAAAAGTTGGATATCCCCAGATATGTTGGGATGAGGCACCAATAAATAACACAATAATAATAGTATATCGCTCTTTGGTGTGTGCCACCACATGTGATTTGCAATGACAGTGAACTCATTGCGTTTATGATATCTGGTGCAAAATGTTATTGTGGCTTGTAAATTACACTGAAATTTTAGGAAAATGTGCTGATTTTTTGCACTTTACACTCCTTTAGTAAACGTGACCTATGATGTGTGCCAGATTAATCCAGTATTTGGTTGTCAAGACAAATAAATAGAGACAGAAAAACAAACAATGGGGGCACTATGGCATATGGAGAGAAACTGGTAGGACATGTAAAATGCACATCGATGTGAAGTTTTACATTTCACTTTTTTTTGCATTACCTCATTCAGTAGTGCTTATGTTAAAAAGTTGCATGAAGAATATCTGAACTTCCAGAAATAAATATATTATACTTTTACACAGAAATACCTGATTCCACAGACAGAAAGAAAACCACGATAATCTATCTCTGCTTGCTGGGACCAGTCCTATAACCCCCATAGGCTCAAGGTATAATGCAACCCATTCTTCATCTTGTTCCGTAATCAGATTCTGGAACATGAAGTCCCTCTGCTTTCCAGAGCATGTATGCACTACCCATTATGGAAAGCAGAGGGATCTTACATCCCAGAATCCATTATTTCACAATGGAACGAGGTAAGAAAGAGGTTGCATTACACTGAGAGCCACAGGGGGGATTTTATATTTTTTTGAGTGAGCTCATATAAAACGGGTATATTTTCTCTTTAAATTAGCATTTAAATAACTTGCAAAGTTTAGCCAATCATAATTTGGAGGTGGGGAGGTGTTTGTGTTGCTCAAGTAGATTGGAATGAGATGTGTACATATACACTAGACATTAATCTAGGAATATATGCAAAACTGGTAGCATTTAAATGTTCTTGTTTAGTTGGACAAATTGCATAGCATTTAAAGGTTCTTGTTTCTAGACAAATTGCAGTAGTAAATTAGCCAGAATATTTTCTGTATTTTTTATTACGTACTTGTCATCCCTGCGCATGCCATTCTGGTTGCTGAAGTTAAAAGGGTCATTGCTGAAAGAGCTGCCAAATATATCATCAAACGTATTTTCAGACAGACTCTGGAACGAAAACAGAAAACTGCTTGAAGGTTTTTCCATGTTAGGCATAAACATGCAAACTTACTTCCTGAGAATGAGCAGAGGCAAAGGAATCCACATGGCCAATGAAAACACTCACAAGTACAAAAGCTTCCAGTTCCTCCCTAAAGCACAATGAGACACAACATGCAAATTTCTCCATGCCTTAAGAAAATCCACAGACTGCTGAAAATTAAAGTGAAGCATACCCCCTTAATTACAGAAATAATAAACACTAAAATTATGTCTCACTGCCCTTTCTTTTAGGGGCCTTATTGCCATTTAACACTATGTGAATGCAACAATGAATATTTGGATATTTGCAGTAAGATGTCATTGTTTGTAGGTGTAAACTGTTATGACTTGTGTTTGTATCCCCTCAGTCTCTATAGGTCTGTAGGAGATGATGGCTCTGCAAGAAAAACATTAACTACAGAGGTTTTCTGTCTGGGTAAAGCAAAGCTACTCACACACCAGATAAATGAAGCGCCTGGCCAGAATAATGTATTCATATATGTTTGCTGAATGCTTATATAAAAAATCTATATAAATCTTTACTTTAATTGTAACTATTAAATGTGATTAGTTCATTGCACAGGCTATTTGTGTTTTATTCATGACTGAAATAAAAACACACTGTACCACCTACTGTACAACGATAATTATCTGTATAAACCACAAAGGAGCTAATAGGGTTAATGGACGCTTCCAGCTCTGTGAGGTCTCAGCATTGTGAAATAAATAACAGGTGTTCACTTTTTGGTGAAATGATGCCTAACATAGGTTTCAGCAGCTGACCTACAAAGGCCAATAAAGACACACAACTTTCTAAGGGCTCTTACACACGGGCGTTTTTTGTGCACTCCCCTGCATTGCGCTTTCTTCTGTTCAGCCGCAGGAGTAGATGCACTCAATTATTGTGAAGGGCGCTGTACTCACACAGACGCATGTAAGCACCAAATGCAGGTGGGACGCAGCATTTCACCTGTGTTCGGCGCATACATGCGTCTGTGTGAGTACAGCGCCCTTCACAATAATTGAGTGCATCTACTCCTGCGTTCCCCTGCAGCTGAATGTAAGAAAGCGCAACGCAGGAGAGCACATGAAAAATCGCCCGTGTGTAAGAGCCCTTATTTAGTTCCTTGTAGCAATTCTGCTCATCATTTATTCTAGAAAAGTATTCATAAAATTAGAAGTTTCAGAATTTTAATATCAGAAATCGTTTTTATTTAACCTTTCTGTTCACTTCTCAACTCATTTTTCATTCTGATATCAGTGCTGAAAATAAACAGGCAGATAAAAAAAATGCATATCCTCGTCATAAACCTGGAATAGACTAGTCATATTTTGACAGGAAGGAAGTATATTCAGCAAGTATATTATCCCATGTCGACCAGAAATTATCTGGCGTGAGGTGCAAAGCATCAGGGGTGCAGGTCAGTCCACAATGACAGCACACATTTTTAAAGTTAAATATGAATACAAACTGCAAAGTTGATTAGATCTCACTTAATTCTATAACGACCTAAAAGTTAAAGGTAAATTTCCTGTTGAACAGTTTTAGTTCCTTAAAAATCAGTATTACTGTCTTGTAATCTCTTCTGACAATGCTCTTACAGAAAACACTGTTGGGTTCTAGGGCCTCCGCTCTCCTGATCTCCTGACAGCAGCAGAGTTACTAGTGAAGGGTGATGCTCTAAGCGCCAGATTCACACAGGCCTGATGGCATGGTGGGTGATCATGGCTTTAATGGGAAAATGTAATAAAATGTGTAAAGTTTCCTGTCCTTACTGATGATTGGATCGTCAAATGATGGTCCAATCACCTGCAAGCTCTAAATTGTTGCCTGTTTAAAAGTAAACATCTTGTTTTTTGCTTTGCGCTACTACGACTTTGCAATTTTAGTGCATTTTATTACCTATGAGGGGTGGTTTAATTGGCACAATGTAGCTTAGGGCTTTCATTAACATTCTAAGCAGTGACAATGTTTATGAAAGGAGTACAGCGGTTTCCATATTTAATATATGCACTCATATGGGAAACACTATATATAACTAACAAGGAGTTTCTATGTTCTCCCCACATCTTTGTGAGTTTCCGAGGACTGCAGTTTGTTCCCGCACTACAACAAAATATACAGGCAAGTTAACTTGATCCCCAAGAAATAGACCCTAGTGTGTTTGGGTTGTATAAATGGAATGGGTACATTAAATTATAGGCTCCAGTGAGGCAGGGACTGAAATAAAACTTAATAATAACAGTGATTTCCACTCACCTGATGCGATAATGTATCCATCCCTACAAGATCTTCTGTCTCTATAAGTGTCTCACTGTCAGGAGGTGAGTTTTCACTTGGTATTAGCACCACAGGGCTAATGTGTTCCGACAGTGCTGAAGCCCGCAAGAAGTTTGGCGGATTCTAAGAAATAAGTGCTAATTATACCAGATGCATTGTAAACATGACTGAAAACTTATAAACACAAGTAAATAGGGATACACTGAATCCACTATTTGAGATTCGTCTGAATCCTTCATGAATGATTCGGATGAATACCGAACCAAATCCTAATTTGCATAATCAAATGAGGTACAGGAAGGGAAACAGTGGGGAAAATGTTTCTACTTCCTTGTTTTGTGATAAAAAGTTATGTGATTTCCCTTCCTGCCCCTAATTTGCATATGCAAATTAAGATTCAATATGGTCAGGCACAAGGATTCAGCTGAATCCGGATCCTGCTGGAAAAAGGCTGAAACCTGGCCGAATCCTGAACGAAATCATGGATTCAGTGTATCTCTACAATTCAATTTGTAAAAGAGAGAAGGTTGCTCATAGGAGAACAACATTTTTATTTCAAACCTTGTAGATCAAATGAGAACTACTGCCTGACAAAAGCTAGAAATCCTTTATTCTAATGCAGTGGGCATATTGTACCAGCCTAGTGGCACAGCAGTCATGATTTACACCTTCAGTGTTATCTGCAGTACTGCCCCATTCTTGCCGCATTTTGCTAGACCCTCTCCAGTGTCAGCTTCACATGCGATGAGGCATGTACTGTAGGCTGCTATAGAGAAGCTTTTCTTCAGCACATTTGCAAATTATCCACACATTCATAGAGAGACGCATTGCCTTTGTCAAACATGCTGCAGTGCTCATTACTTATCAACTCTGAACTAGTTTCTTCACTGCCATAAAATGTACATCTAAACTAGCTACTTTTCAGTCATGAAAAATGTACATTTTCTAGGTTTTACATATGCATTCTTATGAAGTGGCAGATTCGCCAAATGATCCCTTTATTTATATTGCATAGCTAAATTATATCATGGTCTTGAATGGAGTATGTGCTAGTTTCTATACAAAAGATAAATCCCATTATATATTGCTGCCCAGTTATCTTTGGGTTGGATCAATATAACCCAATGCCGAAAACAGTCATATTTAGAAATTTTAGTTAACTCAAAGAAATTAGATACAACTCCAGTAGTATACTGCTGCCTCTCTGGCTTTATATATCTTTATTACATCATTGGCTAAATCCTGGTATCTCTCTAATTACATATGCAAGTATTTTGACCAATGAGAATTGAAAACACAAGCACTATTTTAGTTACCTTGCTGCTATCTTACAGATGGAGGTTATTGTGTGATTTTATATGAAGAAGCCAAAATTTTACTCCTTCAGTCTGAGGATTTTTTAGCACTGAAAATAAAATACCTGTATCTAGATTCTTACCTCTGGTAGTTGGGGAATCTGTAAAAGGCGTTTGAAATACTGCAGGTTACTTGAACGGTAAAACAAATCTTTTAATCTGAGAATAGGAACAAAAAAAATCTGTGTTATTAAAATGTCCCTTTCAGCTCTCATTGCCATCAGTAAAAGGGAAAAGCAGTAGGCATATCAGAAGGAAAAAACTCATGTAAATAATTGCTTAAAAATAATAGAAATGAACATAGTGATGGCTATTTGTGGAAGAGCAATTCTGTGTGTTTTGCCTGGTGAGCGGGAAATTATGTATATGGAAAAAAGCAAAAAGATCTTGAGTCTTTAAATACAGAGCCAGAAACCTGACTTATCCATGCTATAGGCAATAGAGACTGTTTGTCTTCTTGTTACTTCTGTGCATACCTGTGTATTTTCCTTAAAATAAAAAAAAACTAACTTCCCTTCCTGCATATTATTACTAGTGTGAGCTCATCTTTTGTTCTCGCATTGTATGCCTGGTGTCTAGTCAGTCAGCACCACTACCACAGGGCTGTGAATATAGTGAATGTACTATGATTAAGTGTTGATGACACGAAAATCGTCAGGCTGAGGACACAAATTTTGTTCACTATGACTTGTTGTCTGGTGGAAGTTTGCCTTTTTTGAGTGCCTGCTCCATATTGGTTTGTCAATGTACAGCTCTAAACTATACGTTACTGAGGAATATTCTATGCAATTTAAAATGATCTGTGATAAAGGCAATCTGTGATAAACTATGTATTATATCAGTGGTCCCCAACCAGTGGCTCGTGAGCAACATGTTGCTCACCAACCCCTTGCATGTTGCTGCCAGTGGCCTCAAAGCTGGTGCTTATTTTTGAATTTCTGGTTTGAAGGCAAGATTTGGTTGCATAAAAACCAGGTTTAGGCTTCCAGTCCACACAGAGGTTACCAAACGGCCAATCACAGCCCTTATTTTGCACCAGCTAGGAATATTTTATGCTTGCGTTGCTCCCCAACTCTTTTTTCATTTGAATGTGGTTCATGGGTAAAAAAAAAGTTGGGGATCCCCGTATTATATAATCAGTACTAACTAGATTGACTGTAGCCATGTTACTGACAACAGTTCAGTGTTTGCCCTTTCTCACAATCAAAGCTATAATATACCCACTGGTAAATATGTGGGTCCATCTTGACAGCAACCCCAACCCATGGTTCACTTGCTGCCTGCACACTGCTTCTAGTTTGAGGGAGCCAAGGGTTTTGGGAGTGGAGACTACTATACAACAGACCCATGGTCCAGGCCCAACCCCCTTCCTTCCCAGAAAGTCTGCTGTATTGTAGTTCTTATGTGGACTGCTGTATTGTAGTTACACCAATGGGTTATAATATTAAAACTTACGAGCAGTGGAACAGCAAAAGTCATTCTATATTGTGCTTATGCCACTGGCATAAAAGAACTCTATTCTTTAAAGGTCACCAAAAAAGGTGCCAGAACCCTGCCAAAATATAAGCCTTGGGTACCAGCCCTCAATTTATTACTTCACTGACTTCCATAATGAGTAACCATCCTTATCACTGTCACATGCTGAGAAGTGCTACGTGTTTAAGCATATAAGTAAAGTCCCAAGCAGACATGCACAAACCAGATGCACCAGTGGAAAGCTGTATACAATTTACATTCAAAGTGGGTAAATCTAAAGTCAATTACTTTTAATAGCAAAGCGCTTTCTCAAAGAACTGGACTATAGGTGCCCACAGCGTATAACCTGAATAGAGTCGTTTCAGCAAGCGTTTCAATTTTCATCCTTGTGATTAACTATTCACGCTCAGTAGCCTGAATACTCATTACTTACTTCTGGAACTGTTCCATGAAGCGATCTCGATGTCCCTGTAAGGTGTCTGTTGGAAGGCCTACAAATTGAACAAGTTCATAGGAGTTTAGATATGTATTCCCATGCAAACTTCCTTAATAGCAGCATGTAATTTAATTTCATTTCAGTTGTGAGTGCAAATATTTACCTTTTGCGTGTTTAAAGAAAAAAATTCACAGAAGTCACAGTGAGTGTTTAAAGTAATACAGGAATCTACCAAATGATAGGGTTGTATCACTAGAACTTTTTAAAAAGGTGTGCATTATTATTTTTTTAAGGGCTCTTACACACGGGCGTTGGTTTGTGCGCTTCCCTACATTTCGCTTTCCTCCATTCAGCCGCAGGGTCGCGCAGGAGTAGACGCACTGAATTATTGTCAATGGGGCTGTACTCACACAGACGCATGTATGCAGCGTCCCAGGTAAAATTCAACATGCTGCGTCCCAACCTGCATTTGATGCTTACATGCATCTGTGTGTGTACAGCCCCAGTGACAATAATTCAGTGCGTCTAATCCTGCTCTCCCCTGCGACTGAACGGAGGAAAGTGAAACGTAGGGAGGCGCACAAACAAACGTCCGTGTGTAAGAGCCCTAAGAATATTCCAACTGGCCCAGTTATTGATAGGAACATGTCAGAATCACTTAAATTAATTGCTTTCAAATACTTTTGATAAACAGGCCTTCCCATAAGTATTTGCACCATATATCTTCAGAATTTTGCCCTTTCAAAATTCCTCTGGTACCCAAAGGGCTATTTCTATATAAGTCCGAACATTAGGCAACACAGAACGCAGACTATATGACCTAAATATCCTAATTTGTTTTATAAACAAACATTGAGAAAAATAGTTAATGCTGAAGAAGCCGATATTGATTATGAAGATTACTGGAAGGAATTTGCTTGTTGGTAAGAGTGAACACAAAGCTGAAATGAGATTTCCTGTTTACCTTCCTCTAAATCAATAAGTAGAAATATCTTATCATTGCATAGCTTTTGTCACATAGGATATAGAAGTCAGAGGGGTTCATTTCCTAGCGTTGCTGTGTTTTCCTTAAAAGGCACAATGCATATACAGTATATAGCTATTAAATATGAGACACAGTAAAATGTAAAAGCTGGGATAAGCAATATTTTTTCAGCTCTAGTTGTTAGTGATGATGGTTTAATTTATTTTTCCATGGGTATTGTTATATGGAGGTACAATGCAGGCAGAGACCAGAACCAAATAAGCACAGCAACGTGTGTGGGTGCCCCTGCTAATCATTTTTTGTTTAACATTTACACATTTAGCGCTTAGATACTTGGCAGTCGGTACTTTTTGTCTTGGCAGTGTGTTCTATAGTGTTCCAATGAAACTGGAATACTCAATTGTGAGCTACATACTTGTTGTATGGTTTGAAGAGGTCTGCAAGGTAAGCTTCTGTTAGTGGTACATTCACCAGTACTGTGCAAGATACTGTATGTATATGAAATTATACAAATATCTTTTTTCTTTTAATTTGTTTCAATTAAAAGTTCCCTGCCTCCTCTGCTGAATTGTGTCTATCAGTGCTTTGGAACCCTGCAGCTACCACCATCCGCTGTGGTAATTTCAGGGATTCCACAGCAGATTGCATCAATAGTTGCAGCAGACATTTGCCAAAGGAATCACAATTCAATGTTTGTTAACCCAAGGGGCTGTTGACGGAATCAAGCATTATTGTTGAGGGCACAACTCCCTCCATGGCCTGTATTATGAGAAAAAAATGCTGCAGGATGATTTGCATCCAAAATTGCACTTTGTACACTGCACTTGCAATCATAAGTGATCCTCAGTGCTTTCCCTGCACCATGAAATCTTCTTGGCTATAGCAAGTGGTATACAAAACTTGGTGGTGACGCTGTTATGGTATAGGTAGTGAGCACATACAAATAATTGAGAATGGTTATAATTATCATGGGAGAATTACAGTCGGGATTAAAATAATTCAGTTGGCAAAAGGCAGTACAACTCTTCAACAATTCAAATTGTTTGCTGTTTTCACTACTTTGCCTACAATGGTATTCTTGCCCAAACTGGCAAAAGAAGACCCTGTGCCAATAATTGGATCATACTAGGAGCCTATATAAGCACAACAGGATTTTAAACATGCTTGAAAGATTTCTGGCCAAGGGTGTTTGCCCACATACATGGACCAAGAAGCTCCGATAACGGAACTGAGTTGGCAGCTAATATTGACCTTTATTAATGTTAAGTGTGACTGAAGATGTACAACAACTGTAGATACCATCTGACATTTACTTTAGAACATTAACCTAATTTTCTCTTTACTCACAGGAGTGCAGTTTGAAGAGCAGCTTGACAGTGTAGTCATACAAATGGCTGCAATCCAGGATGACTTGTATTAGAGGTGACAGTCGGCACTGGCCAGCAGCAGTAACAGAAACCGAGCGTGACATGTCCAGAGATTTAAACACTATGAGAACAAGATCAGAGTGAGCATGAGATATGTACATACCTGTAACTACTTTTTTGTCAGAACCCCCCTCCCGACATTTCACACAAAAAGTAGATTATAATGCACAATGTACCCCCTACTGAAATTTATAAAGATATTTGAAGTCACCTCGGAGTTATGTGACCTGTATATGGTCACATAACTCCTCGTGACATAATATCTTTATAAATTACAGTAGGGGGTACATTATATATACAATATACATATATATATATATATATATTTCATAGAAAAAGAACAGCAATTTTGATGCACAAAATATCCCGGAGTTGCTGTTTTTTTTCTATGAAATATCTGAATTACTTATCGTGCACCCGGGCAAGCTACACAAGCAGGGTGCTGTGTATATATATATATATATATATATATATATATATATATATATATATATCACCAGACACCAATTAATTGTCATAGACGGGGTTTCTTTCTATTCCTTTATTTTTTTGTGCACTGATTTTCTGACGGTTGTCAGCCCCTAATTGTGACTTTTGAGAATTTGTTACTTATTGTGATTGAAGAGTCCTTTCCTTTTAATTCATATATATATATATATATATATATATATTAAAGAGGTTGTTCACCTTCCAACACTATTTTTAAATTTAGTTGGTTTCAGATAGATCACCAGCAATAAAGACTTTTTCCAATTACTTTCTAATTTCTATATTTGACAGTTCTGATAATATAAGTGTAAAGATTCATTTTTCACCCTTTGGTTTTCTAAAGCAGCTCTGAGAGGGGGAGTCACTGACTGTTCTAAATTGATACATTAGTTATCTTTGTCCCTGCTGAGCAGAATCCCTGAGTTTCATTAAAGGCAGCTGTTAGAATTGATACAATAGTTGCTAATACTCCAGAGATGCTGCTGAGAAATGTATCAACTAAATGTTGCAAAATTGTAACAGTTTAGAAACTGCTCCTGAATTACTGAGCTGCCAGATTGAAACACCAGAGACACGAACATTTTGGAAAAACTGTTAAAAAAAAAAAAAAAAAAAAAAAAGGAAAGTAACTAAAAAAAGTCTGGTGAACAAACTGAAAAAAATTGTTTGGAAGGTGAACAACCCCATTAAACGTATGCCTCTTGCAGTGTATAATGTTTTACTAAATCTATTATAAAACTTGTTGACACACTATGATATTTGTGCAAGAAAACAGAAATTTAGCACTAAGATAAAGACAAAACCAAAGACTACACCTAATTTTATCCTTACTCTAGAAGGGGTTTCTTTTGAACTGTAATATGTATAAATGCAGGTTAAACAGTGATACACAAAGACACTATGCTGACTAACAACTAGAATTTATTGCAACAGCAATATAAATAGCAATATATAAATGGGTTTCTGGCCAACAATACTCATAAAGTGCCTTTTATGCACCTAGCTATTGATTTGTCTTCAGGTCACGGCATATCAGCCTGTGCACTTGGCTTTCTAGCAGACAGATGCAGATTTTTCTTGGAATTATGGTACACTGATTTTCATTAATTTTAGGACCTCAACTATACACACTTCGTTCTGACATTCAAACAACATCTGGTCACTAGGTTACGTGACTTCAGCAAAGAACAAGCAATTTGCATTTTTGTTGGAGAGCTGCAGAATACAAATGTGAATTATATGAATGGCAGAAAAATATAATACCAATTTCAAGTTATCTTATAATGGAATGTATTATAATATACTAAATGCTAATTGTAAGGTGAACTTTTAGTTTAAAAGGGAAGTTAATTAAAAGCAAATTATTGTACTCTTCTCAGCAGTTTTTTCGCATCCGGTCAGCTGGTTTCGATTTATATCTGACCACTGATGATTAGCGAGAGAACTGTAAAGACAAGCATCCGGTGATGCTTCCTGCATCAAACAATCAGCACCCTAGCAGCTAGCTGGTCAGCACAGCATAGCTGTTAACGAATTAGATATTTGTTTTCAAGAAAGTGACAAGTAAATGCTGCTTGCTGATAGGCTGATGAATTTTTAGACCTGGAACATACATTTCCAAGACCTGCAACTATAACCATGTATACTTTCTCTTTGCTTCATTAGCTCTAGTTTGCCAACTGATTCCCTACTCTGATAAGTAGCCTACTGATTACACACAATGAATGAAATTGTTTAAAGGAACAGTAACGTCAGAAAATAAAAGTGTTTTAAAGTAATAAAAATGTAATGCAGTGTTGCCCTGCACTGGTAAAACTGTTTGCTTAAGAAACACTACTATTTTTTATATAAATAAGCTGCTGTGTAGCCATGAGGGCAGCCATTCAAAGGAGAAAAGGCTCAGGTTACACAGCAGATAGCAAATAAGCTCTGTCTGTCTAATGATGTTATCTGTTATCCATTAGTTAACCTGTGCCATATAGCCGTTTTTCAATTTCTGCCATTGCTCCCCAGCAGCTTGTTTATATGAACTATAGTAGTCTTTCTGAAGCAAACAGATCAGTTTTACCAGTGCAGGGCAACACTACATGATATTTTCATTACTTTAAAACACTTACATTTTTTGCTGTTTCTGTTCCTTTAAATTACACATAACGCAAAGCAGAAGCAGCACTGGTTCCCAATGAAATGTGGTTATTTCCTCAACCTGACCATGGTATTTATTTTGAAACCTATTTCTTTACTTTCATTTTGCATTGCTTGCCATTAATTATTCTGCAAACTGTAAAACTCTATTTCTGGTAAATCTAAACCAGCTGATCAGAAGCAAGAAAACTGTACTGAGATGAATCCTCTGAGCAAATGTCATTTTAATTAACTTCCCCTTTAAAGGAAAAGTTCACCTTATAATTAGCATTTAGTATATAATAATAAATTCCATTATAAGACAACTTGAAATAGGTATATATATAGTTGTTTAAAAAAATTGTAAAAATCACTTTACATACACAGTAGTAATACCTGTAGGTACTGTCCTACTATGCTGCGTATATGTGTGTATATATATATATATATATATATATATATATATATATATATATATACATACACACACTTCCAAAGCAGAGACCGCACTCTCAGGGCACTCTCAGGGCTTACGAAAGTATAAACTTTTATTGAAGAAAGCTAATATATATATATATATATATATACACATACATACATACACACACATATACACAATATGCTTAGCTGGTGCACTCTTAATATGCAGTGAACAAACAAGCCGCACTCCAAGGACTTCATTTTGAAAAATAAAGGTGAAGTTTTATTCTCAACGTTTCGGCTCCTTAACTGGGGCCGTCTTATATAAATATATATATATATATATATTAAAATGAACAATTACTTTACATACATAGTATCCTATGTTTAAGGGTAAAACTACACGAGCGATTTGCAGGCGTTTTCGGCAGATCCGAGGCGCTGTTCCAAAACGCAGGCGTCAAGTCGGATGCGAAAGGAAAACAAGGTAAGCAATAGGAACGTCAGATACTGTTGCAGCGTTCGTCCAACGCGACACGGCTGCATCAGACAGACGTGTCGGATGAACTCTGCAACACCATCCAACATTGTATTTCTTTCCGTCGCATCCGACTTGACGACTGCTATTTGGCGCAGCGCCTCGGATCCGGCACAAACTCACAAGAATCGTTCGTGTAGTTGTACCCAAAGACATATAAAAACATAGTTTTTTCAGTTCTCAATTATGAAGAAAAACACTGTTACCTGTGTGAAATAAATTAAGCTCCCACTCCATGTAATCAAATATTTCCACTGTTAACTGAAAACTGTAGCAAAACAGACAAACACAAGATAATATGTTAAACACATTATGAAAGAAAAGAAGTTTGGATTCATTAAAGAAAGCATTCACACTTAAAGGGGACATAAAAAGTTGTATACTAAAAGTCCTTCAAATTAAACTCAGCTCCCCTTTTTTTTATTAAAACATCCATACCTGTTAAAAAGGCATTTAAAAATCTCAATCATATATATATATACAGTGTTCACACAATGGCATCTCCCTTCGTGTTGTGATTGTGAATTACAAGACTGAAGGAATTAAAATAAAATATACAGTGGAAGTAAAGTTTATTTTGATTGACAAACACAATAGAAAAGAATTTGAAATGATTTCTTAGTGTGACAGACCCCCTTTAATGCTGAAATAACAGTGAGGTGCACTCTCAGATTTAGGACAATAGCAAATGGGCTGAACATTGGTGCCACATTGTATTATTAGCCCAAAATTTTGGGGCTAAAACACCCTATTGCCTACTTGAGAGGGCTAGCAGGTTATTCTTGCTTAGAAATGTGTCAGTGTGTACATTCAGGAGAGAACTGCTGCCTGGGGTGTAAAGTATCTGCTGATAATGTTAGAAGAGGACCAACAGTGTTGCTGAACCCCCCTCCCTTTTACAATAGCTAGGAGACAAGCATTCCACCCCTGAAATATTCTTAATTAGGCCAGGTACAGGGCTGTGCACAGAAAAATCTTTTTAGTTTTATGTTCTCTCTCATTATACTGTGAGAAGATCTGGTCACTTTCCGATTATTATGGGCCCTGCTCCCGCCCACTAAGCAACAACCACTGCTTCTGTAGAATTTCTTGTGGTTTTTAAGAGCAAGGAAAATCTTGCAACACCAACATAATTTTTACTTACATAATGTTTCTGCTACATGTGGTAGTAGACAACAGAGTACAGGAAATGGAATATATGGACTTAAACAAACATAATAGGTGGGGACAGCTGGTTTCTTCTCTATTACATAACGTTAGCACATGAATAAGATTTAAAAAAAAAAAAAAAAATAGCTTTAGTGGTAATTTAGTTAGAGATGGAGCAAGTTTTTATTTGTGGTTGTTTATATCTGACACTGCTCTAGTGCTAAGATCCGCTGCAACAGAACATCACACAGCATTTAGGTAAATGCAAACCAGCCCTGGGACAAGAACTTAGAATTCAGGTAACTCATTACTTGCCAGAATCATTTTATGTGAAATGCCCTGCCTTCTGCCATACTTGCACCAACGGCATTGACAAATCACATGTTCATAAGCCCAGCATTTGTAAACATTTCCCCCTGGAGTTTTTTTTTTAAAAAAAGTGCTTTTTTATTTAACTTGGTAAGCTGATTTGCATGGAACAACAGAAATTGTGGTTTCCTTCTGAGAAACAGCTGAGAATAAGGCAAATACATACTGGTCAACTCTTTTTACGTAGGGGATTATTTAACAGATGTCAAGTTTTTGAGGTTTTTTCTACCTCCAATAAACTCGAATGTTTACTTATTTATGAAAAAAACGAATGTAAAAAACTTGAATGCATGCAATCTGTGGGGAAAACTTTAATACTTGAACTGATTGCGGTATCGCTGAAAAAAAAACATTGAATAGCTAGAATTCTAATCTAATTGAGTTTTCCAGCGCAAACCACTGAAAAAAACTGAAATTGACTTCTATGTGACCACGACTGGTTTTTGCTGGAGTATTTTCGGATTCAGGACAGTTTGGTTTTTTTTTAACCCAAAAAAATTTGACTTTTGCTGAAACTACCCTTGAAAAACTCAAGTCAACCTGTAATAAATAACCCCCTAAATGTGACTAAAAGTCACTTGATGTATTGCAGGAGGCTTTGCCACATTATAGTGTTACAGTACAAAAGTTTTGCCACAGAACCACAAGTCTTTATTTAAAGCACTGGAACAGGTTTGCTATCGGCCCTGAACAAGACCCCTTTTATAGTTGGGGAGAGTATGCAGGGGCACCAATGTGTTTAAAACAGGGTATGGTAGTTCTGGCCAGGATTCGGCCTTTTTCAGCAGGATTCGGCCAAATCCTGCTGCCCAGCCAAACCGAATCCCAATTTGCATATGCAAATTAGGATTTGGTTCTGTATTTTGCTGAATCTTGCACGAGGGGTTCGGGGGTTCGACCGAATCCAAAATAGTGGATTCGGTGCATAAAGAAGTAGCAGCACCCAGGTATCAGCCATCAGTTCTGGAAACCCCCTCCATAGTAACACACTGCTTTAAAGAAACATACATAGCTTTGTTTGCAAGCAATCATCCCAACAAACCTTCCAACAAAATCACCAGCCCTAAAACAGGTGACAATTCACTTTTAGGGTAATAACTGATGTTGTACGTTACAGTGAATGAAGCTATGCTTAGATGTACACTTACAAATTGTTTACATCATTCTCCCCAGCTTCATCCAGTTGCCTGTCAGTCATCTGTAGATTTCCAGGGAAACGTGGATTCTAAGGGCAGAAAATGTTAAAAATACAAATTTACTGTGTGTACGAATAGTGTGCAGGTGATCTTAACAGCAGCACCTGAATGTTAAGGCAATTGCAGCAGTGATCCCAAACCAGTGGCTCGCAAGCAACATGTTGCTCACTAACCCCTTGGACGTTGCTCCCAGTGGCCTCAAAGCAGGTGCTTATTTTTGAACTGGCTTGGAGGCAAATGTTAGTTGCATAAATACCATATGTACTGCCAAACTGAGCTTCCTTTAGACTGCCAGTCCACGCAGGGGCTACCAAAAGTCAATCACAGCCCACAATTTGGCACCCCTGGAACTTTTTGCATGACTGTGTTGCTCTCCAACTTTTTTTAACATTTGAATGTGGCTCACGGGTGAAAAAGGTTGGGGCTCCCTGAACTACAATATTACACAGTGAAAGCCACTATTATGTTTGATTCTCACATACACTGTGACCCTGTAACTTACCTTTGTATGGAACTCCATCTTAATGATCAGAAGTTTGAGATAGATGCTGCACAGCTGTCCATATCCTTCACTAAGGTGACCCTGAAATAAAAATAGATCAGTCTAGTATTTAGCAGAAATATGTTCATAGTTTAAAGGTAATCTATAACTAAAAATGAGGTAATTTACCCTAAAAATAAGGTAATACAAAGATATGTATGTATGTATGTAACTACAGGTGTTAAATAATTTGGTGTCATAGTTAATTTGGTGCTCCTTGTTCAGACCTAGAATCTTCCCCTTGTCAACATGAACAAGGGATTTTTCCTACAACAACCACTGTGTATATAGGTTTGATTGGTCTTCTACACTTGAAAAATGAGGCCAAATTCTGCTTAGTTGCTTCATGGACCAGGGCATCTTGTTTTCATATACTGTAATTCATAAGAAAGTCTGAAAAGCGAGCAATAAACAATAGCACCCTCTTATTAGAAACAATTTTTATACAACTTTTATTAAATAACAGTTTATTGTAAATAACTTTTTTTACAGGACTACTTTACTTGTGATTACCAATTAAAGACTTTTCACAACACACCCTGAAGCTGAACTAGCGAACGACCCTTACAATTCTCTGAAAAAAGGAACTGGCTTTCTTGATGAAACCAAGGAAACTGACATAAGGAACTTGTGGTGAAAGGGATTGTTCAGCTTTTAATGAACTTTTAGTATGATATAGAAAGTGATATTCTGAGACAATTTGCATTTGGTTTTCATTTTCTATTATTTCTGGTTTTCAAGCTAATTTTTTGTTAGCTTTTTTTAGCAGCTTTCACTTTGCAATTTCAGCAATATGGTTGCTAGGGTCCAAATTACCTTAGCATCCATGCACTGATCTGAATAAAAGACTGGAATAAGAATAGGAGAGGGACTGGATAGAAAGAGGAGTTATAAAAAGTAGCAATAACAATAAATTTGTAGCCTTAGAGAACATTTGTTTTTGGGTCAGTGACCCCCATGTGAAAGCTGGAAAGAATCAGAAGAAAAAGGGAAATATTTCAAAAACAAGTAAAAAAAATGAAGGCCAATTGAAAAGTTGCTTAGTAACTCTATAACATACTAAAAGTAAACTTGAATTGAACCACCCCTTTCATCTTGAAAAACAATATAGCTAGAAATGCTGTATTGTATATAGTGAAACTCCAGCAACAACCCAAAATTTCATCAGCCCTGTAACTGGAGTTATTCATGCTTTGAAAGGTGATAATAACAGCTCCTCAAGGTTTATTAGGCCAACTTTAGAATGAAATTAAGACTCCACATGCTAACTAACTAACTATGTAACTATGTAATGTACTCAGAGAAACTAAGCTAACTAACTAAAACATATGCTATAGTAGAAGCTGATGCTACAGTGCTGATCAATTCTGATTCCTGCATTAAGAAATGTTTGCACTGCTAAGAAGTACTCTTGTGCTATGTAATGATGCAATGTGATTGGTTGCATAGAGGGACCTATAGCCAGTATTGCTGATAAAATTTATCAGGTTTGTAGGCAAACAGACCACATTAACATGCTCAGAACCCTTGAAAGCCTCTTAGCAAAACACTGAGAGAAAACCATGTGGATTGGACCTTCATGGGCCTGCTGCCTGCCCAGTATGGAAGTATCAGTTGCAGTACAAGTTTTCTGGGGTATGTGGTGAATAGTCATGTGGGGGGCCTCTGTGGATAGGGTGGTAGGTCCTTGAGGTGGTAGCACTTGGAGGGCCATAGACTCCCCCAGGCCAAAACTGACATAGTAAAGATGATTCTAAAGCAATGCCAAACAGTACAATTAGAAGATTATTTGAACTACATGAAACTTACCCACATTCGGCTCATATCAATTAGTTCATTTTTATAACGAAGAGAATCCCTTAGAACCTGTAGGTGAGGCCAAATATATTATTGTAGCATTCACATTTTTAAGAAAAAAGAGTTTTCATTAACTTGGCAAAGTTTTAAAAATCATATTGAATACAAGAAAATATATAAAATTTGTTGTTACATTTTATTCAAAGTCATATTAAGTTTCTGTTTAGTTTTTCCATTTTTACACAATTCGCTATTATTGCAGAATTGTTATGTTGTTCTGTGCACATTGTTGGCTTGCTATTCCACTGCACAATAAAGTGTTTTCTTTACGATAATTGGTATATTCAGTGTAAGTCAGCCAATGTGAAAGATCAACGCCTCCCCTACTATCCAATCCAGTTGGTCAGGAACCAGATATAGATGTCCGTTTGTTTGTCCATGTCTGCAAACAGGCAGACCTTTCTTAATGGAGCCAGCACCTACCTGCTTTTCTGAGGACCCACATTCACTTCATATTTATGGTAGTTACAGGTGTCCTCAGAAGAAGCACTTACAAACCACGAAGCAACTCAGACATTGCATTAACAAATATGTTAAATGTTATGGTTCTTAAACGGTATTGGTAAAATTGTGATGGGTACAAGAGTATTTGGGTTAATAGGTGTTCCTCATCTCTACTTACACTGGGGTGGCCGTCTCTCAGAAGCTTGTGAAAAACATGGCAGAATTTCCAGCACAGGACTGCATTACTGGACAGAGGGAGGCGGTTCACCGCCACCCAGAAAGTCTGCGCCCCCTTCTCATGGTGTGTTCCCAAGATGCAAGGTGAACATACAGGATTAAGGAGAACGTAATAACACAAACAGGAAGAAGAGAAAAAAAAAACCAAGGACCCATAGATGACGTTGTTTAACTCATACCAACAGATGCAAATAGCTGGTGCCATGACCAGATATTAAAGGGGTGGTTCACCTTCCAAACACTTTTTTCAAGTCTGTTGTTTTTAGATTGTTCCCCAGAAATAAAGACTTTTTTCAATTACTTTCCATTATTTATTTTTTACGTTTTTTCCCAAAATCTACATTTAAAGTTGTCCCTGTCTCTGGTGTCTCAGTCTGGCAGTTTGGTGATTCAGGTGCAGACTCTAAACTGTTCAATTTTGTAACATTTAGTTGATACATTTCTCAGCAGCACCTCTGGAGTATTAGCAACTATTGTATCAATTCTAACAGCTGCCTGTAATGAAACCCAGAAATTCTGCTCAGCAGGGACAAAGATAAAAAATGTAAGAACTAAATGTATCCATTTAGAACAGTTCACAGGGTCGGCGACCCCCCCCCTCCCAGAGCTGCTTCAGAAGGTGAAAAATGACACTTTACACTTTAATATTGGAATAACGGTGACACATAGAAAAAAGTAAGTCATTGGAAAACTATCTGAAAACAACTAGTTGTTTGAAGGAGAACCACCACTTTAATGTGATGAAAATCAGGCTGAAATCACGTTAACACATTGCGCATCTTCCAATAAAAAAAAATAAAAATGACATCATTTATTTATTAACAAAGAAGGTGCATTATAATCAAAATAATGTATATTCTGCAATATATTGCTGTACGGGTCAACGGCATTACCAAAGCAAGCAAAATACAGACTATCCATTGCAGTTTTTTTCAGTCACTGTAAATGAAAAAGTTATCTGGGGTGTGTTATTTTCTCCATGCTTGTGCAGGTTCCCTCCTAAACTCCCACCATAGAGTGTAAATGTGAAAGGGAACTTAGATTGTAAGCTCCTCTGGGACAAGGTCTCCCCCGAATGTATAACTGTTGGCACTATATAAATAAAGGATTAGAATAAGGTGCTGAACTCCACTGCATGTTGATGTCTGATTCATCGCCATGCGACATGCATGTGACATGTCAGATGTGCAGAAGATAATGGAACTGAAAGTGAAATGCAGGTACAAATTATATGTATCCGACTGTCCAATGACGACGCAGCATGCGGCATTCGCATCCGACAGTCAGATATGTGTAGCTTGTACCTGAGATTTCACGTCCAACACATTGCATGCGTGTCATCGCATGACAACGAATCGGACATCAACGGGATGTGTTCAGCCCTAAATAGTAAAATTTAACAACAGTATATCCCTATTGGGACAGAAATCTTGTTCCTTCCACTGCTATTCTATTACCTCCCCTCTATAACATACAAGTCGGCTACTGAACCTTATTGGCAGTGCTAAGATTCCATATATTTTTCTTTTGTTATTCCCTCCTCCCACGTTCTTTAATCATACACCTGAGCTGTGGATTGATGCATCCCCTGCTTGTTTCTTTTCTAAGGATATTTCTTGCATGCTTTTCCTTCACAGCTGCCTCTTGAGTGTTGATGGCTTTGTTTATACTCACAGTCTGAAAGAGGAAAGAGAAAAGTGGAGTGAGAGACTGGCTCGCACAATAAACCCACCTACAGATTTGCCTCCCAGTGGGACCCTAACTATTCTTTGCCATTGTTTCAATCTGTGCATGTTCTGTACCAAGACTGCAGAGAATGTGCCCAAAACAAAGGACATTCTATATATGCTGTACTAATACATTAAAGCGGCAACCCTTTTGTCAGCTGTTTTTATCCGTGTGTGTGGAAATCTTGTCCTAAAAGATTCCATAACTTCTTCTACCAAGGTATTTTAGATTATAAAAGCAAAGGAGCAATTCCCACTTTGCCTACTGTATTGGTCAATATTTAAATGTAATCTAGTTGATGATTACACCATTCTGTTGTACAATGCCACATAATATTTTGCCCCCTTATAAATATATGTTACTATTAATCATAACAATAACAAGTGCACTTATTTCAGCTTTTAAACTAGAATTCTGGGCACAATTCTGCATTGTAGTTAAAAACCGTGGTGGTTTGCAGCAGAAAATTGCACTTTGCACCCATTTGTATATTAAGCTTTTACTGTCTAAATTTAAACCTATGTGTCAGATAAACATCCCATAGGAGTCATTAATGATGTTACTTCTAATGCGTTCTTGTCAAAGCTGGGAAAATGTTTGTCCACACATGCAATTATTTTTCAAGCTGCCTTTAATTGGCTAATTTCACTGATGGAAATCCTGTAACACTTTTATAGCTCAAAGTGAATATCAATCACAATACAATGAATACTGAAATATTATCATTCAGAAACCCAAAAACCTGTGAACCCACTCCCCATTAAAAGTCATAGGGACAATACCTCCTCTCCCGTTTCTTTTCACTGGAGGAATCCCAACCCTCAGTTTGCCAGTCACTAAATCAGGATGGAACTAAGTTGAGTACATTCTATCCCAGAATAATGGGAAAAATGGAAAAAGGCAATGCATGTGTATCACCACTCATACGGCATTTATTAGATACCATGCAGAATCGTTCAGTGTATGGGCAACTTTAATTAGACCCCCTGACACAAACTCTAAAAAATAGTCCGGTAACTTGGCTCCTGATGCAAGATACCCTAGTGTGTGTGGATAAGTGAAACAAACCTTAAATTACGCTATTGGGTAGGCACTAATAAACGATGAACAATCTCTGTACTATATACTGTATAAACTCTAGAAAAATAAAGTATCAGTATCACAGAATTTCACTATTGGTACCTCTACATTACAAACACTTTTTGTCCCCCTCGTTGCATTTTGATACATTTGTAACTATTTAAGATTAGCAAAGATACAATTGTAACTATTTAAGATAAGCAAGTCTCTTGGAAGAACATTTCACTTTCATTCATAAAACTGTAATAACACATAAAACATGGACCTAAAACCCCTGGAAATGTGTTCACATTTTCCATAACCTGCTGAATTTTGTAAAATGGGCATGGTACTTAGGGGTGTGTGGCCACAAAGAAGGCATGGTCACAAAATTTTGGCGGCAGAACTTTTTGTCCCTCTTTCTGATTTTCAAATGTTGGGAGGTAGGTATCCTTCATAGTAAGTGTACAAGATATTTACCTCTATACTGACATGGCTTTATCACTAGATCCTCCGAATCTTTGAAGGTATTGTAGATATTGCATAAATAATCCTATTCTATTCTGTTTATAATTACTTTTCTTACACCCAGTCTAGCACCTATTCTTTAATGTAACAGCTTCCCGATTGTTGCCTTCTGTCCCGTTAAGGGTGGGGGTCAATAACAATAATTAGAAACACACGTTCATCTCTTTCCTGCTAGACTGTGTTACTAAATGCATCACATTTTTACATTATTTAAATCACACAATGGCTGCAGTATGCCTGCTCTCACTCTGATGAATTTCCTCTGCAAACTACTTTAATGTGCCTTTCTGATTCTAAAACTACAGAATAACACATTTTCCTTAGTCACAAATGGGATATAGAAGAAAATATTGATTTCATCTCACATCAGAGCAATCATTTAATGAAGTATTTTAGTTCTTTCACAGATTAGTGCCTATATATATATATATATATATATATATATATATATATATATATATATATATATATATGTATATATATATATATATATATATATACACACACATACATACACACACAGTATATAGAGTAGCACTTTGCCCATTCTGCGATCCTGAGAGTGTGGCTGACAGGAGGGTATGGGTGTGTGTGTGTTTAGGGGCTCTATATTTAGAAAGCAATGTGAGAGTCCCTAAGCCAGACAGGAAACACCACTCCTTAATTTGAGAACAGTTTGGATCTGTTCATGTAGTTGCATATTTATTCCCTTTAACCAAAAAAAAAGTGCTGCTTACAAACGTCACTTTCTGCCCAAGTATCAACTCTCATAAAATGTAAGGAGTAGTTACACACTTATAAATGACATACCAAAAGGCAAGCAAAAATTACACAAGCGTTACATTTTGGCATACAGAAATCTGCTTTGCTTTATGGGCTGCCTCAGTCTAAACAGATCTGTGTCAGAAAAGCCAGTATAGTTTATGGCACACATCACTTTGCTGCACTGCAAAAAAGTAGTACATGTGGCATGTATCATCCAAAAATGTGGCTGTATATTTGTTTAGGTGAGAATCTGGTGTGTCCCATAACCTCTGCAATTTCTGGGGAAGCAAACTGCAACATCTCCCGTTATACCGTTACATAACAAATGGTCAAATGTGACATAAAGTTAATGGTAACTACTAGGGATGCACCAAATCCACTATTTGGGATGTGGCCGGATCCCCAAATCCTAAGTGAAACATTTGGTTGAATACCAAAATGAACTGAATCCTAATTTGCATATGCAAATTAGAAGTGGGAGAGGAAACATTGGAAAGACATTTTTTTACTTCCTTGTTTTGTGACGAAAAGTCACTTGATTTCCCTTCCCGCTCCTAATTTACATATGCGAATTAGAATTCTGATTGGCCAGGCACATTGAGTCAGCTAAATCCGAATCCTGCTGAAAAAGGCCAAATCCTGGCAGAATCCCGAAACGAATCTTGGATTTGGTGCATCCCTAGAAAGTAGTACCAGTAATATTTGCTGCTTCGATGTTGCAGAACTGCCGTCCTGCCTTAATTTTTCCATTGGTCTGGTGCATTTCAGGAGGTTGGCACAATGAGGCCTATTACAAAGTAATCCCCATCATGCCAAACCATACTACTTAAACAATTCCCACAGAGGGAAAAAAAGCGTATGAATTATTAATACGGATGTGGCTAGAGGTACGCATGCTGGATGTTTATTACTAAGAAAAGCAACTCAAGCTCTGCCATTTTACAGGACTGAGCCTCGGAGACACATAATAGCTGGGCCCTGCTGTTAAAAGAGGCCATTATCATTGGGAACATCACAAAGCAGCAGCCCTTTTATTATACCAAGAGATTCCAGAAGCTTCATAGGGAATCATGACACAAAGCTGAATTTCTTCCAGCACTAGATAGTTACAGATTGGCACAGTTCACTCATTCCAGAAATTAGATGTTTGGCCATTATTTTGCATTTTGCAGACTGTGTGCGGCATTCGGAGAATGTCTGAGATCCTTTTCGGAGCACATGCCCCTTGAATTGAGCGCATATGCCCACATCTGGGCATTGTCCTTAGGCAGTATAAGTACTGAGTACTCTAGCACTTGCACCCTGGGGACATAAATGAACTTGTGACGTGTCTACTTCAGTCAGTATATGATTCTATTACATTGCAAGGTCTATTTCATGCAGTAAGGGGTTGCACCTACTCCTTTAAGCCCTGAACAAAAGAACCAGAAAAAGGCACAGAGTGCAACACTATACTAACCACCTGCCACAGGCAAGCAATACATGCAAGACCTCCCAGCACTAACCTCCCTGGGACTCCCCACCTCATACCAACAACAGGCAGTGTGATTCTATCTCTCATCACCCATTTAAAGGTGAGAGAGGGTAATTTAGCACACCGAGAACAAGACTTTGTACTGTTTTTCAGTAGATAACTGAATAACAAACTGGCCAAATATGAAACTATGGTGGATTACTAGAATTAAGAAAAAAAGCATACTAAACAGAAAAAAAGCTATGTTTGAAAGCAAAACTTTAAAACTTTTTTATAATTTGTCTCCAGCAGAACCTAAACTCATTTTCAGAGGCATTGTAAGGTCACAGGCCACACAGTGGCAAGGAGCAATGCACTAATAACCGCAGCCAGATACAACTTAAGTTATGATTGTGACCTAATGTTTGAGTGTGTGTCCCCAACCTTTTATACCTGTGAGCTACATTCAATGTAAGGAATGTACCTGGTGGTCTAGTGGAGGGACGCCCCCTCGGCGGGGACGCCTGCCACGACGAGAGGCTTCCATTAGGCCGCAGGCGTCGGCGTCTTAGGGCGCACACGGCACTCTCTTGTGCGATTTAAAGGTGCAGGCACGCTGACGTATGACGTCAGCGCGCAATGTCGCAAAATTCAAACATGATTTAAAGCCCATTAGGGCTGTGGGACCTTGCCCGTGATAGGATTGTGTTTCCTGGTGCTTCTGAGCCTTGTGCTATTCGTTGCTATATCCTGAACCTGTTTGATTCCTGTTTTGACCCCTGCCTGGCTATTTTGACTATTCTGACTTCTGGATTCTGACCCTTGCCTGATTACCGACTACCTCTTCTGATTAATCCTTTGATTGACTTCCTGGTTTGACCCTTGCCTGCCTGACAACGTTTATTCTCTGCCTGCCTCGACCCGGCCTGATCTGACTACTCTTTTGCCTAACGCCTTGTACTGTGATCTTCTGTCCAAAGACTTTGCTTTACAGTCGTGCCCCTCTGCCTATCCAGAACCCTCATCTTGCACCTCTCGTTTCAGTCCAGGTGGCATCCAAGTAAGCCGAGGGCTCCTCCCGAGGCCCAAAGGCGGTCACACTACTGGTGAAGCACGAGCCTAGACCAGGGTGCCTGGATGCCGACCGTGACAGATTAAGAAGAGTTGGGGAGCAACGCAAGCATAAAAAATGTTCCTGGGGGTGCAAAATAAGCAAATTGTTTGGCTATTTGGTAGCCCCTATGTGAGTTGACAGCCTACAGGAGGCTCTGTTTGGTAGTACATCTAGTTTTTATGCAATCAAAACTTGCTTCTACACCAAGAATTCAAAAACAACCACCTGCTTTGTGGCCACTGGAAACAGCATTTAAGGGGTTGGTGTGCGACATATTGCTCACGAGCCACTGGTGGGGGACCGCTAGTTTTTAGCGTTACAGAGAATGTAAAATCTACATATCAAGTACTTGAATGCAGGCTATTGGTTTTATAGGTAGTCTTTGCTGTGCCAAATGAACAATATGCAATTTTAAGGTTTTGTAAGTAGAAAGCCATTAGTGATGTGTGGGCCGGCCCGATACCTGTGAGACCCATGGGTCAGGCAGGTTTGGACTGGCCTTACTTTGCCATTTGCAGGTCGCGGGTGGGTTCTGGTTGAGATCTTCTGTCTGCTCTGCCTGCCCGCAACCTTAGACTGCTGGTTTCCGACTTCTGGTTTTATAGGATCGCACCTGCCCGTTCCAGCCCCTTTTGTTACATCATTGGTGGGTTGGCACAGGGCTATAAAAGGAGTAGGGAAGCCAGGTATAGGGCAGGGGTCAGGCACGGGTTTGGGTCAAGAGTTTCTCAACCACAAATCACTAAAAACCATGCTCCATCTGTGCCTTCCCAAGCTGAAGCAACTTGCACCTAAATACATTACATTTGTCCAGAGCAAAACGTTGCACTAATGTGGTGAGGGTGTGTTTATGCTATTATTTTAGAAAAAAATGTTGCACTGTGGGTAAACTGGGAAAGACCCTGCAAAATCAATGGACTAAAGGTAAACTCTCACACTGATTAAAATCCAGCTATAAACCAGATGGTTTAAAAATGAAGACATGATCTTTCAGGCATCTGCAAAACTTCCTCATACTTCAACAAGTGCACAATGGAGTTTTTATAACATTATCTCAATCTCAGTTAAGTGCTTCTCACTAAATCCTCCTATGTAAATACCTATGAAATCCTGTGAATTATTTCCCCTGCTTTTGCATGGCAACATTATAGCCCACAGGACTAGAATAAGGGGTTATTGTGCACCTACTTTACAACAAACGTGTAAAAAAATACACAAATACAGTAAGATTTATACTTAAAATTGTAGCTTTGAAGACTGAACACTGCAGCAATGTTAAATACCGGTAAAATACAGTACATTGCATAAAACAGAATGATTGCCCTTTTCTCCTTAAAACAGTACCGTGTATCTGATCCAAACTAGATATAACTAATCATTTTTGGAAGCAAAACAAGCCTATTGGGTCTATTTAATGTTTTTTTTTGTTGTTTTTTTTTAAAAAAAAATAGTTTTTATTTTTCGTTTTAGACAGCACAAAATTAACAACAAACAAAATAGGCATTGTTAGTGTAAGGTGTGGCTGGTCTCGCAGGACCACTGCTTTTTGGATTAGGACAATCAGTTATACATTTGGAGCATAAAGTATACAGCATATTAGATCCATGTGGGCATTCCATGTTACAGCTAGTCTCGCAGGACTTAAACAAACTAAGGCAGAACATCATTTACTGAAGAAAGTGTACTCATATTACATATGTTATCCCATTCATTTGCATTTATTGAATCTCCAGATCCGTTTCAGGACAAACCTTTAGCCAGGGTTCCCAGATTTTTTCAAACTTTTTCGGGGCATTGTCTGGTTAGGTATGTCAACTTTATCATCGGGAGTCAATTATACCCATTGCTTTACTGTGGGGGGTTGAGGGTTCATCCATTTAATGGCAAACTGATTTCTGGCCTAAAAAAAAGAGGATTCGCAGTAGGCATCTCATTTTGGTCAGGGGTGCCAGCTCATCCATCAATCCCAGTAGGTATACCTCTGGTGTTAGTGCTCCAGGAAGCAGGATTTTATTGATCAAGTAGGCTACTACCTTGACCCAGAACCTGTGTATTGGGGACATGACCATAGCAAGTGGAAAAACCCAGTGTCTGGGTGTTGGCATTTGGGACAGTATCCACTGGGGCTCCTGCCCATGGCTTTGAGCCTAAGTGGGGTGATATATATGCAATGTATGATGCAAAATTGTACCATCTTATCTTTTGTAGAAATTAAGAAGCTGTACAGTTCCCCTGTTGCATCTTCCCATGTATCATCGTCTAGGGCAGGAATAATATTGTTCCATTTAGTTAGCTTTGCTAAATGGGTTACTGAGGGAAGATATCAGTGTCTTGTACAGCCCAGAGACCAGTTTTTGGGGATCCCACAACCAATCTTCATGTGGTTGAGTTTTGGTGGTAATAGCCAGGGTGCTGAATTGGGCGGCAAAATTGTGCCTGAACTGGAAGTATCTGTGCTATGCTATATTTGGGTGGTTCAATTTGATTGCTAGCTGGGTAAGGGTTCACAAAGAACTGCCCCCTACCCCCAGTGGATACTGTCCCAAATGCCAACACCCAGACACTGGGTTTTTCCACCTGCTATGGTCATGTCCCCAATACACAGGTTCTGGGTCAAGGTAGTTGCCTACTTCAATGTTCAATGTTCAATGGTTGCTAGGGTAATTTGTACCTTAGCAATCAGATTGCTAATATTAAAAACTGGAGAGCTTCTGAATAAAAAGCCAAATAACTCGAAAGCCAGAATTAATAAATAATGAAAACCAAATGCAAACTCTCTATATCATACTAAAATTAATTTAAAGGTTAACAATCCATTTAAGCTTGTAGGTCATAGTGAAATAAAATAACTCCCTTCTTTCTTAATTAAACTAAATGTTATGAAAACAGCGGGCAAAAGCATTTAGGTTGGTCGATTAGTCGTTGTGATTTTCATGCTGTAGTGACCAGGCTGTCATTAAAGTCAAAAACGAGCATTGACATCAGCCATTTTAAAAAGAGTATTTCTCACTGTTTTTATATGACTATAGCATCTGGACAGAAGACAAAAGCACTACATTTTTCAAGAGGATAAAAATAGGACGTTAGGTGCAGAGTCAGAGGGGCATAGGCCAGCCCTGTCCTTACTACCAGCCCTATAGGACAGAGTCCCATTGTCCATCGCTGCTTCCTAACGAGTGAACCTAAATGACTCACAGGTTAAGGCAGGGATCCCCAACCTTTTGAACCTGTGAGCAACATTCAGAAGTAAAAAGAGTTGGGGAGCAACACTAGCATTAAAAATGTTCTTGGGATGCCAAATAAGTGCTGTGATTGGCCATTTGGTAGCCCCTATGTAGACTGTCAACCTAGATTGACGCTCTATTTTGCAGTGCACCTGGTTTTTATACAACCAAAACTTGCCTCCAAGCCTGGAATTCAAAAATAAGCCCCTGCTTTGAGGCCACTGGGAGCAACATCCAAGGGGTTGAGGAGCAACATGTCACTCACGAGCTACTGGTTGCAGATCACTGGGTTAAGGGATGGTTAGGAGGTGGGAGGGTGGATGCCAAAAAGCTTCCACTTGCCTCCACCCTTGAATACAGCACTGCCGAAAGCAAGAAGTGATACATTCTACAGAAAGGCCACAGGTGTCTGTGTTCTGAAACAGAGAGAAATGTGTATATAACTAAGCTCCACAGCTATATACCCATCTACATTACTCAATCACACTGCTCTGTGGCCAGTTACAATACTTGATCCTCCTTACATGTCTTAGTCCAATCAGATTACTTGACATTTAATTACAATACTCTCTACTCACTTTCTTTGCCCAACTATATTCTTCAGCAGCCAATTACATTGCTTTCTGTCTACTACTTTTCTCAACATTTACTTGCATTGCTTTCTACCTAGTCACTCTTTTCCCAGCAACATTACTTATCACCCAATCACATTGCCCTGTGTCTGGCTGTGTTGTTTTTTGTTTTTTTTTTTTGTTTTTTTGCACAACTGCATTACACTAGTTCTGTTTCCGGGCACACTACTCTTTCCCGAGTTATTACTTATTTCCCAGTTACACTGTTGTGCCCATTTACATTGCTCTATGCCCAGATACATCACTTAGTACCCACTTAGATGCAGTCTATTTGGTTACAATAGTTCTCTTCAAACCTTGTCCAGTTCAAACTGTGTTACACCCTGGTATTGTAAGTCAAGTCTGAGGTTGTTTAACCCTACTGTAAATGAGGTAGTGGTATGAAAAATTGCTGATTTCTGCTGTTATTACATATTTATCACACTAAATGGTTGCTGATGGTTGCTGTTTAAACAAAATGTAATAGTGGACAAAGGGACCCTGAGCAAACACATAGCACTGTTTTTTTTTAATTAATACTGAATTCATTTAGGGAACAAAGTTAACTAATTTCTAAGGAGGAACAAAGTTTTGGATTGGCCAAGTCAAAGTCCTGACATGAACACAAATGGAAATACTGGTTTTAATTTTTTATTATTTGTGGTTTTTGAGTCATTAACTTTTTGTTCAACAGCTCTCCAATCTGCAGTTTGAGCAATCTGGTTGCTAGGATCCAAATTACCATAACAACCATGCAATGATTTGAATAGGCGATAGGAATATGAATAGGAGAGGTCAGAATAGAAAGATGACTAATCAAAAGTAGCAATAACAATAAATTTGTAGCCTTAAAGCAGGGGTCCCCAACCTTTTTTTTTACCCCTGAGCCACATTCAAATGTAAAACAAGCCAAATATGGGCTGTAACTGGCTATTTGGTAGCCCCTATGCAAGATGGCAGCCTACAGGAGGCTCTGTTTGGCAGTACTAATGGTTTTTATACAACAAAAACTTGCCTCCAAGCCAAGAAATAAAAAATTAGCACCTGCTTTAAGCCCACTGGGAGCAACGCAAGCAACATCCAAGGAGTCGAAGAGCAGCAGCATGTTGCTCACAAGCCACTGGTTGGGGATCACTGCCTTACAGAGTATTTGTTTAAGATGGGGTCAGTCACCCCCATTTGAAAGCTGGAAAGAGAAGAAGAAGGCAAATAATGCAACAACTATAAAAAAAAAAGAAAAAATGAAGGCCAATTGAAAAGTTGCTTAGAATTAGCCATTCCATAACATACTAAAAGTTAACTTGAAGGTGAACCACCCCTTTAACAAACATGGATCCTTAGAAAAATACAGTATTAACTGCGAACGTGTATACATGTTTACTTTTGTCGTATATCAAGCATCAAAGAAATTGGAAAAAATACTCTAGTGTTGGAAACATGCTGTATGACTTTATATATAAAAGGGTTCATTTACTTTTCCCTGGGCAACCCAGGGATGGCTGCACTTTTCTGGCATCAAGGAGCAGGTGTTAAGGACAGAGCCCTGTGGTGACTTGCAGCTTTACCTGGTCTCTAAATGAAACGCAAGTTTGGGAACAGATAGAGGAAATGGGGGGGGTTCTAACCTGCCTCCACACTCCCCGCCCCTCATGAATATACAGATGACAAATTCAGTTGGCGCTATATTCTTGAGGGTGGCCACAGGTCTCTGTGCACCGAAATTCTTTAATAGGCAAAAGTAGTGTGCATTTCCAAACTCAGAGGTCGTAAATGACCATAAAATACCCTGTCTAGCTGTTTAACTAGAAACTTTGCTAGCACACCCCATTTAGTATTATCATTTTTACATGTTTACCCTTTGCACCGGTACAGGTATAGGACAGGTACTACAGGTATGGGACCTCTAATCCAGAATGCTTAGGACATGGGGTTTTCTGGATAAGTGGTCATTCCATAATTAATCTCCATACTTTACATCTGCTAAAAATAATTTAAACATTAACTAAATTCAATAGGATTGTGCTGCCTCCACTGTTTGTATCTTAGTTAGGATCAAGTAAATGTTAATGTTTAATTATTACATAGAAAAAAGGAAACTTTTCAAAAAATGTGAATTATGTGATTAAAATGGACTCTATGGGAGATGAAACTTTCTGGATAACAGGTTTACAGATATCGGATCTCATACCGGATTAGTGTGTGTTAATATATGACTGATACACAAGTAATGGAGATTTTTTTATATGAAGAAAACGAATACTTTTTAACTGTAGTTACATTTACAAGTGCAGGGCTGGTCAACTTCATGTAAGTGATCTTCGCAGCAGAACAATAGATGGCCATGGTAACCACTACAACTAAAAAAAAAAGTGTCAGGAGTCAGCATAATTACTAGGTGAAGGGGATAATGATATGTGATGTGGTATGAGACAGCAGCATACCTTTACTTGATTAGGACAAAAGGTAATTTCAGACACAATGAGTCATGTTGCTGCATTAATTAGCAGAAGAAGCTCACTGCTAAACACCTTTCAAGGCAATTTTTTTTAAAGGGATTGTTCACCTTTAAGTTAACGTTTAGTATGACAGAGTAATATTCTAAGGCAATTTACAATTGGTCTTCATTTTTTACTATTTGTATTATGATTTTCCCTTTTGTTCAGCAACTCTCCAGTTTAGAATGTCAGCAGTTATTTGGTTGCTAGGGTTTAAATTACTTTAGCAACCAGGGAATGGTTTAAATGAGAGATTGGTATATGAATGAAAAGAGGGCCTAAAAAGAAAAATATATAATAAAAAGTAGCAACAGAAATAAAGTTGAAGCCTCACAGAGTAATAGTCTTTTTGGCTGCTGGGGTCAGTGACCTCCCCAGCTGAAAGTTGGAAAAAGTCAGAAGAAGGCGACAAATAATTAAAAAAACTATACAAACTAAATAATGAAGACCAACTGAAAAGTTGCTTAGAATTGGCCTCAGTCTGACTCCCTGCTATTTCCCTTTCTTTAATCTGCTGTACATCTTTCTTGTCATGCTGCTGGTTTCCTGGCTTGTTATGACAAAATAAAACATAATTCTAAAAAACTTTCCAATATACATTCATTACAAATGCTTTTTAAGTTATTGTATTGCTAATGAAAGCAGTCTTTGTCTGCCCATTTCTATTCTCTCTTCTGCTGGCTCAGACTGTTGATACAATGTAAGACAGGTAACTGACCTGTCTTTGCTGGAGAACTAGACTTTTGCAACATTGTTTAAAAAGTAACAACCAGGAATTAAGCTAATACTGCTTTCAATATAAATAGTTTTTTGCAAATGACTTTAAAAGCACTGAAATTTTTAAATAATTGAATATTGGAAAGTTTCTTAGAATTATATTGGGGCATCTTTTTATTTTGGGGCTGACTTGCCCTTTAAGCTTTCTTTTTTATAAGAGAGGCAGGTATAATGGTTTACATATCTTAAGACTCATGTAATTCTGAATGTTTATTTTCTATTTAACCTGTTATTACAATGCAAAAAGAAGTTTTTAAATACTGTGATTGTGATCCAAGGATTAATGGGGCCATTAAAGATTGGGATTGTTGCTTCTTTGCTGAGGATTTTTCTCAGTGAAACATATATGTCATGGTAATCATGTTATTTGTAGCCTCATTGCATTAATTAAAAATAACAGTCCTGCAAGGCCAATCAATGAATCTCTTTGTGGAAGACACAGGCACTCTATTGTTACATTAGTACTGCAATACATGGCTAGCATGCTCTTAACAGGACGGAAGGAAAGAATAGTAAGCAAAAGCAAATCGAGAATATCAATAAACAACGAAAGGGCACTTTAATTGGTATATTTGTATTAAAACAGAAGTTCTTTCATTTCTGGTGAATATATTTTACTGTACTTCTGCAGGCAATGAAGATGTTTTGAAGTAAAACAAACCTAGTGAGATTTGTTACTGCAAGTGACACATTTGATCAGTGATTTCTAATCATTTGTTTAACTGGTAGAGACTTTATTACAGTAAAACCCTGTTACTTTTCGGGTGGTAACATAAATTCTTTGAATACAGAAAATCCATACAGAAATCCAGAGTAAAAAACACAGATTGCCTGTATGGGGAACATAAAAGTCCGGGTTCATAAAATCGGGGTTCTACTATAACGGATGTGCTGAGAATGAGTTATTTTGAAGTATGATAAAATACTTATGCAGGTTACAAATAAGTATTGCCTATAATAGGATTAATTTTAAATATTCTACATATAATATTGTATCTTTTTAATCCTTTTTTACAGTGTGCGCGGATGTGTTTCACACTGTACATGGTACTACTAAAGAGAGCACTTGAGAAAGGAGGCTGTGCCTCTGAAACATTGTGGGGATCTCAATAAAACGACAACAATTTAGCACGAATGCTTTGGTGCGTGCCATCTGATTTTCTATGAGTATATGGACTATGGATACCAAGGATTGCAGCAAGGATCCCAGATAGAGCACCACCCAACAAAGTGAGCAGATTCTGCAATATTATATATATGGTACTACTAAAACAACTTTTCTTGTCAGATACATACACACATTCACTGTTCTTGTTAAGGTGCTTTGCATTGAACGTATGCTCATTCAGGAGCCTATTCTTTATATAAAGGAAAGACCTCCTTTGAGGCATGGCAAATGCAATAAATATACTTGATACATTAAAATGCATTCCATGCAGGTGCAATATTTTAGCCACCTTTACTAAGGCACCCCCCTGCATAAAAAAGTATGCACCCCAACCTATGTCACCCAAATAAAAGTATGCACCCCAACCTATGTTCCCCACAAAAAAAATTTTGCACCCCAACCTTTGTCTCCAACATAAACAGTAATAAACTCAACCCCCAAGTAAACAGTATTTACCCCAACCTATGTCCCTCACATAAACAGTATGTACCCAAACATATGTCCCCCACAAAAAATATGCACACCAATCTATGTCCCCCACATAAAAAGCATGTACTCTAACCTATTTCCCTCATGTAAACAATATGCAACCCAAACTATGCCCCGCCACTTAATGACCTTGCACAGTCGCAAATGCTCATCTGCTTTGCAATCCATTTGCAAATATTTTTGCACAATGCGAATTCGCAAAAAAAAAAAAAATGGAAAGACAGGCATAGCAGTAATATTTCAGCATTCAGGAAAAAACACGGGCAATACAACCATTTTGCGAACTTAATAAATCACCCCCAATAACTTACAGCACCTTCTTTGTAACAACACCAGCTGTCAGGTTAACCTTAAGCAGTTACACCCACTAATTTAAAGAGATACTGACACCATAAATTAAACCTTTTTCCCATCTGCCATAACATTACTTATCTAATCATCCATATTCCTTTATGAGGGGGCTGTAGTAACCCATAAGCATTAGAAACTAACAGGTTGAGAATGGACAGTTCGATAAGCAAAACAGTCAGGTTTAGGAGCTTCAAGTAACAATTACTTTCAAAAGTAGGCCTATCATCAAAAAAAATCTAAAATTTGATAAATTCAAGTATTCAAGTTTTTTAAGCCCATAAACTCGATAAATTTGAAGTTTTTCCCCGATTGCATTCAATCAAGTTTTTTACATTCAGGTTTTCTTTATAAATAAGCAAACATTTGAGTTATGAGTTTGTTCGAGGTAGAAAAAGAATCTCACAAACTCGACCTTTGATAAATATCCCCCTTACCCCCTAAATTAATCCAATAAGACTTGTGCCACCAATATGCATTTTGATCAAGTACAAGGTACGGTTTTATTATTAGAGAGGACAATAAAATAACTAAAAAAAAATGTATTATTTGCTTAAAAAAGACTCTATGGGAGATGTATAATGGCTTTCCAGATAGGGGTTCCTACTAGCAAATTTTGAATGTAGAAAATGCGGTACAGCTTTAGATACCAAATATGCATTGCAAGGTTTCTTCTAATATTTTAGCCAGCATATTCTTCTGCACTGTGCAGAGTTCGTTCACATCAGTCCCTGCCACAGTACATTTTTAGAGCAAATAACCAAGCATATACCCTTGAGGATAACATCGTGACTGAATTTGCTGCATCATTTTGGAAATGTGGTGAGCAAAATTATTAAATACAGCAAATACAGCAAGAATGAAAACTAACCAGAAGTCAGAAATATAAAAAGTCACAAGTCCTTGTTTCTAGGGAAGTTATGCATCCCTCCCAGCTTACAATACATACAACAATCCTATGTGCTGTGACAGAATGGCTGGATCACAAGTTTAATGTAAACAAGGCAATCATTAAATTAGACAAGGAGGCACAATACAACATATCATTTATTTATAAAGGGCCAACATGTTCTGCATAACAGTACAACGGTATAGTGTATAAATCAAACACATAAATCATACACCAATACACGAGAAAGTAGAGGGCCTGCTCATTAGAGATTCCAAGTTAATGTAAATAATGTACTAAGAGGATTCATTCCCTAATTTAACATCTATAGCCCAGTTTTTAGAACTAGCACAGGCAGAAAAAAACATGTAGCAGTAATATGAAACCGGCAACCTACACAATGGGATGCTGGAAGTTGCAGTCCAACACCTTCTAGAAAACCACAACTTAACAGGCAATTATTTTTTTTCAACTTTAAATATGTATACTCCTCCAAGTGTATATATAAGTCCAACACAATCTCTAGACACTGCAAGGAAACCTTTCCAGAAATATTTAATAACCTGAATTCTTTACAGTTGGATAGAACTGCCTGAATATGGATGCATAATAAAACTGTCTCCGCAGTGTTGCCTTTAATATAGGTTTGACGTTTACTGCCTTCATACAAAAGGTTATTTTAGGAATGCAACCAAATTAATACTTTATCCTTAGCCGATAAAAAATGGCACTATTTTTAAGAAGCCAGCAGACATAATATAACACACACATATCTATCTAGTTGGTAAATGCAATACATGTCTACATGCCTGGAATTGCACAGATGCTACAAAAAAATGAACCATGCTTCACTGAAAGGAATGTAAACAAGACACAAAGTGATATTACCCTTTTAATGTCTTTTATTAAAACATTAGAACACCTTTAAAGTGAAGCCACCAACAGGAAAGCTAATTTATATGTTAAATGACTCGTTTTTACATGAGAAATCCAAGAGGAACAGCAGTTTTGCCTTTCCCTGCAGCTGATCAGACAACAATATATCATGTATATATCTTTTTTTTTACATATATGTATACATCATATGATGAATTATGTGAATATCATTGTATAGCACTCTTTGGCAATAGATGGATAAAGTTGTCTAAATTATTTTTTTCTAGTGGCAAGGATTGTACAAAGTTATATTGAACATACTTCTTTTAAAGACTTGTCCAGACTCATTTACTGATGAATATACAATGGCTCTAATTATAATGGTGGCCCACTAGCTTTGCCAGTCTAAAACTGTGCAACTGGGTTGGTTTTGGGTCACACTCACCATTTTCGCAGCATCCATGATTTCTGAAAATTTCCTTGGAAGTCGGTAAGAAACCCCTTAGGCTGAAAGATATCCTGTTGCTGCAGACTTCAATGCCCAGAATATTACTGATCGGTTAAGAAGGTGATTGAAGCAACATGGTGACCCTGTACACCAAACAAGCGGCATAAAAAAATACAAAGAATAAGAGGAACAATGTGAATTAAAAACAACTGGAAAACTGAGCAGTGGCTAATGGTTACAGACAGTTATAAACTGATAGGACTGACTTGGAGAGACAGTCTTTGTAATGCAGGCAGCACAAACAAACCTGAACAGGCAGGCTGTGCAAAAAGAGGACAGACAGACTCAAATGGGCAGGTCAGGAGCAGCATAGTTAGGTGGGCAGGTTAGACAAACAGATTTGTATGGGTTAGGACATAAAGACATGTTAGGACAGGCTGGATGATACAGAAGTGGAAGTGGGCAGACAGGATGGACAGACAGACCCAGACAGGTTAGTTGGTACAGGCAGAAGTTGACAGGAGGTGGGTTGGACAGACAGACCTTCGCAGGCTGGTTGGTGTAGAAAGAAAATGGTAGACAGGCTGGACAGACAGACCAGGGACGGCTAACTGGGATAGACAGAAGTGGGCAGGCGAGCTGGACAGACAGACCTGGGCAGGCAGATTTAGGCATACAGGCAAAGGAAGAGTTGTGAAGTGATAGAGGGGATAGACATACAGCATGTTGAGAGATTTCCAGAGACCACAGGGTACTCACTTGCTGTGTTTATCCCAAATCCACAGAATGCCAGTGCAATGGGCAGGCAGAAGGGCAAGCAGAGAGGCAGTGATGGAGAGTGGGGGTGGGCAGAGATTGGTGCGGACACAGAGCCCAGGGCCAGTCACACAATAGCATCCAGCAACAAGACACGGACAGATGGCACAGAGAGCTGCACTCACCCAGATAAGCCAGAGGAGAGGGAGGGGCGGTGGGTGTTTAGGCTACAGGGACCAAAGCAGGACAGACACACTCAGAGCAATACACTGGGCACGAGCAGATTGTAGCAGAGAGGGAGCGATGCGCAGCAGCCAGCATGCAATAACACTCTACTTGCACAATACACAGCAGGGATGGAGAAGCAGGGAAAGGACAGAGTACAGTTAGGGTTACCAGATGTCTGCGAAAATCCAGAATTTTTCTTCTTTTCAAAAACATGCACCCGGCTGATTTTTTTTCTACTATTTAAGCAAGTGCGCAAATTTACCCTCAGTCCCTAACTTCTGCAGCTTCCCACCCCTCCCCTTTCCCCATCAATCAATGTATTTTCCCTCAGAGAGATCCTGCAGCTTTCTGTACCTCCCCCCCATCCTCTGGTGCCTGTTACTGTCTGTTCCGCCTCCTCCATTCACGCTACTGAGACTTCAGTGGCTCTGCAACAGCAGCCAATAAGGTTCAGTCTCTGAGCTGTACCCAAGCGCATTTTGATTGGCTGGAGGATGCTCCATACGCAGTCTAGTCACAGGCGCGGGAATAGGTAGCGGACAACTGGCACTATTTTGGCAGGGGTCGGAGGAGGAGGGAGAACTACGTTGAGCGGAAATGTAGATTTGTTATAAAATGATTGACAGTTATGGAATGAAACAAGAAAATGTTACTTTCTTAGGGAGAAAGTGTTCCCTGACTGGACTGGGATCCAAAATAGTATGTCAATGACACAGAGGCTCAAACTGTCCCACACCAGCCAAAATAAACAGTGACTGGCATTTTACAGCAGCCCCTCTGGCCAGTGTGGGACTAACCCACAGGCATACAAGGAAAACTCCCAGTTGGCCCTGCATACCTCCCAATTGTCCCGTTTTTAGAGGGACACTCCCTCTTTTGACAGCTCAACATGCAGTCCCTCGTTTGTACTGTAAAGTCCCTCGTTTCTCTGCACTGAACGGGCAGAAAAAGAAACAATGTTTCTAACATAATTGGCTTTTGGCAGAGAGGCAACAACAGCCACAGCTGTAGATAAGATACTTTTGTAACAGTTTTGATATAAGCAAATAAGTAACAATATAAGAGAACAGGTCCCTTGGGAGAAGTTAGACTCACAGCTTAAAGGGCAATTCATCAGAAAAACTGTAATAACTGAAAGAAAAACACAAATATGTTCAAACTTTCATAACCTGCCAAATTTTGCAAAATGAACATGGTAATTAGGGGTGTGGCCAGAGAAATGCATGTGACCAAAAAAATTGTCCCTCTTTTTATTTCCAAAATGTTGGGAGGTATTGTAGGTGTCAGTGGGCCCTCTTGATTCTAAACATTTGGTGGATTTCATAGTCATTTCCTATTTCTTTATGGGAAAAAATGCTTAATAATGAAAGAATATAGATATAAAAGACTAGGAGAATGGAGGAGAGGAGGATTAATAGTTTGGAAAGTGGGTCCACGATCTAAGGTTTTCTGGTGGGCCTAGGGTTGCCACCTGGCCGGTAAAAATGATGGTTGATCCCAATGTTATTAATAGTGAAAAAAGATAAATATATAGGAAGGCCGGTATTTTTTTCCGGAAAAGGTGGCAGCCCTAGGTGGGGCCCTGGCATCCCAGTCCAACACTGCCTCTGGCATTTGAAAAAAGAACACAGATTGCCAGTCTGTGCCTGCCTACAGCCAGCACTAATGCTTCCCCCATAGGACAGCCACCTCCCACAGTAGTAAAGATGTTGGTCTGTACTGGGAAAGAAGATTGCCTACATCCCTTGAGGCACTGGCAGCTCACTTGCATAGCGGTTATCCTGGTATATTTTGCTACAAAGAGTAAAAACATTTTTGCTTTGATTAAAGCTGGACATAGACGCAAAAATTTGATCCTACGAATCTCTGTTTCGTACAAATTTCGGGCCGTGTGTGGAGTGTCCCGTCATTTTTCGTGCCATGGCAATCAGTCGTTCAGATGATCAGACAGGTTATAAAATTTCTGTCGGCTATAATAATAATATAATAATAATATCTCTGCATGTATTGCCAATCTGACAATATCACCAGCTTTTGTCAGACAAAACTTTTCGCACGATTGCTGTTAAGGGCAGAATATTGTCTGATCTGTTCATTTACTACTTTATTTGATCTGAATGGTTAGTGGCAGTTCGGGAGATAGCACTGAACGATCGTTCGTCCAATATGAAGGTAAATGCACGTCTATAGCCACCTTAAGACACCAGGGAACGAGGAGGGATAATATTGAGGACACACACAACACCGTGCACCAAAGTAGGCAATTTAATAAAAATCAGAAACGGTGGCACCCGCCAGCTCACATTTTACCCCCCGAAAACACTCACACCCCATCAATAACATTTTTTATCATTCATCATTCTTTAGTACCCTTTATCATCAACTTCATTTGCTCAACTAACTTTTTCCATTAACATGTGTACCCAGTAAAGGTGCCTACCCATTCCCTGGGATAACAAGGGCAAAGCAGAAAGTTCTGCAGCTCAAGCATAATTCCAACAGCAACTAATGCAGGGCGACAAAAGCTACCAATGTGCCATATTGGTGGGTTATATCTGGTTGAGGCTTGCAGGGAAAATGCAAGTCTTGGGCAGGTTTTGGGGGCAGCATTTTATGAAGATAAGGGTGTGTCCTAACCCTGACCTTGAATAAATCTGCATTTTTATGTAGGGTTTTTTCTACATAAATATTTAACACTGATTATTTTCATTTATACTATTTATATGACTTCAGATTGATTTTTAACACACCATATAGTGCCTGCATTTTGCCACCTGACACAGCCTGCAGTGGGACCTACTAGCAAAGAATACTCTCCTAAAATCCATAGAAAAAGGCCTTGTTACAAAATCTCTAGTCATCAATGAATCCAGATCTTCAACAAATCTTAGCACTCCCCCCTAGGTGAGCAAGAGTGCATTAGTTGCAATCCAAATGATTTTTTAACCATTAAATGTGAGTACAGTTGGGTAATGTAAAATACCGTAGATCGACATATAATTAGACTAATTGCAAGCCAATAAACATAAATATATCTGTTGGATTTGGAGGGTGGGAACAAATACAGAGATTGGTGTATTTAGTGGCGAATGAAATGCATAATCTGATATACTGTATTAAAGATGCAATTTTGGTCCAAAGAATGTGCAGTTGTTTAGGGTAGTAAGGGGTCATCCTGAGTATACTAAATAATTATCATTTGTTCTTCCCAGTTTGTGGTATATGTCATTGAATGTTATTGTGGAGGCAAATACATAGGTTGTGCAGTTAGTTTCTTCTGCACTAGAATATATGAAAATGTAAATAAAATCAGGCAAGGGTCCAATGTTATTATATTAGGGATGCATTGAATCCAAGATTCGGTTTGGGAATTGGGATTAGGTTAGGATTTGGCATTTTTCAGCAGTATTAAGATTCGGCCTAATCCTCGTGCCTGCCTGAAGTAAATCCTAATATGCAAATTAGGGACGAGAAGGATAATCACGTAACTTTTTGTCACAAAACAAGAACGTAAAAAATGTTTTTTCCACTTTTTCCCTTCCCTAATTTGCACATGCAAATTCGGATTTGGTTCGGCATTCGCCGAATCTTTCATAAAGGATTGGGGGAATCAGCCAAATCCCAAATAGTGGATTTGGTGCATCCCTATATTGTATAGACATTTTAGTGATGTACATAGCTCAGATGTCAGACATCTGAAGACATGGGCTATAGAACAAATATTATTAGATCACAGAGGGGAACTTTTTTGACCCTAGTGAGTTTTATGAGAATTGGAACTTACCAATCATTAAATGAAACAAGGTGTGCATACATATATATAAATATGCAGGTAACATAACATCCTATAAATGTGTGGGTAGCTTGTAAATACTGAACTTACCCTGAACAAAATTATGGTCCTCTAAGGAATGATCTGATCACACAGGGGATGCTGGGAACAATAGTTTAGAATGAAAGTAGTTACACAGTGGCTCTATAAGACCAGTAAGGCTGCATAAATATATATAAATATGCATGCTACTCTATAAATGTATGGACATTTTTTATTTAAATGCCCACACATTTATAGAGTAACGGAGGCAACTTCGGGCAACTTAGGAAAACACATCGCCGCGTGTGCTTTAGCACAGTCGACTTTTCATTATAGCATATGGGAAAACACACTGAGGCAGTTCGGGGAGATTGTCGCTCAGAAGTCGAGGCGATTAGTCGCCAGGCAAAAAAATCTCCCCGAATCTCCTCGTGTGAACTAATCCTAAATGTTGATAAACTAGGAAGAGGTACTCAGTTAGCAGTAACTGAGGTAGAAAGAGGGAAGATGCTTATGGGTAAAGAGATGCAAAGGCTGGTGCTATAGGGGGTTAAATTAAAGTCACTTGTTTCCAATTGATCTGCTTCAGGAACAATATCTGACGCTAATAATATCTAATTGGAGCTGCTAGTTTTCTCTTTACCACCAGCTCATATTCTGCCAACATTTTACTCTCTCTCTTCCTTTCTCTCTCTCTCTCTCTCTCTCTCTCTCTCTCTCTCTCTCTCTCTCTCTATATATATATATATATATATATATATAGCTCCAGCTGTGGTGCACTCCAGTCAAGCGTTCTCTTCATGCCTGGGTGCTGTCAAATAAATTGTAGTAGTTCCCCCAAGATTAACGCACTCCAGGACTTCATAATGCAGTTTAGAAAAGAAAATTTATTGTCAACGTTTCGGTCCCGTTCTGGGCCTTTCTCAAGACATTACTTATAATTATTTATAATGTTCTTGATGTGCACTTCTAGCCACATCTTTCCATGGAGGAGTTCTGCTCTAAGAACACCTGCAATGTTGGTGTTAAATACTCTTCTACATCCCTATTCTGACTGTGAAGTCAACCCACTTTAGACAAGAACATTGGATAGTATGCAGTTTTAGCACATTTCTCCCAGTAACCTCTAAACTCTGTAATGGTAGGTAATATATTACTGGCCAGAAAATGTGTTATTTTAAAGGGGAATGGTCTGATTTAAATCCCTCCCTTTAGAATGATATTGTAATAAATGAACTGGTACATTTTAGATTTTTATATTTAAATTTATGCTAGTGCAGTAGCGATGAGCCCCCCCCCCCTTTGACCACTTCGGTGCTCGGAACACTAAGTGCCGGGTGTCAACAAAAAGGACACCTCATGGCTGCAAGGACCCCTAGGATGCCTCTGATGTTATCACAGTGGTTTGTTATCAAAGTGGTTAGCAACTAATATCTCTTTTGAAAGCCATGTTTGATTCTGACCAGGACACTATCTGTCCAAATACATTTTGGAGTGTAATTGTTTCCTAAGGTAGGTGTCCCAAATGTGACTGTGATAGGAAAATTAGATTGTAAGCTTTACTATTATCATCATCATTAAATATTTACTAGTACAGGTTCCTAATGTGACTGTGATATGAAAATTAGATTGTGAGCTATACTATTATTATCTTCATCATCACCAAATATTTACTAGTACAGGTGTGGGATCCAATATCTGGAAACCTATTATTCAAAAAATTTAGAATTACGGGAAGGCCACAGACTCCATTTTAATCAAATAATATATCATGGTTAATTTATTTTTTTTAGTAGACTGAAAGTATGGAGATCTTAATTATGGAAAGACCCCTTAGCCAGAAAACCTCAGGTCCTGAGCATTCTTGATAACAAGTCCCATAGCTGTACAGGGACGTATATGTTTTAGGCATGGCAAAATTAACATATATCTAGGTGCCCACATACAATGTAATAGTAAAACCAATCACATGATCCTCAGAATTAAAAAATAAACAAATATGCTAATCAAGATCTGGTATGATATAATTCTCTTTAAGAAGAGATATTGCTAAACTTAAAAATGTAATACCCCTTTTTACAATTCCAAGAAGATGGTTTAGTATTCAGATCCTTGGCTGAAATTTCACCTGTATTTTTCATTTTCCTGTTTCTGGTTTTAGTGTTCAAGTGGAATATGTGGCACTTGCAGCCAAGGATGTTTGTAAAGGTTTATGGTTGCTTGACTTACCACAACATTGCTCATTCTTTATTTTTGTTATTTTTTCTCATTAAAATGAAAGCTTCTGCATATGGCAAAACAAAGAGCATTAATAATTCAAAGTCTAGAGCAGATGCTCCATGCAGCTAGTAATTTAACAGTCTACATTCTGAAGGACATATTCTATGCAAGGAACACATTATTGTGCTAAGCTATTACATTTTCTCTGACATGTTGCTAGTTGTTACTCTTTCACTTTGATGAAAAATAATTATTGTATATTAGTGTTTCTCATATATTGCAACACATTGTTGAGCACAAAGAAAATCTAAAAACATAGGACAAGCTGAACTATAAACATACAAAGTGGTAAATGTTACCAATTTATAGTGTGCCTCATGAAATCTGTCATGAGGTTATTATCAATCAGTACACGGATGGGATATGTTAACCCGGAAACCCGCTATCCAGAAAGCTCCAAATTACAGAAAGGCTGTCTCCCATAGACTCGATTTTATCCAAATAATGCAATTTTTTTTAAATTATTTCTTATTGACCTATTGGGTTTATTTAATGTTTACGTGATTTTCTAGTAGATGTAAGGTATGAGGATACAAATTACGGACAGATCCGGAAAACCCAAGGTCCTGAGCATTCTGGATAAAATACAGAAGGGCTCTCATTTATAAACATTGGTGCAAGATGCAAATTACAAAAATAGTTCTCTTTTTTGCATCTGTCCCTGCATATTGCATCCTAAGGCCTAATCCTTTGCATAGCTAGAATGGATCACAAACATATCTTTGATATTTAGCCCTGTACTTATAGCCTGCCTATTAGAGATGTTATGTACAGGGTTCCCTTGTGCTCTGCACAGTGAAAAATAGTCGTGTGTGTGGGTTCTTAGATTGCAATATTGATGGGCTACAGAGCTATAGATTTTCTAAAGTGGGGCCAGATTCTTTTATACAGAAAGAAAGCCCATTACCCTTTACATATTTTGTAGCAGACTTAAGGTTTGAAGATCCAAATTACAGAAATATCCCTAATCCGGAATACCACAGGTCCCGAGCATTCTGGATAACAGGTCCCATACCTGTACCATAGCCTACTTTGAGTCTCTTAGTACTTTGCTAATACGAGCTTTGGGGCGCACTGCTGCAATCCAGTTAGCTGAAAAGGCAAGAGGTCTTGTTAGCTAGGTAATCAAAGGAATCATCTGTGCCAAGGGAAAATGTCTACAACTGCAACAGCCAAAAAAATTAAAGAGAAAAAGAGTAAAAAAAAGAGAGAGAGGCGAGAACAGAACACGAAGGGAGTAGTTTTACTTGCAAGAATAATCAGACCCAGGGGTGGAGTGGAGTGAAGAACCGCACAACTCCTTCGACTTATTTAAATCAAATCAAACAAACTTATTACAGGTGAAATAGTTAAGAAGCCACAGATTGCCTCAAATTATAGTTATGGGGAAGCTACAATTGCCATGGAATGAGTAACCACCATTGCCTATGTACTCTGGTGAAAGTTTCAAATTGTCATATTTCCAGTGTATTGCACCAAAACGGTATTATAATTATAGATTAAATATCTGTTATCGGACTGAAAACCTTTTTTAGGGTTATATTCGTCATAGGGTGAAAACAGAGCAACTGTCAGGTCCCAGCAGGTCAGGTTCGGGTTGAACCGACGTTCCCTCTAGCCAACGTCCCCACGCCAGCGCCTGTTACCAGCGCGGGCGCATGTTCTAATGCGCGCGCGTTTTAGCGCGGGTGCGCATTCTCATGCGCACGTGCGTTCTTGCGCAGGCACGCGTTCTTGCGCAGGCGCACGTCCAGACGCAGGCGCACGTTCTGACGCAGGCGCGTATTCTGACGCAAACGGGCGCCCTGGGGTTAAAAGGTCACTCAGGCCTAGGCTCAATGCGAGGTGATCGTCTCTACTGACACTAAGCGTATTTACTACTGATGATTATTCTGACAACGACTACGGCTTGTTCCTGACTATTCTTCTGATTATCCCTGGATTCCTGTGTTTGTTATTCCTGATCTCGACCTCGGCTTCCCTGACTACTCTGCTGGATTTTCCTCAATTGGCACCAGCTTCCTGATTGCTCTCTGTGTATGACCTGGCCTGTCCCTGACTTCGTCTCTTCAACTGCAGATAAGTGCTGAGTCCTTATTACGAACTGTTATTTCTGCGGGCTCACCTGGCACTCCTGCTATTCCTTATCTGGGACCGTCCTGTACCAACTTCCAGGGCGCAGCTCAGTGGGAAGTGTGGGGGAGGCTCCTACCTACAGATTTGCCTTGATACCTGACAGCAACAGTCTTATTAAATATTTCCTTAAAAGTCTTATACAAGTGAATAGAGAGCTGGGAACATAAATTCTATGTTTTTTTTTTTTACTGTGGACCATTGTGTCTGGAAATAGTGTGTAAAACATGGCAATGGCAACTGAATTTCAAGCACAATCAAAAACAAATCAGTAATCCACTGAGAAGCCCACTGTATAAATAATTCCTTTCTTCCACCAGATGCAGCCTGTTAGGCTGTGAGATAAGAAGTTGTTCACTATACACAGGGCTTCTCGGTGGACCAATGATTTGTTTTGATTGTGCTTGTAATGATAGGAAGTAACGTGACTTCACTTTCATTTTTAAAATTTGCCCTGTTTAGTGTCATATTTAACAAAACCCATACATAGGTCCTAATTACAATAGGCAAAACACATGCTCAATGTAAGCTCTATTCACTAAACTAAAGTTGCAAAAAAAGAGAAACATTTTATTGCCCCTTTTAAACATATCCTATTTTGTTGTTTGTCAAATTTTATGGAGCACAAAGAAAAATTTTGTTTGGGCACATATTTTTAACTACTTGTTAGTATTTGGTCATCTACACAAAAATCTTATTAATTTTGTAGGGTGGCTGAACCTCCCTGCTTGTACATGAAACTCAATAAATGAAATATAAAACTTGTAGCCATATTTGTGTTTAGGTTTAATGTATATTAGCTCTTTCTGTAATAGATTCTGGGTGAACCTAGCATAAATTAGAACCAGTTGTTCCCAATCTCTGATGCTGGCACCCTTGTGAAAGATCTGAAGAGTGATAGGAGTATTGAGCCAACTCTTATAAACACCTGGAAGCCAAACCTAAAGGTCTGTTAAGATGTAATTTAGGTCAAATACTGATTTATTATAAAGATATACTGTACATCTTCATACAACAATATTTTGCTTTATCTTCAACTTTGTTATAAACTAAGAGGGGTCTTGCCCACATTTTTTACCTAAAATGGCTTGATCCAAAAAAAGTCACTGTATGTCCCCACCTATACTCCTATGTTGCACTGGGTTGTTTACTTTGAATGCATCAAAACATTTTGATGTTTGGGGGACATCAACACAAATAATTCGGCAAAGTAAATTATAGCAACAAAATAGCAAAAATAAACGTAAGGTAAAAATCATTTTTGGCGCCACAATATAAATGACCCCTTCAGTGTTCAGCTATTCAAGAAGCAAAGAATGATTTCCAGTCTCTTTAAGTGGGAGGACTAACACCATAACAGAAGAGTTCCGTTCGAGTCATGTGAATAATAATTTGTCAGCTGCACATGGGATACTAAAGGCTGTGTGTGTCTGTGTATAGAGGTGGTTGTGTTGGGAAAGGGGGGGGGTGCAAGCTTTTTTTTTTCATAGCCCTTTCACTTGCAGCTGCATCCATCTCCAGGACAAGTATTCTGTATCCCGAGGAACGTTCTGTGAGCAAGAGGTCAGCCATGATGGCATTAAGAGGCTGAGAAGGAAGAAGACAAGCACAATGAAGAAACTGCTAGTTGGTGATGCCAGCACAACTACAGAGAAAGATATACATTGTTATTGCAGGATGCTGCCTTAGCTCTACTGATGAATAATTAAGGGACATTTGATGAGCCGGATTTAGTCAGTCCAGTGGGACCATTAAGAGGCTCTTAGTCTGGCTGTCTTCATCCATTTCATGGGGAGCATGTTTTCCTTTCAGTCCTAGAGGGGCCCTCAGTGCATAGCTTTTTCCAATCCCATCAACAAGTTGATTAGTTCCTTAAAATAGCGAACGTATTGCTCACCCACACACCCTCTGATCTGTTATTGCTCTTGTGTGTTCATTTCAACCAATTTATTCCTGTTAGACTATGCATTCAGTGTATTACTGCACTAGGGTAACATTATGATCCTGAATGAATTATAATCAGTCGCTGCATTTCTTTCATTAATAAACCAAGAAACCATAAATTTGGTTTTACAGCAATGTAATTCCTATCATACTCCTCTATCCTCTGTATGTTTACTTTTGCCCCCCAAAAACTGTTCTCAACACAAATAGGTTATCACAGAACTCCTTTAATCCATGGAACGCCAATACTTTTACTGTATGTGTGGGTCAGTCCTGAGCCAGTTTGCAAGTAAAGGCCAAATCAACTAGTAACACCTCTAACATGTTTTGTGCCAGTGGTCTGTGTAGTGAGGGAAGAAGAGTGCTTACAATTGCATATATTTGATAATGTGTACAATACTTTTAGGCAAATTCACTAAAGGGCACATTTTCGCCTGCGAAGGCTTGGCCACTGTGCCAGGTACAAATTCGCTACTACTATGCTAATTCACTAAAATACGAAGTTGCGCCAAACACTAGTGAAGTTTCGCTATCGTTAATTCCTCAGCCCAAGCATTTCATAGTGAACCGCTAACGTTCGTTTTTGCCTAGTGAAACTTCATTAGTACACTTATGCTAAGGTTAATTTGAATAGGGCGGGTACATATACTATATATAAGTCGTATTGATGTTTTTATTAGAGATGTTGGTGCAAATGCTTGAAGTGGCCACTTATTATTACAAATGTCCAAGGAAGCCAAGGAAGACATTCTCTAATGCCCTAGACATGAGCCCCATGTGCGACAATTGCTAGCAACGACCGCTTGGCCCTTTAGTAAATCTGCCCCTTTGACTGTAATCATATCAAAAGTTATCTGTAAAAAAAAAGATCTGTACAATCATATTTAGAATTCTTGTATGCGGAGATGTATCCATATTAAACATCAAGTTACATAATCAGAATACACAATTACACCCAACTCCCCACTGTAAAAGCATGAAGATGAATAACCCTTTTTTACCACCAGTTACCGCATAGCTTAACACCTGTCCTTGCAGTGCCAGGTGCCTATTGGCCATTCCAGCCAGGGCACAATCGCCAAGAAGTTTTTTGTTGTCTCCTTGTCTGTGTGGGTTTCCTCTGTGGTCCTCCAGTTTACTTCTACATTATAAAAGCATAAACAAAAACAAGTGATCCTGGTGTGTGTTTGTGGTCATGCAATATGGACCTTAGCTTGTGAAGATGTCAATGTCTAACAAGTATAACTAGTTATATTTAGGACATTATGAGAATATTACTACAGGAATGGGACCTGCTATCCAGAATTCTGGATAATGGATCTTTCTGTAATTTGAATTTGCATATCTTAAGTCTACTAGAAAATCATGTAAATTAAATGAACCAACAGGTTGGTTTTGCTTCCAATAAGGATTAATTATATCTTAATTTGGATCCAGTACAATGTGCTGTTTTATTATTAAAGGAACAGTAACACCAAAAAATTTAAGTGTTTTAAAGTAATGAAAATATCATGTACTGTTGCCCTGCACTGGTAAAACTGATGTGTTTGCTTCAGAAACACTACTATAGTTCATATAAACAAGCTGCTGGGGAGCAATGGCAGTAATTGAAAAACAGCTATAAGGCACAGGATAACTAATGGATAAAATATAACAACATTAGACAGAAAGAGCTTATTTGCTATCTGGTGTGTAACCTGAGCCCTTTGAATGGCTGCCCTGCCCCCATTGCTGCACAGCAGCTAATTTATATAAACAATAGTAGTGTTTCTTAAGCAAACACAGCAGTTTTACCAGTGCAGGGCAACACTGCATTATATTTTCATTACTTTAAAACACTTTTATTTTTTGACGTTACTGTTCCTTTAAAGAGAAAAATTATTTGGATAAAATAGAATCTATGGGAGATGTCTTTTCTGTAATTCGGAGCTTTCTGGATAAAGGATTTCCAGATAACGGATTCCATACCTTTACCCTTATGTGCACAGGTGTGCATCACAATTTCATTCTGCAAATATTTGACCCATTTAATCCAATAAGAATTAATTACATTTTACAGAAAGGCAATCTTCCATAGACTCCATTTTATCCAATTAATTACAATTTATCTATTTAATAATAATACAGTACCTTGTACTTGATCCAAGCTATGAAATAATTAATCCGTATTGGAAGCAAAACCAGCCTGTATTGTGTATTTAATGATTACATGGTTATCTACTAGACTTAGGTATGAAAATTACAGAAAGATCTGTTATCTGAAAAGCCAGGCCCTGACATTTTGGATAATAGATCCCATACCTGTACAAGGAAATGTACACAGCTGACCATTAATGTTTATGAACAAGTCATTTTTCTATATTTCCTTTTTCTATGGAGACTGGAGTTTTTCTAGATGTTAATGGTCTAGCAAACAATAAAGTGCCCTAGCTCTATCCATCTCTTCTCCCTGCAATTGCTTATAATGTGTTCTTAATCTGTTGTGTTGACTCAATGATTGATGAACCATATAATAATATATAGCAGAAATAAATGTCAGCTCATCCACTGCAGCAGTGGTTTCTCCAGCTTCTTTAAATGCATCTTAGAGGCAGTGCTTGTATATATATATTAGAGGAATGTATGTGTGCATAGAGATAAATTAAATATAGTCCTAGTTTTTTATAAGTGATTCTAATACAATGCCTCATTTCCTTTTCTTTACATAAATTGCAAGGATGTTTGTATTATGTGACTCATACATTAGATGTGCTTCATTATAAACATCATGCTTACTTTTTATAATTTAAATATGTCCTAGGAGAGCAAATTTACAAAACCTAATAACAACCAACAAGAGAACAAGACAGACATCACAGTGAAGGCCAGGCCTTAACAGTATACTTCATTTTTTGACTAGTTTGACAGCAAGATGCAGTCAATATCTTTCTATAACCTATATATGGCTACCTCTCTGGTTAGCCATTCTCTCTAGTATTCCCACATCATATGCCTGACAAACCTTGAAGGAAAGGGTACATCAAGTATAAAGTTTCTTTCTATAGTATGACTGTGCTTGTGGAGAAATAGGAGCAGGATTTGATTACTCAACCAAAAGTCATGTTCTTTTATCACAAGGCTGGTTTTAATATTAATACTATTATTATTATTATTATTATTAACATGTATTTTTAGAGTGCCAACATATTGTGCAACACTGTAAAATAAAGAAATTACATGAATTACATACATAGAACATCCAGAGTTAAATACAAAACAACCAGTTCCGGTAGAAAAGGTGAGAAAGGCCCTGTGCAAAAGAGCTTACAATCTAAAGGTGAAGGGAATGAGACACAAGGAGTGGGAGTGGGCAAGCTTAAAAGAAATAAGCAGGTGAGTGATGTAGCATATGGTATTGCATTTGGTAGCTAAACATAATGAGGGTAGGCTTCCCAAAATAAGTGTGTATAAGAGATATTTTGAAAGTTGAGAGAAAGTCGGACAGACTGTTGGAGAGAATTCCATGTTAGGAGGTAATAGAGAAGAGTTGAGGAGCAGATCAGTAGAGGAGTATCTAGAGATGAGTTCAGAGATGTAGGGTGGGGCAGCATTATGAAGTGCTTTGAATGTCAAGGTCATTTTATTCTTAAAGGTAGTGTAAGCTAGTGCAGGGATTGCTGAGGTTTATAAGCCTGGTGCCAGTGTTCATAATGGACTGGAGAGGTGACAGTATCTGGCAGGGAAGGCCAATTAATAGAGAGTAACAGTAGTCTACACGTGATATGATGAGAGAGTGAATAAGAATTTTGGCAACATCTTAGGTGATGATTTTATGATGATTGTATTTATAAGTGACTGGATATTATGGGTGAAAGACAGGGCAGAATGCAACAGGCCTGGTGTGACAGGATGATAGTGAAATTGTTAATTATGATAGATACTTCTGGGATGTTATTTGGGGAAAGAGATCCATTTTCATTTTAGAGTTTAATATAAGGTAGTGTTGTGACATCCAAGTAGAAAGGCAGGAGGAGACCCAAGTTAAGAGCTCTGGATTGAGATCAGGAGAGGAGAGATAGATAGATCTGAGAATTGTCAGCATAGAGGTTGTATTGGAAACTATATGAGTTGATTCGTTTGCCGAGGGAGGAAGTATAGAAAGAAAATAATAAAGGGACAGGACAGAGTCTTGAGGAACCAAACAGAAAAAGGTAGGGGAGAAGATGCTACTACATTGTAGGAGACACTGAAGGAACGATTAGTGGGGTAAGATGAGAACCAGGACAGGGCCATGTCACAAAGGCCAAGTGAATGGAGGGGTTGGAGGAGGAGAGGATGACCCACGATGTCAAATGCAGCTGAGAGAACAAGAAATATTAATAGTGAGAAGCTATTGTTGGCTTTTGTTGTTAAAAGGTCATTAATAAGTCGAGTTAGGGCAGTTTCAGTGGAGTGTTGTTGCCTAAAACCAGATTGTAGGGGGTCCAGCAGGTTATTGTAAGAGAGGAATGGCATTAGTCGGTTGTTAACTATGTGCTCAAGTAGTTTAGAGATGAAAGGTAGAAGAGAGATAGTTCAGAGGTTATGAGGTTATGAAGATTGGGGGATAAAGATAGGGTTCTGTCAGAAATGGGATGACAAGAGCATGTTTTAGTTGAGAATGAAAGATTTCATTTGAGAGCAAGAGATTAAATAGATGAGTTAAGGTTTTGATTAGAGAGGGATTAGCATTGTGAAGAAGATTGGAAGGAACAAAATCAAGTGGGAAGGTAGTAAGGTGAGAAGAAGCCAAAAGTTTTGAGACTTCCTCATCAGTCACAGGAAAGATGGAGCACAGAAGAGACTGGGGAGTGTGGAGGAAAAGCAGTGAATGTCTAGGGGGGGTTAATAGTGTAATGTAGTAGTGTTTTTGAAGAGCTCAGCAATATCTTGAGCAGGGACAGATGTGCCCGAAGGGAGTGGAGGAGGGGAAAGAAGACTGTTAAAGGTAGGGAAAAGTTGTGCAGGTTTTTAGAAAGGGAATAAATGAGTGTAGTAAAGTATGTTTGTTTGGCTAGGGAAAAGGCTGGTGTTATAGAGTGCAGGACAGATTTGTAGCTCCAGAAGTCCAATTCTAAGCAGGATTTGTGCTTTTCCTTTCCTAGCGCTAGCATTAAGAGAGCATCTATATAGAATGTCTGAGATGTTTTTTGGGTTTGATTTTTTCTTTCAATCAGACTGTTTGATGTGAATGGAAAGTAATGGTCATGTAACTTCAGTGCTCAGCTCAGTGCAAAAACATATCCATAAATGGGCAATAAGTCATGCATCCCTGTCCGGTATAATCTTTCTAAAAGCATGCGCACTGAACCAGCTATGTTATTAATAGTAAAGTGGAATGCTGCGTGTGTATGCTTTTTACCTAGTGCAGGAATACCTTGGACTGAAAAAAGAATTATAAACCTTATTTAACTCCCTATAATCAATTAGGAGACATTTAGCACTTTTACTAACAAGGGCAAAGTGCCAGATGTATCAAAACAGCTGGCCAAAAAATGGAGTGCACACAGGTGCAGTCACAAAAGAAAGCCTGGTCAATGGCTGATGTGAAGTACAGGTTTCACTTATGCTTCTGTTTGCTGCACCATTACAAACTGTAATCCAGTACAGAAAATCTTCAAAGTAATGTCTTACATAAATAGTAAAAATACCCCTTATTTAAAAAAAAGCTCATTTATTTGCCCTTTTGAAAAAAAAAGTGCACAAACACTATCTTAATTGATTCAACAGATTGAAAGCAAACCAACTTCTCCTTTACCTGTTGTGAAGTTATAAATTCTCAGGCCCAGATTTATGATTTGGGCGCGCCAAGGCCAGAGGGTCCTGTACAGGTTTCCACTGGAGCACTGGGGATTATGCACGCAGGTGATTTAAAAAGATGTCAAATCTCATGCATGTCCCCAGTGCTTCTGAAAAAATTAGGGTGCAGCTGGGCAACATGCCACCCCTAAAAATCTATGCACCAGCTATAAGGGACACAGTAAAATAGCCTGCATTGTGAATTGTGTGCCATTAGAGGGAGCCAATGAAATGACAGCTCTTTATTTTATGCGAAACTCAGAAGACAGAAATTAGCCATTTATTGTTTTATACAAATGTTAATAGTGTTGGGAAATTTTCTGTTACATTACAGGTTCCAGATTTGGTTATCTATGTATTTTTTGATATTTGTGTTTTGGTATTTGTATGTCCAAGGAGCTGAATGCCGGCGAAGTTGCGCTAGTGTTGGCTAATATGCATGCGTTTTTTTCCATTCAAGTTGTTTCTCTAAAATTAGAAACCATTCGAGTTGTGAGTTCATTTGCGGCATGTTAAACTCTGAAATTCGACCTTTGATAAATAGCGCCCTTAACCAACAGATTTATATCATATTAATTGGCCTTTTAAACAATCTTTCCAAATTGGAATATAGATATCACTAAAAATTGCCCTTTTATTTAACAGCAACTAGGTTAGAAATCACCTCCCAGTGGAAAAGCACACATTTCCCTAAGTTAATAGATATTATACACAGAGTGAAAGATATGAGGGAAATGGAGTACATGATGGTAAATATTATAGGTCGCCAAGACAAGTGGGAGAAGACTTGGTCTAACTGGAACTATTACATAACTTCTCCCAAAGGCCTAGAGATAACAATTCTACATAGTGATATGGGCTAACAAAAAAAACAGGATGGCATTTTCTTACCCCAAGGGCAACCCCTCCCCCTATTCCCTTTTCCGTTCCAGGTTTGGTAATTGATCAAGCAATATAATATAACTTTCTGTTAAATGTAATAGGTATAAGATGTTTCATTATAATCAGGCTTCAATTGCTTATCATGGCTTAAAGCTTTACACTACTGAATTTCAATGTGATATACTTGAGACTGTTTTTCCTTTTTTATATGCCTGAAAAAATAAATAAGTTACAAAAAAAAATTTCTCTTTTACGTAAGCCTCCATTTCGTAATGGTTTGTGTGCTGCCTCAGAGATCACCTGACCAGAAATAATGCAGCGTTCGCCAATTGGGTTCGCCTTAGCTGGCGCTTTTTTTTGCCATTTCTCCCCCAGACCAGCAGATACATGGCAGCCAGTCAGGAAGCTCTCCCTCCTAGACCACCCCCACACCCCCTGGACCACTCCCCTTCCATATATAAACTGAAGCCCTGCAGCGTTTTTTCATTCTGCCTGTGTGTGCTTGGAAGAGCTAGTGTAGGGAGAGAGCTGTTTAGTGATTTGAGGGACAGTTGATAGTAACTTTGCTGGCTAGTAATCTACTTGATACTGCTCTGTATTGTAGGGACAGAACTCTGCAGGGATTTGAGGGACAGTGAGTTTAGGTTAGTTAGCTTTGCTGACTAGTCATCTACCTTCTACTGCAGTGCTCTGTATGTAGCTGCTGTGGGCACTGCTTCTGATCTCATCTGCTGACTGCTGCCTGCCAGTAACCCAATAGTCCTTGTAAGGACTGCTTTTATTTTCTTTTTTGTTTTTTTACTTTGCTACTATAAGAGCCCAGTGCTTTTAGTCTAGCTGTGTTGGGGAGTGGGACTGGTGTGCTGATCCTAGTAGTTCAGCACCAACCAGAGTAATTTTTTTTTTTAATATATATATACAGTATATATTTTTTCATTTTACTTATCTTACTGTTCTTTAACGTGTCCAGTGCTGTTTGCTGTTCTTCATAGTAGTGCACCAATAGTAGTGCACTTGCAGGCATTGTTTGCCCAGTGTGTTCTTGAAACGACTGCCACCTAGCTGTGTGAGCTTTTTCACATTCTGTCTAAATATCAATAATAATACCGTCTCCAGAAACACCACCTGAGTGACGTTTTTCAAGCAGCAATAATATATTCTGTATCCACTGCTATAGTGTATACGTTGACCTTGCAGGCATTGTTGTTTGCCCAGTGTGTTCTTCAAACAACTGCCACCTAGCTGTGTGAGCTTTTTCACATTCTGTCTAAATATCAACAATAATACCGTCTCCAGAAACACCACCTGAGTGACGTTGTTCAAGCAGCAATAAAATATTCCGTATCCACTGCTGTAGTGTATACGTTGACCTTGCAGGCATTGTTGTTTGCCCAGTGTGTTCTTCAAACAACTGCCACCTAGCTGTGTGAGCTTTTTCACATTCTGTCTAAATATCAATAATAATACCGTCTCCAGAAACACCACCTGAGTGACGTTGTTCAAGCAGCAATAATATATTCCGTATCCACTGCTGCAGTATATACGTTGACCTTGCAGGCATTGTTGTTTGCCCAGTGTGTTCTTCAAACAACTGCCACCTAGCTGTGTGAGCTTTTTCACATTCTGTCTAAATATCAATAATAATACCGTCTCCAGAAACACCACCTGAGTGACGTTGTTCAAGCAGCAATAATATATTCCGTATCCACTGCTGTAGTGTATACGTTGACCTTGCAGGCATTGTTGTTCGCCCAGTGTGTTCTTCAAACAACTGCCACCTAGCTGTGTGAGCTTTTTCACATTCTGTCTAAATATCAATAATAATACCGTCTCCAGAAACACCACCTGAGTGACGTTGTTCAAGCAGCAATAATATATTCCGTATCCACTGCTGTAGTGTATACATTGACCTTGCAGGCATTGTTGTTTGCCCAGTGTGTTCTTCAAACAACTGCCACCTAGCTGTGTGAGCTTTTTCACATTCTGTCTAAATATCAATAATAATACCGTCTCCAGAAACACCACCTGAGTGACGTTGTTCAAGCAGCAATAATATATTCCGTATCCACTGCTGTAGTGTATACGTTGACCTTGCAGGCATTGTTGTTTGCCCAGTGTGTTCTTCAAACAACTGCCACCTAGCTGTGTGAGCTTTTTCACATTCTGTCTAAATATCAATAATAATACCGTCTCCAGAAACACCACCTGAGTGACGTTGTTCAAGCAGCAATAATATATTCCGTATCCACTGCTGTAGTGTATACGTTGACCTTGCAGGTATTGTTGTTTGCCCAGTGTGTTCTTCAAACAACTGCCACCTAGCTGTGTGAGCTTTTTCACATTCTGTCTAAATATCAATAATAATACCGTCTCCAGAAACACCACCTGAGTGACGTTGTTCAAGCAGCAATAATATATTCCGTATCCACTGCTGTAGTGTATACGTTTACCTTGCAGGCATTGTTGTTTGCCCAGTGTGTTCTTCAAACAACTGCCACCTAGCTGTGTGAGCTTTTTCACATTCTGTCTAAATATCAATAATAATACCGTCTCCAGAAACACCACCTGAGTTGTTGTTTTAAAAAAAATGCCAGGCAAAGGCAGGCTGCCACGCAGAGGCACTAGGGGCCGTGCTGCTATGCTATCCTGTGGCCCTAGGAAATTGCCCAGTTTTACAAAGGCAATGACCCTGAACTCCCAAAAAGAGGTAGTTGACTGGCTTACACAGCACACCCCATCCTCTACCGTTTCTAACTTTACCACAACATCCTCATCCTCCTCTGCTATGGGCACCCCACGTAACACTTCCTCCACCACCGGCGCCCCTTCTTCACTGGAGTCAGAGGAGTTATTTTCACATGATTTTCTTGAACTGAGTGATGCGCAACCATTATTGGCAGAAGAAGATGAAGGAGATGAGGACGTTACACCAGATATAATTCTGGCAGAGAACACAACAGAGATGGACATAATGAGTGATGAGGAGGTCCCCGCTGCTGCTTCCTTCTGTGAGCTGTTAGAAGAAATTGATGCATCTGAGGAGAATGATGATGAGGAGATTGATGTTTTGTGGGTGCCCAGTAGAAGAGAGCAAGAGGAGGATAGTTCAGATGGAGAGACGGAGAGTCAGAGAGGCAGGAGGAGAATAAGACTTAGAAGAAGCACGGAGGACAGCTCGCAGGGAACAGTAGGGCAACAACATGTATCGGCACCTGTGGTCAGCCGGCCAACGCACCCGCCATTGCCGCCAACGCCGCCAACTTCTACTGTTACCGCCAGATTGCCAGCTTCAAAAAGGTCAGCAGTGTGGGATTTTTTTAATGTGTGTGCCTCTGACAAAAGCGTTGTAATTTGCAATGAGTGCAGTCAGAAACTGAGTCTTGGGAAGCCCAACAGCCACATAGGTACAACTTCTATGCGAAGGCACATGAACGGCAAGCACAAAGCACTATGGGAGCAACACCTCAAAGGCAGCAGACAAACTAAAAGCCACCCTCCTTCTGGTCCAGCATCTTACTGCTCTACCTCTGCTGTCCTTGACCCGTCTGAACCACCCTCCACTCCGCCTTCCACCTTGACCACCAGTTCCCAGTCATCTGCCCCTAGCCAAGTTTCTGTGAGGGCCATGTTTGAGCGTAAGAAGCCAATGTCTGCGAGTCACCCCCTTGCCCGGTGTCTGACAGCTGGCTTGTCTGCACTCTTAGCCCGCCAGCTTTTACCATACCAGCTGGTGGACTCTGAGGCCTTCCGCAAATTTGTAGCAATTGGGACACCGCAGTGGAAGGTACCCAGCCGCAATTTTTTTTCCAAGAAGGGAATACCACACCTGTACCACCATGTGCAGAGCCAAGTCACCGCATCTCTGTCACTTAGTGTTGGGCCAAAGCTCCATATGACTACTGACGCATGGTCCTCCAAGCATGGTCAGGGCAGGTATGTCACCTACACTGCCCACTGGGTGAACTTGGTTATGGCTGGGAAGCAGGGAATGCGTGGCTCAACAACAACAGTGGAGTTGGTGTCACCGCCACGGATTGCACGCGGTTCTGCCACCACCTCTACTCCTCCTTCGCTCTCTACCTCGTCTTCTTCCTCTTCTTCCTCCTCTGCTGCTGGGTCCTCCTCCTCCACACCTATGCACCCCCAGCTCCCCCTAGGCTATTCGACGTGCCAGGTACGCCGTTGTCATGCTGTCTTGGGGGTGACGTGCCTGGAAAGCAGAAACCATACCGGATCTGTACTCCTGTCATCTCTGCAGTCACAGGCCGATCGGTGGCTGACCTCACACCAACTGAAGATCGGAAAAGTGGTGTGTGACAACGGAAGCAATCTGTTGGCAGCACTGAGACTGGGCAATTTAACACATGTGCCCTGCATGGCACATGTTCTGAATTTAATAGTCCAACGTTTTGTCTCGAAGTACCCAGGATTCCAGGACGTTCTCAGGCAGTCCAGGAAGGTGTCGGCCCATTTCAGACGTTCCTACACAGCCATGGCACGCCTGGCTGACATTCAGCAGCGGTACAACATGCCAGTCAGGCGTTTAATTTGCGACAGCCAGACTCGCTGGAATTCAACGCTCCTCATGTTTGAACATCTGCTGCAACAACAAAGAGCCGTCAATGAATACCTGTTTGAACTGGGTGGTAGGACTGGATCTGCAGAGCTGGGGATTTTTTTCACCCGTTACTGGGTGCTTATGCGCGATGCCTGCAGGCATCCTTTTGAAGAGGTTACAAACATGGTCAGTCGCACCGAAGGCACCATCAGCGACCTAATACCCTTTGCTTTCTTCCCGGAGCGTGCTGTGCGATGAGTGACAGATGAGGCTGTAGACCAGCGTGACGAGGAGCAGGAAGCGCACGATTTCTGGTCGGAATCACCAGAACGAGCCCAGGCACCTGCTGCAACGCAGGGAGAGGTGGAGTCAGAGGAGGAAGGTGGCTTTGTGGAGTAGGAGGACCAACAGGAGCAGGCTTCCCAGGGGGCTTGTGGTGACCGTTTGGGGACCCCTGGTCTTGTACGTGGCTGGGTGGAGGAGACCGTGGATGATGTAGTCCTTGATAACGAGGAAGCGGAGATGGATACCTCTGCATCCAACCTTGTGAGAATGGGGTCTTTCATGCTGTCATGCCTGTTGAAGGACCCCCGTATTAAGAGGCTTAAGGAGAAGGACCTGTACTGGGTCGCAACGCTACTAGACCCTCGGTACAAGCATAAAGTGGCAGAAATGTTACCAACGTTGTGTCTGTCCCGTGTTGGGTGGGGCGTTGTGGATCTTGCTTATTCTGATTTGCTGGAAGTGTAGAGGAATGAAAGAAAATGTAGAGGTAAGATAGAGGGACACGTGAAGGAACTATGGGCAAGCCACAGAGGGAGGAAAAGGAAGAAAAGAAAGAATGAGAGAAAGGAAGGAGAGAGAGAGAAAAAAAGAAGAAGAAAAAAGAGGGGGGGGAGGGTTTGTAAGCAAATTAAAGGAGAGAGGGGGTAAAGAGTAAAGGAGAAAGAAGAAGGTGAGAACAAGAAGGGGGAAGAGTGTGAGAGAAAGTTTAAGTGAGGAAGAGGGAAGAGGGGAGGGTTAGATAAAAGTAGAAGGGTTATGTAGATAGATGAGTTGCGAGGGGAAAAATCCCTTCAATCAAAAAGTGAGAGTAACACGCTCTGACCAATGGAAAGTATGTGAAACCATTACTTCCGTATGGTTAAAATGTACAGGGAGCGTAAGCGGAGTCGTGAGTCTGTGAGCCAACTAACAACCGAGGGGCTCCGGCATACTCCAGTAACAAAATATTCAACATAGGGATATGTGAGGAGATATAGACATAAGAACATCATACTAAGAAAATCAACAAGGCAAAGAGTTACCTCTTAGTGAGCCTTGAGAATCATAGCTGGCATAGAATACCTGATGCACAGAATATACATAAATACTGGATGAACTGTGAGGGTATAGAGTCTATTTGAAAAAATACAATAAGTACGCATTGAAAGCTCACCTAGCACAGGTGACTATATAGGCTCTATCAAAGGTAAACAGGTTAACATGCATAACAGGTTAATATACATATAGAGCATAAACATAGTCATTTTATAACGTCTTGCTAATATGGCAGGTATGTATCATACCCTATGAGCATTGATATACAGGTCTGATCTAGGTAACTAGGTGGTATAAAGCATACATATAAGATAGTGTAAACATTAAAGGCAAGATTTCACCCGGAAGAAGCTCAAGCAGTCCTGACTTCCATGTGGACTATGATTGAGTTCCTGGGGGGGGGCATATGAATATAGGTATCTTGTCAAGTACCGTGGGGGCAGGTCACGGCCGAGAGTATCCGGGGTAATGCCAACCCAGGGGGCAGTTCTGCTATGTGGTCTATGGATGATTCGTTGTCTGCAAGATTAACCATAAGTCATTCCGCATGAGCCCCAAAGGGCTGGTGATGTGATAATCCAAGGAGTCAGTAGAAACTCAAAGCCCAACCCCGATTTCTACCGTCGGGCCCATCCTTGGCGAGTGCTTAATGGCGCCCACTAGTCTCATGCGGCCATGCCCCTAGAGTCAAACTCAAGTTTGCCCCCCTAGCTTGCTCAGCTCTGCTTGTAGTACAGTGACTTCTTGCTTGATCGACATTTTGATGTCGGATAGAAGTTGAGCGAAGTCGGATTTATTGGGTAATTCTGACCGTAATGCACAAAAGGCTGCCGGATCCGGTATATGGCAAGCTGGGGCGGCGTTAGGGCCTTGTGTTTCCTCCTCATCCGCCATATTGGAATTTTCTGACCGATCCGCCTCTTCGGATAGTTTTCCGAAGAATTTCTCAATGTCCTGATTCTTTTTCTCTCCCAGTGGCTTCAGGGTAGAGCCGAAATTAGTGCCCTTTGATTCCTCCTCATGCTGGCAAGATATGTCGGTTTTAATAAGCTTAAGGCAGGGAGTAACACCGGAGCTCCCAAATGTACGTCTGTGTCAGTGCGCCATCAGGACACGCCCCCAATCTTTCACGTTTGGCCTAAAGTACATAAAAATAAATGCCCCCCAGAGGGAAAACCTATCGTTTCTTGTATAGGTTCGTTAAATGAGAACATGGCAGAGCTGATTTATATGTTTTTGCAGCCGTTGGTGAAAAGGCTAGATTCTTATCTTTGTGACACTAAACACGTTTTGCAGGTCTTAGACCAGAGGTCCCCAACCTTTTTTTTACCAGTGAGCCACATTCAAATGTAAAAAGAGTTGGGGAGCAACACAAGAATGAAAAAGTCGCTTGGTTGCCAAATAAGGGCTGTGAATGGCTATTTGGTAGGCCCTATGAGGACTGGCAGCCTACAAGAGGCTCTGTTTGGCACTACACTTAGTTTTTATGCAATTAAAACTTGATTTCTAGCTTGGAATTCAAAAATAAGCACCTGCTTTGAGGACTCTGAGAGCAACATCCAAGGGGTTGGAGAGCAACATGTTGCTCACACGCTACTGGTTGGGGATCACTGTCTTAGACGGTTTTCATTGGGATGATATATATATTCTTGCCATCCGAGACATGTTTTTAAAGTGGTGCCAATTGGGCAATTTCAGAGGTTGAGAAGAAATTGTAGCACTGAGGCAGAATTTTTGTTACAATCCGTTGAATTAAGAAATTGTTTTCTGGCCCATGGATACTCGTTTTCTTCCTTGAAGTCTGCATTCATTAGAGTCCTTAGAGAAAATCGAGATTCATTGTTACATAAATCAAGGCCCCCTGAGGAAACCATACAAAGTGCCTCACCCATGTTCATCACCACCTTCAGTAAGCAGTACCATAAGATTAAGAAAATAGTGCAAAAATATCTCCCAGTTCTGAATGGAGATGAGAAATTAAGGAATGTGATGGAGAATGGGTGTAGATTTGTAACCCAGCGTGCAAGAACACTTGGTAGTATTTTGTCACCTAGTGATGTTTGCAATAATAAAAATAGTCCTAGAACTTGTTTAAGTACAGTGGGAACGTATTGGTGTGGAGCTACTCAATGTGTGACATGTAACTACATTGCAAAATCTGCTGATTTTGAGAGCACCAGTACAGCTGCTAAAAATTCCCAATGTACACTAATTACATTTGAATTCATATTCATAAATGTATATATACCACCTTCATTTAACATTGAGGTTTTAGCTCTTATCCTACAAAAAGTGGTGGCTTTCCCCCCCGCAATGCTGGCTGGGAGACTTTAACTGTGGACTGACGCCAGCTTTGGACAAAATCAACTCAACAGATAATAACCCCACAAAACTTAAAAGTTGGACAGACTCCCTAGGCTTAGAGGATGTTTGGAGGGCGAGACACCCCACTGCCCGAGTATACTCATGCCACTCTCTTACTCATCAGGTTCTATCAAGAATTGATCTGGCCCTGCTCTCATCTGACATGGCCCCTAAGGTGGTTGATATGCATTACGGTGCTCGATCCATTTCGGATCACTCCCCCCTTATCATCACCCTTCGCCAGCCCCCTATGGCTTGCCCAGGCAGAAATAGCTGAGAAGGTTCCCCAGACGGCAGAAAGGTACTGGGAGGAGAACAAAGATACAGTGACCCCCCCACCCCCATAATGTGGGATGCCTTTAAAGCGGTGGCCTGGGGTGAACTTATTCAGTCAATCAATACAGTAAGGGCTAGAACCAGGCAGGAAGTCACCATGGCAACGGCAACAGTGGAGGAGGCAGAGGCAACTCACGTGGCAGGTCTCACATGAGTGTTAAGTACAAGCCCAAACTCAGCTAAAATGTAAACTCACGGAACTTACTCAAAAAAAAATGTTATATGCAGCTTAACGGGCTTTGAACAGACCCCAAGCAGATATCCCTCAGCTGACCACCTTGGTGGTAGCCCATTTCCCAAATTACATCCAGCATTTGCAGCCATGCTGGACAGCCCAATTATCCCTAAAGAAATCCAAGAGGCAATAGTTGTAATGGCCTCATCCAAGGCTCCGGGACCCGATGGACTGCCTAAAGAGTGGTACAGGGTGTTGGGTGACAGGGCGGCTGGCACAATGTGTGAAATCTTAACCAAGGCTAAAGACCAAGAGAACCTGCCGCACTCCTTTGCTAATGCCTTTATTATTTTAATCCATAAGGAAGGGAACAAACCAGAACTGTGTGGGTCGTATTGCCCCATGTCGTTAATCAATAAAGATGCAAAAATCTTAGCAAAGGTGCTGGCCACTAGGCTCAAAATTGTGATCACCCAACTTATTCAACCAGATCAAACAGGGTTTATGCCAAACCGCTCCACTGATGTCAATCTATGGAGAATTTTCTAAAACTTACAGGTACCACACAATAACATCGGATCCAGAGTAATAGCCTCCCTGGACTCTGAAAAAGCATTTGATTCCATTGAATGGCCATAGTTATTGGAGGTACTTGAATGCTTTGGCTTTGGGAAGCAATTTAGAAAAATGGCTTAAGCTTCTTTACAAAAACCCTAGAGCCCAGATCCAGGTGAACGAATACATTACACAGTCCTTTCCGCTTGGCAGGGGGATGCGACAGGGTTGCCCTCTGTCCCTGCTGTTATTTGCACTTGCAATAGAGCCATTGGCCATTCAGATCAGGCAATCTACCCAGCTGACGGGACTTTTGCTTGGCCCTATGGAGGAAAGGATATCATTATATGCCGACGACATCCTCCTTTATCTAGCTGACCCAGGTCCATCAATTGCAGAGATACTGAGTATCTTCTCCTCTTTTACAACATATGCTGGCCTTAAGCTGACGCAAAGATCCAACGAATCAACGTACGATCGAACTTCCCCATCTCCCGACCAGCCACTAACCATTAAGATCAAAGTCTTACCATTCAGATCAAATAAAGTACAAAAGAACAGCTCAGCCAATGTTCTGCCCCTGACAGCAATCGTACGAAAGTTATGTCCGACCAAAGCTAGTCTCCCTCTGAAAATCGTAAGATCGGCAGTACATGCAGAGATATTACCCGCAGCCGACAGAAATCTTTTAACCTGTCCGATTGACAAATGTCAGGACTCTCCACACACAGACCGAAAATTCTACGAATCCTTGATTCGTACAATCAGATCTTTGCTTCTATGGCCAGCTTTAGAATTAATTAGTCCAAATCCATCATAATTCAGAACCATGTGTCAGATCCCTGCCTGAAATGGGTGGATAGCTTTAAATATTTGGGAATAAACATTCATTCAGATCCAGATCAATTTATCCCTATGAACATCACGCCCATTACCCAACATCTATCTAATGCTCTTAGGGTCTGGCCACATGGGGCAGATTCGGGGAGATTAGTCGCCAGGCGACAGATCTCCTCTTCTTCGTGGAGACTAATCTCCTGATCTGCCTCCTGCCGGCTAAAATGAAAATCGACTGGGGGCAGCCACACGGATCGCTTAATTTTCCAAAGTCGCCCATAATTACCTCACAAGGAAACTGCAGGGGAAGGCAGATCAGGGAGATTAGTCTCTGCGAAGAAGAGGAGATTTGTTGTCTGGCGACTAATATCCCTGAATCTGCCCATGTGGCCAGACCCTTACCTCCTGGGGGACACTTCCTCTTACACTGTGGGGAAGGATCAATATGATAAAGATGGTGTTCCACCCAAAATATCTGTATGCATTTCAAACTCCCCGACCCCAATCGCAAGTATGCAAGTAAGCAAGTAAGTATGTGACTCAATACAGTCACTTATACGGCCATTTTAATGGAACAATAACAACCCCAGGATCTCCTTTGCCACATTTTCGGCCCCTCTGGATTCAGGAGGGTTGGGCTTATCAAATTTATATCACTATTATCTGGCGGCTCATCTAAGTTACATCAACTGGTGGCTTATCCAAGACCTGCATAATCCTAATGTACTACTTCAGGCAAGGTTTCTAGGCTCGCTAGAAGTCCTAAGAAATTGTATACATAGGAGACTCATAGTTTACCAGAATCTCCTGCCTTGTATGAAGGCGCCGTACATAGCATGACAAGCCTCACTGAAAATACTTAAAATAAGATCCCCCATACTTACACCAACATTACCACTGTGGATGAATTCTAATTTGCAACACTTTCGTACTTCTGAAGCTATGCGATACTGGGGGGAAAAGAAGGTTAAATACCTGGGGGATATTGTGGTGAATTCAAGATTTGTGGATATGACAGTTCTAAGGGATAATATAAATGTACCACAATTACCCATCTACAGGTACCTACAATTGAGGCATATTTTTAGGGCGCAACTTGGGCCTGGGGATTTGGCTTCCAATATTTTCACAATTGGGAAAAGAAGACACCTCTAAGATGATCTCAGTTCTATACTCACAGATCCAATATACTGGCCCAGCTCCATTCCAAACCACTTTCAGTAGGTGGCAGCAGAACATCCCTGGTCTGAATGCAGATCTGCGGGAGGAAGCCACTGATAAGTTATTTCAGTTTCTTATCAGCTCAAGGGATACGTTGATTCAATATAAATTTCCTCAGAGAACTTATTTAACCCCGAAATTTAGATAAAGTGTGCTTCAAAAGCAGATTAGGCTCCTTGCAGCCCCGGGTGCAAGCCGTACCCCCTGCCAGGACAAAGTATACATATAGCAAATAAAGCAGCAGCACTCCGGTATTTTTGAAAAATTTGCAAAACTTTACACAAATTCCATAGGCAATGTTTCGGGCTACGCAGGCCCTTTGTCAAGCCCCCAATAGACTACACTGAATGGGAAAAATTCTCCTAGCTCTGTGCAAGAGGTGTGGAGATAGAGATGGGTCCTACTGGCACATGGAATGGGCATGCCCTATGATGCAGAGGTACTGGGCTAAGATAACAAAGACACATACAAGAGTCCTCTGCGCTCAACCCATTATCAATATATTTAAGTCAGAGACATTTTGTTCATACTGCTACTGAAAAATGCCTTACCCTTTAAACAAAACAGGGATTGTTTCAGCCGTCACAAACAGTGGACAGAAAGGTCCTCTGAGTAGTCACTAGGGGGAGCGCCTCACTTGCAGTCACGGTAATTGTAATCCAGCTGCCTCACTAGACCATATATAGACAGTGCTTGCCAAACTGCGTGACTGCCTTCTAGCGGCTGCTGATGGTCTTGTCTGATGCCATTATTTGTGTTTAGTGACAAATACACTGAGCAAGGATTCATTGTGCCTAACCCCTTTAACCAGTGCTTCCCAAGAGACCTGAGGCCCCTGACCCATAACATTTACACAATGAACAGAATATAAAAGTAGACATGTGGAATTGTATCTATAGCCTGCATCCAGGGCTGCCATCAGAAATCACGGGGCCCCTCACAACAAAATTTTCTGGGACCCCCTTGTCTCGCCCCCTGCCACGCCCCCATTGTCACGCCCACCCACCCTTCAGTACAAAGGCCACACAGACAAGCACTAACACAGTAAATAAAATCTGCCACCATTAAGTCTGCCACCACATCAAGGTAGACTCTTTAAGCAGGTACCTAATCTAACCTAAATTGCACTCAGTTTTAGAATTTCTGCATTTCTGGTGTATAAATAAGAGCCATTTGGTTTAACCCCTTGGTCACAAAATAACCAGTCCTAATAAGGTAAAGAAAGAAATAAATGTCTCTTTTGGAAAATATGCACCACTGGTGAGCAAAAAGCTAAAATCAACTTCCATATCTAACATGCATGTCTAATGTACACACACACACACATTTATTGCACAACGCTATGGACTGTAGGCATTTTACAAATACATGTTTTAAAAAACAAACAAAAAAAAACAACTTTGGGGACCAGGGACATTACAAAAGCAATTGGTGGCCAGGGAACTCCTTCAAGTTACAGAAAAAAGCAACAACCAAAAAGGCCACATAAGCAGTCATGGGTTAGCTAATGGTTATTAAAAGTGACCAGGGGCAGGGCCCCTTTACAAAGTACCAAAAATTGCCAAGTGGCCATGACCCCTCTACAAACTACCATGGGCAAGGGGTAACATTGATGGCCAGGGCCCCCTTTAAAATTGAAGATAAATGGAGGAGAACAATTCCGCACACCAGGACGTTAGTTAAAATCGAAAATCTTTATTTAGCCATGTTTTAAAAGTACACGCTGTGTCTTAGCTTGACGCGTTTCGGGCTCAGCTGCCCTTAATCATAATGATTAAGGGCAGCTGAGCCCGAAACGCGTCAAGCTAAGACACAGCGTGTACTTTTAAAACATGGCTAAATAAAGATATTCGATTTTAACTAACGTCCTGGTGTGCGGAATTGTTCTCCTCCATTTATCTTCATTGTACACGGCGTGGGACGCCGAACTTCCAGCACCCAAATTTGGATTCATGCCGGCTGTCTTAAATTCAACTTGCGGTGAGTCGGAGCGGTTCTCGCTCCCCCTTTAAAATTGCCAAAAAAGCATTGGTGGGCAGGAGGTAACATTGCTGGCCAGGGCCCCTTTAAAAATTGCCAAAAAAAATTGGTGACCAGGGTAGGGGGTAACATTGGAAACCAGGGCCCCCTTTAAAATTGCCAAAAAAATCATTGGTGGGCAGGGGGTAACATTGGTGGCCAGGACCCCCTTTATTTTTGCCAAAAAATAATTGGTGGACAGGGCAGGAGTAACATTAGTTGCCAGGGCCCCCTTTATTTTTGCCAAAACAATCATTGGTGGACAGGGCAGGGGTGACATTAGTGGCCAGGGCCCCCTTTATAATTGCCAAAAAATAATTGGTGGCAAGGGGTAACATTAGTTGCCAGGGCCCCCTTTATAATTGCCAAAAAAATCATTGGTGGCCAGGGGGTAACACTGGTGGCTAGGGGGGGTTAACACTGGTGGCCATGGGGGTGTTAACATTGGTGGCCAGGGGGTGTTAACATTGGTGGCCAGTGGGGGTTAACATTGGTGGCCATTAGGGGGGTTAACATTGGTGGCCAGGGGGGTTAACATTGGTGGCCAGGGGGTTAACATTGGTGGCCAGTGGGACTTACCTGTCAAGTTCGCCGGGGCCCTTTCACGCAGTTTCTCCTTAGTGACGTCTTCTTTCTCTGCAGTGGCTTCTTCTTCTCCTTTGGCAGCGGTGGATCCTCTCTTTAAACAGCGTGGTGGATCTTCTCTTCAGACAGCGGTGGATCCCCTCTTCAGACGGCGGTGGATCCTCTTTTCAGACGGCAGTGGATCCTCTCTTCAGACGTCAGTGGATCCTCTCTTCAGACGGCGTCAGTGGATCTTCTTCAGGCGGCGGTGGATCCTCTTCAGGCAGTGGTGGATCCTCTTCAGGCAGCGGTGGATCCTCTTCAGACGGCGGTGGATCCTCTTCAGGCGGCGGTGGATACTCTTCAGGTGGCAGGCGGCGATCCTCTTCAGGCGGCAGATCCTCTCTTCGGACAGGTAATTCCAGCAGCTAACTCTTCTTTCTCCTAGGCGACAGGTCACAGGCATCTTATATAGGGTTGCGCCCGTGCGTACTGACGTCATAAGTACGCACGGGCCACAGCCAATCGCATCAAACCGCTGACCACCAATGGGAAGGGCCCTATTGAACTGGGAAAGGGGGCCCAGCCCCAGCTAATCAGAAAAGTGTGGCACGGCTGGACCCCCCTTAAGCCTGCAAATGCTCCGGGCCTGGGACGACTGTCCCGCCTGTGCCCCCCTGATGGTGGCCCTGCCTGCATCACAATACCTTCCCTTACTCAGGGCCGATACTCAGTGTCGGTCTGGCCCGGCGGGACACTGGTAAAAAATCCGATGGGCCCCAACCCTTAATGGGCCCCCGCCGGGCCAGTCCCCTCTTCCGATTGAATTTGATGGAAAAAAGTTTTTTTTTAAGCGCCGCACAGTGGCATCTGCACATGCGCATGGGCCCTACTGACTTAGCAGGTGCGCCGGGCGTAGGGTTGCCACCCGGCTGGTAGCCGGTAAAATACCTGCCAAGGCCGGGGCCGGTAAATTTGTAATACACTTAAAAAGACTCATCGGCCTGCCTCCAATCCCCTGGAACTTAACTTTTCTTTTGCTTCTTGAAGTGTCCGTAGTGCGGCCCGCCCCTTTTGACATCACAGCCCACCCCTTTTGATGTCACGACCCGCCCCTTTGTGTTCCCGACGCGCCCCTTTGTGTTCCCGACCCGCCCCTTTGTGTCCACCGCCCCCCAAATGATAGATCCTTCAGTATAACCATTTCTGGATGATAAATAACCCATGCACGTCAATTTGCTTTCTGCAACCTTCTCAGGAAATCCTCCTGCCATTATAATGTATGGGGAAACACAGAGCGTACAGCCTGGTGTTCTGATACACTTTATGGGTGGCAGAAAGCAATTCCCCGATATATATAAGGCATTTCAACGAAAAAGTTTGCAGCAAATCAAATTGATGGGTGTCATAGCCCTAAATATAGGAGCAGTGGGGCACACAGGCCTGGCTGGTATCAGGTTGTCCTTCTCCAGCCTCTGTAGTATATTATATATATATATATATATATATATATATATATATATATATATATTTGCACAGTGCATCAGCCAAGGCTACTGAGAAACTGATATCAGGAATACATTCTCCTCTGCCTTTATTTATGAAGCCTTCAGCCTCCCTCATGAAGTGATGGCGTTTAGAGATAGAAATCCCTTCCAATCAGTGGTTGTCAGATTCTGACATATGGAGATGTGCAAGGCACCAACAATGTGTAGCATGCCTCCACCTGTCGTCTCCCAACGTGGGAATCGTGCCTGGGGTCCATTATGCTGAATAGCTCAGCCCAACCAGCCTAACCACCTCCTCCCATTCATAAGCAGGAGGAGTGGGCTGGCCAGGACGCAGAGGGTATTACCATCCGAGGAGGGTTAGTATTCATCCTACCCTCGAACCCCTCTCCCTCTGGTTACAGGAAAAGAGGTGGTATGTATACACTCTGAGAGAGCAGAGCGACAGAGGGGAACTCTCCTTCTCTTACTACACATGGGGCCCCTTTTTTTTTTTATTATTACAGGCAGGAGATCCTGATTCCCCAACCAGTACAGTAATAAGAGTCACTGGGTTACAATCCCACCAAATCAAAGGTTTAACCCTATCCACCATACAAGAAAAGATTTCTCTGTATGCTGATGATATCTTAGTATATTTGGCTGATTCTAACAATTCCCTCTCCGAGCTACTTAATGTAGTCAAACAATCTGGCCTTTTTTCGGGCTTACGGATCAACTGGGAGAAATCTGTTCTATTCCCGATAGACCCTAAACAACCTCAACATCTACCATCTGGAATTCCCTTGTAGTGGGCCAATCAGTTCACATATTTAGGGGTCACTATCCATGCGGATATCACTAAATATTTAACATTAAACCTGAACCCAATATTATCACAAACCCTAATCCACTGGACTAAATTACCATTAACCCTTTGGGGGAAGGGTTAACATTGTCAAAATGAATTTTCTCCCCAAGTTATTATATGTATTCCATCATGCCCCGGTCCACATTCTGAAAATGTTTTTCAAAAAATGGAATCAATTTCTAATCCCATTCCTATGGAACAATAAAACACCTAGAATAGCCTGGGCCAAATTATGTGTTCCACAGGAAGAGGGAGGACTGGCCTTCCTGAACTTCTATCTATATTACCTAGCTTCACAGATATACTACCTCCACTGGTGCTTCAATCCAGACCCCTATAACCCTAACTCGCAACTCCAGGCACTTTTGGTATCCTCTTGGGAGGGACTGCGCAACTTCCCATATCGCTCCCTCAAAGATTCAGCACCTCTACCTACAACCCTTACTACACCGCACAAAACTTGGATGTTGGCTCTTAAACTCCTAAGGCACTCCCCACCCATTTTGTCCCAGTCCCCATCCATTTTATCCAGATACCTCCCCTTGTGGGGGAATTTGTTCCTACCGCATTTGCGGGACTTGCAAGACTTTACCTTTTGGCCTAATCAGTCCATCAAATGCTTGGGGGATCTTTTAGATAATTTGACCTTTCCCACTTATCCCACACTCCAGCAAAAATGCCAATCAGGTCATGTTCCATTCTTTAAATATTTGCAACTTAGATATGCCTTCCGCTCTCAATTTGCCACTCTCAATCCCCAACTCACTTCCCTCAGCATAGAAGAAATTCTCCACGACTCCAATTCCTCCAAGATGGTATCCCGACTGTACCAAAACCTGCTTCTGACAGGCCCCAAACCCTTCCAAGCAGCACAGGAATGGTGGTCTGGTAAGATTCCAGACCTTGAACAAGACAACTGGGATGAGGCAACAGGCAATGCATATTCCTGTCTCATATCACTTAAAGATAAGCTAATACAATATAAGACAATACATCATCTTTATGTAACTCCCACCCGAATTAGAGAAATGGGGCGAACCCCTGATGACTTTTGCCCTATATGTCAGGAACCAGCAGCTGACTTTTTCCATCTGAAAATTTTACCTTGTGGTCCCAAGTTGTAACTTACATGGCGGATAATTTAGATTACCCGCGGGTAATAACACCAGCTATCTGTCTCCTGGGGGTTGTAGAGGCTATAATCCCTTCCAAACATGCCAGGCTAAGGTCACGTATCCTATTATTCTATGCAAAGAAAACAGTGGCAATGCACTGGATGGGTAATTCTCCACCCTCCCTCAGAGTATGGAAGCAGTTGGTCAACAATGCTGTCCCACTTTTCAAACTCACATATGAAATTAGAGGTCCACCCACCAAATTTGACAAGGTCTGGAGGCCGTGGTGTGATATCGATCTGTTCACTGAATTAGGGTAACCTAGGTGTACCCCTACATAATTAAGCTACTTCACAATTTAGTTTTGAGCAAAGGGTGGCTCAAAAATAGTTCATAAAGAATACTTCTACGAGTGTCCAATTGACCCCAATACAGGGTTCTTACTGTTACAATACTATATATGTCGACTGGTAATTCATATCTGATTTCATGTAATGCATACGAGATGTGCTGTTATGTCTTGTTTTAAGTGTTCAAAACAATAAAACGTACCTTTAAAAAAAAAAAAAAATAGTCACTGGATTAGAGCCCAGTCAGCGCGCTCATTTGGTGAAAATTGCCTCAAACATTGGCTTTTTACTCTTGTGCGTCAGCAATTTCCGCCCCATACAATTTAGTTCAGTTTTCAGCCGAATCGGTTACCAAAGATTCAGCTGTATCCAGAAAAGAAGGGTTCGGTGCATTTCTACTTTTCAATATACATTTATCAAAATGCTAATGTTAAAATGCGTTTCTCCCCCTTTTTTTTTTGAACCGTAACAAAGAAACAACATCAGCAACTTCCACAGCAAGGGATCCAGAGGTTTTCTCTGTGTTTCAATTACATTTCGGAACCATGTTAAAACCACTGAAAACCTAGTGAATGCAAATTGGAAATTTGTTTCTAATGACAAGTTGTTTCTTTCACTAAAGAGACTGTACTTTTGGGTTTCCATGCTTTTTAAAATATTTAATTAATTTGTGTGTACCACATTTTCTGGTGTCATAAGTTGCATGCATGCACAACGTCTGGAGGAAACTATGGCTGCAATGTAAACAGTGAATGGGGGGTTCTAGCTCCTCCCAGTACTAGTTATACTCCCTTAACCAAAAGGAACAAAAAAGCACTGCTTAAACTCACAGGGAAAGAACTACATATGAGATAAAGCTCGGTGGGGTTTCCATATAAAAACAGCTTTAATTGAATGTGTGATATCCCTTTTGTTTCAGTGGTTTCCTCTAGTTCCTAATGTAGCCACAACATTCCTACTCCACCAGCAATCTGCTCACTGACATCACAATTTCTTTTATGCAACTGTGCATATTTCAACTCCAACTTTTTTATGTTTAGGTCAGTGTAAATGTTAAATGAATAACACCCATTATGGCACGTGGGGTAGTTGCAGCTGACAGTCAGTGGAAAGCAATGACTGTCAGAATTCCCCCGGCCTGCCTTTCACAGCTAGTAATGTTATTTAAAGGAAAGTCAATGTCATTGGGGGTGTGCGTCCAAATGTTAGGGACACCCAAGTGAAGTCAATCACAAAGCTTGTTCTCTGTACAGGTATGGCATCCATTATCCGGAAACCCGTTTTCCAGAAAGTTCCAAATTACGGAAAAGGCCACCTCCCACAGACTCCGTTTTATAAAAATTTTCAATAAAAAATGATTTCATTATCTCTGTAATAATAAAACAGTACCTTGTACTTGATCCAAACAATGATTTAATTAATCCTTATTGGAGGCAAAACCAGCCTATTGGGTTTATTTAATATTTACATGATTTTACAGTAGACTTAAAGGTATAACGATCCAAATTACGGAAACATCTATAGATCTAGAAAACCCCAGGTACCGAGCATTCTGGATAACAGGTCACATAAACCGAGAGTGCTGGTCACGAATAAAGTTGCACAGATCAAATTAGATAGCTGTAGACCATAGCTCCATTACAAACATATCCTTTATTGTTTGACTATTAGAAACAAAAGACCAAAGCCTATGATTAAGGACTAGTGTAGTCTGAAACGCATCAGGCAGCGATGTGTCCTTTGGTCTTATGTTTCTAATAGTCAAACAATAAAGGATACGTTTTTAATGGAGGTGCGGTCTACATCTTTCTAATTAAACAGGTCACATATCTGTACTATGTACTGAGCCTTTGAACTATTGCAGCACCAAAAATCCCTCCCACTGCACCCCAGACAGGTGTCTATTTAGAATACCCCTAGTTCTGTTTCCGACCCTGACCCAGAAGCCCTTGTAACACATATGCTTTTCCTCTCTGAAATAAAATTGCAAACGTCCATTCACTGAATGTGCAAATCCTTTTTTAAACCCTTTTCAGCAGCCCATACTGCTTTGTGACCCAAGAACTAGATTAGAACCGATGATGCCTCTTGTTTATTGTAGGAAGAGATCATGGAGAAGAGTATGTCAAGAGTATGCAATACAGTCCACTTGTAGTCAAATACACAAACTCACACTCTTAAAGGAGAATTCAACCCGTAATAACAAAAATCCCCTCCCCCCTACCCTGGGTAGACCCCCCTCCCTTCTCCTCCCAGCCCACCTCCCCCCGGGCAAATGCCCCTAATGTTTTACTCACTCCTACATGCAGATTCTGGCCTCGGAGTTCATGGCAGCCATCTTCTTCTCCGGTAATCTTCGTTGCTTGACGGCATTTTCGGAGCATGCGCAGTTGGAGTAAATTTCCGGTCCCGAACCACTGTGCATGCATCGAAAGTCACTGAAAATTTTTCGTGACTTTCGGCGCATGCGCAGTGGTTGGGGACAGGAAATTTACTCCAACTGCGCATTCGACTTAACTTTCGAAAAAGATTAAATTTACAGCATCTTATCTCCTGCATGTTCTTAGATACAAAGATAAAACTTCATAGGGCTCATTAACATCCTCTGAATGAAGCGCAAGGTAGGGGGTGGGTAGGGGCACACCTATGTGCAAGGTAGGTGGCGGGTAGGGGACAAGCCAATGTGTTTCCCCCAGCCTGGCCCTCACTAATACAATGCTGACTTATGCAGTCTGATCTTGGCCTGCTGAAAAACACAGGCCAAGAATCAGTCCCTATGCTGCCATCTACTTTCTTCCTTGCCAACACCCGAATCCATTACATCAGCTCAGGTTATTCAATAAACATGAAATCCTATTTACAATTATCACTTTTGCACAGAATATAACCTGTCAGAACTCACAATTTATAATACAATAATGAATGCACAATGATATCCAGTATTTTTTTTAAAAAAGATTTTATTTTTGAGGAATATTTGAATTAGAAACAAATAGATATCCTGTATATTATATACTTCTAGTTGGAGCTTAGAGATGTAATTTCTGTCAGAGGACTTTTAACAAATGTAATGTACCCCGTTTGGCCTTTTGCTTTTTTAATGGTCACTGGCAGTGCCGGGCCAGGCCGACCAGGGTGCCACAGTTTAAAAACATTATAGGGCTATTATAGACCAGGTGCCCAATGTGATCTGCACGCATTGGGCTGGGCATTGTAGAATAATTTAATGAACACAATCCACAATATACAAAGCTGCACCAATATACTGTAAATCTAATATCTAAGAAAAGTAATATCTAGGGGATAGCAGGAGATTTGCGACTCCCACTTTTGAATATGATATGTGACTGGCAGCTACTATTTCTTATAGAAAAGGGCTGACTTTTCTCATTTATCCTTACTTTCTATTTTGGCCAGTGTTGGGTTCCATATTGAAGTATGGAGACAAGAGTGAATTAAAGGACATATCACACGGTGTTCTAACAAGCATGTACATATTTTGAGTTATTTAGCTTTGTATTCAGCAGCTCTCATGTTTACAAGTTCAGCAATCTGGTTGCTAGGGTCCAAATCACCCTAGCAACCATGCACTGATCTGAATAAGAGACTGGAATATGAATAGAAGAGGGCATGAATACAAAGAGAGGTAATAAAAAGTCACAATAACAATACATTTGTAGCCTTACAGAGCATTTGTATTTATATGGGGTCAATGAACCAATGTGAAAGCTGGAAAGAGTCCAATGCCTTGTAAATATTATACAAACTATAAAGAACACATTATATAAAACAATGTATTCACAATTATACACAAAAAAGTCGCTAGCCAGCCTACTGATTTTAAAACAATTATACAACCCTGTAGACCATCAATTGACCTAAATATCAAAATACATAACGTATAAAAGGTAACATATTTTAAACCGTTATTGTGAATAAAATAATTTATAGAGGACCAATTATTTCTATTTACCTTTCCGTAATATGAAGAGAACTGGTTGCTATTTGGTCCTTAGCGAAGCTCACTCCTATTTTGTTTACTTCCTTGTAAATGTCACACTGTGAATTCACAAGCACCCCTGTACATCACACTGTGAGTTCCCCAGGACCCCTATACATGTCACACTGACCCCACACCCCTCTGCATATCACACTGCACCCCTTTGTACCCCTACATATCACAATGGACCCCTTTGTACCCATACATATCACACTGTACCACTTTGTACCCCTACATATCATGCTGGACCCCTTTCTACCCCTACATATCACGCTGGACCCTGTGCATTTCACCCTGTATTCCAACTTAAAGAATGACAACACAGACAGAAAAAAAAGCAAAATAAAGATGGTACATGTGAAATGAGTATTAACACTTAAGATCTAATAAATCATTGGGCAGGGGTTAATAATTGATAATGGGATGATTGCAGATGACCTCTTGTATTTGTCCACTACCTTCTTCAGCTGAAACATCAGGTCTCGCTCCTCTCTCTCTCGCAGCACAATCTGAGGGAAAAGCACAAGCTGTCTCAGTTATGTTTCACCGTCTCCTGTACTTCATGTACCTGTGAAGAAGAAGAAGAAAGTATTAACGGTAAAAGTGTGGGTCATGTATTCCTCTTATTATATGTTGTACTGTGCATCTTGCCTATGGTCATACATGTCTTATGCACATTCTCTGCTGCTCATATTAGCCACTATAAGTTATTTGTGGAGTGCAGTTATACACATACAAATGAAATTCATCTGATGCTTGCACATAACTTATGCTTGGCTCCATTCCCACTTGTATGTCAATCCACACCACTAGATACTTAGCAAGCATGCACCACTTTCTCTTTGGGTGTATTAATGGCTCCAAGCAGTTAATCACTTCATAATGGCTTAGGGCTTTTTATAATTATTTGCAGTGTACACAGTATACGTAATTATATATGCAATCTTATGATAAGTAATCTAGCAACAGTATAAACAGCAATAGAGAAGCAAGGCCCTAACAACACATTTGCTGTGCATTTCTGCAAGAATAGAAGTGGCTTCAAGGTTCCAAACTACTTTCCCAAGCACTTCACTGCAGTGCCATAAATGAAAGCTGCCTAAAAAGCCTGGCAAGTTAGATGTCACAGTACGTAGACACTTAATTTAGTAACTGGAAACCTACTATAATGCTAAGTATAAATGAGCCACCATTAAATTTGGGACATTTTGAGGAACACAATGGAATTCAACATGCATGTTTAGTTACAGTAAGTGAAAATAGTTACCCTTTTTAAGTAAAGTAAACTTGGTAGGTAAGAATGGATTTGTTGAATATTCCCTCCCGCATCTACCAGCAGGGGTGTACATATACACAGGTGCAGTAACACACAGAAATGACAAGGCACCAATTTAAAATTTCAATTATTTTAAACTTACCAGACAGATATATTTATATAGTTTACATTAATACGGCACCTATATTAGTACAGAAGGGCCTACCACAATGCACCTCCTTTTCCTTACTCTAGACAAGGATATATAGAAATGATTTCATGCTTCAGGACAGATGCTCAGTACACAAATGAGAATATTTTATTTGCAAGATACTCTGGCTGAGTTAACTAAAGTACTTTAGAGGGAGTTCTAAAGAGAGGAGGAAACATCTCTGCTCCATTCTTTGATAGACTGACTAGAGCGCAGTACAATTACTGCCACTGGACACACATACAGTCATATGAAAAAGTTTGGGAATCCCTCTTAATTCTTTGGAGTTTTGTTATCATTGGCTTCCAAAGTAGCAACTATCTTTTAATATATAGCATGCCTTATGGAAACAGTAGTATTTCAACCCCTGTGTAACTTCAATTTTGTGACCAGCGCCGGATTTCAGTGTGCGGCGCCCCTAGGCCGCACGGTCCTAGCGCCCACCTCACCTCCCCTTCCCAGCGCGCCGGCGTTTTTTCGCCGGCGCAGCTGCTGTAATTGAATGGGGACGCACGCGTCCCCATAGTGCGGCTGGGCGCCATGCCGTCCCTATTTTTTTGCCGCCCTAGGCCCGGGCCTATGCGGCCTTGCCGCAAATCCGGGCCTGTTTGTGACTAATGCTTGAACATTATCTGAAGAATTTGTTGATATTGGGTTGAATTCATCTGAGCCTCAACTTTAACAAGGGCCCCAGTCCCTGAACTAGCCACACAGCCCAACAGCATGATGTAATCTCCACCAAATTTGACAGTAGGTAGCAGGTGTTTTTCTTGGAATGCGGTGCTCTTCTTCCACCATGCAAATAGCTTCTTGTTCAAATAACTACATTCTTGTCTCATCAGTCCAAAGCACCAAAATGACTATGGCTTGTCTAAATAAGCTTTTGAATACAACAAGCGACAAGGTTTGTGGCGTTTGCGCTGAATTGTAGAATGATGTACAGATACACCATCTGCAGTAAAATGTTCTTGCAGGTCTTTGGAGGTGATCTTTGGGTTGTCTGTAACCATTCTCACAATCCTCCGCATATGCTGCTCCTTTATTTTTCTTGGCCTGCCAGACCTGGGTTTTACAGCAACTGTGCCTGTTGCCTTCCATTCCCTGATTACATTCCTTGCAGTTGAAACTGACAGTTTAAACCTCTGAGATAGCTTTTTGTAGCCTTCCCCTAAACTATGATACTGAACAATCTTTTTTTTCAGATCTTTTGAGAGTTGATTTGAGGATCCCATGCTGTCACTCTTTAGAGGAGAGTCAAACAGAAGCACAACTTGCAATTTACCACCTTAAATACCTTTTCTCATGATTGGACACACCAGCCTATGAAGCTCCCTATGTGTGTGCCATACTCTGCCTGCCCTATGCTTCCTGTGTGTGTGTGTTCCATACTCTGCCTGCCCTATACTCCCTGTGTGTGTGGCATACTCTGCCTGCCATATGCTCCCTGTGTGTGTGCACCATACCTTGCCTGCCCTATGCTCCCTGTGATACGTGAGCCTGGTACGTTTTTCAGCATTTAGAATTGTTGATAAGGGACCCTAAGTTGTTTATTCCTGTGTTGGGGTGCTATATTATCCACGGGGGAGGAGGCATTTGGATTTAAGGATATGTTTAACATTGCTTCAATTTCTCACATACTGTATGTGGGATATTCCTGCAGTGAGCACCAACCATTTGTGTTTTTGGTGTGCTACCACCATTAATATGGATATGGTCTTAGAAGTTCTTGTGGGTGTGGTTTAAAATGGGAGTGGTCATCACTGGCTTTCATTATCAGCCCTCCACCAGTTAGACCAGAAAAATTCCATCCCCGGGTACCAAAGAAGTTGGACAGCACTGCTCTAGACTATCCATCCAGTTGATAGAACAGGGTGTGCCATGGGTTGACACTGACAGTGCATATTTGCAAAATAAAACAACATACTAAATTGAATATACATACTTTTGCAAAGCAGGCAAAACAGAGGGGCAGAAAAAAGCCTCCTAGTTTGCACCCATTTTTAGACACCCTTTACATAGTTACATAGTTAAATTGGGTTGAAAAAAGACAAAGTCCATCAAGTTCAACCCCTCCAAATGAAAACCCAGCATCCATACATACACCCCTCTACTTTTAATTAAATTCTATATACCCATACTAACTATAGAGCTTAGTATCACAATAGCCTTTGATATTATGTCTGTCCAAAAAATCATCCAAGCCATTCTTAAAGGCATTAACTGAATCAGCCATCACAACATCACCCGGCAGTGCATTCCACAACCTCACTGTCCTGACTGTGAAGAACCCCCTACGTTGCTTCAAATGAAAGTTCTTTTCTTTGGTATATACTTACAGATCAAGCATTCTGTGTGGCAGAAAAACAGATGTCATGGTCAATGCAACTCCCCTGCTTAAGCATAAAAATTGGCCCTGCTGATAAGTATTTAGTTAGGGGACTTATGTGCTTCTATTGTCATTTCTTTTATCTGAAACTGGTCGTCTTACCTTCCTTTGACTTGCGCTCAGCCAACTGCCCAAGAAGTTTCTTTTCTCTTCTGTGAGCTGCGACAGCTGATTCTGTAGAACATGCTCCTTCTTCTGAGCTTCAAGCAGCTGCTCCTGGAGATACTACACATGGGGGAAGGACAGTGAAGATGAAATGTGAATTAAATTAATTTCATTATAAGAATTGAGAAGTCTAGAATATAGTAAACAAATTCACAAAAGCATTCTACTCAGAGAGAATTATGGCAGTAGGCAGAAGTATCAATACCAGTTCCCTGACCAACTGCCATTTCTTTATTTAACAAGAACTCTTTATTTATACAGTATTTAAAATGTACAGTATTTTCTGTGCAGACAGAATTACAGCATGGTTTGGAGTTCCTCTCAGTTCAATTACAATGGGTAAAGTAGCACTAGGGGGTTAATGATTACATTTGGCCCTTGATATAATTGATATTGGCCCTTGATATAATTAGTTACAGAATTATCCAGCACTAACTACAAGGTCACAAAACGAAAAATAAATATCTGGTTAAACCCCCCCCACACTTGTTTCCACTGCATCCCCACCTTGCGTGCCATATTAGAATTCTTCAGAAGGCAGTAGAACTGCATTAGATATTCACAGAAGCACACAGTCCACCGGCCTCTGCAAAAACTGTTCTAATAGGGCAGGAGAGAACACAGTAAATAACCGATAAATACTCTAGAGAATTTGCCAGCACATCGAATAAAGGCCATTATTATTACATTTATTTATAAAGCGCTAACTTCTTCTGTAGTGCTGTACATAAGGGTACATAATAGCTGACAAACTGATACACACTGATAGACAATAAGGGCTCTGCATCTATAGAGGTGGGGATAAGTGAGACACAAGGTATAAAATATATGTAGCTGTGGGGGAACTATATGCTGATACAGAGGAACAGTTCTACCAAGTAATTTAGGGAGTGATGGTACAGGTATAGGATCCTTTATCTGGAACCAGATATCCAGAAATCTCTGAGTTAATCAAAGGCCCTCACCCTCAGACTCAATTTTATCCAAATAATTTACATTTGCTTTTAAAAATGATTTAGTTTTTATCTGTAATAATAAAACAGTACCTTGTACTTGAACCCAAACTAAGATATAATTAATCCTTATTGGAAGCAAAACCAGCCTATTGGGTTTATTTAATGTCTACATGTTTTTCTAGCAGACTTAAGGTATGATGATCCAAATTACAGAAAGATCTGGAAAAAAACCCAGGTCCCATATCTGTACTGAAGCCTCATGTCATACATTGCTCCAAGTCACTATTGTCCCAGCAATGGGAAAACAAATCAAGTTTATGACAGTGAAGTTCAGCCTTACTATGTGGCATCCAGCAGCACAAGCCAAACATCCCAGTGCTCATTAAAGGGATACTGTTATGGGAAAAAACATTTTTTTCAAAATGAATCAGTTAATAGTGCTGCTCCAGCAGAATTCTGCACTGAAACCCATTTCTCAAAAGAGCAAACAGTTTTTTTTTATATTCAATTTTGAAATCTGACATGGGGCTAGACATTTTGTCAATTTCCCAGCTGCCCCAAGTCATGTGACTTGTGCTCTGATAAACTTCACTCTTTACTGCTGAACTGCAAGTTGGAGTGATATCACCCCCTCCCTTTTCCCCCCAGTAGCCAAACAAAAGAACAATAGGAAAGTAACCAGATAGCAGCTCCCTAACACAAGATAACAGCTGCCTGGTAGATCTAAGAATAACACTCAATAGTAAAATCCAGGTCCCACTGAGACACATTCAGTTACATTGAGAAGGAAAAACAGCAGCCTGCCAGAAAGCATTTCTCTCCTAAAGTGCAGGCACAAGTCACATGACCAGGGGCAGCTGGGAAATTGACAAAATGTCTAGCCCCATGTCAGATTTCAAAATTGAATATAAAAAAATCTGTTTGCTCTTTTGAGAAATGGATTTCAGTGCAGAATTCTGCTGGAGCAGCTCTATTAACTGATTCATTTTGAAAAAAAAAAATTTTCCCATGACAGTATCCCTTTATCAAACAGCAGGTATGAGAGTCTGACTCAGAAAGCCTGACAGCAGTAAAATGTTGGCCAAGTGGTAAAGGGTCACAGAGATTCTTCGGAGGTTTGAACATACTCATAGGACTAAACTACAATACAGGTATGGGATCCGTTATCTGGAAACCGGTTATCCAGAAACCCCCGAATTATGGAAAGGCTGTCTCCCATAGACTCCATTATAATCTAATAATTAAATGTTTAAAGATTTCTCTGTAATAGTAAAACAGTAACTCATACCTGTTCAAAACTAAGATTTAATTAATCCTTATTGGAAGCAAATTGGGTTTATTTAATGTTTACATGATTTTCTAGTAGACTTAAGGTATGAAGATCCAAATTACAGAACGATCATTTATCCAAAAACCCCAGGTCCCAAGCACTCTGGATAACAGGCCCCATACCTGTATATAATGCAAAGCTTCCAAAACCACCCCTTGAATTTACATGGGAAATAGCTTGCAGGTGCTTGTCAGGCAAGTGGACTGCTTAAACTTTGCACCACAGTGTTGGGCCTGATTTGGAAAACAAAACTGCAGTAAAAGCATTACTTCTTCTGCACTCCTTCATATTTTCCTGAGGAAAGGCCAAATGCTTCTGTGGCTCTCACTCACTTCAATGTGGAAAGAACTTTATTTGCATGAAGGGAAATGTCAGCACTGGGTTCATGTCAGAACACCCACAGCACCCGACTTCAAGTAAACTGGGGATGAAGGGTATCTTAATAAATCCTATATAAGCCTCCATTTATCGGGTGTACTCCCCCAATTTGTGGCCTAATAAATGGCAAAGTGCCAGTGTCATTCTTATTTGCAATTAGAGTATAGTGATAGCCGACCAGATATCCAAGGAACTGCAGCACCCCTAAGGATTTAAAGTAAGGAATGCATGCTAGTAAGGAATGCAATATTCTAGAGAGTTTTAGCAAATCGTTTTTATTTTTATAGTACAGGTATAGGATACATTATCCAGAAACCTGTTATCCAGCAAGTTCCCATCTCCCATAGACTCCATTATAATGTAATGAATTCACAGTTTTTAAAATGGATTTCCTTAACAGTACCTTGTACTTGATCCAAACTAAGATAAAATTAATCCTTATTGGAGACAAAACAACCCTACTGGGTTTATTTATTTAAATGAAATGTAGTAGCCTTATGCTAATCCAATTTATACGAAGACCCCTATGTGAATAACTTCGAATACAGGTTTGGGATCGGTTATCCAGAATGCTTGGGAACTGGGGGTTTCAGGATAATGGATTTTTCTGTAATTTGCATATTCATACCTTTTAGGGGTTAGAGACAACTTTTCAACTGGTCTTCGTTATTTATTTTTAATAGTTTTTTTTTATTTGCCGTTTTCTTCTAACTCTTTCCAGCTTTCAAACGGGGGTCACTGACCCTATCCAAAAATAAATGCTCTGTTATTCTACAAATGTATTGTTAGTTTTTATTGCTCATGCTTTTATTCTGGTCCTCAACAATTTTGGTATCTTGTTCAAATCAGGGCATGGTTGCTAGGTTAATTTGGATCATAGCAACCAGATTGCTTGAAAAGCAGTTTGGAGAGCTGTTGAATAAATAGCTAAATAACACAAAAAACACAAATAATTAAAAATGAAAAACAATTGCAAATTGTCTGAGAATATCATTCTCAACATCATACTAAAAGTTAACTCAAAGGTGAACAACCTCTTTAAGTCTAGTAGAAAATCATGAAACATTAAAAAACCCAATAGACTGGTTTTGCTAATCAGGATTAACTATAAGCAGTTAGGACTACTTATAACTAGTTAGGACTACTAAAATAACTTAGTTAGGACCAAGTACAAGGTATTGTTTTATTATTACAGAGAAAAAAGGAAATCATTTTTAAAAATTTGGATCATTTGGATAAAGTGGAGTCTATGAGACGGCATTTCCGTAATTCGGAGCTTTCTGGATAACGGGGTTCCGGAAAACAGATCCCATGCCTGTACCAACTATTCCAGATAACAGATCCCATACTTGTACTATCCTATTATGACTCTATTTTAGTGCTTGCGTTGGATGCGAAGAAGGATATATATATTATGTAAAAGCGCCCGAGCATTCTGGATAACAGGTCTCATACTTGTATTTAATAGATAATCATATGCAAACACACAAGTTTACAAATACATAAACAATGAAAACTGGTCCAATTGTGTTACATGTAATTAATCCATAAATTAAATAACATGAACATGAAGTCAGATAAATAGATGCTGTTTTGCACCTCCCTGAGGCAAGGTTAAAATAAGGTTGGGGAAAGAGGAGAACAGATGGTAAATTGGGAGAAAGAATTGGAAAACTTGAAGTGAGATGGCAAAAATAAATTGAATAAGAAGAGAACAGAAGTGAGAAGGGAAAGGAATGTGGTACAAGAAGACAGAAAGTGAGGGAAAAGAAAATAAACTTAAGCAAAACGGGATTGCAGAAAAAAAATAGAAAATAACTAGGGGAAATGATGAAAAAACAGTCTAGATCCTTGAATTCCCTGCCTATTTCCAGCCTGCAACTGAAAATGCTATTTCTGGCTGTTGAAGGTTTTGTGGTTGCCAGGGCCAGTGCCCCTAATAAGCGAATAGTGAAAAAAACACATATAATAAAGACAATCTGAAAAGTTTCATGCACTAAAGTTGTCCTTACATGGGCAGATAAAAAAACGTGGCCTTTGGATGGGGCCTGCTGGATCAATGTCCAGTGGGCAGGTTTTAGTATCCCGTTCTTGTGGTCCTCTCCCTGCAGGCCACACAAAAATAATATAAAGGCGACCTGTTCTATAAGTATTGTCAGCAGAAGATTTCCACTTCAAATGTTCTTTGGTTTGCTACAAGACCCAGTGCTTGAACCTTTGGCGCTGGCAACTATCAATCTTGCAAAATCTGATCCCCATAGCTTTAGGGTCTGGCCACATGGGCAGATTCAGGGAGATTAGTTGTCAGGCGACAAATCCTCTTCTTCGCGGCGACTAAGCTCCCCGATCTGCCTTCCCTGACTTCCGCCAACTAAAATGTAGATCGCCTGGGGGCAGGCACACGGAACTCTTCGGTTTCTGAAGTCGCTTGTAACTGCCTCAAGAGGTAACTTCGGCCAAATTCAGAAAACAAAGCGCTCTGTGTGCCTGCCCCCAAGCGATTTACATTTTAGCTGACGGAAGTCAGGGAAGTCAGATCGGGGAGATTAGTCGCTGCTAAGAAGAGATTTGTCGCATGGCGACTTATCTCCACGAATCTGTCCGTGTGACCAGACCCTAAGGCATTCAACGTTGCTTTCCATCAAACTACATCCAACTTGTTCACTGTCAACCCAAAACCTTTTTTGTCTGTGCTGTGAGATAAAGTATTTTATCTTCCAAACCTAGAGCAGCTTCTGCTGACAATTCTTCTAGAGCATGTTCACCTTTATATTATTTTTCTGTGTTTTATAAATGGATTTAAAGAGGTTGTTCACCTTTAAATCAACTTTTAGTATGATGGAGAGACTGATATTTGAGACAATTTCATTTGTGGCTTTTGGGTTATTTGGCTTTTTATTCAGCAGCTCTGCAGTTTGCAATATCAGCAATCTTTGCTTTGGTCCAAATTACCCTAGCAACCATGCCTTTATTTGAATAAGAGACTAGACTATGAATAAGGACTGGTGGTGAAATGAAGAAAATAAATAAAGATATACATCTCCTTGCCAACTGGTTACAATTATCTTGTACTTGTTAACAGGTGTGTAAGGGAAGCAAGGGATGCAAAGCAAGAAAAAACAAGGCAAACAATACTGAGTGACATTTAATGAAAATATGATGTTTCACTAAAACAGGAATATCTTTTGATTGGGCTTTTCATTATTAAAGCCCTCATTCATCAGTAATGAGCTTCCATGCATGGGTAACACACCTGTTGCACAAGTACAACTGCACTAGGGATGTAGCGAACGTCGGAAAAAAAGTTCGCGAACATATTCGCGAACTTGCGCAAAAATGCGAGCGGTTCGCGAACGGTTCGCGAACCCCATAGACTTCAATGGGAAGGCGAACTTTAACATCTAAAAAAGACATTTCTGGCCAGAAAAATGATTTTAAAGTTGTTTAAAGGGTGCAACGACCTGGACAGTGGCATGCCAGAGGGGGATCAAGGGCAAAAATGTATCTGAAAAATCTGGGCAAACGTCGTTGACCTTGTAGGCATTGTTTGCCCAGTTTTTTTGGCCGCAGCCACTGAAGCACAGAGGCCAGAAAAAATATGCCATATAAATGCTGAAAATAGTCATTTTTTTGGTCGCAGCCACTGAAGCACAGTTGCCAGAAAAATTATGCCATATAAATGCTGAAAATATAAATTTTTTTGGTTGCAGCCACTGAAGCACAGAGGCCAGAAAAATTATGCCATATAAATGCAGAAAATATGCATTTTTTTGGTCGCAGCCACTGAAGCACAGTTGAAAGAAAAATTATGCCATATAAATGCTGAAAATATAAATTTTTTTGGTTGCAGCCACTGAAGCACAGAGGCTAGAAAAATTATGCCATATAAATGGACAAAATATGCATTTTTTTGGTTGCAGCCACTGAAGCACAGAGGCCAGAAAAATTATGCCATATAAATGCAGAAAATATGCATTTTTTTGGTTGCAGCCACTGAAGCACAGAGGCCAGAAAAATTATGCCATATAAATGCAGAAAATATGCATTTTTTTGGACGCAGCCACTGAAGCACAGTTGCCAGAAAAAATATGCCATATAAATGCTGAAAATAGTAATTTTTCGCCATACGTTGACCTTGTAGACATTGTTTGCCCAGTTTTTTTGGACGCAGCCACTGAAGCACAGAGGCCAGAAAAAATTAAACCAGTAGGGTTTGCACCCTAGTTTGTAACGGTGGCGGAGGGAGGAGGACGCTAAAGGACAGCTGTGTGTGGAGTCATGAGGCTTGAAGAGAAGGACAGCTGCATAGAAGTCAGAACAAGTCTTCCGGCGTGCAGTAACCCTCCGAGATCCACCCCTCATTCATTTTAATAAAGGTCAGGTAATCAACACTTTTGTGACCTAGGCGAGTTCTCTTCTCAGTTACAATCCCTCCTGCTGCACTGAAGGTCCTTTCTGAGAGCACACTTGAGGCTGGGCAAGACAAGAGGTTCATGGCAAATTGTGACAGCTCTGGCCACAGATCAAGCCTGCGCACCCAGTAGTCCAGGGGTTCATCGCTCCTCAGAGTGTCGATATCTGCAGTTAATGCCAGGTAGTCCGCTACCTGCCGGTCGAGGCGTTCTTTGAGGGTGGATCCAGAAGGGTTGTGGCGCTGCCTTGGACAGAAAAACATTTGCATGTCTGATGTTACAGACCGGCCAAAGGGCTTTGTCCTTGCAGGTGTGCTCGTGGCAGGATTACTGGCACCTCTGCCCCTGGAATGTTGATGAGTTCCTGAAGTGACATCACCCTTAAAAGCATTGTACAACATGTTTTGCAGGCTGGTTTGTAAATGCCGCATCTTTTCGGACTTGTGGTATGTTGGTAACATTTCTGCCACTTTATGCTTGTACCGAGGGTCTAGTAGCGTTGCGACCCAGTACAGGTCCTTCTCCTTAAGCCTCTTGATACGGGGGTCCTTCAACAGGCATGACAGCATGAAAGACCCCATTCTCACAAGGTTGGATGCAGAGCTATCCATCTCCGCTTCCTCATTATCAAGGACTGCATCATCCACGGTCTCCTCCCCCCAGCCACGTACAAGACCAGGGGTCCCCAAAAGGTCACCACTAGCCCCCTGGGAAGCCTGCTCCTGTTGGTCCTCCTCCTCCTCCTCCACAAAGCCACCTTCCTCCTCTGACTCCACTTCTGGCACCTCTCCCTGCGTTGCAGCAGGTGCCTGGGTTCGTTCTGGTGATTCCGACCATAAATCGTGCGCTTCCAGCTCCTCGTCACGCTGGTCTACAGCCTCATCTGTCACTCGTCGCACGGCACGCTCCAGGAAGAAAGCGAAGGGTATTAGGTCGCTGATGGTGCCTTCGGTGCGACTGACCATATTTGTCACCTCTTCAAAAGGTCGCATGAGCCTGCAGGCATCGCGCATAAGCACCCAGTAACGGGGGAAAAAAATCCCCAGCTCTGCAGATCCAGTCCTACCACCCAGTTCAAAAAGGTACTCGTTGACGGCCCTTTGTTGTTGCAGCAGACGTTCCAACATAAGGAGCGTTGAATTCCAGCGAGTCTGGCTGTCAGAAATCAAACGCCTGACTGGCATGTTGTAGCGCTGCTGAATGTCAGCAAGGCGTGCCATGGCTGTGTAGGAACGTCTGAAATGGGCCGACACCTTTCTGGACTGGGTGAGAACGTCCTGGAATCCTGGGTACTTGGAGACAAAACGTTGGACTATTAAATTTAACACATGTGCCATGCAGGGCACATGTGTTAAATTTCCCAGTCTCAACGCTGCCAACAGATTGCTTCCATTGTCACACACCACTTTTCCGATCTGCAGTTGGTGTGGGGTCAGCCACCGATCGGCCTGTGACTGCAGAGATGACAGGAGTACAGATCCGGTATGGTTTTTGCTTTCCAGGCACGTCATCCCCAAGACAGCGTGACAACGGCGTACCTGGCACGTCGAATAGCCTAGGGGGAGCTGGGGGTGCACAGGTGTGGAGGAGGAGAAGGAGGACCCAGCAGCAGAGTAAGAAGAAGAAGAGGAAGAAGACGAGGTAGAGAGCGATGGAGGAGTAGAGGTGGTGGCAGAACCGCGTGCAATCCGTGGCGGTGACACCAACTCCACTGTTGTTGTTGTTGTTGAGCTACCCATTCCCTGCTTCCCATTCCCAGCCATTACCAAGTTCACCCAGTGGGCAGTGTAGGTGACATACCTGCCCTGACCATGCTTGGAGGACCATGCGTCAGTAGTCATATGGACCTTTGGCCCAACACTAAGTGACAGAGATGCGGTAACTTGGCTCTGCACATGTTGGTACAGGTGTGGTATTCCCTTTTTAGAAAAAAAATTGCGGCTGGGTACCTTCCACTGCGGTGTCCCAATTGCTACAAATTTGCGGAAGGCCTCAGAGTCCACCAGCTGGTATGGTAAAAGCTGGCGGGCTAAGAGTGCAGACAAGCCAGCTGTCAGACGCCGGGCAAGGGGGTGACAGTCAGACATTGGCTTCTTACGCTCAAACATGGCCTTCACAGAAACTTGGCTGGTGGCAGATGACTGGGAATGGGAACAGGTGGTCAAGGTGGAAGGCGGAGTGGAGGGTGGTTCAGATGGGTCAAGGAGAGCAGAGGTAGAGCAGTAAGATGCTGGACCAGAAGGAGTGTGGCTTTTAGTTTGCCTGTTGCCTTTGAGGTGTTTGCTCCCAAAGTGCTTTGTGCTTGCCGCTCATGTGCCTTCGCATAGAAATTGTACCTATGTGGCTGTTGGGCTTACCAAGGCTCAGTTTCTGACTGCACTCATTGCAAATTACAATGCTTTTGTCAGAGGCACACACATTAAAAAAATCCCACACTGCTGACTTTTTGGAAGTGTGCGATCTGGCGGTAACAGTAGAAGTTGGCGGCATTGGCGGCAATGGCGGGTGCGTTGGCTGGCTGAACACAGGTGCCGATACATGTTGTTGCCCTACTGATCCCTGCGGGCTGTCCTCCCTGCTTCTTCTAAGTCTTATTCTCCTACTGCCTCTCTGACTCTCCGTCTCTCCATCTGAACTACCCTCCTCTTGCTCTCTTCTACTAGGCACCCACAAAACATCAATCTCCTCATCATCATTCTCCTCAGATGCATCAATTTCTTCTGACACATCACAGAAGGAAGCAGCAGCGGGGACCTCCTCCTCATCACTCATCATTATGTCCATCTCTGTCGTGTTCTCTGCCAGAATTAAATCTGGTGTAACGTCCTCATCTCCTTCATCTTCTTCTGCCAATAATGGTTGCGCATTACTCAGTTCAAGAAACTCATGGGAAAATAACTCCTCTGACTCCAGTGAAGAAGGGGCACCGGTGGTGGAGGAAGTGTTACGTGGGGTGGCCATAGCAGTGGAGGATGAGGAGGATGTTGTGGTAAAGTTAGAAACGGTAGAGGATGGGGTGTGCTGTGTAAGCCAGTCAACTACCTCTTCAGCATTTTGGGAGTTCAGGGTCATTGGCTTTTTAAAACTGGGCAATTTGCTAGGGCCACAGGATTGCATAGCAGCACGGCCCCTAGCACGGCCTCTGCGTGGCGGCCTGCCTTTGCCTGGCATTATTTTTAAAAAAACAACAACAACAAAAACTCAGTTGGTTTTCCTGGAAACGATAATACACACAGCTAGATGGCGGTTTGAAGAAAACACTGTGCAAATAATGCCTACAAGGTCAACGTATACACAGCGGTGGATACGGATTACGTAAAATATAAGAATGCTGCTTGAAAAAAAGTAACTCAAGTGGTTTTTCTAGAGACGATAATATTATCAATATTTAGACAAAATGTGAACAAGCTCACACAGCTAGATGGCGGTTTGAAGAAAACACTGTGCAAATAATGCCTACAAGGTCAACGTATACACAGCGGTGGATACGGATTACGTAAAATATAAGAATGCTGCTTGAAAAAAAGTAACTCAAGTGGTTTTTCTAGAGACGATAATATTATCAATATTTAGACAAAATGTGAACAAGCTCACACAGCTAGATGGCGGTTTGAAGAAAACACTGTGCAAATAATGCCTACAAGGTCAACGTATACACAGCGGTGGATACGGATTACGTAAAATATAAGAATGCTGCTTGAAAAAACGTAACTCAAGTGGTTTTTCTAGAGACGATAATATTATCAATATTTAGACAAAATGTGAACAAGCTCACACAGCTAGATGGCGGTTTGAAGAAAACACTGTGCAAATAATGCCTACAAGGTCAACGTATACACAGCGGTGGATACGGATTACGTAAAATATAAGAATGCTGCTTGAAAAAACGTAACTCAAGTGGTTTTTCTAGAGACGATAATATTATCAATATTTAGACAAAATGTGAACAAGCTCACACAGCTAGATGGCGGTTTGAAGAAAACACTGTGCAAATAATGCCTACAAGGTCAACGTATACACAGCGGTGGATACGGATTACGTAAAATATAAGAATGCTGCTTGAAAAAACGTAACTCAAGTGGTTTTTCTAGAGACGATAATATTATCAATATTTAGACAAAATGTGAACAAGCTCACACAGCTAGATGGCGGTTTGAAGAAAACACTGTGCAAATAATGCCCACAAGATCAACGTATACACTACTACAGCGGTGGATACGGATTACGTAAAATATATTATGGCTGCTTGAAAAAAGTCACTCCGGTGTTTTTTCTGGAGACGGTAATATTATGGATATTTAGACAGAATGTGAACAAGGTCACACAGCTAGATGGCTGTTGGTTGAATAACACACTGGGCAAAAAATGCCTACAGGGCAAATAATGCCTAAAAGGTCAACTTATACACTACTACAGCGATGGATACGGATTACGTAAAATTTATTATGGCTGCTTGAAAAAAGTCACTCCGGTGTTTTTTCTGGAGACGGTAATATTATGGATATTTAGACAGAATGTGAACAAGGTCACACAGCTAGATGGCTGTTGGTTGAATAACACACTGGGCAAAAAATGCCTACAGGGCAAATAATGCCTAAAAGGTCAATTTATACACTACTACAGCGATGGATACGGATTACGTAAAATTTATTATGGCTGCTTGAAAAAAGTCACTCCGGTGTTTTTTCTGGAGACGGTAATATTATGGATATTTAGACAGAATGTGAACAAGGTCACACAGCTAGATGGCTGTTGGTTGAATAACACACTGGGCAAAAAATGCCTACAGGGCAAATAATGCCTAAAAGGTCAACTTATACACTACTACAGCGATGGATACGGATTACGTAAAATTTATTATGGCTGCTTGAAAAAAGTCACTCCGGTGTTTTTTCTGGAGACGGTAATATTATGGATATTTAGACAGAATGTGAACAAGGTCACACAGCTAGATGGCTGTTGGTTGAATAACACACTGGGCAAAAAATGCCTACAGGGCAAATAATGCCTAAAAGGTCAACTTATACACTACTACAGCGATGGATACGGATTACGTAAAATTTATTATGGCTGCTTGAAAAAAGTCACTCCGGTGTTTTTTCTGGAGACGGTAATATTATGGATATTTAGACAGAATGTGAACAAGGTCACACAGCTAGATGGCTGTTGGTTGAATAACACACTGGGCAAAAAATGCCTACAGGGCAAATAATGCCTAAAAGGTCAACTTATACACTACTACAGCGATAGTAAAATAAAAAAAAGTAAAATAAAAAAAAAATGAATATTAAAAAAAAAAAATTACAGTTGGTGCTGCTGAACTACTAGGAGCAGCAGATTAGCACACCAGTCCCACTCCCCAACACTGCTAGACTAATAGCACTGGGCTCTTATAGTAGTAGTAGTAGTAGTAGTAGTAGTAGTAAAACAACAAAAAAATAAATAAAAGCAGTCCTTACAAGGACTACTGTTATTGCAGCAGTCAGCAGATGAGATCAGAAGCAGGACAGCTGCCCACTGCAGCTACATACAGAGCACTGCAGTAGAAGGTAGATTACTAGCCAGCAAAGCTACCTAAGCTTAAATGTCCCTCAAACCCCTGCAGACTTCTGTCCCTCCAATAACAGAGCAGTATCAAAACGATTACTAGCCAGCAAACTTTCAACTGTCCCTGAAATCACTAACAGGCAGCAGCTCTCTCCCTACACTATCTCTTCAGCACACACAGGCAGAGTGAAAAAACGCTGCAGGGCTTCGGTTTTTATAGGGAAGGGGAGTGGTCCAGGGGAGAGCTTCCTGATTGGCTGCCATGTACCTGCTGGTCTGGGGTGAGAGGGCAAAAAAAAGCGCCAACAATGGCGAACCCAAAATGGCGAACGTCGCGCGACGTTCGCGAACTTCCGGCGAGCGCGAACACCCGATGTTCGCGCGAACAAGTTCGCCGGCGAACAGTTCGCGCCATCTCTAAACTGCACGACACAACAGCTTGTCTGGGCAGGACTCTGGGCTTTTCCTTTACATAAAGCCCTTCATGCTAGCGTATCTTGCCAACGCCTGCCAAAAACACACGTCTAGTTTTGTGGGGCCCGACATACCAGAAAGCTACAAAAAGACACTGACGGAGCGGCATGTTGGCTTCCAGGGCTCTGTAGTTGCTTTCACTGAAGCACATGGTTTTGGAGAAGGAACAAATAGTAACAGATCCTGCCACTGTGACAGACAAGGCTGAAAAGGAATAAGAGCTCCGTCGTGACTTAGGGATGATGTGAATGTAGAATTGCACTAGCTTGGCCCTACACTTCCTCATGCACAATGAGGCTAAATACAAACATTCCAGTACAAAGGCAAGAGGTACAAAGGCAGCAGTTAGGTACCAAAGCTGCCAGTGTTGTTATTAGGACTATACTCGTCTATAACATGATGTCAATGTGAGGGGGAGGGCTAGAAATGTACAGATTAAACAAGGAGCCAAGAGATGCACATTCTACCAGAGATCAGCTCAATCTGTCACAAATGGCCGCTGAGATTCTTTTCTATAGGAGACTTCAGAGGCTGTTGGACACTACCAATACAGCCTAGGGGTGCCGGGAGTTGTACAGAGAAGCTGCCATACCCATACAGACACACTGACACTGATATACAGACTGACACACTCCCAGGGTGACAGACACACAGCCATTCACTCACCGCCTGCTCCTCTCTGCTGCTCAACCACAACCTGTGCACGGCTCTGATGAGCATCTCTTCCTCAGTGCAGCCCCGCTCCCTCCCGGAACCCCCCACGTAGCTCTCTCCCAGCAACTCCAGGACACGGAGCACTTGCGGCACTACACCGGATACCGCCGCGTCCGGCCCATACTGCAGGGTCTGCAGTTCCGCGCCCAGACACACCGCGGCGGCCGCCGCCATGTTGTACACTTGATCCTGCACCGACACGGACCCCGGACTCTTCACCCATAGCGACTACTCCATCCCGTGCAGCCACTTCTCTAGTCTCCAATCTTGTGGGCGGGGCTTCGGGAGACGCCAACCAATGGGGAAGCCGTAATCGTAGTACCGCCCCCTTATACTTTTAATCGCTTCATGGCAGCAGCGGCTCGTCCTCAATATGGCAAAGGGGCGGCGTCCTCATTATCAGAGGGGCTCCAGTGGGGCGCTCCAAACACCAGAAACAAAGGCTGGTCCCGGGCAGTGTGGGCGGAGACAGAGTGGAGGGGGATGTAGAGGTGGCTGTGGCCTGCTCTGCTGTCCTCCTCCTCCTCCAGGCTTGAAGGGTGGGCACAAGACCCCCAAGGGTTGGCGACAAGCCGGGAGCTTAGAGCGCATTCACCCTCACAAGGGAAAAGTCGCCCGGCCATTCTCGCCCCGCTGCACTGACTGACACTTGTCTGAGGGGCAGAGCGAGGCCTCCTGCTGCCGCCGGCCTGGCAAAAGTGCACATGGCTCTGAAATAACTTCACTGTATGTGCCAGACCCCAGTAGAGTTCCTACATTTTACTTTTATCTGGGGCTGTTTAATAAAAAGGTTAAGGGCTTGCGAAAAGTAAATGTTTAATGACACAAGTTTCATCAATGCCTCCCTCCCAACTGTTTGGAAATAGAAAGAGGGGCAAAAACATTGGTTGCGGTCCATTTTCAACCACGCCCATTTTGTGGCCACACCCCCTAATTACCATGTTCATTTTACAAATGATGGCAGCTTATGAAAGTTTGAACACATTTCTCTGCTTTGTAAGTGTGCTTGCTAATGAAGGCCAATTGCCCTTTAAGCTGCAACTCACAGTTTCCTCAAGATATTAGACCTGTTTATCTTAAACTGTTACAATTGCTTCTTTACTTATCTATAATTGTTACAAAAGTATTCAAGTGCACCTGCCACGTTTTCTGGGCTCTCTGCCAATATCCAATTCGCTTTCAGAAACTTAACATCTTTTCCTGTCTGTTCAGTGCAAGAGATCAAAGAGAAAATCGGGACATTTCAGTAACTATTCGGGATTGTGGGTTGAGCTGTCAAAATCGGGACTGTCTTACCTGCACCACAAGTGAATGTGAGTGCTGGGCACTCCTGAGTGTGGCTATGAGCAGCCAGGCTTAGGCGTGTGTAGGCCATGGATAGGTTAGGCTAGCTAGAGGGATGAATTAGTTCCTGGGCAGGGGGGCCCCTTTTTCACCCTTGAGACACATTCAAATGTAAAATAACCTGCATTGAGGCCCCTGGGAACAAGATAAGATGCAGATTTGGATGCATATTGCCTCATTCCTGTAGCATCAGCTTATATTACAGGCCAACCTCATTTTTGCTTGATAATTTGTGATGACCCCTAAGCTTAGCTTCTCAACAGCTGCTCAGAGCCCACTGAGTATGTGAGTGTCGCAGACACCTTCCAAGATGGTGACCCCCTGTGACAAGTCTCAAGTCTTGGATCATTGCCGCTATTGATATGCTGAAACTTTATACTAGTGCAATAAGTTCAGTATATAAAATAAGGCTTTTCAGCCATATTGATTTTAGGGGTTACTTCTCCTTTAAAGTCACTGACTAACTGAGAGTGATAGAGCTGAAAAACAGGAGGTAGTGTTCTGTTCTGTTACGTTATGTTACACATCCAGTCACTCCAGCCTTTATAGATGACATTTTTGGCTAACTAACTATATTGGAAACTTTGTTTATTTTGCACAGTCTATTTACCCAGTTTTCATTTTTACACTGAACTGTTCCTTTGAGGCTGTTACAAAGTTGTGAGAAAAAGGAAAGAAAATAAATCCTATGTAATATTTTGTTTGTAATTATCCTTTGTATCATAGCAAAGGAAATGTTAAAAGAATCAACTGTAATAAAGTAATTTTAATACACATTATGGGTCCTCTGCTTTGTTTTGTCTCGACAAAATCACAATGACAAAAGTGCTAACTGGCAATACCTATAAGAATCTGTGAAAGGTGGATAAGGTACCCCAAATGCCCACACATGTTTGTGCATAACCACATTACACACACACGTATGTTCAATGTTTTTATATTTTCCAACTGGCAAGAACTCCAACCAGTTAAAGTATAAAATACATGATATAGCCCCAAATATTCAGCATGTTTTCTCTGGTACTGCGTGGTTTGGTACTACAGCAACAAAGCCAATGGATGAAATTTGGAAGGACGTATAGATAGGAGTATCCGACATGGGCACGGCTCATTATAAAGGCTGCATTTCCCAAGTTAGTGATGTCACTGAATGAGGTGTATTTAACACATATTGTGATCTGCATTATCAAACATACCTTGTGTTTATTTAAAGGACAAGGAAAATGGACAAATGCAAATTTTAGGCAGTCCCCCTAGTGAATTAAATCTGAAATTCTCAGATTCTTCACTACCATTGAATGGTAACCAAGACAACTGCTTAGTAAGGTATGGGACCTGTTCTTGAGAATGATTGGGACCTGGGGTTTTCCAGATAACAAATCTTTATTCTGAACTTGATAACGCCCAATCAACTTAAAACATTTGCTCTTAGTGAAGTTTTCCGTCTCTGTAGTGCCATGGCAATGTCCTTAGCTCTCTAATGCTTGCATGTCACTCCATGTTGCCTGCCTGCATGACACTGCTGGTGGTCACACGTCTCACCTAGTTCAGTTACCTGTTCAGTTGGTTCAGGCCAACTGCCGTTTGGACAGTGAGGAGAGGAGACATGGAGTGAGAGTGGCGACAGATAAATGCGGATAAATTGTGATAGAGCTTAAATAAAAATAGAAAAAACAGTATAGGAGGAGAGATCAACATGGAGGTGAGGAAGAAGAGGAGTCTGAATTTGGAGGAGGAAGGACAAGTCAAGAAAAGGCGATGGAGTGATGGAGATGTAGAAGACAAGAAGAAAAGCCTGGTGAAAAAGAAAACCAGTGAAGATGGGGGCAGTAAAAGGAGAAGGAGAGAAAGGGAGTTGGAAGAGAAGAAGAAAAGCCCCAAAGAAAGTGGAGATAGGAGCAATAACAGAAGGAGTGATGGTGATTTAGAAGACAAGAAGAAAAGCCTGGCGAAAAAGAAGACCAGTGAAGATGGGGGCAGGAGAAGGAGTGAAGGACAGATAGAAGAGAGGAAAAGCCCCATACAAAGGAAGAATTGTGGAGATTGGATCAATAATAGAAAGAGTAAAGGTGAGTTAGAAGACCAGAAGAAAAGTCTGGTGGAAAAGAAGACCAGTGAAGATGGGGGCAGTAAAAGAAGAAGGAGTGAAGGACAGTTGGAAGAGAAGAAGAAAAGCCCCATGGAAAGGAAGACCAGTGAAGATGGGAGAAATAAAAGGAGAAGGAGTGGAGATGAGTTAGAAGAGAAGAAGAAATCCCCCATGGAAAAGAAGACCCGTCAAGATGGGAGCAATAAAAGCAGAAGGAGTGAATTAAAAGACAAGGAGAAAAGCCCCATAGAGAAGAGTGAAAAGTTAGAAAAAAAGAAAAGTCAGTTGGAAAAGACCAGTGAAGGTGTGAATAAGGATCAAAGATCAAGAAGTCCAGAGGATCCATTAGAAGGTAAGAAAACGTAGTTGTAACTTTTTTGTTTAATCTCTGCCCTAACTTGCTAATAACAAGTGGCCCCATAGGATCTATTTGCCCTAACTTGCTGGGATGTCTTTTTATAAGGATTCCTGCAATGAATATGTTTGCCTGATGTTTATAGCTTGCTGATTTACACAAGGTCTTGTTCTGATTAAAAATTACCCATCTTTTTATTCATTCTTTCTTCTTCTTTTTTTAATCTTGATATGAAACTAGGGTTGGTTTACTATAACATAGGGAAAATAAAAATCACCAGTGATGTTGCCAGTATCAACCAAACCAAATCTAATTACTGATTGATTCTTATGAACATCACTAGCACTAATGGTCTGCTGTGTCAATATGTCAGAAACACAGACTTCCAGCATTTCTCAATATATAATCAAGGGTTTAAGTTTTCTGGGAGATGTATTCATGGGGGCCGCCTAGGGGAGGCACATAGGTGTAGGTGTCCCCTCTCCAGTCCGCTTGTGCTGCCTTGTATTAAGGAGCCCTGCTTTGTGGTTGCTGATGGGTTTATTAATATATGCTAAGTACAGGTTATTTGTAATACATGGTACTAATGGACTTTTTTTGCCTAACAAGGTGGAAGCGCAGCGAAGAAACTCTGTGTGGATATCAGCAGACCTGTCCCCCTGGATATTAAGAACTACAGGTTTTATTCAGAGCTGGGAAAAGGAGGCTTTGGCCGGGTAAGTGAAGGACTTCCCATGATTTCTCTTGGTATAAATTCTAGGGAAGAAGAAAACATAGGAGAGAATAAAGTAGTTTAGTATTATTACTCACTGTTTTGAAAATACAGTTCTAAGAATATCAGTATAAGGAGGGGATATAGAACGTCGACATTTATGTTGGGGAGGGAATCACTGGTTCTAACTAATTGGGGAGACTGAACCTCCAGAAATCTTCCTTATTCTCCACCTATGGTGTAAAGTGAAAACAAATAACTTTTTCATTTTAGCCTCTCAGTGTTTAGCATTTACCTTTACCATACACCATGTCATTTTTAATATTTGTCCTTCGTTATTAGGTGATGTTGGCTTCGTTTACACCAAAGAAGAAACTGGTAGCAGTAAAGATCATGCAGAAAAATCCAGACAAGAACAACTTCAACATCATGATGAAGGAGGCCCGAGTGCTGACGGTCACTAGAGGATGCCCATTTTTATGCCATTCATATGCAGCTTTTCAATCAGAGGTAAATAATACTGTTATTAATTGCATATAATCTCTAGCATTTAAATGTTAGACAAACTATGCGGTGGGGTCTTATTTGCTCCTCATACATAGCTGTTTCTATTTTTCCATGGAGCGCCAAGATGTTGCTTTCCACTTATTCACATTACCACTTCTATTCAGACTGTTTTAAAGTTTTTGGGTGGGAGGCTGGATGTTCTATGTCTCACCTTCTTCTATTCTCTCTCTAACAGCTGGAAGCCTTCTTCGTCCTGGAGTATGCCAGCGGGAAATCTTTAATGCAAATGATTCTGCGCAAAGGAAATCTGCCAATGGCAAGAATCATGTAAGTGACATTAGGACCCATTTACAGTACATGGGATAGGGAGCAAACTGGAAAGAATAGCTGCAGCCCACCATGTTTTTCATACTTTTCTCACCGTCTACCTCTTGGCCCTTAATAGGTTTTTGTTCTCTGACAGCACTGTATTACTGAGGGACAAGCTTGAGTAGCGGTGTCCCCTTTCCTGCACCCTAACTTGTGTTTGATTCAGGTGCTCTAGTTAAGTGGGTGCAAGATGCAGCTGGGCCCTGTACCCTTGCATAGTTAAGTACAGGGCTGCTTTCTACAGGAATACTATTAATTGTTATTACAGGGAAATTTGGGGTACATATTTACATATTTCAAAGGTCCATGTAGTGCTTATTCCTCTGTTTAAGCTGCCCACTTAATGAATTTGGTTCTTCTGTATATTGTCAGGCCCAGACTGGCAATCTTTAGATTCTGGCCAATGCCAAATGAGTTGCTAAAAGATGCCATAGACTTGCAATATTACCCCTCCCAGCCGCCCCAACCAATGGGCCATTGCATAGGAATTGCATTAGAAAGTGTACTTTTTATACTTGGCTTGTTTCATACATTTCCCTTTTTCATTTTTCTGGTTTAACCCTACTGATGAGAACAGAACACGTTTTTAAGGAATTGTAGCTGGATCACTTTAATGGATTTTCTCTGGGACAGTGTCACTAGAGCTCTTTTATTAGTGGAAAACACTAGACACTTCAATAGGCTGAAATTCTACCATAACAAGTTATATATGTGGCATATTTGCCTGTGCTATCAGTAAGGCGTATTCTGCACCCTTTTGTATGTTACACTTAGATATCTTCATCAGATGCAAGCACAGAGAACACTATGAGGCAACTCTATAGTTTACTGTAAAAATCCTATGTAATGAATGTGATGTAGGAACAATGATGATTTTCTTTTTGTAAAAGGTTCTACACAGCGGAGATGGTGGTTGCCCTCCAGTTCCTGCATTCTAAGGGCATCATTCATCGGTGAGTAAGTTCTCAGTGTATTGTGTTGTTTTTATGTGCTTTCTGACACATAGATTCACTGTGTGACGATGGACTGTCACAACTACATGTGCTGTAGGCAAGCATTTCCCATAGTAGCTACTCATCTCTCCCAACTCCTTTTTAAATGAGCCAATACAAGAAAGCACTTACATAGTCAGACTGCAGGTGCTGTTAGAAGTCATGGGACCCCATACTACATAGAACTCCCCCCAAGTAAGCCCAGGTTTTTATCCCACTGCCCGGTTGGTCCCTGTCGGAGGTGGGCAAATCCAACAAAGTAGAACATGGCCCCCATTGTCGGACTGGGACACCAGGGGCCCACCCAAAAACCTTAGACCAGGGGCCCACCATAAAACCTTAGACCAGGGGTCCACTCTCATTACTAAAATTCTTCATCTCCTCAATCAACCTCTATTCTCCCAGTTTGTTTTCTTTACATACTATAATCTATTATTCCATCTATTTAGCCTCTTTGTTCTCATAGAATAGGGAATGGCCAGGAAATAGGCCAAAAGTTTAGCAGCATGAGGGCCCACTGACACCTGGGCCCACCGGGAGTTTTCCTGGTATCCCGATGGGCCAGCCCGACACTGATGGCCTCAATTAAAAGAATATAGAATATTTTATACACATTCACACCATTCTGCTCAAACACATCAACATCCCCACCCAAACACCATGAATTCCCTCTGCAGGTCCATTATCTTTTTTACTCTATGAACTGTACCTTCACATTTCTTTGGGTTCTCTGTTGCCATGGGCCCCCTGCAGGATCCCCACTCTGATGGCAGCCTACTTATAAGGGCAGTGGAGGGCAATTTTGGTCCCAAGAACTGTTACCTAAGTAAATTGCTCCTAATGCTTATCCTACAGTGACCTGAAACCTGACAACGTGTTGGTGGACAGAGACGGCCATATCAAGATCTGTGACTTTGGCCTCGCCGCGGAGAACATCTTCGACCAGACAAGGACCAACGGAGTAACAGGAACCCCTGGATACCGCGCACCAGAGGTGACAACAAACATTTAAAATACAAATGTAGCATCTGAAGGCTTTTTCACCTTTTAATTAACCTTTAGTCTCATGCAGAGACTGATATTCTAATACAATTTGCAATTGGTCTTCATTTTGAATGATTTTTTATTACTTAGCTGATAATAAATAAAATAAAAATAGATAAAAAAAATACCGGCCTTTCTATATATTTATCTTTTTTCCCTATTAATAACATTGGGATCAACCATCGTCCAGGTGGCAACCCTAATTGGATCAGTGCTCATTTAATACAAATTAATATTAATACCGACGTTAAATGTAATCCATTTGCAATTTAATATGTTGCCGTGTTATTTTGTGTTCTGCAGGTACTGGATCAAGTTCATGACTCATGTTTTCTCTGTAATCATTTTATTTAATAGGTTCTATCAAAGGCAGAGTATAACGCAGGCGTGGATTGGTGGTCCTTTGGGATTACCATGTACCAAATGGCCACGGGCAGCTTGCCATTTTCACCATCAGGCAGTATTTTAAGGCAATTCTATGCTATAAAGAAGAATAAGCCTTATTACCCATATTATATGAGCCAGGAAATGCTGGACCTCCTGCCAAAGGTAAATATCAGCGTAATATATATATTAATGCTAGGAGGTACATGACAAAGCACCTGCGATATTGAAATTCATGTCTCTTTTTAGCTTTTGGAGATGGACGAGAATCAGCGGATCGGTATCAATGGAAACATCAGGGAGCACGCTTTCTATAGCACAGTGAACTGGGAAGTGCTGGAGAACCGGAGAGTGAAGACCCCTTTCCAGCCAGGAATGGTAAATACATGTGCTATATATGATACATCCACCCACTTTCACACTGCAGAAAAATGCTGCTCTTTTTTACTCAACCACCTTTTGGTAGGCCAGAGGTCTTCGGAGCTTTTGGGTTAAGGCATCCACCATTGGGTTGGGCTTCATTTAGATATCAAAACATGTTGGTAAAAGGAACTTTCCCAAATTTCTAGTAATATCCAAGACTGATAAAACGCAATTCACCTTCAGATTTCACTCAACCTGAACTTCAGCTTGGTCTCCACTGTGGTTAATCACTGTAACAAGGACAGATAATCATGTGTCCATAGTGAGGTTAATGGGTCCTTTATTTATGTATTGACAGTTACCTTTTTAAATAGCTCATTCATTGGCCTTCAGAAACTTTTTGTAATTTTATTTCCAAAATAAAGTCGTTGAGTTTTGGTGGATACTGATAGTCTGATTTTAACTTACCCTGCTTCTATTTTTCTGGCCATTAATATCTGAATCCAGTAATCACTTTTTACAGATAATTCAAGCCACATATTAAGTTACAACTTATCTTGAGTGAAATTAAGTATGTAAGAAGCACCTTGTTTCCTTTCATATAGCCATCAGCAGATGACTTCACTGAGATCCCGCTGTCATTCTCCTCTCAAATTCGCAACGAGGAAACCAACTTGGCAGATTTCTCCTACGTGGATCCCAGCTGGAGTTGGCAGGAGTAAGGCATTGGTTCTAATATGGGAAAACAATCAATACTGCCTGGACATAGCAACAACCTGGGCCAATTGACATCATACCCTCTATGGCAAGCTGCACCTCTCAACAACTCATCCACCCGCGTCTGCCATCAATGTCGCCACCACACGGGATCCCTGGCTTTGACTTAGAGAAGAGAAAAAGAAAGAAAGGAAGAGTTAACCATCGTGAGTATAAATGTTAGCTGAAATGAGACAGTGTACAGTAATGTAAAAGATTAGGCTAGTTTTAGGTCTTTAGATAAAATTTTTTTTAGTTTTTTGACAGGATGATAGATATTATATAACTATTGACAGACAAGCATCTAGAATAAGGTAGAAAATAAACATATGCTCTTAAAGGAGAAATCAACCTGTCCTGAAAAAAAAACCTGTACCCCCCACCCCAGATAGACCCCTCTCCCTCATCCCCCCAGGCTAACTACCCCCCGTGGAGATGCCCCATACTCCATACTTAACTTGCCGCAGATTATTCAAGGGAAGTTGGAGCAGTTTGCCTGTTTGTGCAAATGCGCGGATTACAAGGAAATTGCCGATCTCGCAGCTAACTGAGGACACGGAGATGGACACGTGGAACTTCGCTGGAAGAATCTGTGGCGAGGGGTGAGAATGGAGTATGGGGCAACTCCCCGGGGGGGTAGTTAGCCCGGGGGGAGGAGGGAGGGGGGACTACCTGGGGTGGGGGGTACATGTTTTTTTTCAGGATAGGTTGAATTCTTTTTTAAAAACTTTTTTTTTAAACCATTTTCTTTTAGGGAAGGAAGGGCGGGTTGTTACTACTCAGCAGTCGCTGAGCTCCCTAATGGTAAGTAGTGGTAAGTATACCCCCTGGAGACCTGATTATATAGGGGTTTTTTGTTACCACCTTACCAGTATATGTGTGTGTTTATGTGCGTGTGTGTTTATGTGTGTGTCCGTGTGTCCATGTGTGTCTGTGTGTGTGTGTGCATGTGTGTCTGTGTGTGTGTGCATGCGTGTGTGTGTGTGTGTGTGCATCAGTTGAATTAGCTATTTGCAATGCTCACCCATTCTTTGAACAGGAGAACACTGAATTCCCTGTAAAAATCCGCAAGCATTTCTGTATTGGAAATGACCTGTTCTCCCTTTCAAGGAATCAGTCACTAGTATCAGGTTATTTTTATAACCTGGTGCTTCATTAATGGCATGCCAATACGGGAGCAATGGAATTGAACCTGTACACTCCCTATGTGGCATTGTATTTCCTTTACAAGGCTACTGTCGATCCAGGGACATGTCCGATTGCCATTTTGGAGTCAGGAAGGAATTTTTTTTCCCCTTCTGAGGCAGAGTGGAGACCGCCTCAGAAGGGGTTTTTTTGCCTTCCTCTGGATCATCTAAATTTATTTAATTGCAAATAATTGGCCATTAAAAAATAGATATAATGAAAAGACAAACCCCCCGAAACTGAAAAGGCATGCCAAAAGCTAAATTAAATAGGGATGTCCAAGGTTTACTTTTAATTAACCAGTAGTTAGAGGGGAGCAGGGTTCTTGGGGAGGCTGCTAAAAGAAGAACACCACCTGTGTATAGGAGAGGACGAAAGGATAAAAGTCAACTGCAGTCAAGTACAGCAATAATTATAGCGTGTGTGATATTCTGTGTAGGAATGTTGTATGGTTGTGTGAGACATGTGTGTGAATGTGAATATTGTTTTTTTTTTATATCAAGTCCAAAACACCTAGGTCCATATTTTAAATAAATTGCAGGTCAGCTCAGGTATTAGGGGGGGGGAAGGTACAGACTGGGCAGAGGTGTATGACCCAAAATGCCAACAAGGAACAACCCTATTCTACCCATAGTTTTAGTCATACGTGGTCAGCTAAATAGGTCCATCATGATTCCTGCAAGAGTATATATATCACCTAAAACTAAAAATCTAATCTTTAAATTAAATCTAATTAGCCAGTGTGTGATTATGTGATTAAAAGCCATTTGTGTGTGTGTGTGACTAGTCAGATACCTCTCAGTATTTGCTGAAGAGGAAAGGTCCCATGACAGTTTATGTCACTCCATGCGGGACCAGAGAGGGAACTATTGCAGCAAGTGATAGGGTGAGCCATTTGCTGCAATAGATGTGTGAATGGACAGTAACAAGAGTTGAAGCCTTGACGTGGCGTTACTGCTCACATGGGTAACCATGTGCCAATTCAACCACTTGTGAGACTTGATTCTAACATGTAATTATTTATAGTATACAAAGTGCCTTCACCTCCAACTACTTAATATTTTGTAGCACTGCCTTTTGCAACAACAGGATCTTTAAGTATTTTGGGGTAAATATATTCCAGCTTTGTGCACTGTTCACGATTCATCTATTCTTTTCAGTTTTCATGGTGGAAGTAATATATATATATATATATATAGAGAGAGAGAGAGAGAGAGAGAGAGAGAGAGAGAGAGAGAGAGAGTAAGAGGACTGAGAGCAGGCCTGGACTGGCAATCTGTGGGTTCTGGCAGAGGGGCTGCTGTGAAATGCCATAGCAAGTCACAATTTACTGGGCTGGTGGGGGGCTATTTGGGCCTGTTTGTGGGCTGTTTGGGCCTCTGTGTACCTCTAATGGCAGGGCCTATTTTGATTCTCAGTCCAGACCTGGCTGAGAGGTGGGTAACAGGGCTTTACAGCACAGCTCCAGCAGATCTTAACCAGAGAGCACTGTGCTTATTGCTGCCTGGAGGCTGCACAACAAGCTCTAACCCTAAGGACTTTACTGTCCTAAGCGTTACTGTCGTTCAAGTGATGGGCAAGCTGATGGGTTGGACTGTGCAGTGGCGCAAATGGACAATGGGATTTTTCTGGATAATTATTTAAGGTTTGATTTTCAGGATGAAGTGACATTATTTAATTTAAAATCATTGTCGGTGAAAACTAATAATAATGCTTTGAAATCCCAATGGATTGAACTGAGTGACATTAATATGTTGCGAGAAAAGGCTACGTTTTACCCCACACATTTCAGGGGCTCTGCGGTTGACGCGTTTTAGGATCTCATAGAGAGAGAGTTGAAAGATTTAAAATCCAACACTAAAACCAAAAGATTGAATTCTAACTTGTCTAACTTTGAAACCCTGGCATTGCGAGAGTTAAGTTCAGATGAAACTATCATTATACGTAAGGCAGATAAAGGGGGTAAAGTGGTTGTTTTAGACAGTTCTGATTATTTCTACAAAGTCAATAGGCAGTTAAAAAACACAGACTCATATGAGATCCTTAAATCAAACCCCTAAAATTTGTTTAAAGAAAGGTTGATAGATTTGATAGAAATGGGTAGTCAACAAGGGATCTACACTAATAGAATGAAAAGTTATCTGATCCCCGAAAATCCTAGTACACCAATCTTTCACTTTTTTTTTTTTTTAGTATAATAATTAGGAGATGAGGAGATAATAAGGAGATGTCGCTCCAGTGTGTACCCGGGGACCCCCTCTTCGTTTTCCGCATCCCAAAATAGGAGAGTGCAGGCTGGTGAGACTGATAGATCTCTTCCTAGAACCTGGGAACAAGCCTTCAAAATCACCGGCCAATAGGTCGTAAGGATCGGGCAGTTCCACAATATATGAAGCAAGGAACTTAATTATAAAATTTTAAGAAGATGGTATTATACCCCAGATAGGTTACATAAGATCTACCCTACCACGAGGCCATCTGCGTTGCATCTCCAGCAAATATTACTCGTGGTAGGGTAGATCTTATGTAACCTATCTGGGGTATAATACCATCTTCTTAAAATTTTATAATTAAGTTCCTGGATCTTACAGCATCTAGAACTAAACAGTAATCAGGGGATCCATTTTTGTAAGAGATCTTCTGAGGCATCTAGACCCAAATCCCTCTCCCAGGCCTGTATGAAAGGTAGTTGTTTTCTCTCACACTTATTACACAGCATATCGTATAGTAAGAGATTACAAGTTTAGGTGAATTTGCACTAGCACACAATTTTTCAAAGGGTGTAAGGGATCATCCCAGTTTATTAGCGCCCCCTAGATACCCAAAGAAATGCTTAAGCTGGCAGTATTGATAGTCTTGTAAATTTGCATTAGGCCTAGCCTGCCGGAAGAAGATGCAGGTCAGCCAGCTGCCCTTGTTCCCTTATATGAAGCATTTGTAGGTGGCCGTCTACCAACCAGTCATGGAAGGCATGTGGCTTGAGCGCTGCGTGAAAGGCAGGATTGTTTGTTATTGGTATCAGCAGTGATGGGAATGTCGAAAATTGGGCTTTGCCTCGCGCCAGGTCCCAGGTGGTCAGAGTGCCTTTTAGTAGAGGGTGGGAAATATGGAGAATCCTCCGGTGAATCTTGTCTATCCAGGGTAAGTGGATCAAGTGTGTAGCTGTAGATTGTTGCTCAATCTCCACCCAATCCTTGCTATCCAAATGGTACGACCAGTCAATTATGTGAGCGAGTGTCGCCGCCTTTAAGTATCTGGGGCAGTCCGGGAGAGCCAGTCCCCCTTCCACCTTTTTCCTGTATAAAGTAGAGGCTTTGAGTCATGATGGGCGGTCTTTCCAAATAAATTTGGTTATGCTAGATTGAAAGGATTTCAGCCACGTAGTAGGGTACAGTAGAGGCACTCACTGGAACCAGTAGAGGAGCCGTGGCATTATGTTCATCTTGACCACATTAACTCTTCCTATCAAAGACAAAGGTTGTGTGGTCCAGTTCCGTAGATCTCTATTGATGTTAGCAAGTAGTGTTTTACAATTGGTATCTGTCCACTCATCGTAATCTTTGGTGATGGCGATTCCTAAATAGGTGACATGTCTATTTGCCCAGTTATATAGGAAGTTGTTTGACAGGTCTTGGATCGTGTTGGGATGGAGAGAGACATTTAAGGCATGCGATTTGGTGAAGTTAATTTTAAAGTTGCTTATCTTGCCAAATACCTCAAAAAGGTTGTTGAGGTTTGGGATAGATACTAGAGGTTTGGTCAGAAAAAAGAGAAGGTCATCAGCATAGGCTGCGACTTTGTATTGCTTATTCCTGATAGCTATTCCTGAAATGTCTGGGTGTATCCGGATATATAGGAGCAATGGTTCCAGGGCTAGGGCAAAAAGAGTTGGTGAAAGAGGGCAGCCTTGGCGTGTGCCATTTTTGACGGATATGAAATGTGAGAGTTCTTCGTTTACCCTGACCCTAGCCACTGGACTGTTATAGAGAGATTTGATCCACTGACATAATCAATAACCAAAACCAAACCTAGCCAGACAAGAGAACGTATACGCCCAATTGACCCTGTCAAAAGCTTTTTCAGCGTCAGTGGACAGTAGCATAAGGGGAATCTTTGCAAAATGTAGAATATTAATCAGTTTATTGGTGTTGTCTCTTGATTCTCTTCTGGGTATAAAGCCGGCCTGGTCTAAGCCAATCAGATGACTTAAAGTTGTTCTGGATTCTGGAAGCCATTATCTTCACTAGGATCTTCACATCTGCGTTGATCAGCGAGATAGGCCTGTAGCTGCCTGGGTCTAACAGATTTTTGTTGGCCTTTAATAGAAGAGCGATGTGTGGAGAGAATACAGCGTCGTTCTGAAGGGCAGCGTCGTTCTGAAGGGCATTAAATGCTTTCGTTAAGTGAGATATTAGCAGATCTGAACACTACTTGTAATACCCTATAGAATAGCCATCAGGCTTATGAGACTTCCTCTGTAGTGATGTCAGCTTCCATAAGTAATTTCTGTGAATCTGATACCCTTGGAATGGACAGCTTCTTAAAAACGCGCCAATGGTGTCGTCTCTGGAAAGGTCATCTATAGTTGCAGGAGATGTGATCTGATATAATTCAGAGTAATATTTATGGAACTCCCGAGCAATCTGGGTGCTATGATAAAATGTATTACCTTGTTTGTTCCGTAGACTGTGTATGTGGTTCCGTGTGACCTGTGCTTTCAGCAATCAAGCCAGCAACTAACCACACTTGTCCCCGTGCTCATAAAACTGGTGTCTCATTCTAGTGATCATTTTTTTCAGTAAAAAGGTTATGGTGATCCACTAATGTCTGCCGTAGCTGATGATAAAATTAATGAGAACACCCATCTATGACAGGTAAAGGCCTGTATATAGGGACAAATTATATAAAAGTCAATTTTAAGACCCCCAGTTCCCTGATACACAAAGGCTGACCTAAGGCAGATGGGGGAGGAAAGTAGATAGTGGTTCTAAATAAGAATATTGAGTCAGGCTGAACAAAGGCCAAGAGCCTGCAGACACAAGACAAATATTTATCATCTCATAAACGAGATTGAAGTGTTGTCTTGAACTGCGAATGTTTATCCCCAGTCTGTGTTTAGCAGACAAAGTTTGTCAGGTTTGTGACCTTTGGTATCAAGAAAACACTATCTGAAGCTATAGCTATTGTAAAATATATTTTAAGATTCTCTTGTGCCTTCCAATGTAGAAGGAGGGCTTTGACCATATATGGCAAGTATGGCAAGGATACTAGACTTCCCAGCTGAACAATCAATTTGGAGGTCCATAGGGACGTTAAAATCGCCCCCCCCCCCAGAATAAGCACTCCTTCACAAAATCCCATCAAGGCCTCTGATATTACGTGAAAAGTTTCGTCTTGCCTTTCATATGGCAGATAGACATTAGCAAAAGTAAATTCCTGGGTATCTAGGGTGCCCTTTACAAATACATATCGACCTGCTGGGTCTTTGGTGGCTGAGACTTTAAAATGAAAATTTTCAAACAGAATCTCTGCGCCTTTTGTCTTACTGTTTTGGGGGATACTGCTCTATATTTTGGGAAAGTACCTATTGGACCATTTGTAAGTCGAGGAGGCTTTGAAGTGGGTCTCCTGTATGAAAGCTACATGTGCCTTCAGCCACCTAGGTTCCAAGCTCATCAAAATTCATTTCTGGGGCGAGTTGAGGTCATTAACATTAAGGCTGACTACATTTACCCTTGTGTCTGTCCTGTGTTGGGTGGGGCATTGTGGATCTTGCATATTGTGATTTGCTGGAAGCATAGAGGAATGAAAGAAAATGTAGAGGTCAGATAGAGGGACACGTGAAGGAACTATGGGCAAGCCACAAAGGGAGGAAAAGGAAGAAAAGAGAGAACGAGAGAAAGGAAGGAGAGAGAGAAAAAAAAAGAAGAAAAAAAAGGGGGGGAAGGGTTGGTAAGAAAACTAAGGGAGAGAGGGGGTAAAGAGTAAAGGAGAAAGAAGAAGGAAGAAGGTGAGAACAAGAAGGGGGAAGAGTGTGAGAGAAAGTTTAAGTGAGGAAGAGGGAAGAGGGGAGGGTTAGATAAAAGTAGAAGGGTTTTGTAGATAGATGAGTTGCGAGGGGAAAAATCCACGCTCTGACCAACGGAAAGTACGTGAAACCATTACTTCTGTATGGTTAAAATGTACAGGGAGTGTAAGCGGGGTCGTGAGTCTGTGAGCCAACTAACAACCGAGGGGCTCCGGCATACTCCAGTAACAAAATATTCAACGTAGGGATATGTGAGGAGATATAGACATAAGAACATCAAACTAAGAAAATCAACAAGGCAAAGAGTAACCTCCTAGTGAGCCTTGAGAATCATAGCCGGCATAGAATAGCTGATGCACAGAATATACAGAAATACTGGATGAACTGTGAGGGTATAGAGTCTATTTAAAAAAATGCAATAAGTACGCATTGAAAGCTCAACTAGCACAGGTGACTATATAGGCTCTATCAAAGGTAAACAGGTTAACATGCAATCAATATATACATATAGATGAGAGCATAACCATAGTCATTTTCTAACGTCTTGCTAATATGGCAGGTAAGTATCATACCCTATGAGCATTGATATACAGGTCTGATCTAGGTAACTAGGTGGTATAAAGCATACATATAAGATAGTGTAAACATTAAAGGCAAAATTTCATTGAGCACTGAGAGTGCAAAAAGTTCACCCAGAAAAAGCTCAAGCAGTCCTGACTTCCATGTGGACTATGATTGTGTTCCTGGGGGGGGGGGGGGGCATATGAATATAGGTATCTTATCAAGGACCATGGGGGCCGGTCACGGCTGAGGGTATCCCGGGTAATGCCAACCCAGGGGGCAATTCTGCTATGTGGTCTATGGATGATTCGTTGTCTGCAAGATTAACCATAAGTCATTCTGCATGAGCCCCAAAGGGCTGGTGATAATCCAAGGAGTCAGTGGAAACTCAAGGGCCAACCCCGAGATGTACCGTCGGGCCCATCCTTGGTGCGTGCTTAATGGCTCCCACTAGTCTCATGCGGCCATGCCCCAAGAGTCAAACTCAAGTGTGCTCCCCGGTCAGGCCAGGACTGGCAATCTGTGGGTTCTGGCAAATGCCAGAGGGGCTGCTGTATGGTTCCATAGAAAGTTACCATATAGTGGGCTGGTAGGAGGCTGTTTGGGCTGGTAGGGGGCTGTTTGGGCCTCTCTGTACTTGGAATGGCAGGGCCTATTTTGACTCCCAGTCCAGACCTGCCCCCGTTTGACCTTGATGGGTCTGAGTCTAAATCAAACAAACTGAGCAAACTTACATGGCCAACGATTCGTGACAACCGATCACAATAACTCCTGTGTAAATTTTAGCAGCATTAAGGTATCCCAACCTCAGAAGGCTTAACAGTGATCCACCTCTCGACCACTGGTGGGTCCTCGTCATGGCCATAAACATATTGAAACATAACTTTTTTACATTCAATGGCCATTATTATCATCAGATACGAGGTACAGCAATGGGAAGTACTTGCGCCCCCACGTATGCTAATATTTATTTGGGATGGTGGGAACACAACTTTGTATTTAATGATGCTTTAGTGGAATTTAAGGAAAACATCGCTTTGTGGTTACGCTACATTGACGGTGTAGTGTTGATATGGTCTGGTACCCCAGAAAAATTTGATAGATTTGTTGATAAACTCAACAGTAACAACATTAATCTAAAGGTCACAGCAGAAATCAATAGAGATGTGATTAATTTTCTCGACATTCGAAGAGACATCAATAATAATGTTCAAACCACAGTATTTAGAAAAGACACGGCAACCAACAACCTTTTACATGCCAAGAGTCAACATCCATCTAGTCTAATACAAGGCATACCAACAGGTCAATACTTAAGGGTAAAAAGGATTTGTAGCACACAGACGGAATTCAAAAAAGAGGCTGACAAGCTGTATCTAAGATTTAAGCAGAGAGGGTACAGCCACAACTCCCTTAAGAAGGCATATAAGAGAGTTCTTGGGGCAGACAGAAATCAGCTTTTAGTCCCCAAGAAATCAAAAGCAATTAATATGCCGACTAATACTAATAAAATAATAAGATTCATAGGGGACTATTGTTTTGAGCACAATGAGATCAGCCAGATACTAAGTAATCATTGGCAAATTCTGGAGCAGGATAAGGATTTGTCTAGTGTAACAGGAACTAAATCTACAATCACTTTCAGACGCAGTAAAAATCTGCGAGACCACTTGGTACGTAGTCATCTTGGCAATAATGTGAAACCAACATGGCTGGAAAACAGAACAAAAGGTTGTCACAAGTGTGGCAGTTGCTTAGCCTGTCCATTTATTGAAAAAGCATCTGTATGCCTCGGGAGGGTGGAGAAACCGTTATATACTCAAAACATTTTATGAATTGCAAAACATCAGGAGTTATATATTTGATGAATTGTAAATGTGGTAAACGTTATGTGGGCAAAATGAAACAAGAATTCAGGAGAAGAATTTTAGAACATGTGGGAGATGTCAAACATAGGAGAAAGACGTCAGTGGCGAGACACATTAATGAAATCCACAATGGTAACATTGAAATGCTAAAATTTACAGCAGTTAATCATATTGAACCCACCATGCGAATTGGGGATATTGATAGAAAATTGTTGCAGCGAGAAGCGCAATGGATATATTGGCTGAACACTAAGGTTCCTAATGGCCTGAATGAAGGTTTTACCTTCTCTCCCTTTCTTTAAAAATGTATGACTCACTAAAATGTATTTGATTTTATAAAAAAATATCGTGTATTAAATTAGTTATATCTAGGTTATTTGTAGATGTCCTTAGTGTCATTCTATCATTAATTTCTCCAGATGACTAACAGTAAAAAAAATCCAAAATTATTTTTTAAAGGGATACTGTCATGGGAAAAAAGTTTATATATAATTCTGCACTGAAATCCATTTCTCAAAAGAGCAAACAGATTTTTTTATATTCAATTTTGAAATCTGACATGGGGCTAGACATTTTGTCAATTTCCCAGCTGCCCCTGGTCATGTGACTTGTGCCTGCACTTTAGGAGAGAAATGCTTTCTGACAGGCTGCTGTTTTTCCTTCTCAATGTAACTGAATGTGTCTCAGTGGGACATGGGTTTTTACTATTGAGTGCTGTTCTTAGATCTGCCAGGCAGCTGTTATCTTGTGTTAGGGAGCTGCTATCTGGTTACCTTCCAATTGTTCTTTTGTTTGGCTGCTGGGGGGGGGAAAGGGAGGGGGTGATATCACTCCAACTTGCAGTACAGCAGTAAAGACTGATTGAAGTTTATCAGAGCACAAGTCACATGACTTGGGGCAGCTGGGAAATTGACAATATGTCTAGCCCCATGTCAGATTTCAAAATTGAATATAAAAAAATCTGTTTGCTCTTTTGAGAAATGGTTTTCAGTGCAGAATTCTGCTGGAGCAGCACTATTAACTGATTCATTTTGAAAAAAAACTTTTTTTCCCATGACAGTATCCCTTTAAATATGTTAATAGTAAAAAAATGAAGCAGGAAGGGGTGGGTTCCTTACTATCAGTGGGGGGTCAGCTGGTTGATGAAAACAAAATAAAAGCACAGGTTCTGAACTCATATTTTTCATCTGTCTACACAAATGAGGAACCAGTAAGTGAAGGTTTCCTTCTTAACAGTCCCAATTCTAGCAATACAACTAATGATGCATGGTTCACACATGAAGAAATTCAAAAGAGACTAGAACATGTTAAGATTGACAAAGGTCCAGGGCCAGATGGTATTCATCCCAGGGTAATTAGCGAGCTTAGCTCTGTGATTGCCAAACCTCTTTACTTAATTTTTCAGGATTCATTGAGATCTGGCATAGTGCCGAGAGACTAGCGAATTGCTAATGTGGTGCCTCTATTCAAAAAAGGATCCAGTTCTCAGCCTCAAAACTATAGGCCAGTTAGTCTAACGTCAGTGGTAGGAAAGCTTTTCGAAGGGTTAATAAAGGATAAGATACTGGACTTCATAGCAAATCATAATACTATGAGTTTGTGCCAGCTTGGTTTTATGCGTAATAGATCTTGCCAGACTAACTTAATTTCTTTTTATGAGAATGTAAGTAGAGACCTTTATTCTAGGATGGCAGTGGATGTGATTTACTTAGACTTTGCTAAAGCATTTGATACAGTGCCACACAAAAGGTTACTGGTTAAATTAAGGAATGTTGGCCTGGAACATAGTATTTGTACCTGGATAGAGAACTGGCTAAAAGATAGACTACAAAGAGTGGTGGTAAATGGAACATTTTCTAATTGGACCAGTGTTGTTAGTGGAGTACCGCAGGGCTCTGTACTAGGTCCCTTGCTTCTCAACTTGTTTATTAATGACCTGGAGGTGGGCATTGAAAGTACTGTTGCTATTTTTGCAGATGATACTAAATTGTGCAGAACTATAGGTTCCATGCAGGATGCTGCCACTTTGCAGAGTGATTTGTCTAAACTGGAAAACTGGGCAGCAAACTGGAAAATGAGGTTCAATGTTGATAAATGCAAGGTTATGCACTTTGGCAAAAATAATATAAATGCAAGTTATACACTAAATGGCAGTGTGTTGGGCGTTTCCTTAAATGAGAAGGCTCTAGGGGTCTTTGTAGATAACACGTTGTCTAATTCTGGGCAGTGTCATTCTGTGGCTACTAAAGCAAATAAAGCTCTGTCTTGCATAAAAAAGGGCATTAACTCAAGGGATGAAAACATAATTATGCCTCTTTATAGGTCCCTGGTAAGGCCTCATCTGGTGTATGCAGTGCAGTTTTGGACTCCAGTCCTTAAGAGGGATGTAAATGAGCTGGAGAGAGTGCAGAGACTAAGTGCAACTAAATTGGTTAGAGGTATGGAAGACTTAAATTATGAGGGTAGACTGTCAAGGTTGGGGTTGTTTTCTCTGGAAAAAAGGTGCTTGCTAGGGGACATGATTACACTTTACAAGTTCATTAGAGGACATTATAAACAAATGGCAGGGGACCTTTTTACCCATAAAGTGGATCACCGTACCAGAGGCCACCCGTTTAGACTAGAAGAAAAGAACTTTCATTTGAAGCAACGTAGGGGGTTCTTCACAGTCAGGACAGTGAGGTTGTGGAATGCACTGCCGGGTGATGTTGTGATGGCTGATTCAGTTAATGCCTTTAAGAATGGCTTGGATGATTTTTTGGACAGACATAATATCAAAGGCTATTGTGATACAAAGCTCTATAGTTAGTATAGGCAGAAGCGTAACTAGAGGGGGCGGGCCCTGGCGCAGGACGCGCAGCCGGGCCCTCGCCCTCCTCCGTACACCCGGAAACTGTCTGGGAATATGCGCCGCACAGCGGTGCGCGGACTGCTGGGGGGCCCTGAGGGGGTGCACCCCTTGCTCCCCCCGGTAGTTTTGCCACTGAGTATAGGTATGGGTATATAAAATTTAATTAAAAGTAGGGAGGGGTGTGTGTATGGATGCTGGGTTTTCATTTGGAGGGGTTGAACTTGATGGACTTTGTCTTTTTTCAATCCAATTTAACTATGTAACTATGTAACTATCCACACTGTTAGTATCTTTATTTCTTTTAATACAATATAGATACTTTGTAGCTATGAGATGCCTCCTTTGCCACAGTAATAAGTAACAATTTAAGCACGCATGCGCACTACTAAATATCGGTGAAAAGCAAGCAAGGGATCCTGTTGGAAGAGACTCCGGCAAGAGAAACAGACAGCCGTTGACGCGCAGAAGTAAGGGCAGTGCATGTGTATTTGAACTTCAGGCAATTATGAGCGCAACCGGAAGTGACATGACGCAAGCAACGCAAGTTCACCAACAGACATGAGTGGCTACGGACATCTATTTAAACCCTACTGGGACGCGCACCCGGCACTTATGCCCCTGAAGAAGCCGTGTAGTACGGTGAAACGCGTTGGGTGGGTGGCATAGGTGGACGGTGGGAGGATAGCTCCCACTTGCTCCCCACGTAGATAGGTAGGAACAATCGTTGGGGATTGGCTGGAAGGGAGGGTTCTGGAATGGCTATTAAGCACGTCTAATGTTAAGAGACTATGGTGGTCAGGTTGAAAATGACAACGCTGATTATACTGACAGCCCACTAATCTATCCTATGCTTGGTTTTTGTGTTTAAAATATTTTATTTGATTTTCATATTAAACAAATGAAATCAAAATGACAACAAATGTTATGCAGATGAAGAAAATATGTTGCAAAGGAGACAATGGCATGATAGTATCAAAACTATATCATTCATGAAAAATAACAAAAAACGTATGCTTGGTTTTTAATGTGTGTTTTTAGGGACATGGTCCCGGACTTCTTCACACTTATAATGAAGTCCTATTTGGCATTGTTCATGTGGGTGTGGGTGTGTTTATTAATTAACCTAGATTAAAAGTTATGTTTTATTTTATATACTACAATCAGAATCATATCTGAACTGGTTAGCTTGGAGTTAACAGGCTCTAAAAGTCTCTTACTTTCCCTGCTTTTCTTCGGTTGTTGTTTTGATTTTGTTGGTTCTTGAATGAACACTAACCTGTAGATAATTAATGTTTGAAACAAGGTCACACTAATATTTGTTAAATTATATAATATAAATGTACCACAATTACCCATCTACAGGTACCTACAATTGAGGCATATTTTTAGGGCGCAGTTTGGGCCTGGGGATTTGGCTTCCAATATTGTCACAATTGGGAAAAGAAGACACCTGTAAGATGATCTCAGTTCTATACTCACGGATCCAATCTACTGGCCCAGCTCCATTCCAAACCGCTTTCAGTAGGTGGCAGCAGAACATCCCTGGTCTGAATGCAGATCTGTGTGAGGAAGCCACTGATAAGTTATTTCAGTTTCTTATAAAGGATACGTTGCTCAAGGGAAACGTTGATTCAATATAAATTTCTTCTGAGAACTTATTTAACCCCGAATAGACTACACTGAATGGGAAAAATTCTCCTAGCTCTGTGCAAGAGGTGTGGAGATAGAGATGGGTCCTACTGGCACATGGTATGGGCATGTCCTATGATGCAGAGGTACTGGGCTAAGATAACAAAGCACTTAGTGGATACACTAACCCTCCCCCATTCATTCCCCGGAGATATGTTTGCTGGGATTGATAAATGACCTATTGCCTACAAATCATGAAAGAACACTGATTAGGTCCCTTCTCTTTTATGCCAAAAAGCTGATAGTGATGTGATGGATGGCCCCCATAACTCCAAAGAAAGGAGCCTGGCTAGAATACGTTAATAAAATGTTATGGGGTTCTAGGTTAGAGGCACACCTTAAAATGTTTCCATGATTGTAACGGTCGGCACCCAACACCAGAACAAATGCCAAGCACCCTGGTCTCGGCTCGTGCTTCACCTGTAGTGTGACCGCCTTTGGCCTCGGGAGGAGACCTCAGCTACTTGGATGCCACCAGGACTTAAACGAGAGGTGCAAGGCTATAGGTTCTGGATAGGCAGAGGGGCACGATTGTAAAGCAAAGTCTTTGGGCAGAAGGTCGTAGTACAAGGCGTTAGGCAATAGAGTAGTCAGATCAGGCTGGGTCAAGGCAGGCAGAGAATAAGCGTAGTCAGGCAGGCAGGGGTCAAACCAGGTAGTCAATCAGAAAGGATATAGCAGAAGAGGTAGTCGGTATTCAGGCAAGGGTCAAGATCTAGAGGTCAGAATAGTCAAAAAGCAAGGCAGGGGTCACAACAGGAATCAAAACAGGTTCAGACAGATTTAGCATAAAGCTCAGAAGCACCAGGAACAAATCCTATCACGGGCAAGGTCTCACAGCTCTAATGAGCTTTAAATATTGTTCAAATTTGGCGCCATTGCGCGCTGGCATCATCACGCCAGCGCGCCTTTAAATGACGTGGAGGCTCGCGCGTCCTTAGGAATCCAAGATGGCGCCAGACACGGCGCGGCTGGCGCCCCCCCCGTACCACTAGACGACCGGGGTAAGTAGTATTCACTACAATGATATGAACATTAAAATAAATGAGATTTCATATGATGCTTTAATGAAAATGTCACGGGGGTCACAACCACTGCTGTATACGTTTCCCCTCCCCCCCTTCCTCTTTTCTTTTGTATCCCCCCCTCATCTTCGGAATAAGGGTTTTGTTTATGCAAATATACAGTGAAACACAATCAAGCTGTGTGTGTATACTTCATAGATTCTATTTGATTCCATTAAAAGTGCGACAAGTGACCAAACGATTCCCATCTATTTTTTGCCAGAGCTCCGGTTTTGCAATGGGCCCCGCAGCGCTGCCACTATCACCTGGGCTGGCTACCGAACTGCCTGTCAACGCTGCTGCCTGTAGCCTGACTGTGCTCTGTGCAGGGTGGTTGTGCCGTGCGCTGCACTACTGCGCATGTTTCAGTGTGCGAGTGCAATGCGCCTGATGATGACGTCACTGACCTGGCTGGCGTCCAATGCGTCCTTCTCGTGGGAGGAAGAAGAGAGTTACGCGCGTGACGCGTCAGAAAGGGAGAGCCTGAGTTACTGCTGGACTGGTGCAGTGGATCCTCCTGGCTGGCTGAATTCACTTTGGCTGCCTGCTTGTGCCTGGGCTGGGCAAGTTAAAGTTGTGCTGACAACCTTAATCACCCTAGGGGGTTGGGGTTGGGGGGGCATGGACTGTGTAATAGGCAGCAGGCTGCCGCTGCTCTGACAGCCATTGCCAAGTCATTGCTCAGCTATTCTGTTCCCCTGCTCCGCATTGATTGCAGGATAAGCGCCGTGCTAGGTGAGTTCCCCTCTGTGGATTAACTATATATATATTGGTTAGGCTGCTTTTAAAGGGGCTGTTCACCTTTTAGTATGACGTAGATAGGGATATTCTGAGACAATTTGTAATTGGTTTTCATTTTTTATTAATTGTGGATTTTGAGTTATTTAGCTTTTTGTTTCAGCATCTCTTTAATTTGCATCTTAACCAATCTGGTAACTAGGGCCCAAATTCCCCTAGCAACCATGCATTGATTTGAATAAGAGGCTGGAATATGAATAGGCCTTAATAGAAGGATCAGTAATAAAAATTAACAATAACAATACATGTGTAGCCTTATAGAGTATTTTTTTTAGTAGGGAGTCAGTGGCCCCCATTTGAAAGCTGCAAAGAGTCAGAAGAAAAAGGTTAATAACTATAAAAAATTTTGAAAACCAATTGAAAAGATGTTTAGAATTAGCCATTCTATAACAAAATAAAAGTTACCTTAAAGGTGAACCACCCCTTTAATTGAAAAGATTGAAATACAAGGCCAGAATTCTAGTAGTAACATCATGCGTTCGGTTACAAAGTAAGACTAAGTAAAATATCTGGCTGTAGAATCCATGACAGTTAAGAGTATCGCATATTGAGTAGGCTGTAAGTCAATTGAATAAAGAGTGCATTGTCTTCAGAAGCAGAGCTTGGTGGTGGCACATCATCATATAACTAACTTGAGGACATTACTGGCTATACTGAAGCCTCAAATTGTGACCCCCCCTGCTGCAGCACAGGTACTTACTTTGGTCAAAATATGAAAAAATAATTTATTAAAAAATGTGTATAATTTTTTTTTGTCACACTGTTACTAGGGTGGGGATCAGCAGACAAAAGTTGCAAGTTTTTTTAACCACTTAGGGGATAGTTTACTATGTTATGGAATGGCCAATTCTTAGCAAGGTTTCAATTGGTCTTTTTTTATTTTGTATAGTTTTCAAATTGCATGCCTTATTCTTCTGACTCAAACCAATGGCTGAAATGCCAAAAATACTAAGTAATTAAAAAAAAACATAAAAAATGAAGAGCAATTGCAAATTATCTTAGAATATCACTCTCTGGGTCATACTATTCGTTGTCATGCTTTTTATGGTGTAGTTTTTATTTCTAAATTACATTATTTACACTGCAGGTAATTTACTTTCATTCCTGAACCAGCAAGTGTATTTAGTTGTAATATTGGTGTGTAGGTGCATCTCAGTTCATTTTGTCTGATGCACGAATATGAAGAGCTCTACCTGATCCCTTTCACACTTGTTGTAAGTGTAGGGTGCTGATCCGGAAGACCCTTCCCTTGCATAAGGGTCAAAGAGTCAATAGTAGAAGAAATTCGGATGCACACCTAAGATTGCAGTGGTGTCCAAAATAGTGGTTTATTTGTAGCCCAAAGTATACATCACAAAGGGGCAACGTTTCGGACCCCTCCGGGTCCTTTATCAAGCCTCCTGTGTCACATACAAATACAACTTAAATAGGGGTGAGAAGGGGTTGGTGATTGTGAGCCCCTCCCCCTCGTTAAAAGGTTAAAGGTAATCTCAATTGTGTGAGTCATAGTCCAGTATCCAGAATGTTCATATTTGAATACAGGTGAAATGTCCAATCAATGGAGTCCATCTTCACAAAGTGTCCATAAATCATTGGTGTGAGAAAGAAAAAACTCCAAATAAAACCCCCCAGGATTTGAAACATAATGATATATAGTGATACTTTAACGTGAAAATCCAATTTTGACAAATTGGTAACTATGGATACGGCATACTTGAGACGTCTAGTGGACACTGCACCATTCAAATGGTTTCATGACATGTGCAAGTACCATATGTGACACTCAGGACATTGATTGTCGTTCCATTAGTAACCTTAAAAATAAATGAAAAATACAGTTAAAATCAACATATCAATACATCATCAAATTAGGTGACAACAATAAAGATGTATACATCAATAAAGGAGTATCCACCTACATATGAATGAACATGGCTGGTGTGTAATCCCTGTTTAAACCACGGGGCCAGAGTGTGTCCAATTTGTGTATCCAAAACATTTCCCTTTGTTTCAACTGGAGAAGTCTGTCGCCCCCCCTCCTGGGTACGGCTACCGTGTCAATGATCTGGAATTTCAACTGACTAATGGTATGCTTGGCTTGGTGAAAGTGAGCCGGTACAGGTAAAGTGGTCAAATTCCTGCGTATTGTAGACTTATGCTTAGAAAATCTATCTTTCATTTGTTGTGTGGTCTCACCTATGTAGAGTAGACCACAGGGACATTTTAATAAGTATATGACATACGTTGATTCACATGTGAAATAATGTTGAATGTCATATTTTTTGCCAGTATGTGGATGGTGGAAAGAGCTACCTTTGATAACTGAATTACATTGGGTGCAGTGTAGACAAGGGAAAGTCCCATATTTAGGGGTCTGTAGAAAGCGTTGTGTTTTGTTATGGAGCCCCCGATGTCTGCTTTTACTAATCTATCACATAGGTTTCTACTCCTCTTGTATGCCATCATGGGAGGTGTCTGGAATGATGGTACATCAGGGGCACAGGATTGCAGAATATGCCAATGCTTGCGTATGATGTTAGAAATTTGTCGACTAGCAGTTGTAAATTTGCTTACAAATACAAGTTTGTCATTATTGGCAGTCTTAGCAGTCTTGTTAAGCAGTAATTGGTCCCTATACAACTCCCTTACTCTGGCTATGTCTGCTTGTATTGGTTCAATTGGATAACCTCTTGCTACGAATCGGTTAGACATCTCAGTCAGTCGCACATCGCTTTCCTCACACCCGCTTACAATGCGTTTAACCCTAGTGAATTGTGTGAGGGGTAATGATTTTTTAAGAGCAGGTGGATGGAAGCTGCTGTAATGTAAGAGGCTGTTCCTGTCCGTATCTTTACGATAAATGTCTGTCTTGATCTCAGTGCCAGATCTAGTGAGTTGTACATCCAAAAAGCTCAATGTGTTTGAATCAAAAACATGAGTAAATTTGAGATTGTTATCAATGTTATTCATGAACGAAAGAAATTCTAGTAGGCTGTCACTAGTGCCTTTCCATATGACCAGCAAGTCGTCGATGTAGCGTAAATACAGTAAGCAATGTTTCAAATACAGTGGATGAGAATAAACAAAATTGTTTTCCAGGTGTGCCATGTATAGATTGGCATAAGTGGGGGCTACATTACTTCCCATGGCGGTGCCACGTAGCTGTAAATAAAATTGGTCACGAAAAAGAAAGTAGTTTTAATGGAGTACAATTTCTAATAAATCAAGGAAAAACAGTTGTTGTGATACAGTGTAATCAGTACCTTCCACATGTTCATTCATATGTTACTAATGGAACGACAATCAATGTCCTGAGTGTCACATATGGTACTTGCACATGTCATGAAACCATTTGAATGGTGCAGTGTCCACTAGACGTCTCAGGTATGCCGTATCCATAGTTACCAATTTGTCAAAATTTGAGTTTCACGTTAAAGTATCACTATATATCATTATGTTTCAAATCCTGGGGGGTTTTATTTGGAGTTTTTTCTTTCTCACACCAATGATTTATGGACACTTTGTGAAGATGGACTCCATTGATTGGACATTTCACCTGTATTCAAATATGAACATTCTGGATACTGGACTATGACTCACACAATTGAGATTACCTTTAACCTTTTAATGAGGGGGAGGGGCTCACAATCACCAACCCCTTCTCACCCCTATTTAAGTTGTATTTGTATGTGACACAGGAGGCTTGATAAAGGACCCGGAGGGGTCCGAAACGTTGCCCCTTTGTGATGTATACTTTGGGCTACAAATAAACCACTATTTTGGACACCACTGCAATCTTAGGTGTGCATCCGAATTTCTTCTACTATTGACTCTTTGACCCTTATGCAAGGGAAGGGTCTTCCGGATCAGCACCCTACACTTACAACAAGTGTGAAAGGGATCAGGTAGAGCTCTTCATATTCGTGCATTGTATTCTATCCTTGCCAGAATTTGCTCCCTTGTGATCCCCACTCAAGTTTAAGCCGAATCTACAAATGTCTCAGATTGGCCCGTTAACACAGGATATGACCACCTTTGCCTACACCGAAGCAGACGCAGCTCGCATTATTGGTGTGGATTATGGCAACAGCAGCTTTCTCTCTGTACCCACGGGGGACAATCTAATCCGTGACTTTGAGAGAGAAAAGAAACGATTGATTGGTCAGGAATTACATGCGATCACTTTGACTGAATACTATAAGAACAAGAGAATCCCAAGAGGATTGAGAGTGAAATTGAGACCGACTATCTTCCGTGAGAATACTGACTTCACTCACAGTTATAAGCAAATTGTTAACAAATGCTCTATGGACATTCTATTACTCAACATAGAATTTTTACAGTCAGCAATCCCGGAAGTAAGAACACAGATAGCGGATATTGAACGCAAATTGAAAAATTCTGTGCAGCCGGAAAATCTTAACAACTTACTTGCCCGTGCAGAGGAGGTGTTAATCAAGCACAAACGAACCATCGAGGACAAGAAGCGCAGCAAATTCCTGCGCGACAGTGAGGATTATCGCCTCGGCACCGTCTACAACTGGCATCCAGGAAGTGACGTCCATCAACGGCCAACATCGCGAGAGTACCCTGGGGCCGGCGCGAGGAACACGCAACGCCGATCACCACGTGACCGCCCAAGGGACCCGGAAGAGCCGCACTATACAGACACACAGAGACGCGCCGAGCGTGCTACCGAGGACACATCTACGAGCAACACAGCAGATAGCTCGGCATCCACATCCTCTTCTTTTTTAGGGGATCGCCAAACGGGATACACCTCAAGAAAAAAAGACGGGGGAAACGGAGGCACCCAAGATCGCGGAAAGGACAAAGGGACCCGATACTATCCACAAGAAGACCGGAGACAACAGCCACAGCGGAGAGCGAGGGACAAAACTTACAAGAGACGTTAGTATATAATATTTCTGATACTATTCTTTCTCCCCTACAAATGTCGGTTCTACAAAAAGGCCTCTCATTCTGTCCTACCTCACGCTGTAACACTTTCTCACTGGACATAGAGCTCCAGAGATTTTTCCGCACCCTAAGATTAAAGAGTCACTTTGCCAAAACAGCCATGTTTTCCACTACAACACAACACATATAGTAATGCTGGTTTGGGACATACACAACTTTACCTTAAGAAACTGGGTCTAAATAACCGCAGCTATTTCACACCCCCTACCACTGATAACGTAGTGGAAGCATATGTGAAACTAGTAACAAATGATGTACAGAAGCTTCAAAGGAAATCGCTATGTAATCCATGGTTTGGGTGTGAATCTAACCTCAATTATCAAGAAAGGATGTGTCTCAATGAATTGATATCTAATGATAGAACTATAATTAAACCGGCAGACAAAGGGGGTGCACTAGTGATTTTGAACAAGGATTATTATATTGGTGAGATAATGGGACAATTGACACAGACTGACGTGTACAGACCACTTAACTGTAATCCCCTCACCTCTATACAACAATGTATTATGGACCGGGTATTAAGAGCACATGAGGAGGGTCTCATCGATGATGACAAAAAAATTCCTGATAAAAGATAATCCCATCACACCGGTCTTTTACACATTACCCAAAATCCACAAGAATCTTTGTGAACCCCCAGGTAGACCAATTGTGGCCGGCACGGACTCTGTATTGAGCCCCTTAGCGATATATCTTGTCAAAATACTACAACCTTTAGTATGTGACACCCCTTCATATGTAAAGGATACCATGCATTTACTTACCATACTAAAGAACCTTACATTACCGGATGAGGACATATTACTTGTAAGCTCAGACTTCTCCAGTTGAAACAAAGGGAAATGTTTTGGATACACAAATTGGACACACTCTGGCCCCGTGGTTTAAACAGGGATTACACACCAGCCATGTTCATTCATATGTAGGTGGATACTCCTTTATTGATGTATACATCTTTATTGTTGTCACCTAATTTGATGATGTATTGATATGTTGATTTTAACTGTATTTTTCATTTATTTTTAAGGTTACTAATGGAACGACAATCAATGTCCTGAGTGTCACATATGGTACTTGCACATGTCATGAAACCATTTGAATGGTGCAGTGTCCACTAGACGTCTCAGGTATGCCGTATCCATAGTTACCAATTTGTCAAAATTTGATTTTCACGTTAAAGTATCACTATATATCATTATGTTTCAAATCCTGGGGGGTTTTATTTGGAGTTTTTTCTTTCTCACACCAATGATTTATGGACACTTTGTGAAGATGGACTCCATTGATTGGACATTTCACCTGTATTCAAATATGAACATTCTGGATACTGGACTATGACTCACACAATTGAGATTACCTTTAACCTTTTAACGAGGGGGAGGGGCTCACAATCACCAACCCCTTCTCAACCCTATTTAAGTTGTATTTGTATGTGACACAGGAGGCTTGATAAAGGACCCGGAGGGGTCCGAAACGTTGCCCCTTTGTGATGTATACTTTTGGCTACAAATAAACTACTATTTTGGACACCACTGCAATCTTAGGTGTGCATCAGAATTTCTTCTACTATTAGTTCATTTTGTCTGGTCATATGATTTTAGAAAGAGCCAGCACTTTAGGATGGAACTGCTTTCTGGCAAACTGTTGTTTCTCCTACTCAATGTAACTGAATCAGTCTCAGTGGGACCTGGATTTTACTATTGAGTGTTGTTCTTAGATCTACCAGGCAGCTGTTATCTTGTGTTAGGGAGCTGCTATCTGGTTACCTTCCCATTGTTCTTTTGTTTGGCTGCTGGGGGGAAAGGAATGGGGATGATATCACTCCAACTTGCAGTACAGCACTAAACTATGCTAAAAGGGTTACCTTGTTTGTATTGCATGTGCACTTACTTAAAAGGATTCTGTTATGCTTTTGTATTTATGACTAATGTTTTAATTTAATATTGTCACAGCCATTCCAGTTTTGTTTTAAATAAAAATGTTAATTTTTATATTTGCGGGCGCTATTTTGTACGGGAGGGTGGTCCCTTGAGATGAGGTTTCCTGGTGGGCCCCAGGCACCCCAGTCCGACACTGGGGTAGAGCCCAATTAACTGTAGTTCCTGGTCAGAGGAGCAATGTGGTATTGTTATGTGTAGAGTATGTGTCCTCTTGTAATGAAGTTACTGACTAAGGGGTCAGGGATACATTGCAGTCAAATTCATTTCCATTAACACTGCACTAGAAACTTGGATTTCTGCAATGGTTCATGATCCTGTGCATCTTTTGTATGTCTTTAGCATGTGCTGGGATCTTCCTTTTACTGCCGCCAACCAGGGGCGCTCGGCCAATGTGGCGAGTTGAGGCACTCGCCTCAGACGGCAGCGCCCCCCTGGTTGCCAGGGGCTGCAAAAATGCCGCTCCTGGTAACTAAGACCCGAATTTCTGGTTTTAAACTTCTTGTGCAGAGAGAGAGCAATTGCGGTCTCTGCACTAGCGGCGTGAAAAACGAAGGCCGTCTCAGCCGGCAAATTGGGTAGGATCGCCCCTGCCGCCAACATGTTGTAGGTTCATCTGGCAGCCAAGCAGTGGAAGGGCAATGTCTCCTCCAGAGGGGCCAGCAATGTGTTTTATTTTGCAATGCATTCCTGCTGTCTCTGGGCAGTACTGTATAAACACAAAGGCCAGGCATCTTATTTTATCTTCATCCTTACATTCTCCTTGTTTTCCAGGGTTCCTTCCCTGCTCCCGGCATGTTTCTCCCCCTTTTTTTTGCACATTTATTTTTTTGTTGAAGTTAAAAGGATACATGTTTTTATTGTCGGAATCTGTGCTCATACTCTCACATTTTACACTTCCACTGTTTGTTACATAGGGACAAAAATGGTCTTTTGGCCAAAATTAACCTTTTTTTTTAATTTGAATAAAGTTGTAGAATTAATTTAGTTTTAAAGGATGGTAATAAATGCACACCCGCAGAAACCAAGGCATGTTGGTACCCCCACAGGAGCCCAGGTTTGCATGGCAGATCATAGAGATCTCTTCATCCCAAAGTGGAATACCAGATTCTTTTATTGCTGTTATATTCCTGTTATACATTGTAGGTGGGCTCCCCAGCATTAAATTAGGTTTTCAGCAATGTGGTGAGTTGGTTTGTTGATAAGAGGTTATGAACAATCAATACAAAGAAAAATCATACATAAACGGAAAAACATAGTCGTAAGGTGTCTGCTGCAAAAACGGAACAGTAGGTAGTAGAAGTTATGGTATGTTGTACAGAACAAGTTGCCAGCGCAACAGGTCCCACAATGCAAGGTAATGCTGTACATCATTAGGGTTCATGCTCTGGGTGTAATTCCAACCATGGGGACCAAACTCTCTCAAATTTCGCGGGGCAACTCTTAGCTTCATATGTTAGTTTCACATGTATCAAGGCCTTTTCTATCAGTGACAGCCAAATCTTATGGGGGGCTCAATGGCCATCTATCTCATGACCAGCACTTTCTTAGCGTAAAACAGTAGTGTCTTAATAAGAATTCTAGTTCTAATCAAAGGAAGTATACTCTCCAGCACACCCAATAAGCATATCTCAGGTGTGCACCCCCAGGAAATGACAGTTGCACTTGTAGGTGGCCCATCGCCGCTATCCAATACTGGGAAATTTGTGGGCATTCCCATACCATGTGGCTGAATGTGGCTTCCAAGCGGTTACATTTAGGACACCTAGCATTGGCCAGTCCACCAAATTTTTATCCTGTCCGGTGTGATGTATAGTTAGTGGATCAGCTTGAATTAGATGAGGCGGTCCCTTAGCGAGATCAGGAAGCCATAGAGACCATCTGTGGCCTCTTCCCATACGTCTGGTTCTAAGGATGGAATCACCGTCAGCCATTTACGCTGGGCATTATCAAATGGTGTAGGAAGACATGTAATGAGTGACCTGTACAATTTGGACATCAATTTACCCCCATTGGGGTCCCACAAAATCTCTTCAAATTTAGGGGGAGCATATGTAAGTTGTAACGTGGAGAATTGAGCTCTGAAGGCTTCTCTAAATTGCAAATATCGAAACCACTGAATCGTGGGCTGGGCAGTAGATTGTGTCAATTGGGCCATAGTGGGGAACTTGGAATCAGCTAGGATGTCACCAAGGGTTTTAATCTGCATCAGGGGCGAGAAGCAGAAGTCTTGCAAGTGAGGTAAATTAGTGTTCCTCCAAAGAGGCAAGTGGGGGGAGATGAATACTCTCTGGGAAGCATACATCAGTTTTTTCTTTGTCAGACTAGTTTGTAGCAGCTCCAGAGCTTGTTGGCTTTGCTTAAAGGCAGCATATGTAGCGGCCACTGGTTTCGCCGCATATGCAGCCTCAGCTTGAGCAGAAACCCTTGACGCCTCTTCAATTTCTTTTTTAGTGTTATGGCGTGCAATTGAGATAGGGTGGGATCAGGGTGCCACGTGCTACCACCTTGGAGGCGTCCCAGAGGGTACCCGGAGAAGCCGACCCAGAGTTTAAGTCCAACTAGTTTATATAATCTTGTTGGCTCTGTTCTACTACTTGTGGATTAGAGAGCCAGAGTGGGCTTAGACGCCAACATTTGTGGGTCATTCCCTCCCAAAGAGTGAGCACAAGTGGGGAGTGGTCTGTCTGAGAAAGCCTGTGGCAGGTATTCTATTGACTGGACATATTGGCTTTTTAAAATATTTAATTAATTTGTGCGTACCACATTTTCTGGTGTCATAAGTTGCATGCATGCACAACGCCTGGAGGAAACTATGGCTGCAATGTAAACAGTGAATGGGGGGTTCCAGCTCCTCCCAGTACTAGTTATACCCCCTTAACCAAAAGGTACAAAAAAGCACTGCTTAAACTCACAGGGAAAGAACTACATATGAGATAAAGCTCTGTGGGGTTTCCATATAAATACAGCTTTAATTGAATGTGTGATATCCCTTTTGTTTCAGTGGTTTCCTCTAGTTCCTAATGTAGCCACAACATTCCTACTCCACCAGCAATCTGCTCACTGACATCACAATTTCTTTTGTGCAACTGTGCATATTTCAACTCCAACTTTTTTATGTTTAGGTCAGTGTAAATGTTAAATGAATAACACCCATTAAGAACTATGGCATGTGGGGTAGCTGCAGCTGACAGTCAGTGGAAAGCAATGACTGTCAGAATTCCCCCAGCCTGCCTTTCACTGCTAGTAATGTTATTTAAAGGAAAGTCAACGTCATTGGGGGTGTGCGTCCAAATGTTAGGGACACCCAAGTGAAGTCAATGGAAAAGCTTGTTCTCTGTACAGGTATGGCATCCATTATCCAGAAACCCGTTTTCCAGAAAGTTCCAAATTACGGAAAGGCCGCCTCCGACAGACTACGTTATAAAAATATTTAACATTTTAAAAAATTATTTCATTTTCTCTGTAATAATAAAACAGTACCTTGTACTAGATCCAAACTAAGATTTAATTAATCCTTATTGGAGGCAAAACCAGCCTATTGGGTTTATTTAATATTTACATAATTTTATAGTAGACTTTAGGTATGAAGATCCAAATTACAGAAAGATCCATTATCCAGAAAACCCCAGGTACCGAGCATTCTGGATAACAGGTCACATAAACCGAGAGTGCTTGTCACCAATAAAGTTGCACAGATCAAATTAGATAGCTGTAGACCGCACCATCATTACAAACGTATCCTTTATTGTTTGACTATTAGAAACAAAGACCAAAGCCTATGTCAGTCAGTGATGCATCCTTTGGTCTTATGTTTCTAATAGTCAAACAATAAAGGATACATTTGTAATGGAGGTGCGGTCTACATCTTTCTAATTAAACAGGTCACATACTGTACCTGTACTATGTACTGAGCCTTTGAACTATTACAGCACCAGACATCCCTCCCACTGCACCCCAGACAGGTGTCTATTTAGAATACCCCTAGTTCCGTTTCCGACCCTGACCCAGAAGCCCTTGTAACACATATGCTTTGCACAATGAATATCCAGTATTTTTTTAAAAAGATTTTATTGTTTAGTAATATTTGAATTAGAAACTAATAGATATCCTGTATATTATATAGTGGATAATGTACCCCCTACTGTAATTTATAAAGATATTATAAGTCACGAGGAGTTATGTGACCATATAAAAGCACGAGGCCGCAGGCCGAGTGCTTTTATACAGGTCACATAACTCCAAGGTGACTACTAATATCTTTATAAATTACATTAGGGGGTACATTATGCATTATAATCTAGTTTTTATGTACAGTGCCTTACAGTGGCTGTGTATGTGCAGAGTTTTACTGGCATTGATTTATGAGGTACAAAATAACACTTTTGAGGCTGTTTCATTTTGCCCTACCCCCCCCCCCCCCCATTAAACTTTTTCCATGTAGTTACTTTTTTTGGGGATAAGTACCTTTTGAATTAAATCCATTTTCATTTTCCTTGTGCTGCATTGAGTGACGTCGTCAGTTGCAGGTTAAAGACAGCTGAGGGGGGGGAGGGTGAATAAAGGAAGGTGACAGAATTCAGGAACAGAGAGTGATGGCTAAAGGCGGAACGAAACCGGAGTTTCACTGTGTAAGGACTGTGTGAGGGAGACTGGAATGACATCGTGGAGGGGGAGCTAAAGGAGCAGACACGGAGGAGTAGGAAGTTAAAGTTAAAACGGTGAGTGGAAGGGAGGGGGAGTGAGACAGAGAGGCACTTTGCGAAGGGAGGGAGATGATAGAAGCATCATGTGACGGGAGCCAGACGGAGGGGGTGGGGCTAGGGAGAGCCGAACCTTACACTGACTGATTTAAACAGGCCATAGTCATGACACTGGAGGAGCGCGCCGTGTAAAGAAAAAGCTGAGCCAGCGAATTACAGAAGCAGGACGCAGTGGAGGAAAAGAGAAGCAGCGGCAAGTGACGTCTCTAGCTTATAAACGGCGCGTTCTGATGTCAGAACGCGCCGTTTATAAGGATATAATTTACAGTCTGGTCCCATAGGGAATTGACCAGACTGTAGATTATATACTTATAATCTACAGTCTGGTCATTTCCCTATGGGACCAGACTGTAAATTATATCCTTATAAACGGCGCGTACATGCGTCAGAACGCGCCGTTTATATGTTACATCACTTCCGCCGCTGCTCTCTCCCTGCAGCTCTCTCAGCACGCTTCCCACCTCCCATCTGACTCGCAGGCTCAGATTTTACTTACAGCACAGTGCGCTCCTTTTCTCTCATTCCCTGTCAGATATGGCCCCTCATAGCTTCCGTCTCATGTGCTCCCCCTGCTGATCCCTGTCTGCTCAGATACCCCTCCCCTTGTTGTTAGTGCGGGGAAATTCATTGGCGAGGGGGAGGAGTAATTATCAAAAGGGTGACAAGCGGAGCGGATTGCAGCAGGAGCAGGTATGCTGGTTTTCTGTGTCAGTCCGTGCTGGCTGACAGGCTGATTCTAGCTCATTCCCATTTAACCAGTACTGCTCTGGTGCTGCTTCAAAATTCATTGCAGATGGGGAGAGGCTAGCAGGAGGGGTGTGAAGCATCTTGCTTTTACACAGTCTGACTTTTGACTCCCTGTATCTCTGTGTCCACTCTGTCTAACCCCCTCTCTGGTCTCTCTCCATTCTTTCTCACCAACTCTCCCAATTTTCACATAACCTCCCTCTCAACTTACACTCCCCCTCCCACCTCAGTCTCCAGTCCTGATTTAAGTTTCCCTACTTCCTTGGCCTTTCCCCTATGACATCACCTGTGGCAGGCAAGAAGGCAAGGGCAGAACAGAGCCAGACATCTTTGTAGATTATAATGCATAATGTACCCCCTACTGTAATTTATAAAGATATTAGAAGTCACCTCGGAGTTATGTGACCTGTATAAAAGCACTCGGCCTTCGGCCTCGTGCTTTTATATGGTCACATAACTCCTCGGTAACATAATATCTTTATAAATTACAGTAGGGGGTACATTATCCACTATATAGTTGGAGCTTAGAGATGTAATTTCTGTCAGAGGACTTTTAACAAATGTAATGTACCCTGTTTGGCCTTTTGCTTTTTTAATGGTCACTGGCGGTGCCGGGCCAGGCCGACCAGGGTGTCACATTTTAAAAACATTATAGGGCTATTATAGACCAGGTGCCCAATGTGATCTGCACGCATTGGGCTGAGCATTACAGGATAATTTAATGAACACAATCCACAACATTTTTGTAATAAATAAAGCTGCACCAATATACGGTAAATCTAATATATAAGAAAAGTAATATCTAGGGGATAGCAGGAGATTTGTGACTCCCACTTTTGAATATGATATGTGACTGGCAGCTACTATTTCTTATAGAAAAGGGCTGACTTTTCTCATTTATCCTTACTTTCCATTTTGGCCAGTGTTGGGTTCCATATTGAAGTATGGAGATAAGAGTGAATTAAAGGACATATCACATGGTGTTCTAACAAGCATGAACATATTTTGAGTTATTTAGCTTTTTATTCAGCAGCTCTCCAGTTTGCAATTTTAGCAATCTGGTTGCTAGGGTCCAAATCACCCTAGCAACCATGCACTGTTCTGAATAAGAGACTGGAATATGAATAGAAGAGGGCATGAATACAAAGAGAGGTAATAAAAAGTCACAATAACAATACATTTGTAGCCTTACAGAGCATTTGTATTTAGATGGGGTTAATGACCCCATTTGAAAGCTGGAAAGAGTCAGAAAAAAATAGCAAATAATTAAAAAACTATAAAAGGGAAAAACTGAAGGCCAATTGAAAAGCTTCTTAGGATTAGGAATTCTATAACATAATAAAAGTTATCTTAAAGGTGAACCACCCCTTTAAGATCTCATTGCACTCCCCCAGCAGCCCTGTACACCTTGTAAACATTATACAAATTATTAAGAACACATTATATAAAACAATGTATTCACAATTATACACAATAAAGTCACTAGTCAGCCTACTGACGATTTAAAACAATTATACAACCCTGTAGACCATCAATTGACATAAATATCAAAATAAATAAAGAATAAAAGGTAACATATTTTAAACGGTTGTTGTGAATAAAATCATTTATATAGAGGACAAATTATTTGTATTGTATTTATTATTTAACTTTCCCTAATATGAAGAACTGGGTGCTAGTTGGACCTTAGCTAAGCTCACTCCTATTTTGTTTACTTCCTTGTAAATGTCACACTGCAAATTCACAAGCACCCCTGTACATCACACTGTGAATTCCCCAGGACCCCTATACATGTCACACTGACCCCACACCCCTGTGCATATCACACTACACTGCTTTCTACCCCTACTTATCACACTGTACCCCTTTGTACCCCTACATATCACAATGGACCCCTTTGTACACCTACATATCACAATGGACCCCTTTGTACCCCTACATATCATGCTGGACCCCTTTGTACCCCTACATATCACACTGTACCACTTTGTACCCCTACATATCACGCTGGACCCTGTGCATTTCACCCTGTATTCCAACGTTACGAATGACAACACAGACAGAAAAGAAAGCAAAATAAAGATGGTACATGTGAAATCAGTATGCCAGCCCTGTGATGCTTTGGGAGTGCACAGCTGAAGTTTGAGCAGAGTTTGGATTCTTCAGATTTACCAAGGATACATTCCCAGTTTCATCACCTAGCAGAAAACAAAAAAAAGTTCATCTGAACATTGATACAATTGATATGGTTATACTTTTTATTAAGGGCTACTTGAAGGAAATGTGTGCTTGGTGTGCATTGCTTGAGAACAATAAATTGTTACTTTAACGTACCACAAGCAAATGTATCATCCTTTTCTGGATGCCACGTCCCAGAGGTAGGAATGGTGTCTGAGGCACAGAAGTCTGAAAAGCATATTTTCTGTTATCTTAAGGGTTCTGTTATCTTAAAAGACCAGTAATAAAATATTTAAAGTTGGAATCTGTCAATTCATCACTATTTATTGCAACAAATGTCTTATTTGATATTAGACAAAAAGTCACACATATGTGACTAAGCGTGTAGGACGGTGCTAACGCACGAGCAAGCTGTGCAGGCCACGGATACTTGGCGGTTCTGTAGAATATCCTACTTTTACGTTGCAGCTCAGGGGGAAGTTTAGAAAGCTGTATGGGCAGAATATTGGGGTTAGGGACTGAGCTTTACTGTGCTATTATATAAACTGTAGTGGTAGTATTTTTGAAGCAAATGCACAATATTTTTACCCATACAAGGAAACAGTATACTAGATTTAAATGCATATAAAGCACTTTCAGTCTTTGGTAGTACTATTCGTGTAAGTATAAATTAAAGGGGAACTAAAGTTTCATCTCAAAGGAATAAGAAACTTTCTAAATATAATAAATTAAAAATGATATTCTGTTTATAAAACAATCAAATTACTCTTCAAGATCCCTTTCTCAGCAATCTGTTTCTCTTCATTCTGTCTTTGCGTAGGAGTCAGATTTTGATGAACACTTCAGATCTAATAAATCATTCGGCAGGGGTTGATAATTGATAATGGGTTGAGTGCAGAGGACCTCTTGTATTTGTCCACTACCTTATTCAGCCGAAACATGAGGTCTCGCTCCTCTCTCGCAGCACAATCTGAGGGAAAAGCACAAGCCCATCTCAATTATGTTTCACCGTCTCCTGTACCTGCGAAGAAGAAGAAGAAAGTATTAACGGTAAAAGTATGGGTCATGTATTCCTCTTATTATATGTTGTACTGTGCATCTTGCCTATGGTCATACATGTCTTATGCACATTCGCTGCTGCTCATATTAGCCACTATAAGTTATTTGTGCAGTTCAGTTATACACATACAAATGAAATTCTTCTGATGCTTGCACATAACTTATGCTTGGCTCCATTCCCACTTGTATGTCAATCCACACCACTAGATACTTAGCAAGCATGCACCACTTTCTCTTTGGGTGTACTAATGACTCCAAGCAGTTAATCACTTCATAATGGCTTAGGGCTTTTTATAATTATTTGCAGTGTACACAGTATACGTAATTATATATGCAATCTTATGATAAGTAATCTAGCAACAGTATAAACAGCAATAGTGAAGGACAAGACCCTAACAACACATTTGCTGTGCATTTCTGCAAGAATAGAAGTGGCTTCAAGGTTCCAAACTACTTTCCCAAGCACTTCACTGCAGTGCCATAAATGAAAGCTGCCTAAAAAGCCTGGCAAGTTAGATGTCACAGTACGTAGACACTTAATTTAGTAACTGGAAACCTACTATAAAATAATGCTAAGTATAAATGAGCCACCATTAAATTTGGGACATTTTGAGGAACAAAATGGAATACAACATGCATGTTTAGTTACAGTAAATGAAAATAGTTACCCTTTTTAAGTGAAGTAAACTTTAGGACTTGGTAGGTAAGAATGGATTTGTTGAATATTCCATCCCGCATCTACCAGCAGGGGTGTACATATACACAGGTGCAGTAACACACAGAAATGACAAGGCACCAATTAAAAATTGTAATTATTTTAAACTTACCAGACAGATATATTTATATAGTTTACATTAATATGGCACCTATATTAGTACAGAAAGGCCTACCACAATGCACCTCCTTTTCCTTACTCTAGACAAGGATATATATAAATGATTTCATGCTTCAGGACAGATGCTCAGTACACAAATGAGAATATTTTATTTGCAAGATACTCTGGCTCAGTTAACTAAAGTACTTTAGAGGGAGTTCTAAAGAGAGGAGGAAACATCTCTGCTCCATTCTTTGATAGACTGACTAGAGCGCAGTACAATTACTGCCACTGGACACACAGTCATATGAAAAAGTTTTCGAATCTCTCTTAATTCTTTGGAGTTTTGTTTATCATTGGCTTTTAAAGTAGCAACTATCTTTTAATATATAGCATGCCTTATGGAAACCGTAGTATTTCAGCACTGACATAAAAGTTTATTGGATTAACAGAAAATATGCAATATGCATGTGACGGCCATTCCAGAATATTGTACTTCTCCCTCTGCATAAATGCCTTTGTAGATTTCAAAGTGTGTTTGTCTTATTGGAATATCCAACCCCTGTGTAACTTCAACTTTGTGACTGATACTTGAACATTATCCTGAAGAATTTGTTGATATTGGGTTGAATTCATCTGAGCCTCAACTTTAACAAGGGCCCCAGTCCCTGAACTAGCCACACAGCCCAACAGCATGATGGAACCTCCACCAAATTTGACAGTAGGTAGCAGGTGTTTTTCTTGGAATGCGGTGTTCTTCTTCCGCCATGCAAAGCGATTTTCAAATACAACAAGCAACCCTTAAATTAGCAAAATTAGAAGGGTAGCTACATTTTTGCACAGCCAGTTTTTCACATTTGATTTAATTACATACAACTGAATACTGCTTCACTAAAAATCTTTGTTCAGAAAACACCAGAGTACTCAGATGTTCCTGGGAAATGAAAGACATACCACTGTTACCTTTTTTGTTGAAAGTGGAGTCAATTATTATGCAGGCTGAGAGGGGTTCCCAAACTTTTTCTTATGACTGTAAAGTAAAACAGTAATTATTTAGTCTGGCTTTAAGCTTTGGGTGCTGCCTTGGTCTAATTGTTAACTTTCAAGCAGCCTCTCCTAGACCAGTGCTGTTCAACTGGTGGCCCATTGGCCGCAACCCCCCCACCCTTGTGTGGCCCCTCACATGAAAGTCTGCCTGCTGTAACTGCTTACCATGTTTATGCTTTAAAAGGTAATGGTTATGAGATTAACTGGCGCCTACATTGTTTACACCTCTAATTCAGACTTCATCTTCATGTAAAATCTTGCATTGTTCACAAACGTAATCCCCCTGCAATGTTCACACCTGTAGTACCTCTATTATTCGTATTAGCAAGAAGGGCCTGCACTGCAAATAAATAGACCAAGTGGTATTTGAATAGTCATATATTTAAAAAGAAGTAAATCACATACATAGATCAAGGCCAAAACATGCCAGAGAAACACAGAGATTCAAATATACATACCACCCAAAATATGATCAAACAGCAATTTGATAAAGAAAGCGGATACACCTGCCCTGAGAGGAGAATCGCCCCGACATTTCGGCTTTTAGCCTTTCTCAAGGGGAATTCTAATTGACCATATTTTGGATGGTATGTATATTTGAATCACTGTGTTTCTCTGGCATGTTTTGGCCTTGATCTAAGTATGTGATTTACTTCTTTTTAAATATATGACTATTCAAATACCACTTGGTCTATTTATTTGGAGTGCAGGCCCTTCTTGCTAATACATTTCTGTGTCTGGCCTTGTATGGGGGCTTTTTTTGGGCTTAATTACACCCATAAGTATACTATATTATGTGTATTGTATATTAGAGTGCCCTCCATCTGAGAATATTTTCTATGTACCTCTATTATTCGCACCGGTAAAGTCCTTGTGTGTGCGCCATACTCTTCATGTCATATGCTCCGTGTGTGTGTGTGTGTGTGTCATACTCTGTCTGCCCTAAGCTCCCTGTGTGTGTGTGCCATACTCTGCCTGCCCTATGATCCATGTGAGACGTGAGCCCTGCGTGTTTCATACTCTGCCTGCCCTATGCTCCCTATATGTGTGCCATACTCTGCCTGCCCTATGATCCATGTGAGACGTGAGCCTGGTAGGGTTTGTCAGCATTTAGAATTGTTGCTAAGGGCCCCTAAGTTGTTTAGTCCTGTGTTGGGGGTGCTAGATTATCCACAGGGGAGGAGGCAATTGGATTTAATGGTATGTTTTAACATTGCTTCAATTTCTCACATATGTGGGATATCCCTGCAGTGAGCACCAACCATTTGTGTTTTTGGTGTGCTACCACCGTTAATATGGATATGGTCTTAAAAGTTCTTGTGGGTGTGGTTTAAAATGGGAGTGGTCATCACTGGCTTTCATTATCAGCTCTCCACCAGTTAGACAAGAAAAATTCCAGCCCAGGTACCAAAGAAGTTAGACAGCCCTGCTCTAGACTATCCATCCAGTTGATAGAACAGGGTGTGGCATGGGTTGACACTGACAGTGCATATTTGAAAAATAAAACAACATACTAAATTGAATATACATACTTTTGCAAAACAGGCTAAACAGAGGGGCAGAAAAAAGCCTCCTAGTTTATACCCATTTTTAGACACCCTTTGGTATATACTTACAGATCAAGCATTCTGCGTGGGAGAAAAACAGATGTCATGGTCAATGCAACTCCCCTACTTAAGCATAAAAATTGGCCCTGCTGATAAGTTTTTAGTTAGGGGACTTATGTGATTCTATTGTCATTTATTTTATCTGAAACTGGTCGTCTTACCTTCCTTTGACTTGCGCTCAGCCAACTGCCCAAGAAGTTTCTGGTTCTCTTCTGTGAGCTGCGACAGCTGATTCTGTAGAACATGCTCCTTCTTCTGAGCTTCAAGCAGCTGCTCCTGGAGATACTACACACGGGGGAAGGACAGTGAAGATGAAATGTGAATTAAATTCATTTCATTATACCCATAAGAATTGATAAGTCTAGACAAGTATTCAAATGCACAGAAGCATTCTACTCAGGGAGACTTATGGCAGTAGGCTGTGTGCAGAAGTATCAATACCAGTACCCCCACCAACTGCCTCTGCAAAAACTGTTCTAATAGGGCAGGAGAGAACACTGTAAATAACCCATAAATACTCTAGAGAATTTGCCAGCACATCAAATAAATATTATTACATTTATTTATAAAGCGCCAACTTCTTCTGTAATGCTGTACATAAGGGTACATAATAGCTGACAAACTGATACACACTGATAGACAATAAGGGCTCTACAGCTATAGAGGTGGGGATAAGTGAGACACAAGGTATAAAATATATGTAGCTGTGGGGGAACTTTATGCTGATACAGAGGAACAGTTCTACCAAGTAATTTAGGGAGTGATGGTGCAGGTATGGGATCCTTTATCTGGAACCAGATATCCAGAAAGATCTGAGTTACGGAAAGGCCATCACCCTCATACTCAATTTTATCCAAATAATTCACATTTTCTTTTAAAAATGATTTAGTTTTTATCTGTAATAATAAAACAGTACCTTGTACTTGAACCCAAACTAAGATATAATTAATCCCTTATTGGAAGCAAAACCAGCCTATTGGGTTTATTTATTGTCTACATGTTTTTCTAGCAGACTTAAGGTATGATGATCCAAATTACAGAAAGATCTGGAAAAAAACCCAGGTCCCATATCTGTACTGAAGCCTCATGTCATACATTGCTCCAAGTCACTATAGTCCCAGCAATGGGAAAACAAATGACAGTGAAGTTCAGCCTTACTATGTGGCATCCAGCAGCACAAGCCAAACATCACAGTGCTCATTAACAAACAGCAGGTATGAGAGTCTGACTCAGAAAGCCTGACAGCAGTAAAATGTTGGCCAAGTGATAAAGGGTCACAGAGATTCTTCGGAGGTTTGAACATACTCATAGGACTTAACTACAATACAGGTATGGGATCCGTTATCTGGAAACCGGTTATCCAGAAACCCCCGAATTATGGAAAGGCTGTGTCCCATAGACTCCATTATAATCTAATAATTAAATGTTTAAAGATTTCTCTGTAATAGTAAAACAGTAACTCATACCTGTTCAAAACTAAGATATAATTAATCCTTATTGGAAGCAAATTTGGTTTATTTAATGTTTACATGATTTTCTAGTAGACTTAAGGTATGAAGATCCAAATTACAGAACAATCATTTATCCAAAACCCCCAGGTCCCAAGCACTCTGGATAACAGGCCCCATACCTGTATATAATGCAAAGCTTCCAAACCCACCCCATGAATTTACATGGGAAATAGCTTGCAGGTGCTTGTCAGGCTAATGGACTGCTTAAACTTTGCACCACAATGTTGGGCCTGATTTGGAAAACAAAACTGCAGTAAAAGCATTACGTGGTAATAGAAACGGGTCAGCCTGGTGAATGATTGGACAGTGAAGAATTTAAATAAACACCGCACTCCTTCATATTTTCCTGAGGGAAAGGCCAAATGCTTCTGTGGCTCTCACTCACTTCCCTGTGGAAAGAACTTTATTTGCATGAAGGGAAATGTCAGCACTGGGTTCATGTCAGACCCACAGCACCCGACTTCAAGTTAACTGGGAATGTAGGGTATCTAAATAAATCCTATATAAGCCTCCATTTATCGGGTGTACTCCCCCAATTTGTGGGCTAATAAATGGCAAAGTGCCAGTGCCATTCTTATTTGCAATTAGAGTATAGTGATAGCCGACCAGATATCCAAGGAACTGCAGCACCCCTAAGGATTTAAAGTAAGGAATGCATGCGAGTAAGGAATGCCACATTCTAGAGAGTTTTAGCAAATCATTCTTATTTTTATAGTACAGGTATAGGAAACATTATCTGGAAACCCGTTATCCAGAAAGTTCCAATCTCGCATAGACTCCATTACAATGTAATACATCACAGTTTTTAAAATGGATTTCCTTTACAGTACCGTGTACTTGATCCCAACTAAGATTTAATGAATCCTTATTGGAGGCAAAACAACCCTATTGGGTTTATTTATTTAAATGAAATTTAGTAGCCTTATGCTAATCCAATTTATACGAAGACCCCTATGTGAATAACTTCAAGTACGGGTTATGGGATGGGTTATCCAGAATGCTCGGGAACTGGGGGTTTCTGGATAATGGATCTTTCTTACCTTTTAGGGGTGGTTCACCTTTCAGTATGTTATAGAATGGCTAATTCTAAGCAACTGTTCAGCTGGTCTTCATTATTTATTTTTATTACTTTTTTTTATTATTTACCTTTTTCTTCTAGCTCTTTCCAGCTTTCAAATGGGGGTCACTGACCCCATCCAAAAACAAATGCTCTGTTTATCTACAAATGTATTGTTGTTAGTTTTTATTGCTCATACTTTAATTCTGGTCCTCAACAATTTTGGTATCTTGTTCAAATTAGGGCATGGTTGCTAGGTTAATTTGGATCATAGCAATCGGATTGCTTGAATAGCAGGTTGGAGAGCTGTTGAATAAATAGCTAAATAACACGAAAACCACAAATAATAAAAGATGAAAACCAAATTGTCTCAGAATATCATTCTCAACAACATACTAAAAGTAACCTCAAAGGTGTACAACCCCTTTAAGTCTAGTAAAAAATCGTAAAACATTAAATAAACCCAAATAGACTGGTTTTGCTTCCATTAAGAATTAATTATAACTTAGTTAGGACCACATACAAGGAACTGTTTTATTATTACAGAGAAAAAAGGAAATCATTTTTGAAAATTTGGATTATTTGGATAAAATGGAGTCTATGAGAGACGGCCTTTCCGTAATTCTGAGCTTTCTGGATAACGGGGTTATGGACAACAGATCCCATGCCTGTACTAACTATTCCAGATAACAGATCCCATACTTGTACTATTTGATATGCTACACCGACAGCGAAAATTTAAATTAATGGTATACTCTCACAAAACGTCCAGATATTTAATGGAATGAGACAGGGGTGCCCATTATCCCCAACGCTATTCTTGTTAGTCATGGAAATACTACTCTCGCATATAAAAAACAACCCAGATATAAATGGGATAAAAATAATGGGTAATGAATATAAATGCGCAGCTTTTGCGGATGATATGTTAATGTATGTAACAAACCCATTAATTACACTCCCAAATCTGATGAAATTATTGAAAATATTCGGGGAATTCTCAAATTTCAAGATAAATTATACTAAATCGGAGATACTTAATATCAATTTAGATGAAAAAACAATACAACAGATCACACAAAATTTCCCATTTAAGTGGGCTAGATCAACAATTAAATATTTGGGAGTCAATCTAAGTGGCGAATTATATAGAGCATATGCAGATAATTATATACCTTTATTAGCCACTCTACAAAAAACAATAGATAACTGGAAAAAAACTAAAATCTCCTGGTTCGGTAGAATACAAGCAATAAAAATGGTGATAATGCCGAAGGCTCTATACTTGCTCCAGGTATTACCGGTAGAAATCCCAACCTCTTTCTTTAGATCAATTAAGTCAATGTTCTCTAAGTTTATATGGAATGGTAAGAAGCTGAGGATAAAATACAACTCACTAACGGCTCCGAAAGAGAAAGGAGGGTTGAGAGTACCGGACCCATATTTGTACTATGTAGCGATACATTTGGTGAGGATACTATGCTGGGTAAGGAAGGGGAAAAAAAAAGATTGGTGTGGCCTAGAAGAGGGATGGGGGCAAATACCCATTAGAATGAGCATTCTGGGAAGAAAAGGGGGCAAGGAAGCAGAAAGAACAAGATCCACATATACTAATTACCCCCACCCTTAAAACATGGCACATATTATGAAGATGATAGTAACACCATATGTCTTACAACCACTGTTAGATAACCAGAATTTCCCTCCCAGTATGGAAAAAGGAGCCTTTGAGAGGTGGGGTAGACGAGATAACAAATTGACCAGAATGAGGGAATTTATTATCATGGGCAAAATGATCCCCCTGTCAGAGATCCAAGACAGGTGGGGAACCCATATAGGAGATCAATGGAGATATAACCAATTATCACATTATATAAGTAGGCTAGACAAGAACAAATGGGAAATACCTTTAACTCAATGGGAACAGGTCATGGAGATGGAAGAGGAGTTTGAAAAACCCCTTTCAAAAATTTATAATATGTTAACAATTCGAGAAGAACATAAATTTTATCCTTTTAGCCGTGAATGGGAGAGGGAAATGGGTACTAACTTTTCAGATGAGGAATGGGCTAAGATATTTAAACACAGTAATAAGATGACTAAGGTATCAAAAATGAAAGAGGCCATATAGAAATTGATAACAAGTAAACTTAAAAAAATGTTCCCACATACATCAAATAGATGTTGGAGATGTTAATCAGGGGAGGGGAACCATACACATATTTGGATATCATGTCCGGACCTGGACTGTTACTGCAGTCAGATTTTGGAGTGTATATATAAAATCTCTGGGATAAGAATTCAGAGGGCGGATTGTGCCCTGATAATATTAAATATTAACAAAGATAAACAAACTATGCTGGAAGATCCCCTTACCTTTCAGATAATCGAGACCGCGAAATCCCTAATCCCGAAGAACTGGAAATCAGAAAAACCTCCGACTTACAGGGAATGGCTCAGAGCTGTGAAAGAAATAAGTACATTAGAAGAGCTAACACATTTATATCATAACACAAGTAAGAAATATTGGAGAACTTGGCTTCCTTGGCATAGATTTATGGAGGACCTTTTAAAGACAGATTAAAAGGTAAATAAAAGGATGGATATGAGTTATTGCAGTATATTTATTATACGCGTGGATATATGCTAATGTAAGTTATTTCACCCTTGTATTTCCCCTTTTTTGTTTTGTACCCCTGTTGGAAAACTGAAAATAAAGAAATTTTAAAAAAAGAAGAGAACAGAAGTGAAAAAGAAAAAGGAATATGGTACAAGAAGACAGAAAGTGAGGGAAAAGAAAAAAAAAACATAAAAAGTGAGAGTTAAGCAAAAGGGGATTGCAGAAAAAAATAGAAAATAACTAGGGGAAATGATGAAAAAACAGTCTAGATCCTTGAATTCCCTGCCTATTTCCAGAATGCAACTGAAAATGCTATTTCTGGCTGTTGAAGGTTTTGTGGTTGCCAGGGCCAGTGCCCCTAATAAGTGAATAGTGAAAAAACACATATTAAGAATAAAGACAATCTGAAAAGTTTCATGCACTAAAGTTGTCCTTACATGGGCAGATAAAAACGTGGCCTTTGGATGGGGCCTGCTGGATCAATGTCCCGTTCTTGTGGTCCTCTCCCTGCAGGCCGAACAGTCAGATAAGCCCAATGTCAACCACCTCAAGATGGGCATGTTGCTAAAAGAGGGAACATTTGGCATCCTAGCCAAACAAGGGGATCTTAACATGCATGGTCACCTTAAAGGGGTGGTTCACCTTTTAGATGACTTTTAGTATGTTGTAGAATGAACAGTCCTAAGCAGCTTTCTAACACTTTCTAGTTTTCAAATGGTGGTCACTGACCTGATCGAAATACAAATGCTCTGTAAGGCTACAAATTTATTTTTAGTGCTACTTTTTATTACTGACCTTTCTATTCAGGGTCTCTCCTATTCATAGTCTAGTCTCTTATTCAAATAAAGGCATGGTTGCTAGGGTAACTTGGACCAAAACAACCAGATTGCTGACATTGCAAACTGAAGAACTGCTGAATAAAAAGCCACGTAACAAAAAACACGAATGAAGATCAAATCGTCTCAAATATCAGTCTCTACATCATACTAAAAGTTGAATCAAAGGAGAACACCCTCTTTATATCCATTTATAAAACACAGAAAAATAATATAAAGGCAAACATGTTCTATAAGTATTGTCAGCAGAAGATTTCCAGTTCAAATGTTCTTTGGTTTGCTACAAGACCCAGTGCTTGAACCTTTGGCGCTGGCAACTTTCAATCTTGCAAAATCTGATCCCCATAGCTTTAGGGTCTGGCCACACGGGAAGATTCGGGGAGATTAGTCGCCAGGCGACAAATCCTCTTCTTCGCGGCGACTAATCTCCCCGATCTGCCTTCCCTGCCTTCCGCCAGCTAAAATGTAAATCGACCTGGGGGCAGGCACACGGAATGCTTCGGTTTCTGAAGTCGCTCATAATTGCATCAAGAGGAAACTTTGGCCAACGTCGGAAAACAAGGTGCTCCTTAGCCTGGCGACTAATCTCCACGAAATTTGCCCATGTGACTTGAACCCAAAGGCATTCAACATTGCATTCCATCAAACTACAGCCAACTTGTTCACTGCCAACCCAAAACCTTTTTTGTCTGTGCTGTGAGATAAAGTATTTTATCTTCCAAACCTAGAGCAGCTTCTGCTGACAATACTTCTAGAGCATGTTCACCTTTATATTATTTTTCTGTGTTTTATAAATGGATTTAAAGAGGTTGTTCACCTTTAAATCAACTTTTAGTATGATGGAGAGACTGATATTTGAGACAATTTCATTTTTCATTTGTGGTTTTTGAGTTTTTTGGCTTTTTATTCACCATCTCTCCAGGTTGCAACATCAGCAATCTGGTTGCTTTGGCAACCATTCCTTTATTTGAATAAGAGGCTAGACTATGAATAAGGACTGGTGGTGAAATGAAGAAAATAAATAAAGATATACATCTCCTTGCCAACTGGTTACAATTATCTTGTACTTGTTAACAGGTGTGTAAGGGAAGCAAGGGATGCAAAGCAAGAAAAAATAAGCAATACTGAGTGACATTTAATGAAAATATGATGTTTCACTAAAACAGGAATATCTTTCGATTGGGCTTTTCATTATTAAAGCCCTCATTCATCAGTAATGAGCTTCCATGCATGGGTAACACACCTGTTGCACAAGTACAACTGCACGACACAACAGCTTGTCTGGGCAGGACTCTGGGCTTTTCCTTTACATAAAGCCCTTCATGCTAGCGTTTCTTGCCAACGCCTGCCAAAAACACACGTCTAGTTTTGTGGGGCCCAACATACCAGAAAGCTACAAAAAGACACTGACGGAGCGGCATGTTGGCTTCCAGGGCTCTGTAGTTGCTTTCACTGAAGCACATGGTTTTGGAGAAGGAACAAATAGTAACAGATCCTGCCACTGTGACAGACAAGGCTGAAAAGGAATAAGAGCTCCGTCGTGACTTAGGGATGATGTGAATGTAGAATTGCACTAGCTTGGCCCTACACTTCCTCATGCACAATGAGGCTAAATACAAACATTCCAGTACAAAGGCAAGAGGTACAAAGGCAGCAGTTAGGTACCAAAGCTGCCAGTGTTGTTATTAGGACTATACTCGTCTATAACATGATGTCAATGTGAGGGGGAGGGCTAGAAATGTACAGATTAAACAAGGAGCCAAGAGATGCACATTCTACCAGAGATCAGCTCAATCTGTCACAAATGGCCGCTGAGATTCTTTTCTATAGGAGACTTCAGAGGCTGTTGGACACTACCAATACAGCCTAGGGGTGCCGGGACTTGTACAGAGAAGCTGCCATACCCATACAGACACACTGACACTGACATACAGACTGACACACTCCCAGGGTGACAGACACACAGCCATTCACTCACCTCCGGCTCCTCTCTGCTGCTCAACTACAACCTGTGCACGGCTCTGATGAGCATCTCTTCCTCAGTGCAGCCCCGCTCCCTCCCAGAACCCCCCACGTAGCTCTCTCCCAGCAACTCCAGGACACGGAGCACTTGCGTCACTACACCGGATACCGCCGCGACCGGCCCATACTGCTCCGTGAGAGTCTGCAGTTCCGCGCCCAGACACACCGCCGCCATGTTGTACATATCCTGCACCGACACGGACCCCGGGCTCTTCACCCATAGCGACTACGCCATCCCGTGCAGCCACTTCTCGTGGGCGGGGCTTCGGGAGACGCCCACCAATGGGGAAGCCGTAATTGTAGTACCGCCCCCTAATACTTTTAATCGCTTCATTACCCTCTGGGGGCGGCAGCAGCAGCGGCTCGTCCTCAATATGGCAAAGGGGCGGTGTTCTCATTATCAGAAGGGGCTCCAGTGGGGCGCTCCAAACACCGGAAATAAAGGCTGGCCCCGGGCAGTGTGGGCGGAGACAGAGTGGAGGGGGATGTAGCGGTGGCTGTGGCCTGCTCTGCTGTCCTCCTCCTCCTCCAGGCTTGAAGGGTGGGCACAAGACCCCCAAGGGTTGGCGACAAGCCGGGAGCTTAGAGCGCATTCACCCTCACAAGGGAAAAGTCGCCCGGCCATTCTCGCCCCGCTGCACTGACTGACACTTGTCTGAGGGGCAGAGCGAGGCCTCCTGCTGCCGCCAGCCTGGCAATGGCAAAAGTGCACATGGCTCTGAAATAACTTCACTGTATGTGCCAGACCCCAGTAGAGTTCCTACATTTTACTTATGTGGGGCTGTTTCATAAAAAGGTTAAGGGCTTGCGAAAAGTAAATGTTTAATGACACAAGTTTCATCAATGCCTCCCTCCCAACAGTTTGGAAATAGAAAGAGGGGCACAAACATTGGTTGCGGTCCATTTTCGACCACGCCCATTTTGTGGCCACACCCCCTAATTACCATGTTCATTTTACAAATGATGGCAGCTTATGAAAGTTTGAACACATTTCTGTGCTTTGTAAGTGTGCTTGCTAATGAAGGCCAATTGCCCTTTAAGCTGCAACTCACAGTTTCCTCAAGATATTAGACCTGTTTATCTTAAACTGTTACAATTGCTTCTTTATTATCTAAAATTGTTACAAAAGTATTCAAGTGCACCTGCCACGTTTTCTGCCAATATCCAATTAGCTTTCACAAACTTTAAATCTTTTCCTGTCTGTTCAGTGCAGGAGATCAAAGAGAAAATCGGGAAATTTCAGTAACTATTCGGGATTGTGGGTTGAGCTTTCAAAATCGGGACTGTCTTCCCGGTACCACAAGTGAATGTGATAGGTGCTTGGCACTCCTGAGTGTGGCTATGAGCAGCCAGGCTTAGGCGTGTGTAGGCCATGGAGAGGTTAGGCTAGCTAGAGGGAAGAATTAGTTCCTGGGCAGGGGGGGTCCCCTTTTTCACCCTTGAGACACATTCAAATGTAAAATAACCTGCATTGAGGCCCCTGGGAACAAGATAAGGTGCAGATTTGGATGCATATTGCCTCATTCCTGTAGCTTCAGCTTATATTACAGGCCAACCTCATTTTTGCGTGATAATTTGTGATGACCCCTAAGCTTAGCTTCTCAACAGCTGCTCAGAGCCCACTGAGTATGTGAGTGTCGCAGACACCTTCCAAGATGGTGACCCCCTGTGACAAGTCTCAAGTCCTGGATCATTGCCGCTATTGAGATGCTGAAACTTTATACTAGTGCAATAAATTTAGTATATAAAATAAGGCCTTTTCAGCCATATTCATTTTAGGGTTTACTTCTCCATTAAAGTCACTGACTAACTGAGACTAATAGAGCTGAAAAACAGGAGGTAGTGTTCTGTTCTGTTACGTTATGTTACACATCCAGTCACTCCAGCCTTTATAGATGACATTTTTGGCTAACTAACTATTAGTGATGGGCGAATTTGCGCCATTTCGCTTCGCCGAAAAATTCGCGAATTTTGTGGGAAATTTGCGAAACGGCGAAAAATTCTGGTTTTTGACGCCGGCGCCCGTTTTTGGCGGGCGTTTTGCGAATTTATTCGCTGGTGGTGAATCGCGCAAATTCGCTGCGAATTTGCGCCTGGCGAATAAATTCGCCCATCACTACTAACTATTTTGGAAACATTATTTATTTTACCCAGTTTTCATTTTTACGCTGAACTGTTCCTTTGAGGCTGTTACAAAGTTGTCAGAAAAAGGAAAGAAAATAAAACCTATGTAATATTTTGTTTGTAATTATCCTTTGTATCATAGCAAATGAAATGTTAAAAGAATCAACTGTAATAAAGTAATTTTAATACACATTATGGGTCCTCTGCTTTGTTTTGTCACTGCAAAATCACAATGACAAAAGTGCTAACTGGCAATACCTATAAGAATCTGTGACAGGAGGATAAGATACCCCAAATGCCTACACATTTTTGTGCATAACCACATAACACACACACGTATGTTCAATGTTTTTATTTTTCCTAACTGGCAAGAACTCCAACCAGTTAAAGTATAAAATACTTTATTACCTGGTGCAGATAATCCCCCCTTTTTTCAGGTGAAAACATCATGATATAGCCCCAAATATTCAGCATGTTTTCTTTGTACTTTGGTACTGCGTGGTTTGGTACTACAGCAACAAAGCCAATGGATGAAATTTGGAAGGACGTATAGATAGGAGTATCCGACATGGGCACGGCTCATTATAAAGGCTGCATTTCCCAAGTTAGTGATGTCACTGAATGAGGTGTATTTAACACATATTGTGATCTGCATTATCAAACATACCTTGTGTTTATTTAAAGGACAAGGAAAATGGGCAAATGCAAATTTTAAGCAGTCCCCCTAGTGAATTAAATCTGAAATTCTCAGATTCTTCACTACCATTGAATGGTAACCAAGACAACTGCTTAGTAAGGTATGGGACCTGTTATTGAGAATGATTGGGACCTGGGGTTTTCCAGATAACAAATCTTTATTCTGAACTTGATAACTCCCAATCAACTTAAAACATTTGCTCTTAGTGAAGTTTTCCTTCTCTGTAGTGCCATGGCAATGTCCTCAGCTCTCTAATGCTTGCATGTCACTCCATGTTGCCTGCCCACATGACACTGCTGGTGGTCACATGTCTCACCTAGTTCAGTTACCTGTTCAGTTGGTTCAGGCCAACTGCCGTTTGGACAGTGAGGAGAGGAGACATGGAGTGAGAGTGGCGATAGATAAATGCAGATAAATTGTGATAGAGGTTAAATAAAAATAGAAAAACCAGTATAGGAGGAGAGATCAACATGGAGGTGAGGAAGAAGAGGAGTCTGAATTTGGAGGAGGAAGGACAAGTCAAGAAAAGGAGATGGAGTGATGGAGATGTAGAAGACAAGAAGAAAAGTCTGGTGAAAAAGAAAACCAGTGAAGATGGGGGCAGTAAAAAGAGAAGGAGAGAAAGAGAGTTGGAAGAGAAGAAGAAAAGCCCCAAAGAAAGTGGAGATAGGAGCAATAACAAAAGGAGTGATGGTGATTTAGAAGACAAGAAGAAAAGCCTGGCGAAAAAGAAGACCAGTGAAGATGGGGGCAGGAGAAGGAGTGAAGGAGAGATAGAAGAGAGGAAAAGCCCCATACAAAGGAAGAATTGTGGAGATTGGATCAATAATAGAAAGAGTAAAGGTGAGTTAGAAGACCAGAAGAAAAGTCTGGTGAACAAGAAGACCAGTGAAGATGGGGGCAGTAAAAGAAGAAGGAGTGAAGGACAGTTAGAAGAGAAGAAGAAAAGCCCCATGGAAAGGAAGACCAGTGAAGATGGGAGAAATAAAAGGAGAAGGAGTGGAGATGAGTTAGAAGAGAAGAAGAAATCCCCCATGGAAAAGAAGACCCGTCAAGATGGGAGCAGTAAAAGCAGAAGGAGTGAATTAAAAGACAAGGAGAAAAGCCCCATAGAGAAGAGTGAAAAGTTAGAAAAAAAGAAAAGTCAGTTGGAAAAGACCAGTGAAGGTGTGAATAAGGATCAAAGATCAAGAAGTCCAGAGGATCCCTTAGAAGGTAAGAAAATGTAGTTGTAGCTTTTTTGTTTAATCTCTGCCCTAACTTGCTAATAACAAGTGGCCCCATAGGATCTATTTGCCCTAACTTGCTGGGATGTCTTTTTATAAGGATTCCTGCAATTGATATGTTTGCCTGATGTTTATAGCTTGCTGATTTACACAAGGTCTTGTTCTGATTAAAAATTACCCATCTTTTTATTCATTCTTTCTTCTTCTTTTTTTAATCTTGATATGAAACTAGGGTTGGTTTACTATAACATAGGGAAAATAAAAAAAATCACCAGTGATGTTGCCAGTATCAACCAAACCAAATCTAATTACTGATTGATTCTTATGAACATCACTAGCACTAATGGTCTGCTGTGTCAATATGTCAGAAACACAGACTTCCAGCATTTCTCAATATATAATCAAGGGTTTAAGTTTTCTGGGAGATGTATTCAAGGGGGCCGCCTAGGGGAGGCACATAGGTGTAGGTGTCCCCTCTCCAGTCCGCTTGTGCTGCCTTGTATTAAGGAGCCCAGCTTTGTGCTTGCTGATGGGTTTATTAATATATGCTATGTACAGGTTTTTTGTAATACATGGTACTAATGGACTTTTTTTGCCTAACAAGGTGGAAGCGCAGCAAAGAAACTCTGTGTGGATATCAGCAGACCTGTCCCCCTGGATATTAAGAACTACAGGTTTTATTCAGAGCTGGGAAAAGGAGGCTTTGGCCGGGTAAGTGAAGGACTTCCCATGATTTCTCTTGGTATAAATTCTAGGGAAGCAGAAAACATAGGAGAGAATAAAGTAGTTTAGTATTATTACTCACTGTTTTGAAAATACAGTTCTAAGAATTTCAGTATAAGGCGGTGATATAGAACGTCGACATTTATGTTGGGGAGGGAATCACTGGTTCTAATTAATTGGGGAGACTGAGCCTCCAGAAATCTTCCTTATTCTCCACCTATGGTGTAAAGTGAAAACAAATAACTTTTTCATTTTAGCCTCTCACTGTTTAGCATTTACCTTTACCACACACCATGTCATTTTTAATATTTGTCCTTCGTTATTAGGTGATGTTGGCTTCGTTTACACCGAAGAAGAAACTGGTAGCAGTAAAGATCATGCAGAAAAATCCAGACAAGAACAACTTCAACATCATGATGAAGGAGGCCCGAGTGCTGACGGTCACTAGAGGATGCCCATTTTTATGCCATTCATATGCAGCTTTTCAATCAGAGGTAAATAATACTGTTATTAATTGCATATAATCTCTAGCATTTAAATGTTAGACAAACTATGCGGTGGGGTCTTATTTGCTCCTCATACATAGCTGTTTCTATTTCTCCATGGAGCTCCAAGATGTTGCTTTCCACTTATTCACATTACCACTTCTATTCAGACTGTTTTAAAGTTTTTGGGTGGGAGGCTGGATGTTCTATGTCTCACCATCTTCTATTCTCTCTCTAACAGCTGGAAGCCTTCTTCGTCCTGGAGTATGCCAGCGGGAAATCTTTAATGCAAATGATTCTGCGCAAAGGAAATCTGCCAATGGCAAGAATCATGTAAGTGACATTAGGACCCATTTACAGTACATGGGATAGGGAGCAAACTGGAAAGAATAGCTGCAGCCCACCAAGTTTTTCATACTTTTCTCACCGCCTACCTCTTGGCCCTTAATAGGTTTTTGCTCTCTGACATCACTGTATTACTGAGGGACAAGCTTGAGTAGTGGTGTCCCCTTTCCTGCACCCTAACTTGTGTTTGATTCAGGTGCTCTAGTTAAGTGGGTGCAAGATGCAGCTGGGCCCTGTACCCTTGCATAGATAAGTACAGGGCTGCTTTCTACAGGAATAATATTAATTGTTATTACAGGGAAATTTGGGGTACATATTTACATATTTCAAAGGTCCATGTAGTGCTTATTCCTCTGTTTAAGCTGCCCACTTAATGAATTTGGTTCTTCTGTATATTGTCAGGCCAGACTGGCAATCTTTAGTTTCTGGCCAATGCCAAAGGAGTTGCTAAAAGATGCCATAGACTTGCAATATCACCCCTCCCAGCCGCCCCAACCAATGGGCCATTAGACAGTGTACTTTTTATACTTGGCTTGTTTCATACATTTCCCTTTTTCATTTTTCTGGTTTAACCCTACTGGTGAGAACAGAACAAGTTTTTAAGGAATTGTAGCTGGATCACTTTAATGGATTTTCTCTGGGGCAGTGTCACTAGAGCTCTTTTATTAGTGGAAAACACCAGACACTTCAATAGGCTGAAATTCTACCCATAACAAGTTATATATGTAGCATATTTGCATGTGCTATCAGTAAGGCGTATTCTGCACCCTTTTGTATGTTACACTTAGATATCTTCATCAGATGCAAGCACAGAGAACACTATGAGGCAACTCTATAGTTAACTGTAAAAATCCTATGTAATGAATGTGATGTAGGAACAATGATGATTTTCTTTTTGTAAAAGGTTCTACACAGCGGAGATGGTGGTTGCCCTCCAGTTCCTGCATTCTAAGGGCATCATACATCGGTGAGTAAATTCTCAGTGTATTGTGTTGTTTTTATGTGCTTTCTGACTCATAGATTCACTGTGTGACGATGGACTGTCACAACTACATGTGCTGTAGGCAAGCATTTCCCATAGTAGCTACTCATCTCTCCCAACTCCTTGAGCCAATACAAGAAAGCACTTACATAGTCAGACTGCAGGTGCTGTTAGAAGTCATGGGACCCCTTACTACACAGAACTCCCCCCAAGTAAGCCCAGGTTTTTATCCCACTGCCAGTTGGTCCCTGTCGGAGGTGGGCAAATCCAACAAAGTAGAACATGGCCCCCATTGTCAGACTGGGACACCAGGGGCCCACCCAAAAACCTTAGACCAGGGGCCCACCATAAAACCTTAGACCAGGGGTCCACTCTCATTACTAAAATTCCTCATCTCCTCAATCAACCTCTATTCTCCCAGTTTGTTTTCTTTACATACTATAATCTATTATTCCATCTATTTTGCCTCTTTGTTCTCATAGAATAGGGAATGGCCAGGAAATAGGCCAAAAGTTTAGCAGCATGAGGGCCCACTTACACCTGGGCCTACCGGGAGTTTTCCTGGTATCCCAGTGGGCCAGCCCGACACTGATGGCCTCAATTAAAAGAATATAGAATATTTTATACACATTCACACCATTCTGCTCAAACACGTCAACATCCCCACCCAAACACCATGAATTCCCTCTGCAGGTCCATTATCTTTTTTACTCTGTGAACTGTACCTTCACATTTCTTTGGGTTCTCTGTTGTCATGGGCCCCCTGCAGGATCCCCACTCTGATGGCAGCCTACTTATAAGGGCAGTGGAGGGCAATTTTGGTCCCAAGAACTGTTACCTAAGTAAATTGCTCCTAATTCTTATCCTACAGTGACCTGAAACCTGATAACGTGTTGGTGGACAGAGACGGCCATATCAAGATCTGTGACTTTGGCCTCGCCGCGGAGAACATCTTTGACCAGACAAGGACCAACGGAGTAACAGGAACCCCTGGATACCGCGCACCAGAGGTGACAACAAACATTTAAAATACAAACATAGCATCTAAAGGCTTATTCACCTTTAAATTAACCTTAAGTCTCATGCAGAGAGTGATATTCTAAGACAATTTGCAATTGGTCATCATTTTGAATGATTTTTTAATTACTTAGCTGATAATACCACACGTATTGGATCTAGGGTTGCCACCTTTTCTGGAAAAAAATACCGGCCTTTCTATATATTTATCTTTTTTCCCTATTAATAACATTGGGATCAACCATCGTTTTTACTGGCCACATGGCAACCCTAATTGGATCTGTGCTCATTTAATATAAATTAATATTAATACCAACGTTAAATGTAATCCATTTGCAATTTAATATGTTGCCGTGTTATTTTGTGTTCTGCAAGTACTGGATCAAGTTCATGACTCATGTTTTCTCTGTAATCATTTTATTTAATAGGTTCTATCAAAGGCAGAGTATAACGCAGGCGTGGATTGGTGGTCCTTTGGGATCACCATGTACCAAATGGCCACGGGCAGCTTGCCATTTTCACCATCAGGCAGTATTTTAAGGCAATTCTATGCTATAAAGAAGAATAAGCCTTATTACCCATATTATATGAGCCAGGAAATGCTGGACCTCCTGCCAAAGGTAAATATCAGCGTAATATATATATTAATGCTAGGAGGTACATGACAAAGCACCTGCGATATTGAAATTCATGTCTCTTTTTAGCTTTTGGAGATGGACGAGAATCAGCGGATCGGTATCAATGGAAACATCAGGGAGCACGCTTTCTATAGCACAGTGAACTGGGAAGTGCTGGAGAACCGGAGAGTGAAGACCCCTTTCCAGCCAGGAATGGTAAATACATTTACTATATATGATACATCCACCCACTTTCACACTGCAGAAAAATGCTGCTCTTTTTTACTCAACCACCTTTTGGTAGGCTAGAGGTCTTTGGAGCTTTTGGGTTAAGGCTTCCACCATTGGGTTGGGCTTCATTAAGATATCAAAACATGTTGGTAAAAGGAACTTTCTCAAAGTTCTAGTAATATCCAAGACTGATAAAACGCAATTCACCTTCAGATTTCACCCAACCTGGACTTCAGCTTGGTCTCCACTGTGGTTAATCACTGTAACAAGGACAGATAATCATGTGTCCATAGTGAGGTTAATGGGTCCCTTATTTATTTATTGACAGTTACCTTTTTAAATAGCTCATTCATTGTCCTTCAGAAACTTTTTGTAATTTTATTTCCAAAATAAAGTCGTTGAGTTTTGGTGGATACTGATAGTCTGATTTTAACTTACCCTGCTTCTATTTTTCTGGGCATTAATATCTGAATCCAGTAATCACTTTTTACAGATAATTCAAGCCACATATTAAGTTACAACTTATCTTGAGTGAAATGAAGTAGGTAAGAATCACCTTGTTTCCTTTCATATAGCCATCAGCAGATGACTTCACTGAGATCCCGCTGTCATTCTCCTCTCAAATTCGCAACGAGGAAACCAACTTGGCAGATTTCTCCTACGTGGATCCCAGCTGGAGTTGGCAGGAGTAAGGCATTGGTTCTAATATGGGAAAACATCAATACTGCCTGGACATAGCAACAACCTGGGCCAGTTGACATCATACCCTCTATGGCAAGCTGCACCTCTCAACAACTCATCCACCTGCGTCTGCCATCAATGTCGCCACCACACGGGATCCCTGGCTTTGACTTGGAGAAGAGAAAAAGAAAGAAAAGAAAAATTAACCATCGTGAGTATAAATATTAGATGAAATGAGACAGTGTAGAGTAATGTAAAAGATTAGGCTAGTTTTAGGTTTTCAGATAAAATGTTATACAATAGTTTATTGACAGGATAATAGATATTATATAACTATTGACAGACAAGCATCTAGAATAAGGTAGAAAATTAGCATATGCTCTTAAAGGAGAAATCAACCTGTCCTGAAAAAAACCTGTAGACCCCCCTCCCTCATCCCCCCCAGGCTAACTGCCCCCCCCCCCATGGAGATGCCCCATACTCCATACTCCCCTTGCCGCAGATTATTCAAGGGAAGTTCCAAGCCTTCATCTTCTGCGTCCTCTGTAAGCTGACTGCGAGATCGGTATTTCTGTGCATGCGCAGTTGGAGCAGTTTGCCTGTTTATGCAACTGCACATGCACGGAATTACAAGGAAATTGCCGATCTCGCAGTCAGCTTACTGAGGACGCAGAAGATGGACACATGGAACTTCTCTGGAACAATCTGTGGCGAGGGGTGAGTATGGAGTATGGGGCATCTCTCCGAGGGGGGTAGTTAGCCTGGGGGGAGGAGGGAGAGGGGTCTACCTGGGGTGGGGGGTACAGGTTTTTTTTTCAGGATAGGTTGAATTCTTCTTTTTTAAAAACTTTTTTTTAAAACCATTTTCTTTTAGGGAAGGAAGGGCGGGTTGTTACCACTCAGCAGTCGCTGAGGTCCCCAATGGTAAGTAGTGGTAAGTATACCCCCTGGAGACCTGATTATTTAGGGTTTTTTGTTACCACCTTATCAGTATATGTGTGTGTTTATGTGCGTGTGTGTGTTTATGTGTGTGTCCATGTGTCCGTGTGTGTCCGTGTGTGTATGTGTGTGTGCATCAGTTGAATTAGCTATTTGTAATGCTCACCCATTCTTTGAACAGGAGAACACTGAATTCCCTTTTGGAATCCGCAAACATTTCTGTATTGGAAATGACCTGTTCTCCCTTTCAAGGAATCAGTCACTAGTATCAGGTTATTTTTATAACCTGGTGCTTCATTAATGGCATGCCAATACGAGAGCAATGGAATTGAACCAGTACACTCCCTATGTGGCATTGTATTTCCTTTACAAGGCTACTGTCGATCCAGGGACATGTCTGATTGCCATTTTGGAGTCAGGAAGGAATTTTTTCCCCCTTCTGAGGCAGATTGGAGACCGCCTCAGAAGGGGGGTTTTTGCCTTCCTCTGGATCATCTAAATGTATTTAATTGCAAATAATTGGCCTTTAAAAAATAAATATAACTAAAAGACAAACCCCCCGAAACAGAAAAGGCATGCCAAAAGCTAAATTAAATAGGGATGCCCAAGGTTTACTTTTATTAACCAGTAGTTAGAGGGGAGCAGGGTTCTTGGGGAGGCTACTAAAAGAAGAACTTATTTATGACTATATAGTACACTTCCTTTTGGGGTTATGTTAAGCCTCCCTTTATCTCCATTATTATCATCACCACCTGTGTATAGGAGAGGACGAAAGGATTAAAAAATCAACTGCAGTCAAGTACAGCAATAATTATAGCGTGTGTGATATTCTGTGTAGGAATGTTGTATGGTTGTGTGAGACATGTGTGTGAATGTGAATATTGTTTTTTTTTATATCAAGTACAAAACACCCAGGTCCATATTTTAAATAAATTGCAGGTCAGCTCACGTATTAGTGGGGGGAAGGAACAGACTGGGCATAGGTGTATGACCCAAAATGCCAACTAGGAACAACCCTATTCTTCATATAGTTTTAGTCATATGTAGTCAGCTAAATAGGTCCATCATGATTCCTGCATGAGTATATATATCATCTAAAACTAAAAATCTAATCTTTAAATTAAATCTAAATAGCCAGTGTGTGATTAAAAGCCATTTATGTGTGTGTGTGACTAGTCAGATACCTCTCAGTATTTGCTGAAGAGGAAAGGTCCCATGACAGTTTATGTCACTCCATGCGGGACCAGAGAGGGAACTATTGCAGCAAGTGATAGGGTGAGCCATTTGCTGCAATAGATGTGTGAATGGACAGTAACAAGAGTTGAAGCCTTGACGTGGCGTTACTGCTCACATGGGTAACCATGTGCCAATTCAACCACTTGTGAGACTTGATTCTAACATGTAATTATTTATAGTATACAAAGTGCCTTCACCTCCTACTACTTAATATTTTGTAGCACTGCCTTTTGCAACAACAGGATCTTGGGGTAAGTCCAGACCTGGCTGAGAGGTGGGTAACAGGGCTTTACAGCACAGCTCCAGCAGATCTTAACCAGAGAGCACTGTGCTTATTGCTGCTCGGAGGCTGCACAACAAGCTCTAACCCTAAGGACTTTACTGTCCTAAGCGTTACTGTCGTTCACGTGATGGACAAGCTGATGGGTTGGACTGTGCAGTGGCGCAAATGGACAATGGGATTTTTCCGGATAATGATTTAAGGTTTGATTTTCAGGATGAAGTGACATTATTTAATTTAAAATCATTGTCGGCGGAAACGAATAATAGTGCTTTGAAATCCCAATGGATTGAACTGAGTGACATTAATATGTTGCGAGAAAAGTCTAAGTTTTACCCCGCACATTTCAGAGGGCTCTGAGGTTGACGCATTTCAGGATCTCATAGAGAGAGAGTTGAAAGATTTAAAATCCGACACTAAAACCAAAAGATTGAATTCTAACTTGTCTAACTATGAGACCCTGGCATTGCGAGAGTTAAGTTCAGATGAAACTATCATTATTTGTAAGGCACATAAAGGGCGTAAAGTGGTTGTTTAAGCCAGTTCTGATTATTTCGGCAAAGTCAATAGGCAGTTGAAAAATACAGACTCATATGAGATCCTTAAATTAAACCCCCAAAATTTGTTTAAAGATAGGTTGGTAGATTTGGTAGAAATAGGTAGTCGAGAAGGGATCTACACTGATAGAATGAAAAGTTATCTGATCCCTGAAAATCCTAATATACCAATCACGTCTTTTTTAGTACAATAATTTTTATTATTTTCTGGAAGAAAAAAAAGGGGGTGATACAGAAAGGAAAAAGGGGGTGGGAAAGGAGGGGAAAGGTATGCACCAATGCTATCCATATTAACATCACATGCAGTATACATATGCAGGGTTTTACACAATGGCAATGTAGTATCTGAATTTCAAAGTTACATTTGCTTATAGCTAGGAGCTCAAGAATTGAATGTGGACAATTCCTCAAATTTAGCTAGCTTGTTAACTTTTTCTACCCATGCCTTGGGGGTCGGAGGGGCTGGGGATTTCCAGAGCCTAGGAATTAACAATATAGCTACATTAAGGAGATGTCGTTCCAGTGTGTACTCGGGGACCCCCTCTTCGTTTTCCGCATCCCAAAATAGGAGAGTGCAGGCTGGTGAGACAGATATCTTCCTAGAACCTGGGAACAAGCCTTTAAAATCACCGGCCAATAGGTCGTAAGGACCGGGCAGTTCCAGAATATATGAAGCAAGGTGCCCACATCTGCGTTGCATCTCCAGCAAATATTACTCGTGGTAGGGTAGATCTTATGTAACCTATCTGGGGTATAATACCATCTTCTTAAAATTTTATAATTAAGTTCCTGGATCTTACAGCATCTAAAACTAAACAGTAATCCGGGGATCCATTTTTGTAAGAGATCTTCTGAAGCATCTAGACCCAAATCTCTCTCCCAGGCCTGTATGAATGGTAGTTGTTTTCTCTCACACTTATTACACAGCATATTGTATAGTAATATGTTTAGGTGAATTTGCACTAGCACACAATTTTTCAAAGGCCGTAAGGGATCGTCTCAGTTTATTAGCGCCCCCTAGATACCCAAAGAAATGCTTAAGCTGTCGGTATTGATAGTCTTGTAAATTTGCATTAGGCCTAGCCTGCCGGAAGAAGATGCAGGTCAGCCAGCTGCCCTCGTTCCATTATATGAAGCATTTGTAGGTGGCATTATGTTCATCTTGACCACATTAACTCTTCCTATCCAAGACAGAGGTTGTGTGGTCCAGTTCCGTAGATCTCTATTGATGTTAGCAAGTAGTGTTTTACAATTGGTCTCTGTCCACTCATTGTAATCTTTGGTGATGGCGATTCCTAAATAGGTGATATGTCTATTTGCCCAGCTATATGGGAAGTTGTTTGACAGGTCTTGGATCGTGTTTGAGAGAGAGAGACATTTAAGGCATGCGATTTGGTGAAGTTAATTTTAAAGTTGCTTATCTTGCCAAATACCTCAAAAAGGTTGTTGAGGTTTGGGATAGATACTAGAGGTTTGGTCAGAAAAAAGAGAAGGCCGTCAGCATAGGCTGCGACTTTGTATTGCTTATTCCTGATAGCTATTCCTGAAATGTCTGGGTGTATCCGGATATATAGGAGCAATGGTTCCAGGGCTAGGGCGAAAAGAGTTGGCGAAAGAGGGCAGCCTTGGCGTGTTCCGTTTTTGATGGATATGAAATGTGAGAGTTCTCCGTTTACCCTTACCCTAGCCACTGGACTGTTATAGAGAGATTTGATCCACTGACATAATCAATAACCAAAACCAAACCTAGCCAGACAAGAGAACGTATAGGCCCAATTGACCATGTCAACAGCTTTTTTCAGCATCAGTGGACAGTAGCATAAGGGGAATTTTCTTGTGTTTTGCAAAATGAAGAATATTAATCAGTTTATTGGTATTGTCTCTTGATTCTCTTCCGGGTATAAAGCCGGCCTGGTCTAAGCCAGGCTTAAAGATGACTTAAAGTTGTTCTGGATTCTGGAAGCCACTATCTTCGCTAGGATCTTCACATCCACGTTGATCAGGGAGATCAGCCTGTAGCTGCCTGGGTCTTCCGGATTTTTGTTGGCCTTTAAAAGAAGAGTGATGTGTGCTTCTAGAGAGTTAGGAGAGAATACAGCGTTGTTCTGAAGGGTGTTAAATGCTTTTGTTAAGTGAGGTATAAGCAGATCTGAACACTCCTTGTAATACCCTATAGAATAGCCATCAGGCCCAGGACTCTTGCCAGTCGGGGAGGCTTGAATCACTTGTGAGACTTCCTCTGTAGTGATGTCAGCTTCCATAAGTAATTTCTGTGAATCTGATACCCTTGGAATGGACAGCTTCTTAAAAAACGCGTCAATGGCATCCTCTCTGGAAAGGTCATCTATAGTTGCAGGAGATGTGATCTGATATAATTCAGAGTAATATTTATGGAACTCCCGAGCAACCTGGGTGCTATGATAAAATGTATTACCTTGTTTGTTCCGTAGACTGTGTATGTGGTTCCGTGTGACCTGTGCTTTCAGCAATCGAGCCAGCAACTTACCACACTTGTCCCCGTGCTCATAAAACCGGTGTCTCATTCTAGTGATCATTTTTTCAGTAAAAAGGTTATGGTGATCCACTAATGTCTGCCGTAGCTTAGTGAGTTGGGTAAATAGATCCCTCGTTGGCGTTTTTTGATGGGCAAGTTCAGAGTCGTGTTTAGTTTGATGTGCTCTTTTCCTCTGAGAACATAGCTGGATCAATGTCGCTCCAATACAGCACTTGTGGGCTTCTCATACTATCTCTGGGCAGGGGCAGAACTACCGGGGGTTAACATCTGCAATGGTGTTCTCTCGAAAATAATTTGTAATGGCTGTTTTAACTTCATCCAGTATGGTTTTATCCTTCAACGCTGACTCGTTTAATCTCCAGATATTCCTCTTGGAATTATCTGTGTTCAGGGTGAGTTGCATAGATATAGGGGTGTGATCTGACCACGAGCGGGTATGTCTACCTTTCCCAGAGAGTTCAGATGATGCTGAGACAAAAAAAATTAATCGATTCTGGTGTATAGACCATGTCTTGTGGAGAAAAAAGTGTAATCCCTTTCCTTGGGCTTGACTAGTCTCCAGGCGTCCACCATCTGAAACTGATGTAGATCCTTTGTGATGTTGTGAATGCTGCGGTGAGGGATACTAGACTTCCCAGCTGAACAATCAATTTGGGGGTCCATAGGGACGTTAAAATCACCCCCCCCAGAATAAGCACTCGTTCACAAAAGCCCATCAAGACCTCAGCTATTGCGTGAAAAGTTTCGTCTTGCCTTTCATTTGGTAGATAGATATTAGCAAAAGTAATTTCCTGGGTATCTAGGGTGCCCTTTACAAATACATATCGACCTGCTGGGTCTTTTTTGGTGGCTGAGACTTTAAAATGAAATTTTTTCTCAAACAGAATCGCTATGCCTTTTGTCTGACTGTTTTGGGGGATACTGCTATACATTTCGGGAAAGTACCTATTGGACCATTTGTAAGTCGAGGAGGCTTTGAAGTGGGTCTCCTGTATGAAAGCTACATGTGCCTTCAGACGCCTCAGTTCCAAGCTCATCAAAATTCATTTCTGGGGCGAGTTGAGGTCATTAACATTAAGGCTGACTACATTTACTTTTAGTCCGAAAGGATGCTGCATTTACAAACCAGCCTGCAAAACATGTTGTACAATGCTTTTAAGGGTGATGTCACAGGAACTCATCAACATTCCAGGGGCAGAGGTGCCAGTAATCCTGCCACGAGCACACCTGCAAGGACAAAGCACTTTGGCCGGTCTGTAACGTCAGACATGCAAATGTTTTTCAGTCCAAGGCAGCGCCAGAACCCTTCTGGATCCACCCTCAAAGAACGCCTCGACCGGCAGGTAGCGGACTATCTGGCATTAACTGCAGATATCGACACTCTGAGGAGCGATGAACCCCTGGACTACTGGGTGCGCAGGCTTGATCTATGGCCAGAGCTGTCACAATTTGCCATGAATCTCTTGTCTTGCCCCGCCTCAAGTGTCCTCTCAGAAAGGACCTTCAGTGCAGCAGGAGGGATTGTAACTGAGAAGAGAACTCGCCTAGGTCACAAAAGTGTGGATTACCTGACCTTTATTAAAATGAATGAGGCGTGGATCTCGGAGGGTTACTGCACGCCGGAAGACTTGTTCTGACTCCCCATGCAGCTGTCCTTCTCTGCACGCCGCATGACTCCACACACAGCTGTCCTTTAGCGTCCTCCGCCCTCCGCCACCGTTACAAACTAGGGTGCAACCCCTACTGGTTTCATTTGAAGCAAAACTTTTTGGACAGGTAAATCCTGAGTTTTTCTGGCCTCTGTGCTTCAGTGGCTGCAACCAAAAAAATATATATTTTCAGCATTTATATGGCATATTTTTTCTGGCCTCTGTGCTTCAGTGGCTGTGACAAAAAAAAATTAATATTTTCAGCATTTATATGGCATATTTTTTCTGGCCTCTGTGCTTCAGTGGCTGCGACAAAAAAAATGTATATTGTTAGCATTTATATGGCATATTTTTTCTGGCCTCTGTGCTTCAGTGGCTGCAACAAAAAAAAAATTAATATTTTCAGCATTTATATGGCATATTTTTTCTGGCCTCTGTGCTTCAGTGGCTGCGACAAAAAAAAAAATTAATATTTTCAGCATTTATGTGGCATATTTTTTCTGGCCTCTGTGCTTCAGTGGCTGCGACAAAAAAAACACAATTTTTCAGGAAAGTACACATGCCTAATTTTTCAGGGTTCTGCAACAGTGGCAAAATCGCATCTTTTATGGTCACCGCAGGTGATCAATAAAGTAGACCAAAACTGGGCCTACACTGCAGAATCAGTGTTTTTTGGTTCGCTTCACTGTACATTGAATTACCTCTGCCTGACCGTGCACGTGCGCACAAGCACGCTGACTGCTAAACACACCACTACAGAAATATTGCCACCAACAGGACGAACATCCTGGAGGTGACAAGCGCAACTAGTAATTAAAAACTATTATTTGCTCACTTGACGGTATCATTCATTAAAGCTCTTTGCGTTTTTTTGCATTGCAGTAAGCGCCGCGTTTTGTCTTTGCGTGTGAACAGGCTGTAACCTTTACACGACTTGATTGGCATGTAGACGCCGGACGTTTTAAAGCAGTTTATTACACAGGTTTAGAAATGTAGTGTGATATCTGCCCTTTACAGCACAAAACGCAGCGCTGTGTCAACAATGTATTTTTCAGATACATTTTTGCCCTTGATCCCCCTCTGGCATGCCACTGTCCAGGTCGTTGCACCCTTTAAACAACTTTAAAATAATTTTTCTGGCCAGAAATGTCTTTTCTAGCTTTTAAAATTCGCCTTCCCATTGAAGTCTATGGGGTTCGCGACGTTCGCTAACCGTTCGCATTTTTGACACAAGTTCACGAATATGTTCGCGAACATTTTTTCCGACGTTCGCTACATCCCTATTGGCAAGCAAATTACACCATAATGTTGATAAAGCATTTTTTGCAGTGAAACCCACATTGGGTTATAGAGTGAACTGTTTTACCATCCACAGTTTAGTAAATAGGCTAACACTTCACTATAACATGTTTTCATCCATTAGGGGGTCTCTTGTGGTTACATGACATTGAGATGCTCCATAGTGCATTACAAAAGAGATCTATGATTCAAACACAACAGAGCTTTTCCAAAAGTGAGCGTATAGGCAGGGTCACACTGGGCTGGCGGGACACCTGGAAAAAAGCTAGTGAGTTGCACTGACCCAGACCCGATACTCGCCAGCTCTCCCCCAGGCCGTAGATCTCCCTCCCCTGACACGCTGAGGGTACTTTAACTTTACGTGTGCTTAGGAGAGGGGGTAGATCGGGTGGCGTCCCTATAGAGGAGTGCGAGTGGCGCACCCCATGGGGGTGCCGGGGCCCCTGGGATGGCAGCCCCAGTGGGTCCTGCACCCACCAGTCTGACCATGCATATAGGTTAGAAGTTTGTAACCATCATCAAAGTGAGTTACATATATCAAAAGGTCAAGACCTTTGATTTATAAAGAAATAGTTACTAAAAATTGATAATCTGCTCAAGGCAGATAGAGTAAAATAGCAGCAAGATAGCATATAAAAAAGCAAGATGGAATAGTAAAGTGGGCATATTTTACACTATGGGCAATGTAAAAGTGGCAGAGGCGTATTTATATATATATGCATCCCTATAGGGGTTTAGGGGGCAACCCTCAGGTGTCTGTATATATAAAAAAAAAAAAAAAACAACACAAAAAAAATCCAGTGAATGAGTTGAGAGGGAGCAACCCCTGCTTTCACAATTGGTGCATACACAGTATGCAAACTGTACCTCCCATGCACCAGACTGAAGTGCAGCCTTGAAAAGAGGTTTTAAACTTAAATGGTGAATTTAAGTGGAAGGCAACCCTTGTAAAAAGTGTGTTACCTTTTACTGAATTCAGAAGAAGAACTTATAAAATATTTCAATAATGCAAGCTTTCCCTGTAGAACTTCAATCAACTTGAAAATTGTGCATATTCTACCGATTTGATGACCTTTTGTGTTCCCAACCTGAAATTACTAGTTTGGCTATGGAATGAGACAGAAAGGGGGAGTTATTGGAAGTAAAGGTTGACGAAAGATGCAAAGAGCACTTTGCCATGCAGTATTAAAACAAAAGCAAGTGTTCAAGCAGAAAAGGAAACTTAAGGAGGCATAAAAATAAAGTCCTTTTTAAACAAGCAATTCTTTCTTTTGTTTGATTTGCTTTTTATTGCAGTGCATGGATACATATTGAGTCAGCGTCATCTCCTAGTATTATATCTCCCCATTCCTTTGAATGTTTAAAGCCCCAGACCCTGTGGAGCAAATTCACTAAGCCACGAAGCGCTGAACGCTAGCGTTAATTCGCTAGCGTTTGGCATTTTCGCTACTGCGCAAATTCACTAACGAATGCTGGCGTAGTTTCGCTAGTGTTACTTCGCACCCTTACGCCAGGCGAATTTTCGCTAGCGACGTAACTACGCAAATTCACTAACTTGCGCAGTGTACTGAACGCTACCTTTTACGCTAGACTTCCTTCGCCACCTCAGACCTGGCGAAGCGCAATAGAGTAGATAGGGATTGTTTGCAAAAAAGTCAAAATTTTTCCCAAAAAACGCTGGCGTGTTTTCTACATGATGGGTGATAGGCTGAAAAAGATCGAAATTTTTTTTGGGGCTCCCCTCCTTCCCCCCTACATTTCCTGACTCATGGCAACTTACGTAGACAGTGGGCACATGTGTAGGGCAAAATAAAAATTTTATTTGCAGATTTGAAGGTTTTCTTGGCATTTGTAGTGCTGATACGCATTCCTCCATTGAAATTTGAATTTCGCGCCGTATGCAAATTAGCCTTCACTAGTGTAACTTCGCTTTACATAGCGAATCAACTTCGCAACCTTACGCTACCCCTGAGCGCAACTTCGGATTTTAGTGATTTTGCGGAGCGCTGGCGAAACTACGCCTGGCAAAGTGCGGCGAAGCTCGGCGAAGTTGCGCCTGGCGCAACTTCGCATCTTAGTGAATTTGCCCCTGTGTCTATCCTTAAAACGATAGTTCACCTTGAAGTTAATTTTTAGTATAATATAGATACTCGGAGACAATTTGCAATTGGCCTATTTTTATTTGTTTTTTAAATTATTTTGCTTTTTGTTCAGAAACTTGTTGGTTTGGAATTTGACCAGCTATCTGCATTCTAGGGTCCAATTTACCCTAGCAACCAGGCTTGGTTTGAGTGAGAGAATGGAAGATGAATAGGAGAGGGTCTGAACAGAAAGATAAGTACAGGTATGGAACCTGTTATCCAGAATGCTCAGGACCTGGGGTTTTCCAGAAAACAGATCTACATACTTTATGTCGACTAGAAAATCATTATAACTTTAAACAAACCCAATAGGTTGGGTTTGCTTACAATACAAATTAATAATAGCTTAGCTTTGATCAAGTACAAGGTACTATTTGATTATTATTACAGAGAAAAAGGAAATAATTTTTTAAAAGTTTAGATTATTTGGATAAAATGGAGTCTATGGTGAGGGCCTTTCAGTAATTTGGAGATGTCTGGATAACTGATCCCATGCCTGTAATAAACACTCACAATAACATTGAAATTATAGACTTACAGACAGTGGCGTAGCTTAATATTACACAACAAATTATTTCTCAAGTATTTATTGAAATTGTATATGATCTAGGGCCTCATGTGGCCCCTATACCTCCTGGGCCCCCCTAAAACTGCAGGGTCTGCTTCCTCTATAGTTACAACCTGCTCACAGAGTTCACAGAACAATAGGGTTTTGGCGGCAGCTCCTGTTATTGTCCCCCATTTGGAAGATGGAAAGAGGCAGATGTGGAAAGCAAATAACAGAAAGACTGTAAGCAATAAAAATGAAGACCAATTGAAAAGTTGCTAATAATACTTCATTCTATAACATACTAAAAGTTAACTTAAAGATGAACTAAAAAGAATATTATTATTTTTATAATTATTATTATTATAATTATTATTCTCTTTAAGTTAACTGTATGTATGTATTGTAATGAGGAGTTTTTGGTGAAACGTAAATTTCAATACACTGTAACAAGTTTATAGTTTGTATTGACAATAAAGTATCCTTCTATCCTTGTATCCTATCAAAATGTGCCAGATTGTTCCTTATTATGGAAGTTAGCGTAGCTGCATCTTTTCCCCAACTTTTCCCCAACCTGGGGAAGTACTTCTGCATACTTATTATAATAGTTGGTGCATTTATTTAAATATTAACTAATAAGACTGGTGAGTTTAAGTATATTCAATAATTTGATCATACAGAGCCTCAAGCACATTGACCAGCTACCAGCACCAACTAGATATCGGACTCTGAATTAAAAAATGGTGTGCAAGGGAAAATTGTTCTGATGTAACCAAGGTAAACTTTAATATGTTATTTAGACCATATCCTAACATAATACTAACTTAAAAAGTCCTAAATGTACATACTATACATAAATTTACAGATTGATAACTTTGCAAAAAAAAAAAAACCTGTGTGGATTGCTAAGCAACTTTCTTTATTGGTGATTAAGTAACAGAAAGCACCACAAATTTACTATAGGTATAGATATGTATTAAAAGCAACATTTTAATGAGAAGTCACATCAGCACATGCAGCAGTACTGTCCTTACTTGAGGCCCAGGAAGTAAAGGTTGCAAGGGGTTTGATTGTAAAAGTGCACCAAGGTGGATAGCTGGGTGTATATTTTTATCTGCTCTTGGGAAATAATCTGCACCATTTCTATTGCTTCTTTATGGCTAGAGCAGAGCATTAAATACAGTAAACAGTGCAAGCATGCAGTGCAACATAATCCCTGCCTGTCCCCACCAGGAAAATATTAAATTTACACAATTAAACTAGCCATTTCAAAAAGTGCCAAAAAGGGAAACAAATTCACCAAATTAAACACGTTCTTCTCTCTTTTTGAGTATTGGGAACCCTGTACCTTCCAGGAAGGAAAGAAAAGGAAAGCTGCCTTTACTTGGGCTTTTGTAATCTATAGCCACCAATGGTCTCCACTACTGTATGTGTTTGAAGTAAGGGTAACTAAATTGCTTACCCTATGAAGTACATGTAGAACAATTAAACCGAAGGGCCATACTGTATATCCTCCTTTCTTTCTACCACCACCTTGGTAGAGCACCTGCATGCTTAATGTCCAGAACTGATCTACCATTACAAGTGTGGTAAAGGCAATGCCTGTGATTTGCTTGATGCATTAGAGGGGGCTCCACAATTTTATAGGCTTGCAATATTTTCACCTTTCTTCACTGTTTCATAAAGCTCTGACATGTCTTCCCTGGGTTATTTGGTATGTTGCGCACAGTTGGTTGACAAAGGCAGCAAATCCAGGGGTCCCTAAGAATATAGTGGTCCCTGTGGAAATCTGGATTCAGACCTATATCAATATATGTCAGAATTAACATAATTTTTTCCAAGCTTTTCAGGCTTTTGTATTGACATTTTAGCAATAATGTCATTCAGTAGAAACAAAATGTATATGTCCCCAAGCATCCTTCTGTACCTAATAATAGACTAGATTTAACCTATGACCATTGATCAGACCCGCCAAATTGGGTCCTGTGAATGGGGTTAAAAATCAGGCCCAGCTCCACTCATTTGGCATCTCCAAATATGAAGATTTGACAATGTATGGGCAGATTCAGTTGTTTACTAAATTGAAAAGAGGCTTTATCCAAGTGGCTTGCATGAAAAGAAGGGTACTGACAACTCCAACAATCCTATGTAAGTTAGAGAGTTTATGTATATAAAAATGTATTTATTAATGCATTTAACAATAAAAAACTGTTTAAGCGAAAGGACTGCTGGTTATAAATCTGCATTATTTTATGCATATGATGAAGCAAAGTGCACTTTTGTGATATCTATACTGCTTCAGGCATCTCCAGGGCATTAATGATATTCTTGACCCATTCATCTTCTGGATTTGCACATATCTTTCGATTCTTCCGGGTGACAAGACTAAAAAAAAAAACAAAACAGCTTTTGATTATTTTTATCTAAACACTGCTCTATTGGACACTTTAGGGGCTGTTTTCAAAGCAGAATACCATGTGCAAAATGCAAAAAGGATGCAATCTGCCATTTCTTGCACTTTGCAAAAAAAAAAGAGAGACCTGTGGCTAAACTCTTGCTTAGTGGGTTGTCTGTGGTAGGCAGCACGCTTAAAGGACATCTATCACGACAATGAAAATGTAATATAAGCTTCATAATACGGAAATAAGACATTTTCTAAATATAATCTATTAAAAATTCTGTGCTGTTTCTGAAATAATCAAGTTTATATTCACTATTCCTCTCTCAGCATCTGTTTCTCTTCATTCTTTCTTCATGCAGGAGTTTAGTGTCAGATATTCATTGACAGTTAGATCCAATATATCTTATAGGGGGGCTCCTTTTGCCTAGAAGATGTATTAGACCTCAATCATTTAAAATCACCTATTTTTATGTCTCTCTACATGCAGAATTTGAGTAAAAGGCAGCTATTTTGTTAGATTTAGTTTGTACTGGAATCAGTTATTTTAGTGAGCTCTAATTCATCTGCTAGGAAAGGAAGCCCCCCTAAGATATATTGGATCTAACTGTCAATGAATATCTGACACCCAACTCCTGAATGAAGAAAGAATGAGGAAAAACAGATGCTGAGAGAGGGACAGTGAAGATAAACTTGAATATAAAAAGGGTCCTCTAGCAAACTGATACATGTTGGTGTATCAACTCTCTAGAATTGATTATGTAAATACAAGAGCTGCAAAAATCCATGTGCAGTGGCTATGGTATTATTATGCCCAATAAACCCAACCAGTCATGTATTGCTTCCATAATATTCATGGTGTCTATGATTCATCCTTCAACGGTTGAACACGGTAACTATGATCCTGCATATACTTTGCCATTCTGGATGTTGCTAAAAGTCTAACTACTAAAATTGTACTTACACAACTGCAAATTGGGAGCAGCGGCTGCTGGTGTAGAAGTAATCTGCCATGTGTCTGGTTGGGACTGCCTTCTTCATGAAATCAAAACAGCAGGAGACGACATCTGAACCAACTGCAAAAGGAGAGGCTGTGTTTTACCACTTATAAAATCAAAATATGATTCATATTGTTGCATCGATGGTGAGTAATATAAACATAAATATATATAAATACACACACATTTTATATACATATATACTTTCATATGGTCATGAAATTGCTTGTTGACTTTTGTCTTTATTAAATTACAGTAAAGAGTACAATATCATTTATATACATGTGTTAATCGTGTGGATTTTAGAGCATAAAAATGAATGCAAAAAAATCAAGCATGATGCTTTTAAATGAAGTAAAGAAACTGATCTGTTTTATATCACAAATGTGAATGCTCATACATACCACAAGGTGGGATAAAACATCATCAATGAACTAATGCATTTAGGTGTGCTTTAACATGCGTCTCACACGTGTGTTAATTGCTTGAAAAAAAACACTTGTGTATGAGCCCTCAATAATGGTATGGTACAGAGCTGAGTTTGAGCCTTAGACTGAATAAAGTCCATGAGAGATTGTGTCTAGCACAATTACACTTTATAACTAATTTCCTCACTTTCTGTTCAAGACTGTATAGTTCCCCTAGATCCCCCATTTGGGGTGAATAGAGAGAAAAGGATTGCTTCAATCTGTAAAGGTACCCCAGAAAAGGTTTTTAATTCACTGATTACAAGAAAAGAACAAAAAACAGGTATACACATACGATCCTGACCCCTCTGCCGCCTGAGGCAGCATTAGTTGCTGCGCCCCCCCCCCTCCCCTGTGCGATTACCTTTTTGCACCTGAGGGGGTTCAGGGGGGTCCGCGAGGGTGGCAGAGAGGGCAGGACGATAGCGCAGAGAGCCTAAATGCGCTTTCTGCACTAGAAGAGATGAATTTCCGGTTTGAAAACTGGAAATTCGGCTCTTAAAATACCAGGAGCGACATTTTTGCCGCCCCTGGTACCTAGTGGGGTGCGGCCGCCTGAGGCGAGAGCCTCAACTCTCCTCATTGGCAAAGCACCCTGGGTATACAGCAGTCTTGGACGCCTCTCCTTTATATAAACAATTATTTGACTTTCAGCTACTCTATTTAGAATGCAAAGTTACACTATTTTTTACAGATAAGACGTTCCTTCAAAAATGTCTTAAAAGTGTAATATAGAAACCCTATGGCTCCAATGAAGCTAGCAGGAATTAAATTATCCAACAGATGGATTTATCATGGACACCCAGTTTCTCCTTTAGATAGTGGGACTGTTTGCTTACTTACCTAGGAACCATCTGACTGTAGTGTTTTAAAATAAATGGGCACAACCCCATCAAATAAACTTTTATTGAGATTACAACTGGATCGCCAAACCCCTGACAAATCTATTAAATGTATTTTATATTTTTTACTTATTGTACTTATTTATCTCACTTATTTACTTATTTTACTTATCTCAAATATTAGTTCTAGAAGACAGACAAGTGCAATTAATTGCAATTAATACTACCCGACTCTTCTTCTCACTGATTAAATCATATGCCTATCTTATAAAGACAACTATCCTCTAAAATAACATAGACTAACCAGAGAACTGACTGATACAAATTATCTTTATCTTGGCTTGGCTGTAGAGCATGTAACATATAATAATAGGCTCAGAAAACTTCTAACTTAATACTCCATTTTATTTGGGGAAATAATTTAAATCGATGACATAAATATATCAAATTATAAATTCTTATACACCCAAGACCATTCCAAGACCAGTTCTATGCATCCAATTACTGGCAATCCTGACTTTCCTCCAGCGTCACAAACCAAACAATGGCTTTCTTATATTCTGATCAAAGTGTATAAGATGCTCACTCCTACTACATGCAGCAGCACCACAAGCTCCCTTAGGCATCGGCAAATTAATAATTTCATCAGTTTACAGAAGTCACTTTAAAGGGCTAATTTTATTTCTTCTCTATGTTCAGTTGAGAGCTACTCTTACATAGCAACCCTATTGTATACCTTTTCAAACAGATCTCCACAAAAATCCTACTTTACAGAAATAGATTAAGACCTGGAAATCAATTAAGAGTTTATATATAAGACTATATATACAAACATATATATTGTAAAGTAATTTTTCACAAGATATATAACACCAGGCATTTCTTTTCTACCATCTTTTCACCCAGTTGTTTCTGACTGCACCTACTATTGGGCATTGGGCAGACAGCTTTTGGACATGTTTTTAATTCATAGCAAGCATATTCCACAACAGAATATACTCCAATGCCATAGTCACTATCAAGGCTGGAACTAGGGGTAGGCACATGCCTAGGGAGCAAAGCTGGGGAGGGGGTGGCAGGCACGCACCTTTTCTGCCTCCTACCCCCTAGTCTGGCCCCCTCCTGGTCGGCCTGGCCCATCGCTGGTCACTATATTAGCTTCTTGCTCAATTGATAGATAAAATCTTATACAGTATAGTATGTACATTTCATAGGATAATAAAGTTGAGAAACATTTAAATATTTTAAAAAGATAAAAATATGCATCCTTGCCTAAATTGTTGCAGACATCTATAATTGTATGCAACGTGATCATGGCATGGTCCCTAAGGTGATTAGAGGGATAGAGTCACAAGACAAAGATACTGTAGGCACCGAACAGACCGCAGACTCTGGGATGCTACAGACACATTTCTGCATCTCTTGGCTTAAATATGACAGCTTCCAGGCATATGTTTGTGTTGTTATGCAGTAATGCCCCAAACTACCAGAACTTACCCTTTTAACTGTATTTCTTTAACAATTATGGATGCTATATTGTTTACATCTGGAAATGCTAAATGTCTTCAATTTAAAAATACAGACTTAAACACGGTGACTCAATCAAACAATATGTGGAAATAAGGACCATGGTAGGATGTAGGGGAGGTAAATTAATTCTGGAGACAAAGGGGAGTGTCCCCTAAACGTTGCACCATGCATTAAATAAAATTGCAAGGGCTTGCCCTGCTGAACCCATGTCCGAATGGCAAAAACTTCAAGTTTCAAAAAATTCTAGTTTTTTTTATATAAAATATGAATTTTTAGTGGAAAAAAACCCTCAAATTTTTCAAGATTTATTATACCCTGAGGATGGAAAAAGTCAAAATCTGAAAATACGGCATCTCAGACGTACCTTGGTTGTATATAAGTTAATGGGAGAGGTCCGCGTATTATTTAGAAGTTTCTGTGGCTTGCCCTGGAATTAGCCTGAAAATCCAACTATTTTGGTCTAATTGGGCAAACATTTAAAAAATTTGGGCTTTTCGGCGATATGGCAAAAAACTTTGGATTTTCACTAGATTTTTTTGTGTTTGTCCCCGATCCGATTAAATTGTGCTTTTTTAATAATTTATACGGTCCAATCGTGGATTCTAGTTTGGTCGGACTTTTTTATTAAAATATTCTGATTTTGATAAATATGCCCCCTAACAGTTAAAGCAGAAGTTTTCAGGTTTACCTTTTTAATTTAATAACCAATTGTCCAATTTGGCTGCAAACACACTTAACAGAATTTCTCAGTTCAGACGATGATGAGGCCGGTGAGCTCATTTAGGCATTTGGATAGAGATGAAATATACATGCACTGGTAGGATAAATGGCTGAATAGATTTGCCAACATGCATCATAATCTACATAATTAATTAACTGAACACATGTGCCCAATAAGTCATTGACTGATTGGGACAGAACTGCACAGAATGTAACTATGCCTAGTGGTAGGCGTACTTATCTTAGAGATTGAATACCTACATTCAGACATGACACATAAATGAGAAATCTGAACTCCAAATAAAATAAATTGAAAATTATAGTAAGCAGTAAGCAATCACAATAATACGGCAGCTAAGGTAAAAGCATCATGAAGAGCTTCAATAATATGAATGCCCTGCAAAACCTTATTCATATATGGTGTAGCAATCATCAATAATCACTTAGTTCCAAGAACAATTTTGTTTTTTCTCCATCCTTTTCAAAATGTTCGTTAAAAAGACAAATGAGTGCATGATATAAAATGAATCTTACAGAACTGGAAGTATAAAGACATGTGCTATTCCACTTTGCCCAGCAACCCTTGGATAACAATATTAGAACTCTTATATATAACCAAAACTCATAACTCTGTATGCTAGGGAATAATTTGTGTGGTTATTAGTGTACTTTAGATTATCTCTCCGGTTATAGAGTAAATCACAGTTTGATGGGATGAACTGCTTAAACAATGTTGACACAACAATTTCCCCTATAATCCTGAATTATCTGAATTCCCAATCTAATTACATATATAAATATATATATATATATATATATATATATATATATATATATATATATATATATATATATATATAGGCAGAATAGGAATAATATTAACAGTTTGTATGCCTCATTTGGCTATACTGTTACTGATACAATTCCACTGGATTCCTGGGAAAGATGGGGGAAGCAAATAAATTAATTTTGCTACCCAGACCAACTAGTCCTTCACCTCCACTGCAATCAATCCAGGGTAGAGGAACATTGCCTTGGATTTAGAACGTATTAAGTACTATATCCTTTTGTAGATTTCCTGTGCTTCTTGCCAAACTTCAGAAGGAAAAATGTACTATAACTATGTACTATAAGTGACAGAAAAGAGCTTCCCATCTTATATAACAGTATGTATACATATACAGACATACCTGGTGCCGACTCAGCTTCATTATAAAAAGCCACAAAGAGAAAAACTGTAAGAGTGATCAGTGCTGCCTTCATGTCTGCGCTTGTTGTAGAAGGAATGATACTGTATCTTGAAATTGCTGTGAACTGACACAGAACCTCTTGTTTTATAGCAGTTCATTTGATTTTTTTTTTTTTGCAGGAAATAATATCTGAAGTTAGCAGTGGGCTTAGGGGGGAAAGATGGCGGGGAAGGTGTGAAGAAGCTTCTGCTGTGGTGACATGGGTTTGCTTGCTTTGTACATAAAATAAGTATAAAATGCAGAAAGCAGGATGTGGTGGACACTAGAATTTTTAGTTTACTCTCTCTGATGCTGCAAAGATTCAGTGGAGCCATGTTTTGACATTTCAGGTGGAACCAGAACTGAAAATAATATATTAGGGGGTTATTTATTAAAGTTTGAATGTTACATTTTCTTTCCGTCCTCCAGGCAGCACATACCTATGGGGTAAGCTCTGGACCAATCCCCTGGCAGGACAGAAAAAATCAACATCCAATGAAACACCCTATAATACACCCCCCTTCATACTCCCCAGCAGTGTTTATTTCTGTCCTGATTCCAGGTAGGAAGATCAAGGGACTGAAAGTCTGAAGATCCAGACTCTGAGGAGTCTTAGGGCCGTATGGGTGACCACCTCAGGGTGGGTGACTCAAGGGGAAATAGGAGCCCTTCCCTTAGGCTTACCGCGTGCCATCTTGCAGCCTCTGTATCCCAGTTACGGTTGCCGCCTTTTCTGGAAAAAAACATACCGGCCTTCCTATATATTTAACTTTTTTCCCTATTAATAACATTGGGATCAGCCATCATTTTTACTGGCCAGATGGCAACCCTAATCCCAGTGTGGATGGAGCAGGACGAGAAACTCTGTCTCCCAAAGCTGCTGGCCTCCCAGCGCAGTACGCTCAGGAGTTGACGCATACTGATGATGTCATCACTAGCGGCCCTGCTAGCAAGCGGTGGCAAGAAGCACCAATAGGACCGGAATGAAGAAACCGGAGGGTTTCAACAAGATAAGCCACAAAATCAAAAAAAGAAGAAGATCTCCTTCTAGAACATCAGTCTTCAGAAGACCTTTTAGAAGTGGAGACAGAGGAAGAGACTCTAGATTCAGAAATAGGAGTTTCAGATCCAGAAACATGGATAAGGAGTTTTGCCAAAAGAAGGACTCCAACCAAGGGAAGAAAACAGGATGCTGTCACCAGAAGTCAGGAGGAAGTAGCCGGGAGACTAGCCTATTTTCTTCAAGCCTGGTAAAATTCCACATCAGATCTATGGGTTCTTTCCATAATAAAAGAAGGTTACTTTATAGCCTTCCATCGAACTCCAATTCCAAAATTTTGCATCAATCAAAAGAAAAAGTATATTGCAAAAAACATGGCTTTAGAAAAAGCCATAACAGAGTTTCTATCCATGAAAGTGTTGGAACCAGTTCCCCCATCAGAAATCCAAAAAGGAATTTATTCTCACATCTTTCTGGTACCAAAGCCAGGAGGGAAGTTCAGACTTATAATAAACCTCATGTATCTGAATCATTATATAAAAAAAAGAGAAGTTTCTAATGGAGACTATCAAATCAGCCATCAATATTCTCAATGACTCTCAAAAGACTCAATGATCTCGATAGATCTAAAGGATGCATATCTTCACATCCTTTTTCATCCAGCGAGCAGGAAATATCTTCGCATAGCAGTATATTTGAATTCAGTTCTTCATCACCTCCAATTCAAAGTACTTCCCTTCGGTATTACATGAGCCCCAAAGGGTCTTTACAAAAGTAGTTGTGGTGCTAGCAGCAGCTCTGAGGAAACAAGGGGTCTATATAGTCCTTATCTGGACGACTGGCTGTTAAAAGCTGCTTCCGAAAACCAGCTTATTCTCCATCGGGACTTGACATTGGAGTTGTTAAGAAGTCACGGGTGGATTATAAACGTCACAAAATCAAACTTACAACCGACAACGTTGATCAAGTGTCTAGGTCTTCTAATAGATAGCGTTATGATGAAAGTGTTTCTTCCCCCCGACAAAGTGAACTCTCTCTTCTCATTGTCACGGTACTCACTGTTAGTTGGAACTTTTAGACGAAGAGAAGCCTCTCCTACACCTCCCACAATGAGGCAGACCCTGAGGGTTGGAACAGGACTGGTCACGTGGAGGAGTGGTAGAAGTGCTGTAACAGGAACACTTCCAGAAATCGAGGTACAGAATCGTCAGGCAAGGCAGAGTCAGGAACAGGCCGAGGTCGGAAGGCAGGCAGCGTAGAATCAATAACCGGAGACAGGCAGATGTCAGCAGAGGAGATTAGAAGCAGGGAATCCGAATAACAGGCAGGGGTCAACAACGAAATATCAGGCAGTAATAAGGCTTAGCGTCACACTAGTAGGCAATGATCACTTCGCAAGGAAGTGCAGGCCTCGGCGTCCTTTTAAGCGCATTGCGCATGCGCCGAAACCGACGCGCGCACACCGCGACCGACGCAACGCGCACGCAGACGCACGCGCCGCACGCGCCGCGACGGACGCACGCACGCACGAACGGCTCCAGCGCGACCACAGCGGGGACGACCGCGGCTGCCAGGTCCTAGTGCCTTACAGTGCCCCCCCCCCGAGGCGCGCACTCCGGGCGCCCTTCGGACCAGGTTTATCAGGATGAGTCTTATGAAAATGTTTCAACAGTCTTGGTGCATGGATATTTTTAACAGGCTCCCAGGAATTATCTTCTGGAGAATAACCTTTCCAACTGACCAGATACTGCAAACGGTTCCTCCAAATTCTGGAGTCCAAAATCTCCTGTACCTCAAACTCCTCGGTATCTTGGACCTGTACCGGCTGCGGAGGTGGATGATAACGGCCATGAAAAACGTTGGGAACCACTGGTTTCAAGAGTGCAGAGTGAAATACCGGATGTATTCGTAAAGAGTTTGGGAGTTTAAGCTTAAAAGTAACCGGATTAACTTGCTGAATAATCGGAAAAGGACCCAAAAATCTAGGTGCCAATTTCTTAGATGGAGCAGTTAGTCTGATGAAACGAGTAGAAAGCCACACCAGGTCTCCAATCTTAAATTCAGGATCCTCACCTCTTTTACGATCCGAAAAAACTTTAAAATTGTTTTGAGCTTGTAGGATAGTTTGGCGAAGAGTCTTGAAATTGTTGGTCAAAAAAGAGATACGATTATGGACAGCAGGAACAGCAATCTCCCTAGGCAAATCAGGTAACAGATTGGGATGAAAACCAAAATTAGAAAAAAAAGGAGACTGACTAGTAGAAGAATGTAATGAGTTATTGTAGGAAAACTCTGCTAAAGGCAGAAGCAAGGCCCAGTTATCTTGCAAGTAGGTAGTAAAGCAGCGAATATATTGTTCTAGTGTCTGGTTTGTTCTTTCTGTTTGACCATTGGTCTGTGGATGATAAGCGGTAGATAGGGATAAATTGATGTTCAAAGAATAACACAACGCTCTCCAAAATTTGGAAGTAAACTGTGATCCTCTATCAGAAATGATCTCACGAGGAAGTCCGTGCAGCCGAAAAATGTCTCTGATGAAAACCTCGGCTGTAGTAGCGGCAGATGGAAGACTGGGTAACGGGGAAAAATGAGCCATCTTTGTAAATCTATCTACTACCACAAAAATAGTATTCATACCCGAAGATCTTGGTAAATCCACAATGAAGTCCATAGAAATAGATTCCCATGGGCAATCTGGAACCGGTAGAGGTTTGAGCAAACCCATAGGACGAGCATGGTAATCCTTACATCTGGCACAGATCAAACAAGATTTTACATATGCAGCACAGTCTTTAACCATGTTAGGCCAATAAAAAAAACGTTTAGCTAAGTCTGTGGTTTTGCGAATTCCAAAATGACCAGCCGTAGGATTGTCATGAGCAAATTTCAACACCTCCAGTTGGGCTGCTTGTGGAACAAATATTTTATTCTTATGGATCAGAAACCCATGAAGAGATTGAAGACTTGACTTCTCCAAAGGCATCTCTCGTGAGGCTAGTTTGATATTTGACAACAATTCTGTCTGAAGAAGCAAAAAATTAGAAGATTTAAGAATGAGTCCATCTGAAACGTTCTCAGTGGGAGAATTCAAAAAAATACGTGAAAGCGCATCCGCCTTACCGTTCTTACAACCGGGCCTGAACGTGATATGAAAATTAAAGCGTGAAAAAAACAAAGCCCAGCGAGCCTGGCGTGGCTTTAATCTCTTTGCAGATTTCAAATACTCGAGGTTTCTATGATCAGAATAGATTAGAATGGGATGTAATGCCCCCTCCAATAAGTGTCTCCACTCCTCAAAAGCGGCCTTAATTGCCAGAAGTTCACGGTCACTCACGTCATAATTCCGTTCAGACATAGAGAGTTTTTTAGAAAAAAAAGCCACAGGATGAAGTTGACCAGAGGGGGTTTGTCTCTGAGAAAGGACTGCGCCAACGGCCACTTCTGACGCGTCGACCTCCAAAATATAGGGTTTAGTAGAGTCCGAATGAACAAGTATGGGCGCAGAAGTGAACCGATCCTTTAGTTCATCAAAAGCAGTTTGTGCTTCAGGAGACCAAAAAAAATTCTTTGCAGAACTAGTAAGAGAAGTTATAGGAGCAATTATACGTGAGAAGTCTTTGATAAATTTTCGATAAAAATTAGCGAAACCAATAAATCTCTGTACTGCTCTTCTATTGGTTGGAACCGGCCAGTTGAGAATGGCTGAGATCTTTTGGGTATCCATGGTAAGTCCCCCTGTAGAAATTATGAACCCCAAGAATTCAATGGAGGACTTCTCAAATTCACATTTGTCAAGTTTAGCGTAAAGTCCATGATCACGAAGTCTAGCCAGAGTTTTCCTCACATGTAGACGATGTTCCTCAAGCGAAGAAGAGAAAATTAAAATGTCATCTAAATAGACCACAAGAAAAATGTCGAGGTAGTCACGGAAGATGTCATTTACGAGATGCTGAAAAGTGGCGGGGGCGTTGCATAGGCCAAATGGCATTACGGTGTACTCGAAATGACCATAACGAGACCTGAAAGCGGTTTTCCACTCATCCCCTTTGCGAATACGGACTAGGTTATAGGCTCCCCTGAGATCCAGTTTAGTGAAGATACTGGCTTTACAAAGTCTTTGAAAGAGTTCAGGAATGAGGGGAAGAGGATATCGGTTCTTGATGGTCAATTTGTTGAGCTCACGATAATCTATACAAGGTCTAAGTGAACCATCCTTCTTCTGAACAAAGAATATCCCCGCCCCAGCTGGAGATGTTGAAGGACGAATAAATCCTTTTTCTAGATTTTCATCAATATAATTCTTAAGGACCTTTAATTCAGGCTCAGATAGCGGATAGATACGGCCAAAAGGGATATGAGCTCCGGGCAACAACTCAATTGGGCAGTCATATACCCTATGTGGGGGCAAAGACTGTGCAGCACGTTCATCGAAGACATCAAGGAAGTCTTTATAAGGTTCAGGAACCAAACTTGGCCCAGAAGAAATGCAGAGAGTATCGGCGATGATTTGTGGGAAGTCAATCTCATTGGTAGCCCAGTTGATTGAAGGATTACAAGTCTGTAACCAGGAATACCCCAGAATTAGAGGATAGATGGGAGAAGAAACAATATTAAAGGACACCAATTCTTGATAATGCTGAGTCTTTATTGATACAGGAATGGATTCCAATCTTACAGGGCCCGAGGAGATAGGGGACCCATCAGCAGTTCTAATAAGGAAGGGCTCTTTAACAGACACAAGGGGAATATTATGTAACTTAGCAAGTTCTTGTCCATAAAGTTGTTACAGGCTCCTGAATCAATGAGAATTGGGACCTCAAGATGTCTTCCTGGGAGCTGTAATAGAAAAAGTGGAGTTAACAAAGGCTGTTCCCCCGAAACTGTAGTACTAATGAATACAGATCTATCAGTCTTACTGGCAGGTCGAATGGGACAAGAGCGAAGTAGGTGCCCCTTCTCTCCACAATACAAGCAAAGGTTGAGTCTCCTTCTACGATCCCGTTCCTCTTGAGAGAGAGCAGACCTGAGCAGGCCCAACTGCATAGGCTCAGACTCCCCCTGAGTAGCTGCTGGAACCAATGAGGGGTGTGGTGTGAGAGGGGCTTTAGGGAGCATCCAAGTAGGACCGAAGGCACCAGACCTCTCGAGACGTCTTTCAATGAGACGGCGGTCAATTTGAATAATCAAGTCAATTAATTCCTCCAAAGTTCCGGGAACTCCAACTCTAGCCAATTCGTCCTTAAGGTTGTCATTAAGACCAATGCGGAGTTGGTGTCTTAAGGCTCGATCATTCCACATGGAGTCTGTCGTATATTTACGGAACTCGGCGATGTATTCCTCAGCAGGTCGTCGGCCTTGCCGTAGCCCCCTGAGCGCTGCTTCCGCTGAGGCTGTGCGCTGAGGATCGTCATAAAGCGTAGTCATCATCTGAAAGAAAGCTTGAGAATCATGGAGCAAGGGACTATTCTGGTCAATCAAACGATGCCCCCAGGTCTGTGGTTCACCATCCAATAGTGAAATAACAATGCCAACCTTTGTTTGTTCAGTAGCATAAGTCCGAGGTTGGAGAGTGAACAGCAATTTACAATGGTGAACAAATGCTTGAAATTTGGCTCTGTCGCCTGAAAAGCGTTCAGGTAACGGAACTTTAGGTTCAGGGAAATGTCCATGAGCAACGACTCCAGGAAGTAAATCGGACGAACCCCGACTTGTTGATGGTCCAGGCTGCGAAGGGTCAGAGGAAGTGGCACCACTCTGGATCTGAGATTGGATCTGAAGATAGCCACCTTGCAGATCTTGGACAGCTTGGGTTAATGTGGAGATTTGAGTGACTAGGACATCAAAAGGAGAGGATTCCTCCGTAGGTTCCATGCTGGCGAAGTGATACTGTCACGGTACTCACTGTTAGTTGGAACTTTTAGACGAAGAGAAGCCTCTCCTACACCTCCCACAATGAGGCAGACCCTGAGGGTTGGAACAGGACTGGTCACGTGGAGGAGTGGTAGAAGTGCTGTAACAGGAACACTTCCAGAAATCGAGGTACAGAATCGTCAGGCAAGGCAGAGTCAGGAACAGGCCGAGGTCGGAAAGCAGGCAGCGTAGAATCAATAACCGGAGACAGGCAGATGTCAGCAGAGGAGATTAGAAGCAGGGAATCCGAATAACAGGCAGGGGTCAACAACGAAATATCAGGCAGTAATAAGGCTTAGCGTCACACTAGTAGGCAATGATCACTTCGCAAGGAAGTGCAGGCCTCGGCGTCCTTTTAAGCGCATTGCGCATGCGCCGAAACCGACGCGCGCGCACCGCGCACGCAGACGCACGCGCCACGACGGACGCACGCACGCACGAACGGCTCCAGCGCGACCACAGCGGGGACGACCGCGGCTGCCAGGTCCTAGTGCCTTACACTCATTGATACGGGAACTGAAACATTCTCATATGGTCTCCTTTCGGGAAGCCACGAGAGTTCTGGGTCTGATGACAGCATCTGTAGAGGCCTTGGGCAAAGACTCATTTCCGCCCTCTTCAGGAGAAAATTTTTCGCAAATGGGATTGCTCACCTCTCTCTCTGGACAAGAAGTTTCGGATTTCACTCACCTTAAAAGGAGTTGAATTGGTGGTACAACAAAAGAAGGCTATACCATGGGAAATCCTTCAAAACAAAGTTTGTATCACTGACGACAGATGCGTCTGCCTCAAGATGCGGGGCTCACCTGGGAGCATACATGGTTCAGGGGAAATGGTCCTCATGGGAGAAGAACCATTCTTCAAACTTCAAGGAACTCAAGGATGTCAGATTAGCCCTCATGAAATTCAGCAAACATGTGAAGAAACAACATGTTCTGATTCATTCAGACAATCTGGTGACAGTTTCCTATATCAACAAACAAGGAGGGACCAGGAGTCATTTGTTAATGAAAGAGTGCAGGAAGAATATGGACTGGGTGGAATGGAACCTTCAAATCATCAAAGCAGTCCACATAAAAGGGATAGACAACACTCTAGCGGACTCTCTCAGCAGAGTGTCCATAAAACAAGGCGAATGGAAACTCAACAACCAAGTATTTCAGCAGTTGATAAAGAGATGGGGAGTTCCCGAGATAGACCTAATGGCATTGAGGTCGTACAGGAAACTTCCTCTGTTTTGTTCACTGATGAAGAAAGACAATCTGTCGTTTGTGGATGCAATGTCAATTCCTAGGGACTTCAGTTTGGCCTACATCTTTCCTCCGTTGCCCATGATTCAGAGAGTTCTTCTGAAAATCAAACAAGAGAAATCATCAGTAATTATGATTGCTCCATAATGGCCAAGGAGAGCTTGGTTCTCGGATCTCCTGGTTCTCTCCAAAGGGGATTATTGGAAGTTTCCAATGAGGGAAAATCTTCTCTTTCAAGCACAGATAAATCATCCAGATCCATCCACATTGAATCGGACTGTAACTGGAGAAACCTTTCAAATAAAAGATCTAATTAAATGTGAAACTATAAATGTGATTTACATACTAGAGTGTCCTTGTGGCCTCCAGTACGTGGGGAACAGAAAGTTACGTGAGAGAATAGGTGAACATATAAATAAAATAAGAAAAGGGAATACTAAACACCAAGTATCGAAACATTTTTTGGAAAGACACAACAAAAATACGATAGGTTTAAAATGGGTAGGTATCGAGAGGGTTAATAAGGACTGAAGAGGAGGAAACTTGGTTAATAAGACCCTCCAAAGAGAAAGTTGGTGGATACATAGGATGAAATCGCTAAATCCATAAGTTCTTAATGTTGACTTTAATCTGAGAGCGTTTTTAGAATAACTCTTTACAGAATGTGTTTTAAATGTTGAGGTTTACATATATCATGCTGATGAGATCATTTTGTGAATATTTATAACATGTTGCAACATAACTTTGTAATATAATCATTCCTGTAGCAATTGTATCTTTTTAGCAACAGTATCGCTTTTATCTGTATATGGAAAGTAGCATTTTATGAGAAGGGTTTGTTCTTGATCCCTGTGTAAATACCTAAGAGACTCCGAGACAAATTGTTCAAGATAAATAAAGTTACTTAAAAAAAAAAACTGGCTGAGGGAACACAGAGATAAAACAGTGCAAAGTAGATGGAGACATCATCGCTCAAGGAAGAAGCCTTTCAGGCGAAATGCGTTAGCATGACCACGCTTGTGAGTTGCAGAAGCACCCTTTGGCAAGACGGATTGAGCTCTGAGGGACACCGAGGAGCCATAGCAACATTGGGGACTTACACTGAAACTTTTTATGCGATTTATCAAGAACTCGTTTGTGAGTGTGTTTTATTAATTATATATTAAAAAGTTTTTAAGCGTTTCTGCACACGCTGTTTTTCTCTTCACCCAAGTAAAGAAGGAAGAGTTCAAGTACGGAAAGGAGCTCACATTTATTTATGCCTATTTCAACTCACGTCTTGTGAGTATTCTATACCACTGGAGACATTAGGAATTCAGCGGTTTGATGCTATTTTCCCTTTTACCCATTCACAAGTTACGTGTCTAAAGAAGTTTTGCATTTGGGGACTTCGGACAATTGGAGTATGTGTTAAATGTAACCACACTATAAATAGGCAACACGTATAGATATTGAGGTCTGTGTAACACGTGCATGCCAGAGGTTAATTGAGAGGTGTGGAGTGTTTTTTCATAAGGTGTTAATTAATTAAGGCACTTAACTCACAAAGGGTGAGATACTTTTACACTGAGATACTACACTATATAATCTTTTCTGTTTTCCCCGTCCTCGTGAAACTTTGTTTCTGGAGGAACACAGCAATCCGGTTTTAAAGAAAATAATTTTGATCAGGCAGAGGAGAGCCTAAGATTTGCTGGACTTTGGGGATACCTAATCTTCCTGGGACTGAGCTTGGAGATTGAGAGGGAATTGTTGACAAATCAAGGCTTGTCCCAAGAGGCAGTAGAAACCTTGAATTATCCAGAAAACCTTCCACAACAAGTGTATAGGAGAGTCTGGAAAATCTTTTCTTCTTGGTGTTCCAAGAAAAAAATTGTGCCAAAAAGCTGTCCCATATCAGGAATTCTTCAGTTCCTTCAGGAAGGAATCTCTAAAGGACTACAACCTAACACTCTAAAAGTTCATATTTCAGCCTTATCTTATTTTATGTAAAAAAGTGTGGCTGCGGATCCGTTAGTTAAACGATTCCTAAAGGCTGTTTCTAAAATTATACCAAAGATCCATTCTGTTGTACCTCCTTGGGATTTAAATTTGGTTTTATCTCTCTTATTTGAGAATCCATTTGAACCTTTGCAACAAGTATCGTTAAAATATTTGCCTTGGAAGACATCTTTCCTCGTAGCCATTACATCAGCAAGGAGAATTGGAGAATTACAAGCGTTATTTGCAAATCCTCCCTATACTACATTTTTTCTCATAAAGTAGTAATGAGGACTCTGCCGTATTTTACTCCAAAAGTTCCTACAGCTACAAACATCAATTCCCAGATAATATTACCAGCATTCTGTGTTTCCTGAGAATTCTAATGAAAAGAAGCTCAGTGCTTTAGATGTACACAGTTGTTTGTCAGAATACATCGAGAAGACAAAAAATATTAGATCCATAGATCATTTGTTCGTTTTGTTTTTGGAAAAGAGGAAAGGTGAAAAAGCCGCAAAATCTACCATTGCTTCTTGGATAAAGAATACAATATCCTTGGCCTATTCATCTTTGGGAAAAAAAAAACCCAACTCAGTTAAGGGCTCATTCTACCAGAGCCGTTGGGCGGAGAGATCATCTGTCAATATCAATGAGATATGCAGAGCAGCATCCTGGAGCAGTGTTCACACATTCGTCACACACTACAAGTTAGACAACGCAGCTTCTCAACGTGCATCCTTCAGCAGCAGAATTCTGGAAGCAGCTCTTCACTCCTCATAATTATGTTGAAATCCCCCCCCTATTTATCTTGCTAAGTCCGATAGGTATGTACTGCCTGGAAAACTGAAATTTTCTTTTTCTTGAGTCCGTAAGGCAGCACAATTACTCCCGCCCTATTAAAAATTATTGCATCAAGTGTGTTGGTGTGTTTGTTCTTCCTAGTTTGTTAAGATTGAAAATTAACACTGATGGGGAGGATGAAGGTGGTGTATTATAGGGTGTTTAATTGGATGTGTATTATAGGGTGTTAAATTGGATGTTGATATTTTCTGTCCTGCCAGGGGATTGGTCCAGAGCTTACCCCATAGGTATGTGCTGCCTTACAGACTCAAGAAAAAGAAAATTTCAAGTAAGACAAATTTTCAGTATTTCATCAGATTTATTATACCCCGATGCAGCAAAAAGCCTGAATCTGAAAATCCGCCGTCTCAAACCCATCGAGGTCCTGTATAAGTGAATGGGAGAGGCACCTACCTCAGATTGAAGTTATCGGGGGGCTTTTGCCGGAAAATCTAAAATTTATGGGGGTTTTTGGCAAAAACTCAAAAACATAGAGCAATTTGGGGAAAAAAGGCTAAAAAATTTTAGCAGTTTGGGAAATGGAAAAAATTTAGCAATTCGGGTTTTTCGCTAGATTTTATTGAGTTTTTCCGCTATCCAATTTAATCAAGTTTTTTTTTATTAATAAATAAGCTAAAATAGGGCATGTGAGTTTGGTCATTGTTTTTTTTAATAAAATAGGAGATAAATTCAGATTTTAAATAACACCCTTAGAATCTTAGTTTATGGTATTCTCAAATTATACTAGCAGGAAGGTAAATGTTTTACCAACCTTTTTTTTTTATGTAGTCACCAGGAGGGTTTGGCCACCTATACGTTTAGCCTGATTTACAGTTGGTAGGGATAATATTTACCATTTCAGTTTAAAGCATTTCCCTGGCACTTCAATAACTGGAGAAGCCACCACATGGGGAGGCACATTTATCAAAGGTAAAATTTCAAATTCAGTTTTTTTAAACTCCCATAAATTCTAAATTCGACCAATAGAAATCTATTATTAAAATAAAAATTTTTAAAGTCGGACTAATTGAATCGACCTGAAAACTCAAATCGAATTTGATTCGAATTATAAAAACTCGATTTGAATTTAAAAAACTGGATGTCAGGTGGGCTGCAAACATCACCAAACTGATCCCTGGACCTCTCCCATTGACTTATGCAGTAATTCGGCAGGTTTTAGGTGGCGAATAATTCTAGTTCTTAAAGGGCCAGAGTATGATAAATCTCGATATTCGAGTTTGAATTAAAACTCAAATTGAGTTTGGATAATTCACAATTCGAAATTGAGAGAATTGAGAGAAAATAAAAATTCTAATTTGAATAAAAGTTAGAAAACAAATGTTCACTTTGACCCTTAATAAATCTGCCCCGTAGTGTTGCTTTATTTCCCACTAGCTGTAAGAGGTGGTGTGCATAGGGCCTACTGAGGTAAGTGCTAGAAAGTTTTGCAATAGCTCACTGTAGGAGTGAGAAACAGAATCAGGGTAGCTAGTTGAGCAGTCAGAGGCTCCAATGAGGAGACCAGGAAGGGTTAGTACCCTGTGCTGTCACCCGTTAGTATAGGGACTCAAGCTGTCAGGCTCAGGAACAAGGTTGGACTGGGGGGCCCGGGTCCACCAGGGCAACTGTCTCAGGGACCCCCTCCAGGCCCCCTGCTGCCCCCAATCATTGTTTACCCCACTGAACACCTCACCCCCACACATGCACATACTGTGACCGGCTCGGTGGCAGGAAAAGGATGCGTGCAGGGATCGGGTCTGGGCCGGCCCATGAGAGCTTACCGGGTTTTTTCACGGTTTCCCATCGGCCCAGTCCGACCCTGCTCAGGAATAGGAGGTTCTGGAAGTGATACGCAACAGTGAGTATCACTGATCGGAGATAATGAAAGCAGGCATTTTTGGGCTGACCTCACCATGTAGCTGCACTCAAGCAGAAGTTGTACTTTTCAGATAAACTGAGCTGCGGAAGGGAGCAGATTTGCTTCTCTCAACCTGCAGAAAAAAAGCAGGCAGAGCAGTGGAGCCAATGCTCAGTGTGCCCTTGGCCTAAAGGTCACTATATTATACGTATTTTTTAGATCTCTCTGAAGCTTTCGACCACCCACTCCTCCTACACATATTGTACTCAGTCGGCATTCGTGACACTGCTCTTTCATGGCTTAAGTCTTATCTTTCTGATTGTACCTTTAAAGTTGCTTCCTCTAACTCTACCACCACCTCGTTCCTTCTCACTGTTGGAGTTTCTACTCCTCACACTGTAACCCTTGTTTGTTAATTTATTGTAGGTATGCACCAAATCCAAGATTTGGTTCCGTATTTGGCCATGATTCGGCCCTTTTCAGCAGGACATTAAAATTCTGTGACTTTTCGTCACAAAATAAGGAAGTAAAAAAATTTACTCTCAGTTCAGTATTCTTACAGAAAGGATTCAGGGTTTCGGCTGAATCCAAAATAGTGGGTTTGGTACATGCCTAAATTATTGTAAGAGCCCTGTCTGCTTTTGTTAAATGCTACGTAACTTGCTGGTGCTATATAAATACAGTAAATAAATGATAATGATTAATTCTACTTAAACTTGTGGACCTTTTTCTTGGGAAAAAATCATCAAATGTAAATATGTGGCCTTTCAAACCACCGCCAAAACCCTTTTCTTTATTCACACAACTTTCCTTCTCACATGTTAATGCATTGCAAATGTCTATTCTCCTCAAATTTATGTACCTTCACACTGCTCATACTCCTGCTAAGTAAACTTTTAGAGACCATGCAGTGAACACTAATTATATTTTATTTGGAAGTACAGCTACCCCCCAGTACCCAAATCACCTTGTTTAAAGTGAACATTCGGGTGGCATGGAACAAGGTCAGCCATCAGGGTGGGACAGGGGGGGAGAGTTGTAGGGGGTCCCGAGGCTAAGGGGGCCCCCCATCTTTCTGAGAGCTGCTGACTTCGGGTATGGACGTTTAAGGGGCCCAGGCCACCAATTTTTTTTTCTCATGTGGGGTCCTAGCCACCAATATTTTTTAATGGGGGGGCCCTGGCCACAAATGTTTTTTTATGGGGGGCCCTGACCACCAATATCTTTTTATTTTTTATTAACATGTGGGAACCCTAGCCACCAATATTTTTTTTGTTTTTTTTACTGTGCGGTGGGGGGCGGACCTGTGGGGTGGGGAGGGCGGACCTGTAGGTGGGGCTTGCGGTGGGCCCAGGAAATGTTGTCGTATGGGGCCCTGTGATTTCTGATGGCGGCCCTGCTGGCTGGAACTGCCAAATCTTAAATGCTACCCAAGCGGTCCAATAAGTACTCCAACAACTATATATTTTCCCCAACCCAATTTGGGAACATCTAGAAAATACTTGTTACAGGCAATGCACCCCATTTACATCCAGAATCCCTCAGCATATTCAAACAGAATATTGTGAACTCAGCTGCGCTGGCTGCCCTACATAAACCTGCCTCTACTATGTGGGATAACCATAAATTCTCTCCAGGCCTTAGTCCTGCTTTTTTCAAATGGCTGATTACTACTGACTACACAACTATATTAAAAATCCAATATATGGTCGGTCAAATCCCAAGATTTGGTGCATCCCTACTCCTTTTTTTTATAACTAAACTGAATGGAATAAATTAATTTAATAAACCAACACGCAATTGTCTGACTTTTGGTAAAAGCATAATTGATTTTGACAAAGGGCATTATATCAGACACACTGCAATAAGATTTATGTGGATTTCAAAATTGCATTAGGTTATCTCACAACATATTTTTAATATTTTTTTGCTAGGGAAAGAGACAGACGCTAGCGGTCATTCACACAGGCGAATATACGCTCTGGCGAATGGACGTTACTCAGCAAATTCACTAAGGTGCGGATTTTACTGAACGTTACCCTCTTTCACCCAACTTGCCTTCGCCAGCTCAGACCAGGCGAAGTGCATTGTTGTGCATAGATCTTCCTCTGTTACTTACATCATATTTTTAGTGGACAAAGTTTCTAAGTCCCAAAAATCTCGTCTCTTCCTTTTTCCAGAGTGATAGCCTGCAAAAGTCCTTCAATTTTTTTAGGGTAACCAGTTCCCCCATACAATTTCTAACATTTGGAACATAACTATACAGTGGGCTCATGTGTAGGGCATTATAACAACTCTATTTTATTTATTTAGGTTCCCTGGACTTATGTATTTTAACATATACATCCATTCAACTTTATAATTCCCCGCCATATACAAATTAGCCTTCACTTTGACTTGCTTGCATTGCCAAAGTAACGCTAGTGAAAATTCGACATCGTTCTGCGCCCTGGATGCAACTTTGTATTTTAGTAAATGAGCGTTGTCTGAGCAGATTTTCACCTGGCGAAGCATTGCGATGGCTGCAACGCCGTCAATGGCGAATTTTCGCCGCTTAGTAAATTTAATGCCAAAACGAAATCACAGCACCATCCAACCTGCTACAAACTCTGATCAAATCAAGTTTTTTACCCTTATTCATTATTACAGTTTCCCGAAAATTAGCCTTGCGGGAAAAAATCGTATTTTCGAGCTTTTTTCATACAATTTTCGCAAATTCAGCGATTTTTTCTGAATTGTCAACCGAAAACTCTGAAAACTTCAGGGTATTGCACGAAACCCAGCGCACATAAATTCCGAAAAATTTGTGATTTTTTTAAAAGTCTGATTTTATATAAAAAATCACAACTTTTTCGTGATTTTTGCATTCGGAGTTTAGTAAATAACCCCCTATATGTTCTACAAGCCATACAATGCCAAGTTCCTACCTCCTTCTATATAGAAACTCAGAAGGCAGTCACAAAATTCCTGGGGGGATGGAAATTTAGCATTAAATTATGTATAAAGAAATGAGATAAGACATAAGCAGAGCAACCAAGACCAAATACTAATAAGGGGGAATGTAAAATATGTCACTATTTTTGCAGTGAATAAATGTTCACATTGCAAGCAATTTTGCCTTTGTGCAAATGTAACAGACATTCCGCAAATCCCTTTGCCCCTCACACAACAGTAGGATAGCGATTGTGAATTTAATAGTGTTGTTACATTTGCTCCAAAAGTTTACGCCACCTTCAAGCACATCTTAAAATTATGCAATTAAGATTTGTAATGCAATAAAAGTCTAACGAAGAATATTACATTGCGACATGGACATTTTTATTCTTATTTGTGCACAAACTTGTTCTCTTTGCAATTTCCTCCTTAATCTATTAATTACTTTATTAAACAGGCCAGAAAACACTTTTACAATTACTGTACAAAAATGTGCTAAAAAGGTACTCCAAAAAAGTTAAATATAACAGCATCCCTGTATCTTAAACATATTAATGAGAGTTTAATTATGTAAAAATTGCATATCTACAAAACTACAAAAAACAAATGACTGTTTTTTTAATGGCAAAATAATAAAATCTTAAGGGGTTAAATGTTTGCATTTTTGCACAGCATACATCAGTTTGTATGTGGTTTCCAGTGTGCAGCATGCAAGTTCTGCAATGTCCTTTCACACTTCAGGATGTGGTAAAATGAGTAGTTAGAACTACGCAAATGAACTTTTCTAAGTATTTTTATTTATTTTTATTTAGCCCATTCTAGACATTTGTCAAAAGCAATGTAAGCATGATTATTATTAAATGTAGTATGTTATAGGCATCTTCCCTGAAGGAATTGGGAATCAACTAATAAAGCACTGCGTATCTTGACAGCGCTATATAAATAAATGATGATAACCTAATCTGAACTCTAACTTGCATATCCAAATTAATGTACAGATGGGAGGGAAATCAGTGTGTGCAAAAACAATTCCCAATTTCTTTAATCGTGTGACCTAAAGTCATGTGGTTTTAAGGCTTCGGCTTTGGTTCAGCAAGGAATTTAGCTAAACCTGAATCCTGCTGAAAAGGCCCAGAAATGGTCAAATTCAGGATTCGTGAATCCCTAGTTATAAATAAACTCTCACCTTTTCGTTTGGTCTTATTTTGTATCGGTTTTGGATTATGATTCTCAGGGCCGGGCCGAGTCGGCCTAGGCGACCCAGCTGACCATGCCACCCTCTACTCTTGCATGCACACAATCGAGCATGTGCATGCGTGGACGAGTGCACGCGCCGAAGAAGCATTTGTGCGCACACGCATGCGAACCCGGAAAGTAGGAAATGCTGCTGAAGGTGAAAGAATCAAGGGACCAAATAAGGGGAAGGAGGCAGAAGAGATACTGTCCCCTCCAACTTTGCGCCTATTCTACATCTTTCTAGCCTACAACTGCTCTCTAGTTGTCAGGACACCAGCAACCAGAAACCCTTTAGGGGAAATGCAATAACATTTGCAAAGAGCAAAACTTTGCGAATAAAAATTCACATATCGCAATGTAATTTTCTTCGTCAGGATTTTATTGCATTGCGAATCTTAATTGTGCACTGCAAACCTTTAATACCTGCTCTGGAGTTTCATTAAATATTTTCACGCAAAAAACGGTTTGCGATAGCAAAATTTTATTACATACACTGTGCACAATAAAATGCAAAATCACTATCCTACTGTCGCATGAGGGCCAAAGTGTTCAGAAATGCAACATTTTTTAACTTTGCAAACATTTATTTGCATTGCGAACTAAGACCAATATTACATTCCCCCCTTTGAGTGTTAGGATTTAATCTGATTGTTATTTGTATTTCTAGTACTCGGATTTGTATTCAGTTCTTCTAATATTTATCCTCCACTCTGGCTTCCCCACTGTTACCCTATTGCTAATGTAATAATAGCCCTTGCAACCAGAACTCTGTTCAGTTCCAAGTAAAGGTATACAGCTGCAAAACAAACTGTGCAAACTATGATTTACTAACCTAGCTAAGTGCAAATGACTAACTTAAAGGAGAAGGAATTCCCTGGGCACAAAAAGCCTCCCCCTCCCCTGTGTTACCCCCTCCCTCCTCCCCCCTGGCCTACCTGTCCCGCCGGGCAAATGCCCCTTACTTGTTACTCACCCCTCTGCGCAGGTCCTGTCCACGGAGCTCACAGGCGCCATCTTCTCCCAAGCGGTCTTCTTCCTGCTTTGATCGGATCTACTGCGCATGCGCCAAAAGTCACAAAGTTTTCCGACATTCGTGACATTCGGGCATGCGCAGTAGATCCATACCGTTAAATGCTCCTACTGCGCATGCGCCAGAAGATGCCGCTTAATCCAGGAAGAAGACCGCTTGGGAGAAGATGGCGCCTGTGAGCTCCGTGGACAGGACCTGCACAGAGAGGTAACAAGTTAGGGGCATTTGCCCGGGGGGGCAGGTAGGCCAGGGTGGAGGAGGGGGGGCAACACAGGGGAGGGGGAGGGATTTTTGCGCCCAGGGGGTTTCCTTCTCCTTTAATGCAGAATTATTTTGATCATGTTTTTGTAGAAAAATTAAAGCAAAAATGTAATTGGTTGTTATGGGTGACCTCAGTGTAGCAACTTTGCACATATTTATTATTGCTGTCAACTGGGGGCACTGAAAACATATTTTAGAAAATTATAGAAAAACACCTTATGGGAAATTATAGAAAAACACCTTATGGAAAAGCAGATGCATTATATCATGTCTGGTATTTAAACCATATAGAATGCAAGCATGGGAGACAAAAATCCAGTAAACTTCACATAAATTTCAATGGTACAAAAGTAATAGCAGCATATTGAATCTTTTTCCTCCATACTCTATATGGTTTGACTACCAGACATGGTATTACTTATCTGGTCTAATGGCACTGTTTCCTTCATGTATTATAATATATTATTCTTTTTCTATTTTTATTTGATTTTGCTTTGCTGTTTTATATATCCAAGTGCATGCCATGTTTTTATAATTGTTGTGTAAGGGGGCACCGGGTAACTCATACAGGACCAGATTCAATTCAGTGAGGAAGGGTTTATCACGTGAAAACTCATGAACGAGATTCAATTTGATATGCAATTCAATTATATAAAACTTATCTTATTGTTTATAATGTGAAAACTCTAAAAAAAAATTCTCCTCGAATTGAATATTGTCCATGAGTTTTTACGTGATAAACCATGAATTGGTTTACATTCCAGTACTGTACATGCTATACAAATCAAGTGTAAATAACAGTTTAAAATGTTAAAGGGGCAGTCCTGCACCTGAGCGCACATTTACTAAAGAGCGAATTGTGTTTTTCTGATGAATTCCCGCTATAAAGGCAATTCATAGCCACATTGCCTATTTGCTAAAAGACAAGCAACATACTTCACTAACAAATTAGCTTGTCGCTGGAGAACTTTCACTGCGTTTCGCCAGACGAATTTTCACTCAGGCAAACAAACGTAATTCTGTAAATCTATCAAAGTGTGAAAATTTCAGTTTGTTATTCTTTTCACCAAAATCTATTTCACCAGATTTTGACTGGTGAAATAATACAATGCTCATCCTCAACATTATTATGTCAATAACATCATATCCTGGATTCCAAAAAAAGTCATAAGCAAATGTCAAAACAGTGACGTTTTTTTTTTCATATTTAGGTGTATATTTATCAAAAAGTGACGTTAGAGATCGCCACAGTCCTCTAGAGTGAAATTCCACCACTCTCTATTAATTTCTATTGGATTTTTAAAAGAGTATTTATCAATGGGTGAAAGTGAAAGTTTATCCTTTGATACATACGCCTTTCAAAATCCCATAGAAATGAATGGAGAGTGGCGGAATTTCACTCTAGAGGACTGTGGCGATCTCTTACTTTTGGATAAATATACCCCTTAAAGTGTGATTATGTTTACATGTTGTTTAACTTATCTTATTTATACTTTTTTAACATTTGAAACTCATGCCACATTTGTTTTAGGGTGGGCTCATGGCCTAGGACAATAGAGGATCTCTGTCTACATTTTGCTTTCTTGGATATTTTTAATAAAAAGTGGCCACTTCCAGCAATTTCACCAACATCACTAAATATATACATATGACCTTTATATACCCACTGAATTTAAATTGACATAAGTGTAAGTTAACAAAGTTTCACTAGGAAGAAATCAACACTAGAGAAAATTCATTATGCACCAACGAATCATCGCTGCCGAAAGTATGACAACGTTCTTTTGCCGAGACGTAATTGCACATTCTAATGAACATACGTATTCATCATAAAATAACATCTGACGTAGTTGTGCAAAGTCTGGCAGAGAAGTGAAAATTCGCAGGTAAGTAAATGTGCCCCCTGGTTGGAGTGAACGAGCATCCATCTGGCACATAGCCTTTAAGTAGTGACTGCAAATGCAGTGTCCAAAGTGCAACTGGAAACTTTTTGCCATGTTGTTTTACCCATAAGATAGCATTTTCCCTGTAGTGCCAGCTTTTTTGCGTGTGCAATTGATTCGGGACAAATGCCTCTAATAAGCTTGTGTGTTTTTACCAATTGGATGTAATGGTGCTCAAAATTGTCAGGATGGCGTCATTTCCAGTGATCCCTGTCAAATGATTTTAACAATATTCATTAGGTGCATGTGTTCTTCCCGTATTGACCCTGCAATAACCACCGCATTCAGGGTTTGTGGTAGCTCCAGGGTTTTAGGAAGACTGGGCAGGCACCATTGCGCTTGGTGCAAAAGTGTAAGGAACATGCTTTGTATCTTCAATGAAGTGAGTAAATTATATTATACTGATTATATTGCAATTGGGTTCATAAACTAACTCTAATGTCATTGCAATATACTTATATAGAAATGATAATATGTTGCATTTCGTGACTAAATGCCATTATGATACATTCTTGTTAACTTTTGTGCATATACCTACAGGGTTATAATAAAATCTTGATATAACTATTTATATAATAAGTGTGAATACCATCACAGTGGCACAAATAGGTAACAGAGTTCTCATAACTGTGTAGGTGATTGATACCTGATGAAATGGAACCAAAAACCACTAAAAAGAGAACATTTTCTTACCACAGTCTGTAGAACTGAAGCATATTTTACTTCCTTTTTCTTTATAGTCTTTGCAATTAAAGGAATAGTAACACCAAAAAATTAAAGCGGTTTAAAGTAATTAACATATAATATAATGTTAACATGCAGTAGTAAATGAGGTGTGGTTGCTTCAGAAAAACTACTATAGTTTATATAAACAAACTGCTGTGTAGCCATGGGGGCAGATATTCAAACTGGAAAAAAGGAGAAAAGGCACAGGTTACAATAGCACATAACAGATAAGCCATGTCCAATTAAATGATGTTTTATGTGTTATATGTTACTTAAAGCAAGGATGCCCAACCTACAAAGCTGTGCATGAATGGATGGAGGGAGAATGAAGTCTCCACTGGAAAAAAATTCCTTCCTGGCTCCAAATTGGAAATCAGGCTGGTTCTGGGACCAACATTATACGACTTCTATATAAGTATTAAAATCACTTGCCTTGCACTCTCTGGCTTACTCAAATCCATCTAAACCTTATTTTAAACTAATATAACTGTCAGTGCAACAACCTATTGGTGAGTTGAAGGCAAACAGGAAGAAATAATATTGAGAACTTAAAGACCCACGAGGCTTTTTTACAATCTTAACCTTCCCTAGGGCGCTTCTTGGGGGCACCATTTAAAAATAATGATTGAATACTACCCTCCACTACTGCCATCCTTTCTGAAAGTTTCTGAATGGGGGGCAGCCCATGAGTGAGCAAGCATTTCCAGTGGCAGGGAGGACTGTTATGGCGATCGAGCGAGCATGAGCGGGTGGAGGAAAATGGTACTTTTCTTTACCAGTACATCTTGGCCTAGCCCTGCTGAACTCCCCCATATCCCCCATACCCTTTATTAGCTTAGGTACAGCTCCCTTGATTTTCAATTTCTATTTGTTTACTGTGAAAGTAAGTGGTAAGTAGAGTATGAGGTCTTACCAGTTCTTTACAGAACAGAAAACTCTATAGAAACAAAAAGTTATTACAAAATGTAAGTTCTATGTTGTTAAGCAGCTTGGGCTAAGGGTGTGTGTGTGTTCATTTTAGGCCTAGAATAGTATTGTTATAAATGCAATGCCCAGATAACACCTTTAGGAGGATTTCCTTTCCTTCTTGTTAGAAAAAATAGCAAGGGATGCAAGGGACTCAGATATTCCTTTGTGCTATAATGCATAATGTTTTCAATATGGTAGGCTTGTGACCTACTTATCTAGCAGAAATTGTCAGCTATATCAATGAAGTGGTTAAGCGGTGACATTTATAGAATATATCTAAGGTTTCAATCAAACCAAATGCATACCACATTTTTCATATATGGAATATGAGGAAACCATACTCGAAGTTATGCCATAAACTTTAGTAAAAATTAAGCATTACACTGCATGTTTTCCTTAGTTTTCCTTAGTTTTACAATGATCCAATTTGAAGCAAACACAATTGGCAGGATCAAAACAGTTAACATATGTTGATGAGCTGTGGACACTTAACGGGAAGAGACTGCTCCATGAACGATTGGCTCAGTAGTGTATCGAAGATTTGAGGACAAGCTTGGAGGGAAGTACTGAGATGAGAAATCATCTGGTCCCTAGGGTTCGAAAGTAACTAATTCTTCTACTATGCAGGGAGTAGTTAATATGCTTTCAGATTACAAATGAACTTGACCTAGAGGTTTTTCAGTGTCTTCATGCTTACAAAATAGCAAGCCAACGTAACCAAAACCCTAGGGCAGGGGTCCCCAACCTTTTTTCACCCGTGAGCAACATTCAGATGTAAAAAGAGTTGGGGAGCAACACAAGCATGAAATATGTTCCTAGGTGGTGCCATATAAGGGTTGTGATTGACTATTGGTAGCCCCTATGTGGACTGGCAACCTACAGAAGCCTCTGTTTGGCAGTACACCTGGTTTTTATGCAACTAAAACTTGCCTCCAAGCCTGGAATTCAAAAATAATCACCTGCTTTGAGGCCACTGGGAGCAACATCCAAGGGGTTGGGGAGCTACTGGTTGGGGAACACTGCCCTAGGGCCATGAGAGAATTGATTTATAGTCTGCCTGGGTAAACTGCCCTCCTTTACCACAGCATTAAATGATCCAGCCATTTGGAAACCCAAAAATACAAGGTGTTGGTTGACAAGAACCTACTATACTACTACTGTAAAATTCAGACACAAATTCCTAACTAAATGTATGCAGGTTTACAAAATATAGCTTCAGCCAATATATACTACGCAGCAGCCATGAGCAGAAAATGTCTTGTTGCAAAACTCAAGCTTTTCAGATGATATTACTAGACCTTTAAAATAAAGCTGGCAAAGTCATAGGAGAGATGCAGTTCAATTGACTATAAAGCATAGCATAAAATTAAAGTACCATTCTTGATTTGACTGAAAACCAGAAAACAATGTTGTACAAGTGAGGTCTTTGCAGCTTTCAGAGCTAAACCAACAACAGAAAAGTTGACTTGCACAGACCAAAAAAAATCATTGTTAATGTACCTAAGATTAAATGATGAAATACAGTTATGGGATCCTGAAAGCTACTAATTACGAGAAGGCCATCTTCAATAGACTCAGCTTTAATCAAATAATTCAAATTTTAAAAATGTAATAATAAAACAGTACCTTGTACTTGATCCAAACAAGATACAATTAATCCTTACTGAAAACAAAACAATCCTGTTGGGTTTAATTAATGTTTACATGATATTTAAGTAGACTTAACGTATGGAGATCCAAAATATGGAAAGACCCCTTATCTGGAAAACCACAGGTCCTGAGAATTCTTTATAACAGGTCCCATATCTGTTATCGAAAATACTCCACATACAACCTATCAAAGTCATGTAGAAGTCAGTGGCAGAGGTCCCTTGAACCATTTGAAGGTATTTTGAGCCTTCACGATTTCCGTGGTTTTTTTTGGTGGTTTGCGCTCGAAAACTCGATCAATTAGAGTATTTGAGTTCCCCCCCCCCCAATTGCATTAATTCGAGTTTTTCACATTCGGTTTTTTTCATAAATAAGCAAATATTAGATTTGTGAGATTATTTGAGGTAGAAGAAACCTCACAAACGCGACCTTTGATAAATAACCCCCTTAATGTCTAAGTTACTTTGCAAGATTTCAGGACACACATTGTCTGTATTTTAGCCTGGTGTTTTCTATAAGCCCGCTGACAAAAATGCTCACGCAAAAAAACCATAGTAGATAAAAAGAATTGCCCCACCTTTATTAAGCAGTGACATAAATGACATTTGAGTAGGTTGGCTTGTTCTCCATTAAGTTTTTGTGCTGGAAATACTGCTAAGACAAGGTAGCAGTGTATACAGACACAGAGAGGCACAACCCTTCACACTCCACTCTAGGAACGCAAAAAATTAAATGCAGGGAGTGATGGCATGCCATGAAAGCAAGGTTTAAAGTGCTAACATCATGGCACTTTGCACCTTGCTTCATGTTCATGTTTAAAGTGCTAACAACATGGCACTTTGCACCTTGCTTCATGTTGTAAATCAAAGAATGGCAAGGCAATTTACAATGCCTGCTACTGGCACTGGCTTAGCAGTAATCATTTGTCGTTGGTACAAAGTACTGATATCCAAATGAGTATATCAGTAGATGAATTTGTGATGAGACCATAAACCTCACACTTCATATATGTAATTTGTTGAATAATTGTGTTGCTTCTTCCACTGGAAAAAATGACTCACTAAATGACTGCTAAAAAATGTTATAACAGGTACATTCCACTGTATGACTAGCATACAATGAGGAAGCAGAATGAAGAGGCCTCCCACTGAAACATAGAAAGCACAAGTGAGTGGAAAAAAATGGCAAATAAACCATCAAGTCAGATGATCATGGAAATATTCATAAATCATATGCTAGTGCTGCAAAACCTTAGAAATAAAAACTTTCAGTAATGATCTGGAATCCCGTGGTAATGTTGGCTCTGATTATTATGCCTTGGTCATACAAAGTTTTGGCGCCGCTACTCTCAGCCTGAGGTTTTTTCGCAGACTGAGAGAAGTCGATCTGCACCGTGCTCAAGCTTTGTTTTTCTGTGCTGAAATGTACAGCTGCAGGCACATGCACTGGAGCGGAGCTCTCCCAGCTTTCCCAGGCATTAAGTAGATCTGCATCTGTAAGTCCTGCCTGCAGGTTATCTGATTTTTTTTTAACCCAACCCACTGCAGGATATTGGGGTGATGCCAAAATGTTAGACACCCCCATTGGTCTTTAATACGGGGTCTTTTAGTCCAACACCAAATCCTTGGCTTTTCCACCTGGTACAGAGTCACTGCATGAACTAAAGAAGCTCTTCCAGCCATCCAAGTTATTTTTTTATTGCTAGTTTTTCCTGAAAGTAAATTTTAATGTCATAAGAAGTAGTGCAGAGGAACTCTTCTTGGGAGAATTGTAGTAAAAGAAACATAAGGTGGGGGTATTTGTTAAAACTCGCAACCACGGTTTGGGTTAATTTACTGAAAAATTCAAATGAAAATTGTACTTTCGGGAAAAGTCTCTACGAAATGCTGCTGATTTGAACACAAGTAATAGATTAATTTAAAAATGCTAAATATCTTGCTTATTGTACAGGATGGGATGATGTATTCAGAAAGCTCCAAAATATTATATTTCCATAATAGTCCTATTTAAACCAACTATCCTTTCTTTACTGTATTCTGTTTTTGTCCAGCTGGAGAAAGCAGGCAGAAGAAGAGCAAAGAGTAGCCAAAGAAAAAAAGAAGAATTAAATTGCTATAATACTTTTCTAGGTAAACTTTCCGTCATTTGTTCACAATGTACAAAATTAACTTCTCCTTAAAAAAACATTTGTACAGGCTGTTCAGTAATTTTATATGATTATTGGGCAAGTCCCTTTTTGCAAATGCTCTGAATGCATTTAAGTGCAGAAGTGCAAAAGAGCAACATTATTTCCAATTCCTCACTTAAAGTGATACTGACACTAAAAATCTTCTTTTCAAAATATTAATCTACATTTGGGGGCACATTTACTTAGCTCGAGTGAAGGAATAGAATAAAAAAACTTCGAAATTCGAATGTTTTTTTTGGCTACTTCGACCATCGAATTGGCTACTTCGACCTTCGACTACCAATTTGAATTGAACGATTCGAACTAAAAATCATTCCACTATTCGACCATTCGATAGTCGAAGTACTGTCTCTTTAAAAAAAACTTTGACCCCCTACTTCGCCACCTAAAATCTACCGAACCTCAATGTAAGCCTATGGGGAAGGTCCCCATAGGCTTTCTAAGCTTTTTTGGTCGTAGAAAAATCATTTGATCAATGGATTCAAATCCGTAAATCCTTCGACTACGATATTCGAAATCAAAGGATTTAACTTCGACAGTCGAATATCGAGGGATTATTAACCCTCGATATTCAACCCTATGTAAATCTGCCCCTAAAAGTTACCTGTAGGTCATGTTAGTCGTTTTGCACTGATAGCTCTGCTTCTGAAAGTAATTGTCAATTGAAGTTCCTAAACCTGACTGTTTTTCCAACCTGACTGTCCCTTCATAACCTGTCAGTTAGAGTTTCTAAAGCTAACAGACTCCTGCTGCACAAATATGGCAGCCCAGGAACATGGGGGTAAGAAAGGTAATGTGAAAGCATCATACATATATTTTTATGGCAAAATTATAAAAAGCATTCGAAGATAATGTTTAGATAATAAAAAAGGTTATTTTCTGATTTATTTTCAGTATCTCTTTAACCTTAAAAATCCTAATGAGTGTTTTTATCTGAACCAGATTTGTTCCCTTTGTTGCCACTGGCACTATTTATTGACATGTTATTTTTCAGATTAGAGCTCCGTATTAGATATATTGTATTTAGTAGGGATAGTATTGATATGCATTATAAAATTGCAAATAAAATGTGGCACAGAAGGCATACGAAAAACTAAGATTAAAAAGAGGCTTGGATTGATTTCAAATCCATCTACATAGGAGGCATGGCAGAACAAAATGCCTTAAAAATACCATATATTAGAATGAGAACAAGAACTGCATGCCAATAGAACTTTTAACACATCGGATGACTGTTTCCAGAATGAGTGGTTAACAGGATCTTGTTTTATCCCCAGGTCCCAGCAAGCAGAAGCTGCAAGGCCACTCAGCCTGGATATTAAGAACTACACTTTCCATACAGAGCTGGAGAAGAACAACAGTAGCGAAGGGACAACAAAGTGAAGGGACTCTCAATGGACATTTTCTTTTAATCTCATGTAAAAGTGGACTTAAAGAAAGGTCTGAGTATTTAACATATACATTGTTAGAAGTAGAACTGTAAAGACCAGTCTGGGGAAATATATTGCATATAGGTTTAAATAAATATGTACTGTCAACGATTTTCCATTCTTTCACCACTTATAGTGCCAGCGCCAGACTTATATAGTGCCAGTGTTGTGATGGCTGCGAAGCCGTCACTGGCGAATTTTCGCCGGTTAGTAAATTTGCCACTAAGGGGTATATTTATCAAAAAGTGAAGCTAGAGTCGACACAGTCCTCTAGAGTGAAATTCTGCCACTCTCCAATTGTTTCTATAGGATTTTTAAAAGAGTATTTATCAATGGGTGAAAGTGGAAGTTCATCCTTTAATAAACACACCTTTCAAAATCCCATAGAAATGAATGGATAGTGTTGGAATTTTAATGGAATTGTTCATTGGTGAGTAAATTCTCTATGTATCCTCTTCCTTTAAGTCATGTTCATTTCTTCCAACACCCAGATTATCCTTTCCCAGAATTCCTTTCACCATCCTAATGACTATTTAAACCGTCCTACTCTCTGTCCTGCAGTGACATCAAGCCACAGCACAACAATGGCGTAACTAGATATCACTGGGCCCCACAGCAAATTCAAATTATGTTGACCAATTCTATCAAGATATATTTAAATTGCTCACTTATAAGGACCTCACTGAGCCCTCTACACTCCTGGGCCTCCCTGCAACTGCAGGGTCTGCTTCCTCTGTAGTTACGCCCCTGCCACACAACATTCTTGAGGATGAAGAGGGCCATGTTAAGATCTGTGATTTTGAGCTCTTTCTTGAAAACATGTTCGGTCAGAAGAAGAAAAGCAAATAATTAAAAAACTATTAAAGACTGAAGACCAATTGAAAATAATTGCTTGGAATTGGTCATTCTATAACATACTAAATGTTGACTAAAAGTTGAACCGTACCTTTTGTAATACTATTTTTACTATTTGGCCTAAATTGGCTAAAGCTGCTGCTGATTATTTAGATAAAGTCTAAAATTGGTACTTTTGTCTCCATTGGTATAGATTAAGAAAATAGGTTATTGCCTTGTACCTACTCACAATTCTAGTCTTTCTTGAGCTGGCATAAAAAAGGTATTTAGAAACCCCTTCAATTGTTTTAAGGTTCAGCATCTATATAAATTTGATATTATATGTTCATCTATCACACGCTAGTTCATAGTTTCTCAGTAAGAACTATGTAGCAGTAATGGGGAACTTGTAGGGAAAAAAGTCAAGTCATTTTCACTTGTGCCATCTAGTGGTTCTTCTTTAAAGTCTAGAATGCACTTTATTTAGACCAGATTTACATATAATCAATACATAATTATAAACATTAAAACATAGATAATTTGGTAATAAGATATATGGTAAACCCCAGGGCCAGACTTGCCCACAGGAGCACAAACGCCCCAGACACTTTGGACGATGGGGCCTAATTGTCTATGGCCAGTACTTGGTTGCAATGGGGGATTAGCACAAGCAGTGGTGACCGAGTAGTGTGGCGGTGGTCTTGTGTATGCTAGTCCAACACTGCCAGTTCCCCAATTGATTCAAGTGCAAAGTGGGAGCATAATGGCTTTATGTATGTGCAAATCTTCATTTTACTGGCAATCAGTGGCCATCTGTTGGATTGGAATACACTGCATTTTCTTAGGGGTAGATTCACTAACGGGCGAATTTTCATCAGCATCACACAGCTCGCACCAGTTCGCAAGTGCGCTACGACTACGCCAATTCACTAATATGCGGAGTTTCGTCCTGGGCACCTAACTCTGGCGACTTTTCACTAGACTTTTCTTCAGCATTTTTTAAGCGAAGATTTGCTAACGTTCGTTTGTGCCTAGCGAAAATTCGCTAGTGATCGTGCACTTAGGTCAATTTGCATAGGGCGGGTAATTTAAAGTTGTATGGAGGTCTTTATTAGAAGTGTTGGTGCAAATGCTTGTTACCACTTTTTTATTACAAATGTCCAGGGACAAGAGAGTTAATATAATGCCCTACACATGACCCCATTGTAAAATTAATGTTCCATGTTTTATGAAATGTCCGGAGAAAACCGGTTACCCAAAAAAATTAGGTAAGGACTTTTGCAGGCAATCCCGCTTCAAAAGGAAAAGTCGCTAGCGTTTTTGGAACTTTAATGCATTTTTGGCACACAGGATATGATGTAAGTGACAGAAGTTTGAGGAATATCTAGCTTGTTTTAAGTGCTTCACCTGGTCTGAGGTGGCAAAGTCAAATCTGGCAAAAGAGGTAAGGTTCAGTAAAATCTGCACTTTACTGAATTTGCTGAATAACGGCCTTTCACCAGAGCGAAAAGTCGCCTGCCGATAGAGTGCAAATGAACGCTTGCGGTGGTCTTTTTCACTAGCAAATTGGCACCTGCGCCTGTAAGTGAATTGTCGATGTCCCTGTGGGGGGCAACGCTGGGAGAAATAATGATCCAAGTAAAAAAAATTTCATTGTTTGTGTTATTTTTTTTGTAATATTTTGTTTGTGTTAATTTGACGTCAATGGTACATGGTTTCATTGAAGTTTATGGTACATATTTAATTTCCCCTTAAATAATTTACAACTGTTGTATTGTAGACCCAGGTCTGTGCTCCTCTTTATTGAAAAACACACTGACCTGAGGTTTACAGTCAGCGCCACACTGCAGTCTTCCTGCTTCCTAGTGGCCCCTTGCAGCTATCTGGAACATACATATGCACAGAACTGTATATCAGGGGTGGATTTACATGAAGGTTTGGGCAGACTAAGCCTCCCCAAATACAAAAAGGGGATCCTAAGGCTTGGAAATTTTTTGGCCACGCTCATTTTTATCACCACACTCCCTAATTGCCATGTTCATTTTACAAAAATTTGGCAGGTGATGAAGTTTGAACACATTTCTGTGTTTTTTATGTGTTATTACAGTTTTGCTAATGAAGCTGAATTGCCCTTTACGGTCAGGGCATACAGGCAGATTCAGGGAGATTAGTCACCCAGCGACAAATCTCCTCCTCTTTGGGGCGACTGCAGGTAGTACAGGAACCAATCAGCAGCTTTTTGGACCTGATAAGGAACTGAATTCTGTCTTTGCTTGTGAGACTATAGGGCTGTGATTGGCTATCCCCCTCCTACTGTACTTCTGGCAGGGCTGACATGCTCATTTAAGGACATGCTTATTTGAAACACAAACACTAAAAGAGCAAGTTTTTTTTTAAAGTAAATGATCATTTTTAGCCAAGAGTGACATATGTGAGTCTATAGTTTAGTAACTATTGGGTGATTTCTGACATGAGGTAAGCTGGTCATATATGTAAAGATTCACTTATTTGGTGAAGTTGCTAGAACAAGCAGATCTTTTACTGATATGCCCATTGAGGTGGGCAATATTGGGCTGATCTGATTACTTGACCCTTGGATCACCCCATCTTCAGCCAATTATCAGCCAGGAGGCCAGTCAGTGGTCCCAATACACGGCCATTAAGCTGCTGACACAGTTTGTCTGCAACTTTTATTGACCTGTTTATGGTCACTTTAATTTACATACATATTTAACTGACAGTTGGTTTGAACGACTTTGCTATTTAAGGAAAGTGCCCTAAGGGTCAGAGCAGTTTAGTGGGTAGCACTCCTGCTTGAGGATGTGTATGTTCTCCCCATGTAAGTGTTGGTTTCCTCTGGGTGCCGTTATTTCCTTCTCAATTTGCCTCAGCAAGTCTTTCTGCTGTATTTCTCAATTTGTTAAATTAGCTATACAGCTTCTTTTGAATTTTGCCTGCTCTTTTTGAAGGGAAGAAATGTATCTCCACCATTTTGCCTTCATTATCCTTCCTGTTGTAGACTGATTAATACTAATTTGGTTGATGTCCTGGGGCAGACAAGTGGAAAAATGTCAAGCTCAATAGCAAAGGAGAAGACAATTACCCAAAGTCAACATGTGTAAAATACATTTTCATATAAAAATGTGCCCAGTTCTTAATGTGAGAGTTAGTAAATATGCCCTTTTCAACCATGAGTTGTCTGGCTGAAGAAGGAAGGAATTTTCTTACCAAACTTTTATTGGTGTCTAAGGCTGTGTTTGTAAGCAACGCTTTTCTCTTCAAATGTCATGTATTCAAATTGCCTTGCTAAGAATAGATACTTGCTTACCAACAGTTGTGCCTCTATTGGTTTGTCACCTGACTGCATAATCTCTTGTATTTCGCATGACAAGACATGACCCTCCCAACTTCCCTAATGCGCAGCCTCTGTGTATTTGAGTTGAGTGTATTGAGTCATGCAGAGCCTCACAAAGCACATCAGCATTTAAGTAATTTAGTCACTGTGCTAGAAAGATACAGTGGCGTTTACTACATAATTTACACATTAGGGGGGTTATTTATCAAATATCGAGTTTTTTCCCCCAAAAAAAATTGAGTTATCGACTGGTAGTAAAAACCTGAATTTTTCAAGATTTATTATATACCCTGAAGCTGGAAATAGCTAGAATCCAAAAATACTCCAGCTAAAACCCCACGTAGAAGTCAATGCCAGTGGTCCCTTGAAATATTTGAAGATGTTTGTAGTCTTCATGATGTTCGGTTTTTTTCTGTGGTTTGCGATCAAAAACTTGATAAATTAGATTTATTAAATTTTTTTTGCACTGAAAACTCGATAAATTTACGTATTCAGGTTTTTCACTCGATTACACTGATTAGAGTTTTTTACAATCAAGTTTTTCATATATAAGAAAACAATTGAGTTGTGAGTTTATTCGAGGTCTAAACAAAACCTCACAAACGCGACTTTTGATAAATAACCCTCTTGATGTCAGTATGCACATTTCCAGAAAAATACATTGCTTATTTAAAGTTACTTTTGTGTGGAGTGCAATTTTGGACACAACATACATATCTGTGTGTTAGATTGTTACTGTAACTAACAAAATGTAGAATATTTGGTAGATTCAAAAAATGTATTAATATATATTATATTTAAATAGGGCACACCAGAAATCTCTCAACTTGTTGTCAATATTAAAACATAACTTTGACTTCATTATTAAAAAAAAGACCATACAAAATACATACACGCCAAACTGTTTAAAAGCAAAAAATAAATTAGGGTGCACATTTTTAGCATGTGCTGTAGTGTAGTTTTACCTGCACCCACCCTCCCACAACCCGCGCCCTTCCGCATCTGACTTCCTTTTATAGACCCGCGCTGATCTGCCCCGGCGATGATGTAACAAAAGGGGCGGGGCTAGGGTTGTCACCTGACCGGTATTATAACCGGCCTAGTCGGTAAAACACCTGCCAAGGCAATGTAGCTGCCAGTAAATTTGTAATGCACTTAACAAAAGCCTGTGGCTTGCCCCCAGTCTGGTAAAAACTTGCCTTTTTGCTGGCTTTGGGTGCCGTGGCTCCGTCCCCTTTGACGCCATGACCCGCCTCATCCAATCACATACCGTGCCTCCGCCCCCTTTGTCATCACGCCCCACCCCATTTGCCATCACGGCCCGCCCCTTTGTTCCCGCCCCCTCCACCGGCCAGCTGAAAGTTTATTAAAAGATGGCAACCCTAGGCGAGGCTAGCAGGTGCACAGCTATAAAGTCGGCATTTGAAGGAGGCAGACAGGGATAGAAGGAGAAAAGCTAAACAAGCACCTGCCCGCCACCCGTGAAGAGGAGTGCGAGGTCGGCCTGAATCTGCAAGTATCGGGCCGGCCTGTACATCACTAATGTGCTTCCTGCCACCTTTGCTGATGGCTAGACCCGTACACAAGGGGCAGGGCAGTGATGTAGGAACAGGCATGATGACATCAGAGGTGGGCAACTGCCTGGATTTCTATCCAGTTTTCTCAATGTTTTAAAATGTTGATGCCCAGTTCAAAACAAAACAGGTGGCAACCCTAGATATCTCTAGCTATATTATGCTTGATGATTAAGCCCAATCCTTTATATTTTTAAAATTTGAAATTTTATTAATTTTCTTTGACACTGCAAAAATTCAAGAATGGGTTATCGTTGAAAGATTTACATTCTATCACCATTATATATATTCACACTGTACATCATATCGTTTAGTTATTGTAGTCCGAATTCTTTCTTTGGAGGTTTTTCAGTTTCGTCAGCTGTGCCTTTATGTAACAGTGGGGGACATGGGGGGGGGAGAATCCTTTAATTACAGATATGAGATTTATTATACAGAAATCAGTTATCCGGAAAGCTCTGAAATACAGCAATGCTAGTTTAGAAAAAAAACTATAAGAAATGAACTGCACTTGCAAAAATAAAATGATGAATTTCACTCAACCCGAGTTTCCACAAAACCTCTCTCTTTTTTGTTAAAGGAAAACTATACCCCCAAAATGAACACTTAAGCAACAGATATTAAGTGGCATATTAAAGAATCTTACCAAACTGTCTATATATTTAAGTAAATATTGCCCTTTTACTTCTCTTGCTTTGAGCCACCATTTTGTGATGGTCTGTGTGTAGGGTTGCCACTTTTTCTAAAATTCTTTACCGGCTGGTGGGGGCAGGGGCACAAAGGGGTGGGCCGTGACGTCAAAATGGGCGGGCCGTGACGGCAAAAGGGCCCGGGCCGCGCCATGTACACTTCAAGAAGCAAAAGAAAAGTTAAGTTCCAGGGGATTGGGGACAGGCCGAGGAGTCTTTTTAAGCGTACAAATTTACCGGCAGCTACATTGCAGGTAAATCTGTAATACCGGCCCCGGCCTTGGCAGGTATTTTACCGGCTAGGCCGGTAAAATACCGGCCAGGTGGCAGCCCTATTTGTGCTGCCTCACCTGACCAGAAATACTGCAACTCTAACCGTAACAGGAAGAAGTGTGGAAGCAATAGACAGAACTCTTGTCTGTTAATTGGCTCATCTGACCTAACAAGGTTTGTTTGGTATGTTTGTGTGCACCGTGAAATCGTACAATCCCAGGGGGCAGCCCTTATTTTTTTAAAACAACAATTTTCTATTTATGATTACCCAATGGCACATGCTACTAAAAAAGTGTATTATTATGAAAATGGTTTATTTACATGAAGCAGGGTTTTACATATGAGCTGTTGCGTGCAATATCTTTTTATAGAGACCTACATTGTTTGAGGGGTATAGCTTTCCTTTAAAATTGGAAGAAGAGAAGCGGGTACTATTTGCAACCAGGAAAATAATTGTTTTAGTCCCCTGGCACGTGGCTTCAGAACTCTCAGCATAAAATATAAATGAACTGAGATTGTGGAGAGCACGAATATAAGCATTTTTTGTTCATTAAAAAATGTAGGAGATAAGAGCAAGGCAAAAAACAATTTGTGAAGGGAGCTACTGCTTTCCACAAGTTATGGCGGATCGTCACTGCCACAAGGCTGAAGCGTCTCGGCGCTTACGTGTAGCCGTGACGCCAGTCTCGCGTGATGAGACTTGAGGCGCTGTGTTTTTTCTGTAAGACAGGAAGGATAGGAGCCTGCAGCTTTACCAGCAGCGACCCGGGACTGCGGGCTGTGTTAGGGAAATCGGCAGTGTTGCAGCTGTATAAGGGAAAGAACACGCAGTCACCCTAGCAACCGCCCTCCCTCCTGAAGACTGCAACTCATTGACAGCAGAAGGCCCGATTATCCAAGTAAGGGCAGTGTCCGCTTTAACATATAAACACCGGCCTGGCTCAGGACTGTATGTAGGTTTCCAGCATTGGTACCTTATACAGAGTTCATGGCTTCCTTATCCTAGCCGACACTTCAGGATTCCTTCATTGGTTTTTATATTAATAGAACATGGTCTCTAGGGCCACTGACGTGTGCCTGTATGGCTGCTTTTAACAGCTTTGTTTTGTGGCACCTAAACTCTACCCTATCAGCTGTAAAAAAGGCCATGTTCTGTGTTCATTTAGTAAACATAGCTTATGTTTTGGTTTAATGTATCCTTTGCATTGTTTTTCCCTTACCAAAACATGAAGAGTGAAAATGAAAGTGTTTATATTTTACACCTGTTAAGGGAGGATGATAATACCGTCTTTATCTGTAAAATAGAGACAAGTAGCAGCTAAAGAAAGAAATGGGCTTATAAACAAACTGGCAACCCCCTTGGTGAACTCATTACTTCTTCTTTAACTGTATTAGAAATGATTTTGTGCGTCAGCTTCCGCGGTTCATTTCATAGGCTGTCAGTGGCATAATGAAGCAATGTTGTGACTATGAAGATTTTTATTCATTCAGGTCATGGTATATCTAGTATAGGTAAATCTAAAAACAACTGGACTTGCTGAGTAATCAATGAAGACGTTTCACTACTCATGCGAGCAGCTTCTTCATTTCAACTGACTGGTGTGGGAAGTTCTCGGCATATAAACTCTTCCACTAATCCAGTCACAATGGCACATTGTAACTCTTTAAAGAGGTGACATCTGAAGAAATTCACAGAGTGAAGGAAACCCACTCATACGGATCAATATCTGTTGTTTGATTCCCACCATCCGCTGGAACACAAACTGGGTGTCATTAGAACTCTGGAGCACAGAGCGGAATGTGTGGCAACTGATACAGAGTCCAAAGACAAAGAGCAAAAACATCTTAAAGGAGCTTTGAAAGCGTGTGGCTACCCAGACTGGGCATTTGTCAAAACAGCAGCAACCAAGCCCAACAGGAACACCAATCGAAATAACCGCCCGGAGACACATAGTAGGCGAAACATAGTTATCCCATATGTAGCTGGAGTGTCAGAGAAACTTAGGAGGATTTTCCACAAACACCACGTCCCTGTGTTTTTCAAACCTAGCAACACACTGAGACAAAAACTGGTACACCCAAAGGATCCAACACCAAAAGAAAAAAAGAGTAATGTGGTATATGGAGTCCAGTGTAGCGAGGAGTGCACAGATCTATACATTGGGGAGACAAAACAACTGCTCTCCAAGCGAATGGCTCATAGGAGGGTGAACACTACAGGGCAAAACTACAGCTGTCTTTCTACACTTAAAAGACAAGGGACACTCCTTTGAAGATAGCAATGTCCAAATATTGGATAAAGAAGACCGCTGGTTTGAATGAGGCGTGAAATAGGCGATCCATGTCATGCCTTCGACACCACCTGCCTGCTACATACAATGCTGTTCTAACATCTGTACCCCGGCGGTTTCAGAACACTTCACACATCCATTCATGCAACTCTCACAAGTAACACCTCTTTCTAGGAGTTGCATGACACATTGGCTAATCCTATCACAGTAACTACACAGAATCAACACCTCTGTGAAGTTCTTCAGATGTCACCTCTTTGAAGAGTTACAATGTGCCATTGTGATTGGATTAGTGGAAGAGTTTTATATGCCAAGAACTTCCCACACCAGTCAGTTGAACTGAAGAAGCTGCTTGGATGAGTAGTGAAACGTCTTCATTGATTACTCAGCAAGTCCAGTTGTTTTTATATTTACCTATACTAGATGAAGCAATGTTGTATATCTTTTATCTATACGCTGCCAAGCTGTGTGAAGGCATTGAAGCTGCTCTCTGTATGGCCACAGTAGAGCTTTTTTTTTTTTTTTTTTTTTTAATATGAAAAAATTTGAAATGTCATAAAGTGTGCCAAAAATGGAACTCTGGAATTTTAAACATGAGAGAAGCCAGACAACAGTCACATACATTTTACTCATAGTTCTGTCTGAAATCTAGATAATAAGGCCTGGTTTTATCTGCATAAAAAAAAAGAAAATTTTAGGGGCCAGTAACACGAGCAATAAATAAATAGATGTCTAATACAGATGGAGCACTTACTATCCCACACTGATCTGTAGTGCCAATGGGCAGTGTGTCATTAGTAACTTGATTCACACCTAGATAAAAACTGTCTTGTATAAAATGGGCCTTTTGGTGCTTTTGTAGTTTCTTGGATATTTGCATGACTGGTTATACATGCCGTGTGACATTAGAATAGCCAAGTGCAAAGCTTTATATTCATACAGGACTTGCAGTTCTGCAAGGAAATTTGTATGTTCCGTCTGTGTGCATTCATTTGGGTACTCCGTTTTCTTTCAACACTCAGTCAGTTGAGTAGATTGCAAGGTGCGCTGGTGTAAATGATGCACAAGTTCTGCACTTAAACTAATTTGACCATTCTGAAAACATAAAGGGCAATAAACCCTGTAGCAGTTGTTTTCAAAATGCGCCTGTCATATCAGTTATGGTGAACCCTAAATTAAAATTACTTAAAACCAAACTCTCTCCCTCCAACCAATTTTCACCTAATATTTCTCCCTTATTAATTATTTAGAAACTAAAAAGAGACTACATACATAAAAAAAAACAGTCTACCTGTATATCAAATCCATTTCTGCAGTTTGGGCCAGTAAGTGCTGCTGCCCTTGCATCAATTTACATACAGTTGTTCTGCAGGTCTTGTGCTTGGTGTTCAACTGCACTGCCCATCCCTTCTGTGAGCCTGTTGGTGGAATAGTCTGTAAAAGTTTCTACCTATACCATAGCCTGATTGAAAGGGGAAAGGGTCATGCAACTGTTCCTCTCCAATGTTTCTAATTCCTGCTGTATTGAACTTCTTCTATAGGTGATAAATGTTGTAGTTTAACAAACACAGGAATCTGTTTTTAATAGAGTGAATTGATCTATTACTATTATGGGGTCAGAGAATGAAACATTAAAGTTACCAGCAGCCAACAGGGTAGGCTTTGACAACAATAACATTTGCAGGCAGCTATTTTGCTTCCTTCCTTTCTACCTTCACAACAGAAGCACATTCTTGCCACTTGAGCTAGGTATTTCTGCACTCACCTGTGTAATTGAATTCCAAAAAAAAGAAATTAAGACTTGGCAGTTAAAGAGAATATGCAGAATTACACACTAATTGCAGTGTGTCTGCTTTTGTAAATTGCACATAAGTTGTGGAGCATACTATTTAACAGCCACTATTCAGTTAGAATTCTTGGAGGGAGAGAAACAAATAACATGCCATTGAGCTAAATCAATATTATACTTATCTTGGCTACAGAATGCAAAATGGGCAAACCTGTGTTACATTAGCCTTACAAATAGCTTTACAAAAGGTTATTTGGCACTTGGGTATCTAAGCTTTAAAAAAGTTTTTTCTGGTAGGAAGATGAGCCTCAAGACAGAGCGGCGGGGAATCCATGTTGACCAGTCAGAGCTTCTATGTAAGAAAGGATGTGGCTACTATGGAAACCCAGCCTGGCAAGGCTTTTGCTCCAAGTGCTGGAGAGAGGAGTACCAGAAAGCACGGCAGAAGCAAATCCAGGAGGACTGGGAGTTTGCAGAACGGTAATATATAGATATATTAGATATATGTTTTTCATATCCTGTCATCCAGTGCAGGCTGTTTTCCCATGATAATTATTTGAAGTGTGCCAGCTGCTTGTCATGTTTTCTGGTCTCTTGACACACACTGAAGCACAGGGGACATTTATATAAGATGCAGCATGCTGCTGGTCTGTTGAGAGAGTCTTCCACAGGTCATGCTGGGCTAAGGTCGGGGCAATCCTCCTTTAGGCTGGAGTATAAAAGTGAACAGTGGGTATATATATATATATAGATATAGATATAGATAGAGATATAGAGATATAGAGATATAGAGATATAGAGATATAGAGATATAGAGATATAGAGATATAGAGATATAGAGATATAGAGATATAGAGATATAGAGATATAGAGATATAGAGATATAGAGATATAGAGATATAGATATAGATATAGATATATACATATATATGTGTAAGTAAAAAAAGGTGTTTCTTTATTGCCATTTATATCCCTTATAGTCTGCAACGTGAAGAGGAGGAGGCATATGCAAGCAGCCAAGGTGCCCAGGCAGGGCCACAATCTCTCACATTTTCAAAGTTTGAAGAGAAGAAATCAAATGAAAAGACCAGAAAAGTAACTACAGTGAAAAAATTCTTCACCGCTTCATCTAAAAGCCTCCCAAAGAAAGGTACATAATTATATTTTCCAGGTTCTACACCGGTTATTGGAAATTAAATGTGTTGCGTAAACTTACATCCTTACATTTTCCTGCCAAACTTTAGTTTGTTGTGTTTATGAATAGACCTAATGCATTGTCCCTGCTATGCAACATTCTGTTTATGGACTCGTTTAGCTGTAAAAATGTAACCTTTACATCTTGTATTTTATTGTAAAACAATATATAGTCTTTACTCAAGTAGAATAAAATGACTTCCATTGTATTAAAGGATAAGTAAACCTTTAAAACAAGTGACTGTAAAATAGATGAGAGTGTTATTCTTAACACTTTTGTAATTTACATTCATTATTTATTCTTTTTTCCTTCCAAGATATTAAGGGATACATGTACTGTTAATATGAATGAATTTTGTTACAACAGCGCCACCTGCTGGTCAGTTTCCCACCAGTCTGACCACCAAGTAGTCAAGGAAGTTGTCAGGAGAAAGAAAGAGACTGCTCTGATGATCTTCTGCTTAGGAAAGATTTGAGAGAGGTTTCTAATATTAATTCCTAATATCTTGGAATGAAAACAAAATAAATAATGAATGTACATTACAAAAGTGCTTAGAATAGCACTCTCATCAATATTAGATTTAATCTGGTGATCCAGGATTCGGTTGGGTATTCGGCCAGGATTCTGCCTTTTTTAGCAGGATTCAGATTCTGCTGAAGCCTTCTGCCCTGCCGAACCGAATCCTAATTCGCATATGCAAATTAGGGGTGGGGGGGAAAATCATGTGACTTTTTGTCACAAAACAAAAGTAAAAAATGTGTCCCCTTCCCACCCCTAATTTGCATATGCAAATTCGGATTTGGTTTTGTATTCGGCCGAATCTTTCACAAAGGATTCGGGGGTTTCGGCCAAATCCAAAATAGTGGATTCAGTGCATCCCTACAAAAAACCATAGAAAAAATATAATGAATGTATATGGCAATGTTTCTTAGAATTATGTTTTCTTTTATTAGGCAAAAACATTTTTTTGGGGTTGACATAGCAGACATATTGGTTATACATCCACACAGAGACCCATAAGGCTCATGACGTGCCATTTGCTCTGTAGGTTTATAAATGTCTGAATCCAGCTGTTCTGTCTGTAATTGAGTACAATGGAAATTTGCCTGGCACTGCTTGTTGAACTGGTATTTTCGAGCCAAAATCCTCCCATATAAATTGTGTAATACGGATTTCCATAGTGGTCAGAGACAAACGGCACAGGGAGGTTCAGGCATTTTCCCCAATTTCTTTCTTGAAGAAACTGTCAACCAAGAGCCTTGCCATCAAAACCATTAGAAGAGATTTCCTTTAAACATGATGGCTGCATGAATATAGTTAATTTCTCAAGCCCAATGGGAAAGCTTAAGGCAAAAAAGTAACGTAAAACATGCAAATGTAAAAGTACAATTTTTGCAGAATTTGTTTAAAAAAAAAAAAATAAAGTGTGAAAACAAGTGATCTTTATAATGTCAGAATCCTTTGTTTGATATTTAAAACTTTCTACAAGATTAGCTGTTTGTTTTCTTATAGAATAAAAGCTTTACAGTCCCTGTTGATTTTGTTACTATTGATTGTGGAGTACAGGTATGGAACCTGTTATCCAGAATGCCCAGGACCTGGGGTTTGCCGGATAACGGGCCCTTCCGTAATTTGGATCTTCATACCTTAGGTCTACTAGAAAATCATGTAAACATGAAATAAACCCAATAAGCTGGTATTGCTTCCAATAAGGATTAATTCTATCCTGGTTTGAATCCAGTACAAGGTACTGTTTTATTATTACAGAAAAAAAGGAGATAATGTTTAAAAACTTGGATTATTTTATTTTATTTAGGGATGCACCAAATCCGGGATTCGGCCAGGATTCAGCCTTTTTCAGCAGGATTCGGATTGGGCCGAATCCTTCTGCCCGGCTGAACCAAATCCTAATTTGCATTTTAGGGACAGGGAGGGAAATTGCGTCACTTTTTGTCACAAAACAAGGAAGTAAAAAAAAGTTTCTCCCTTCCCACCCCTAATTTGCATATGCAAATTCGCTCCAGTATTCGCCCGAATCTATCGCGAAGGATTCGGGGGTTCGGCCGAATCCAAAATAGTGGATTCGGCGCATCCCTAATTTTATTATAATGGAGTCTATAGGAGATCGCCTTTCCATAATTCGGAGCTTTCTGGATAAAGAGCTTCTGTATAACGGATCCCATACCTGTATTTATTTCAGTGATAATGTACTCTGTATAAGCTTAACGAAAATAAATGTTGAACTCTATATTATGTGACAACAGATATAAAAGAAGCAAAATCCCCGAGCCCTTCTCTGAGCCGCCAATTCAGCTTGGAGACTGACCGTGTGTCCAAGGATTTTATTGAGTTTTTAAAGACTTACCAGAAAGCAGGACATGATGTGTACAAGCTGTCTAAAATCTTCTTGGAAGCCATGCATCACAAAAGGGTAAGCATTTGCTGCTGCTGCTGCTGCTGCTTCCTTTCATGGTCCTCAGGCTTGACTCTTAATGTGTTAGACACCAGAGAGAGAGGAGTGCAATTAAGAATAGCTTTAGATGGCCTTTCATGCACATGTGTAGGTGATCAGATAGTGGTAACTGCGTATGTGTTTTTGTTTATTTTTGAAATACACCATGATACCAAATATGATTGCATAGAATCCCACGGCCATTTGTATGATACTGCCCACATCATTTATTCTTAAGTATTAAAGGATTTGTTCACCTTTGAGATAACTTTTAGTATGATGTAGAGAGTGCTATTCTGAGACAATTTGCAATTGGTTTTCATGTTTTATCATTGAAGGTTTTTGAGTTATTTAGCTTTTTAGTCATCAGCTCTTCAATTTGTATTTTAAGCAATCTGGTAACTAGGCACCAAATTACTCTAGCAACCATGCATTGAGTTGAATAAGAGACTGGAACATAAATAGGAGAGGCCTGAATAGAAGGATCAGTTATAAAAAGTAACAATAAAAATAAATTTGTAGCCTCACAGAGCATTTATTTTTTAGAAGGGAGTCAGCGACGCCCATTTGAAAGTTGCAAAGAGTCAGAAGAAAAAGCCAAATAACTATAGAAACTATAAAAAATAAATAATGAAAACCAATTGAAAAGTTGCTTAGAATTGGCCATTCTATAACATAATGAAAGTTACCTTAAAGGTGAACCACCTCTTTAAGTCAATTTCATGGCAGCTTAATGTGGCACCAGAGCTACAAAAGTACTGCATAATAAAACATGTGAAACCTGCATCAGAAGGCCACTGCTTAAAATCTCTACTTTTGTAAGTTTTGAGGCAGGACAGTATACTGAATAATTTGACTTAAAGCAACAGTAACACCAGAAATTGAAAGTCTATCAAAGTAATTAAAATGTAATGTACTGTTGCTCTGCATTGGTAAAACTAGTGTGTTTGCTTCAGAAAGACTACTACAGTTTATATAAACACATTTCTGCGTAGCCATGGGAGCAGCCATTCAAGCTGCGAAAAAGGAGAAAATGTACAGGTTGCATAGCACATAACAGATAAAATACCATTGTATTGGAGAAGGCTTATCTGTTATGTGCTATGTATCCTGTGCCTTTTCTCCTATTTTCCAGCTTGAATGGCTGCCCCCATCACTAGATACAGAGAAAATACGGATCCGCACACACTTTATCATGAAGCAGATGGGGATTACCCCAAGTTTATTGTGCCACCAACAAGATCAACGTTTCGGGGGGGTTTACCCACCCTTCATCAGGATAATTACATGTGCAAGCAAAACACCTTTTAAACACAAAGCCCCTCCTTGTTTACCCAGAATCCCACAGTTTGGTGCATATTTAACCCTTTAGTGTCCATTTTTCTTTTGGAGTCCATTTTTCACAAAGGTTTCTTTTGTCTGTGAGGAGGCGTACTGTTGTGTTACATATCAAATATGAAACAATACAATTATCAAAGAGCAATATTAAGTGCATCAAAAACATTTAGTATATCAAATACACTACTCACTGCCAGTGGGGTCATAATTTTAACCTTACTTTTCTATGTCTTCCCACCGGCTTTTCTTATCTGAAAAAAACAAATATACACTCAGTGAAATAGTCAAAGAAAACATGTGAGACTAAAATTCTCATTTAATCCTTTTGGCCACAAGGTTTTTAGTTTCCAGATCCAAAAAGATTCACGTCTTAATAAAGACATTTTCTCATTACCTGCATCATTCCTAACCACCTCCAGAATCTGCCATCTCAGTTGTGAGACACTGTGGCCTTGTTCAAAGTAATGTTTGGCCAATAGGGTTTCTTTTTTAAACCTCTCTTTCTCTTTTTCTTTTTTGTGGGCCATCTTACTTTCTTCCTTGGTTTCAGGTTTGTAATTACGTATAACACTTTTATGTTCGTTAAGCCTAATCCTGACCGCCCTGGATGTCTGGCCAACATAGCCAAACCCACACGGACATTTTAGCAGATAAATAACTGCCTCCGTCTCACATGTTGCAAAATGTCTTAGCTTAATGTCATACCCTTGACTGGGATGTTTACATATCTCTCCTCTGATTACTCCGTTACAATGCCCACAATTATGACATGGGAAAGTGCCTGTTTTATTGTATTTCACTCTGTGGATTTGCTTTTTCCTAAAGTCAGTCCTAGTGATACCATTAGAAATGTTTTTACCTTTTTTATAACAGAACAAGGGTTTATCCACAAATAATTTCCCGAATGTTTTATCATTTTGTAAAATTGGCCAATGTTTTAGTATGACTTTCCTAACTAGGGCAGAATGGGGACCATATGTTGTTACACACATCAAGTTTTGTTTTTTTATTGCTTTCCTTTTTTCTATAAGCAAATCTTTCCTTTCAATTTTTAGTACTTCTTTGCTGGTTCTTTGCAGTTCCCTTCTATCATAACTCCTTTCACTAAATTTTTCAATCAGTTCCTCAGCTTGGTTGGTATATAGCTCATCTGTCGCTGTTATCCTGCGTGCCCTGATAAATTGGCTTTTAGGGAGACCTTTAGTGACCCCTACTGGATGGAAACTGTCCCTGTGTAAGAGGTTATTTCTATCAGTGGGCTTTTTGTATAAATCAGTGATAAAACCATTTTCTGTCAGTGTTACTTGTACGTCAAGGTAGTTGACCGTTTGTGCCCCCATCGCTACACAGCAGCTTATTTATATAAACTCTAGTCTTTCTGAAGCAACCATACAGCTTTTACCAGTGCATGCTAACCGTATATTATAGGTTAATTATTTTAAAACGTTTTCATTTTTTGGTGTTACTGTTTTTTTAAAAAGACTGATGAGGCAGGCTAACCAGTAAGTCCTTTCCTCTTTGTGATGATCAGTAGAATAGATTTACCAGCAAGTCCAAGAACCCCACATGTCCCCCCCCCCGTGATGTCCTATACACATTCTGTTTGTAAATAGACAGAAAACCACAAGTAACCTTTTTGTTACATGCTATAATATTGGCAGATGTAGTATACCTAATCAAATAAATAATACAAATTGAATCATTGTTAAATTTTAGGGGTGCGATTATTATTTATTTCGAAAAGTGCAGCACAGCCTGGGTCCCCCTTCAGGTCCGGGCCCGGTACAGTTGTACCCCCTGTGACACCCCGATGGTGGCCCTGCCCTAGAGCTCCATTTTGAAAATCTGCTACTTGCATTCTCCTTATTTACTTACTGGACAACAGGGCCGGACTGGGGGTAAAAAGCAGCCCAGGCAAAAAAATTTAAAGCAACCCACATGTAAACATGTGCGATTATTATCGTCAGTGTTACAGTATTCGTAAATAATGATGATTAATCATCTCTTTATCCTGCTGTGCTATACAGGAGATAATGAGGTTCCTGCTCACTAGAACTTAAACTCTAAATGGAGAAGGGATATGAAACACAAGGAGCTGATTAATGTTTTTTTGTATGATTGGAGCTTCATTTTTTAAAATTTACAATCTGAATGGTTCAGACAAGTATGATAGTTCTCTTTGTGGTTGGAAACAGTGTGAGCTAATGTAGGATGGTCCAGGTGCGAAGAATGCTTTAGAAGTTGTTACAGATGTCTTGGTTATAAATAGAGCTATGGAAAGAAAATGGAACAAATTCTTGAAGTTGCTCTGACCTTATGCACTTTGTCACCAGGTAACTAAATATGACTCCATTTTAGCTAATATAACCTGTTTGTCCTTCTGTACTTACGCTAGGAATCAAACATTGATGAACAATCGGAATTTACCCAGGACTTTTATCAAAACACAGCAGATAAATTGCAAATGTATTGGAAAGGTAGGATTCTTTTTGTTGTGATGTTTTGGAAGATTGGGCGCATCTAATTTCAACCTGCACAAACCAGGTCTGCACTCCTAAATCCTCATGCATTTTCTTATTAGCTCAAGATAATAGAGGCATACTGTGTTTGGAATTTCTTTATTGTATGTTTGTGGAACTGAGTCCAATCAGAAGTTACTGAGAGTTTCATAATGGGTTAAGACAGACTGAAAAAAAGCCACATCTTACAGTAATCATCGGAGTTTAGACTCAGATTTGGTGGTTTAGGGAAGACCACAATTCTTTTATCATATGTGAAACTAATGTACTAATAGTTATTGAAACTGGGACTTTGTAAATTTAATTGTGTGTATAACTTTATAAAGCACTATTTGGACATGCAACAAGGAAAAAAAGTACACACGGTGAGGACAATCATAATGACAATATAGTAATAAATTATTAATAAGTATAAATATACAGAGATTAAGTGCCATGTGCTAAAAGAAACAGTAGGCAGGAGGTCCCTGCTCCAAAAAATTGATAACATACAGACACAAATTAAAGGAAAAAGTGTACAGAGCTTTGGTCAGTGGCTCTTAAATGCCAAGACTTTGCCAGACAAGATATGTTCACTTTCTTTTTGGAAAAAATGAGTGTTCCCTACAGAGGAATTCAGGGATACAGTTCCAGAGGTAAGGAGACGCAAGGTAGAACGTTTTTAAGAGAGAGATAAGTGATAACAGTGATTATTTAAAAAGACAGTGGCTCTGAGCAGAGAGAAGCAGATATCGAGGAACCTTTAGTAAGACAAGTGAAGAAATGAAGTGAACAGCAGAGGGCTTTAAATGTTACCATCCTTTGCTTAACAAGCAGCCATAATAAGGATTTTACCAGGGTATGAACAGGTTCCCTCTTAGGAGAAAGCAGGAGGATTAATTGCAAGGGGAGTGTCTGGGAAACCATGTACAAAGACGCTACAATAGTCTAAATGGGATAGGATAATGGCATGGATTAGTGTTTCTTTGAAAAGAAAGGGGTATATTTGGTGTTCACTTCTACCTATACTCTTGTTTATCAAAGTATCTAATATTAATGTATGTTTATGTTGGCAATTTACCATCTGTTTCTTCTAATGTTCTAATATCTGCTTTTTATGAATTAAGTAAAATCTGTTTCATTTTCTCTAATTAGTGTCCCCTGATAAAGTTGAGAAAGTGATGGATCAAATTGAGCGGTTCATAATGACTCGCCTCTACAAGCACGTGTTCTGCCCAGAAACCACAGATGATGAGAAGAAAGACCTCACAGTGCAGAAAAGAATCCGGTATGGGCATTAGTTCATATATTCTTCCGAATAGTCCTTAGTCTGTATTGGCATTGGATTAACAGATTCAACAACTGATCATATGAATACCATATTTATATGTGTGTGTATAATATATAGTGAATAAAGTACCCCCTCTTGTAAAATATAAGGATATTATAAGTTACCGAGTAGTTTCATGACCATATAAAAACATGAGGCCGAAGGCCAAGTGTTTTTATAGAGGTCATGGAACTCCGAGGTAACTTCTAATATCCTCATATTTTACAACTGGGAGTACTTTATTTATTATAATACACAAATTTCAATAAGTCACTTGACAGAAATGACATCAGAACTCACCGTTTATAACTGATGACATCAGAACTCACCATTTATAAGGATATCATTTACAAGATATTCATGGCTTTTGTGTATTATATGTATATATAAACAGTAACACCAAAAAAGCGTTTTAAAGTAATTAACATATAATATACTGTTAGCACGCACTGGTAAAAGCTGTGGGTTTGTTTCAGAAAGACTGTGATAGTTTATATAAGCAAGCTGCTTTGTAGTCATGGGGCAGCCATTCAAGCTGTAAAAAAAGAAGAAAAGGCACAGGTTACATAACAGACAAGCCCTGTTCAATACAATGGTGTTTTATCTGTTAATCTGCAATGTAATCTGTGCCTTTTTTCTTTTTACCAGCTTGAATGGCTGCCCTCATGGCTACAAAGCAGCTTGTTTATATAAACTGTCACAGTCTTTCTGAAGCAAACACACAGCTTTTACCAGTGCATGCTGACAGTATATTATATGTTAATTACTTTGAAACCCTTTCATTTTATGGTGTTACTATTCCTTTAAACAGAAAGCCCCTTTCACCACACTTATGGAACCAATCATAACATGTAACTAGTTTATGGCCAAATTGGCACGGGCAGGGTGAGGAATAGGTAATAGAAGCATGAGAATATAAAAATATCAAACTACGACACAACAAAAAGTATGTGAAACAAATTATTTGCAATAATAAAACACTATGAACTGCCAGTTCATAACTGTCTTTTCTCCACAGGGCTTTACATTGGGTAACTCTTCAGATGCTCTGTGTTCCTGTAAATGAAGATATTGCTGAGGTGTCTGACATGGTAGTAAAGGCTATAACAGGTCAGTATTAAATCTTGGCATTCTATACTTTTAACACACTTGGTATTTGCTTCTTGTAACATAAAAAGGATAAATGTCAGTCATCTAAATGGAAAATGTACCACCCTTTTTGACATGAGCTCTTTAAGTTTATGCACATTTTCTACATAAGCCTATATAAACTTACAAAAATAAATAGGAATTATTTTATTTTTATACAAGGTATATTTATAGATAGGCTGTGCAAAATAAAAAGTGTTTCTAATATAGTTAGCCAGTATAAAGGCTGGAGTGACTGGATGTGTAACATAATAGCCAGAACACTACTTCCTGCTTTGCAGCTCTCTTGGTTTCCCCTGATTGGTTACCAGGCAGTAACCAATCAGTGACTTGAGGGGGGGGGCACATGGATCATAACTGTTTGCTTTTGAATCTGAGCTGAATGCTGAGGATCAATTGCAAACTCACTGAAGAGTTATGTCTCATGTGGCCCCCCTTAAAGTCTCTGACTAATTCAGTGTTAGAGAGCTGAAAAGCAGGAAGTTCTGTTCTGTTCGATATCCGCTCACTCCAGCCTTTATGCATTACAATTTTGCCTGTCTAACTATGTTAGAAACATTTTTTATTTTTCACAGCCTATCCATTTACCCAGTTTTTATTTTTACACTGAACTGTTCCTTTAACTGGTTTCTCTGGTTTCATAGCTACTGAACCTTATGACCTTTTAATGTAATATATAAATTACTTAAACTCTCCAGTAGATGGCAACATAGAACAAATAAAATTGCTATGATGCTTTTTTTTAGTGCTGCCATAGTCCTTTCATGTAGTAGCGGAACATAAGGCACCAGTTTGTTGGAGGCTCTAATTAACTTGTCTCCAGATCTGCCCTCTCAAACCCATTCATCATACTAATCTCAATCGGCAGATATTAACATAAAGTAGAATTCAACCCTTAATTAAAAAAAAACCCTACCCCATATCCTACCTAGACCCCCCTCCTGCTCCCCCCCAGCCTAGCTGCTAACTCTTTACTTACCCCTTGTTGCAGATTCCGGGCATCGGGGTTCACAAGCGCCATCTTTTTCTCTTTGGTAATCTTCGGAATGAGGATGATGTATCGGCGCATGCGCAGTTGGAGCAATCTTCCATTTCACAACAACTATGCATGCACCGAAAGTCACGAAATTGCAGAAATGAAGGAAGAAGACCCGAAGATTACCGAAGTGCTGGAAGATGGCGCCCGTGAACTCTGATGCCCTGAATCTGCACTGAGGGGTAAGTAAAGAGTTAGGGGCATTTACCAGGGGTAGAAGCTAGGCTGGGGGGGGAGCAGGGAGGGGGGGGTCTATTTAGGGTAAGGGTAGGTGTTTTTTTCATTAAGGGTTTAGTTCTCCTTTAAAGGGGTTGGTTATTTTTGAGTTAACTTTTTGTATGATGTAGAGAGTGATACTGAGGCAGTTTACGGTTGGTTTTTGAGTTATTTAGCTTTTTTATTCAGCAGCTCTCCAGTTTGCAGTTTCAATGATCTGGTTGCTGGGACCAAATTACCCTAGCAACCATGCACTGATTTGAATAAGAGACTGTAATATGAATAGAAGAGGGTCTGAATAGAAAGACGAGTAATAACAATTAGCAATAACAATACATTTGTAGCTTTACAGAGTATTTGTTTTTTAGATAGGAGTTCGTGAACCCCATTTGAAAGCATCAGAAAAAAATGAAAATCATTTTAAACTATAAAAAAATTAAAATGATGACCGATTGAAAAGTTGCTTAAAATTGGCCATACTAGAACATACCAAAAGTTACCTTAAAGGTGAACCCCTCCTTTAAAGGCTGTCCCCATTGCATTGACTGTTGTAAGTGATGCACATTCTGTGTAAGTTCTGTGGTAAAACATGAGTGTCCTATAAATAAAGGCTTGTAATAATAATAATCCTTACTGCACTCCAAATAGGTTAAAAATATTGTTAAGGCCTGGTGGGGGTTTTGATCATTGCTGCTGTGCTTTTGGTGCCACTACCCACCTCAGAAGATCCAGGGCTCAAGCAGCACCTGTAAAATCACTTGGATACCCACACTGGTGGTATTTCAGTGCTTATCCAGATAATGTCTTAACAAAGGTGCTTCCATTTAAGTGAATGTGCAGTTAGTGGTTTTCAAAATACTCCTTTTGTAGAACAGAGTACTTCTGAATAATCGCGGCAGTATCTAGTTCCTTCATATCATTATGCTTGTGTAAAGTCGTACATATTTAAAATTCATGTGTGAAAAGACTTTTTTTTTTTTTTATAGAGAATATAATCTATATAAATAGAACTCCTGTCATTTAAATCTGAATTTCAAAGTATTTTTTTTTTTCTTTTTAAATTCCCATCTTTGCAGATATCATTGAGATGGACTCAAAACGTATTCCCCGTGACAAACTTGCTTGTATCACTCGCTGTAGCAAACACATCTTTAACGCCATCAAGATCACAAAAAATGAGCCAGCCTCAGCCGATGACTTCCTGCCCACTCTCATCTACATTGTTCTGAAGGCAAATCCACCTCGCTTGCAATCCAATATTCAGTACATCACTAGATTCTGCAACCCCAGCAGGCTGATGACTGGAGAGGATGGCTATTATTTCACTAACCTGGTGCGTATATAGAACAACTGGAACTTTGAGCTGAATCATTTTTAAATACAGATGCTGCTCTCATGCACAGGAATGCAGTCATCATAATTAAAGGAGAAGGAAAGCTACGGAGGCATTTTATTGCCAATAGATTAGCTGCAATAGTGCAAGCTAGAATGCTATATTTAGTCTGTAGAATGTTTTACCATACCTGAGTAAAAAGCTCTAGAAACTCTGTTTGTTTAGGATAGGAGCTTCAGTATTAACATGGTGTGACATCACTTCCTGCCTGAGTCTCTCCCTGCTCTTGGCTCAGATTACAGTAGAGAAGGGAGGGGTGGGGGGAGAGGAGCAAACTGAGCATGCTTATGCCCAGGGCAATGAGGTTTAAGATGAAGGCAGGAAGTCTGATACAGAAGCCCATGTGTACACAATAGAAGGAAAGAAATGCTGTGTTTCTTTTGACAGGGGACTCGGAGCAACATTACTTTGGTGGTTTACTGGTATATTTAGATGGACCTTTCTGATAAGGCTTACTTAGTTTTAACCTTTCCTTCTCCTTTAAAGGGATAAATACCCCCATTTTATTTCTTTTTACATGATTACATGATTTCTCATATTCAAAGAGGAACTGTGATAGTCTGCCTCTGACTTGCAGTAACAGTCCCCACCAACCTTAGGCTTGCATGTTATTCATTGTGTCATGTTGAAATTAAGGCTTCTGGGTCTTGGAGACCCTTCACTTTCCAGAGAATTTGTGTATCACCCACCGTTAAAAGGAAAGGAAGGGAAGAAGGTACTTTTAACATTTAAACCTTTAAAGCTTTAGCTAATGCCTTAAAATAATTAGCAATTCATCGAACCCAGGATTTGATAGGGATTCTGCCCTTTCAGTAGGATTCAGATTCCGAATCCAAGTGCCTGGCAAAACTGACTTTTCATCACACAAACAAGGAAGCTAAAAAATGATTAACCATGCTCCGTTCTCTTTAACCCTTCCTTGCCCTAATTCGAATATACAAATTAAGTTCTGATTTGGTTAAAGGAGAATACAACCCCACTCTGATAGGTCTCCACTGGCCCCCCTCCCTGCCTCCCCCCTTGTTTATATAAAATATATCTGGAATGGTCTCATTCCAATGACGGACGAATGGCTAGTGTCAGAGGGTTGATATTTGTTACCCCCTGCCCAGGGCAGGATGGACTATAAGGGCTAATGGTCAACTGTGGACAGTTGTCACTCATATAACTTATATAAGCCATACAAATAAATGATCTCCACTCTGTTACTTAGAAGAGTGTGAGCATAGTGTCGGCATGTCTCTTGGGGCTCCTTTTGCAGAAGTGTTGCTCAATAGCTGGCTGTACCACAATGGCTATGTTTAGCTAACAGATGTCTACGAGGCTGTGGACAGTTGGAACCAGAAATCTCTTATGTTGCAAAACTGCACATCTTACAGGAATGTATAAATATATATGCCAGTAAGTCTCCTTGCCAGACCATGTATGGTATTTCCATGTACCCCTTGTCATAATTACTGTAAATGCCTTCTGAAAGCTATATAACGCTTGGACCAAGAGGTGGGTCTTTGGTGAGTCCTTGGGTGACATTCTGTTTGTTACTCCAACAGCTTACCCAGACAAAACTGTTATGTTGTATTATGTATGAATAAATTGCCTGACTATTACTAAAGGTTTTCCTTTACTGAGTTTTGTCTTACACAAGGTCAAAATGGTACTACTAAAAATACCATCACCCTGCTAAGTGTTACCCCAGAATTGTGTCCCCTGTAGTATTACTGACCGCAAATGCAGAGTGAGCACAGGCGCCATCTTCCGGCACTTCGGTACTCTTCGGGTCTTCTTCCGGTGCTTCTGCAATTTCCGGTCACTTCCGACGCATGCGCAGTTTCCACGAACCTGCTCGAACTGCGCATGCACTGATACGCTGCTTACTCTATGAGGATTACCGAAGTGAAGAAGATGTCGCCCGTGAGCTCCGCTACACTCATTCTGCATTTACTGTCGGTAATCCTACACGGGTCACAATTCTGTTGTAGCATTTAGCAGGGGGGAGACAGGGAGGGGGCCAGTGGGGCTTATCACAGTGGGAAGTTGAATTCAGCCGAATATTTCATGAAGGATTCGGGATTTCTTTGAGTCCTAATATAATGGGTTTGCTGCATCCCTAAAAATAATCTATATGGCAGGAAATCATGGCAGGAAATCTCAACTGCCTTAGGATCAAAGGCTTATTTACTACACTGCTGCCTGGAGATGTCTGGGTGTAGTTTATCTGAGGGTGGGAGAAATGAAAAAAAAAATGGCCATTACTGGTCTGGATATAAATGTCAGTTTCAAATCTAATTACAACTGACCTATTTGTGGTAGCAGTTGCTGTCTCATTTCAACTTAGTGAGTAGAGTCTATGGAATAGGATTTAAATTTGAAGATTTTCAATCTTTTTTTTTTTTCCTAAAAAAGTTTAATACTAGGTAATGCTCTGGCATGCTACAAATAAAAATTAATATTTTTATGAATAAACTGCGGTAACATAGTGCCAATTAAAATGCCTCTTTCTTCTGTTTCTATAGTGCTGTGCTGTGGCCTTCATAGAGAAACTGGATGGACAGTCGCTGAATTTAAGTGAAGAAGAGTTCAGCAGGTACATGTCTGGGCAGGCTTCTCCAAAAAAGCAAGACCTAGAGAACTGGCCAGAAGACACCTGCACTGGTGTAAAGCAGATGCACAGAAACCTTGACCTACTAACCCAGCTGTCAAAGAGACAAGAGCATATTGTAAATGGGGCTAAGAAACTAGAGAAGGACCTTATTGACTGGACAGATGAAGTCACCAAGGAAGTCAAGGACATTGTGGAAAAATACCCACTGAACATTAAAACAGCCAGCCAGGCCCTTGCAGCCCTTGAGTCTGAAAATGTAGAAGATGATAACCTGCCCCCTCCACTGCAGCCTCAAGTCTATGCAGGATAACAGACTCCGCCCAGAAGACACAGACACGTGCAATCACTCCTATTACACGGATGCAGCAGTAATTCACTGATTTTTGGAGAATTTGGGTCAGTTCATTGCAGATACTGGAGAGATCAGGTGTTTTTTTTAAATGAAAACTTGTGACGGTACAAACTTTCTTTGGCCTTGTGGTTTGCTTGGTAAAACTATTTATTAATATGGATTCTACAGGGCTGTCTTATTTTACAGATAGTAATGATTACCCAAGGATTCTTTTCAATAGCATTTTGTTTAGTACTTGTGATAGGATTATAGGAATACACAGTAGTCTTAATAATTTCTATTTGCAGAACAGATTTTAAAGATATTTCCAGCCTTCACAAACGCTCTAGGAGCAACAACTGTTACTTGCCCAAATGACAAGAACATGCCCTAGTTTATTTGATTATACTAAAGCTTTTTGTGTAAGTTAAACAAAGTTGTAAACAATTTTAAAATGTGCTTGGTTTGAAAGGCCCAGTAACCCCAAAAAAGTAAAGGGTTTATTGTACATTTAAATATGTAAAGTTACTCCTTTACTGGAAAGCACCGTGTGTTTGCTTTGAAAGTCAGTTATTGTTATAGGGCCCACATTCACATAGCAAATAACTGTACAATACATTAATTTAGTACTTAACTAGGGAGATAAGCAGGAATTTATTAGACATTGGTAAAAAGGTCTCCAGTCTAGATATCGTCCTTCCTACATTCCAGGAGTAGAAATAACAGAAGCAAATAACTCATGCTAAGGCTCATGCAGGCAATAAGGCTCATGCAGTAGTGTTTATAAAAGACAAAGGTTACATTTAAAAAAAAAATCAAATAATACATTTTATGACAATTTTGTGACTTTATTCTAATGCAGAATTTTACAGTTTGTAATAGCTACATCTGCAGTGCAACAGGAAGGAAGGTTTGGACAGGCCCCAGGAGCTGGGCAGCTGGCCATCCAATTTAAATTTCCCTGGTGACTCCCACTCCAAACAACATATTATTTATATAAAATCCACCCCTCCACATCTGTATTAAATATGTCTGGCTCCTAGACAAAACTTCATGGCCAAGGTTTGCTTTGGAAGAAAACCTTTTAATTAAGTTTTTCTCTGTTCATAAAGACAATCAAATGATCCATTTCCTTCTGCAGCAATATTGACATTACTTGGGGTTTCGCTTTTTTTTTTTTTTTTTTTTTATTTAGTTGCATATTTACCATGTCTTAATATCAAAGAGAAGCCCTAGAGCAAAGCACTAAACTTGAAATGATTACCACTTGAACACTGATGATTTGTGTATGGAAATTGTGTATATTCTATTCCAGGAATGTTCTTATAATTAGATTTTAAATTGCAGCATGACAATACCTCTTATTGGACAGTATTTTTCAGTCTGTGGCCCTCCAGGTCTTGTTGCAGACCTACAGATCTCACCACCGTCTACAGCCTTTGCCCTCAAATTGCTCATCCCTAGAATAATCCAGCCTGGAGATGTCTGCACTACTGGCCTTGTAGCTCTGCACTTTATCATATAGTTAGCACTTTGATAGAATTCTGATCTTGCCCCACTTGTCGGCATCACACTGGGCCATTTATAGGAATATTGCTTCTCTACAAAGCATTTCTCTGGGCCTCTAGGTTCAAAGGTTGGCCTGTGGACGAAAAGCATCCTTGGTACTGACTGTTTCATACTGAATACTATGTGTTATTTTTAGTGTATATACTAGTGTTGCCTAGGTGCCACCCTTCAGTTCTTTGTTTACAACCCTCAGTAGCCTCCAGAACCCGATTGTAATGCTGTGAGTTGTTGTTTAAAGGAAATGTAAAGTTATACTCAAATGTGCATCCTCAGTGATTATAATGGCTTACCCGATATGATTATAATGGCTCATCGATCCAACAGACCAGTGCTCCTGTTTACTGAAAATTGCACCGGCCCGGTAGGAGCATTTAACCGCCCCAGGCCAGCACATGCACAGTAGAGTGGGGAAAAAAATCTCTTTTTTTTCACTTAAATGCATGTGTACCCATGAAAAGTAGGAAGCAGATCGCTCTGTGGTGCAGTTAGAAATATCAGTGCAGAGAAGGGTTTTGGCTGCTCCAGACTCACTCCCTTTATGTTCAATCTAGTGCAGCTCCATTTTGATGTACCAGGTGCTCAGCACCAGCGTTCCCACTGTAGTCAGATATGCAAAAGGATAGAAAGGCGGCACCCCGGTTCAAAAGAAGGTGGTTTATTGCAACATGTCACAAACCAACATCACCTGACGCGTTTCAGGAGCAACTCCCTTAAAGGGCATGTAAAGGCAAAAATATAAAATCCCATTTTTACTTTCTTTAATGAAAAAGAAATCTATTTACAATATACTTTAATTAAAAGATGTCTACAGTTTTTATCATAAACCTGGCTGTATGCAGTGCAATTCCCCCTTCTTTTACTGCTGTGGATAGGAATTGTCAGATGGTCCCCAACTGCTGTGCAGGTAAACGATCATACTTTCAAATGGCAGGGGGAGCCCCCCCACCTTACTTCCCAGAACTCGAGCAGCATTGTTGGATTCCCTGTAGAGATTTGTATCCAGAGACGCAGTGCAGTCTCTATATAATGATTATTAATATATTATAGATATAGATATTATAAGATATTATTTGACTTGTGCTGTTTTGATAATTTATGACGATCCCTAAGCTTAACCTCCCAACTGAAGCCCAGACCACACTGAGCATGTGCAAGTCTTGATATTGCAGAAATGTCTAACAAAGTTACAAGATGACAGCCCCCTGCGCCAACTTTGAAATCATAAATCATTTGTCTTATTAGGCTGCTGGTGCAGTAAGTTCATGTTTATATTTAGTATACATAATACAGCATTTCTAACATTATTCTATTTTAGACTTTAGTTGCCCTTTAATCATAGGCTTATGATCATAAATTGCTCCCAAAACGCGTCAGGTGATGTTGGTTTGTGACCTGTTGCAATAAACCACCTTCTTTTTAATTGGAGTGCCACCTTTTTATACTTTTGCATATAAATATCAGTGCAGTTTTCAGCAAACTGGAGCACCAGCCTGGGATATCAGGTAATTGATTGTAATCACTGGGGAGGGGGTCACTAACATTTAGGGGGCAGATTTATTAAGGGTCGAATTGATAATTCGAATTAGAATTCTGAATTTTTTTTGTGGTCAAAACTGTCAAATTCGAATTGTGAATAATCCATTCCAATTTTAATTTGAATTAGAATTTCGAGATTTATCACACCTTGGCCCTTTAAAAACTCTAATTCCACTATTCGCCACCTAAAACCTGCCGAGTTCATGTATAAGTCAATGGGAGAGGTCCAGCGACCAATTGAACATGTTACTAGCCTTCCTGATATTCAAGTTTTTTTTCGAGAAAAAAAACTCAATTCGATTCGAATTTTTGAGTCTGTAAAATTCATGCGAGTTTTAGATATTAGATTTTTTATTTATTTTTTTAAATAATCCCCCAATCGAATTCCGAGTATATTGTTATTTATTACAGTTTAAAAAATTCGACCTTTGATAAATGTGCCTCTTAGTGAATAAACCTTTACTTCTCCTTTAAGTGCAGAGAGAAAGCTACCTGTTTCACACCCCTGATTTAAGGATATTTTTTTTCCTCAGGTTGGAAAGTCCAAGCTTCCCTGCATTCTCCTTTTCTAACTTGCAGAGCAAAAAGACATTAGGAGTATAACAAACCAATTTAGCTCTTTGTGAGATATGTACATTTGTAAATAATGTGACCAGATATTTATGCAGTATATTGAGGTGGTTTGTTTTTATCATACTTATAGTATAGGCTCAGGTTTGTCCTGGTTTAGGAATCAGAAGTTGGTTGCCCAGAAGACAAATAAAAGGAAATTTAGTTAAGTTGCTATGGGTTACCAGATTAGTATCCGAACCCATATGTATTAAAAGGGCAGTGTAATCCTGTGTTCAACACTAGATCAGTGAATAAGACTTATGTTTTACATACCATCTGCCTATTGAAAAAGAGAATGTAAACTATCCTGAGTAAAAAAAAAAAACAATTGGTTTGATTAAAAAAATATATACGCAAAATATATTTTCAGAGCAAGCTGTGTTGGCGAACACAGGTTTTGCAAAGCAATGACTGAAAATAGCATAGAAAGCATCATGATGTTTTAAGATGGTTGTATTGTTGCTGTTTTTGCCCATTTTAATGTGTTATATAGAAACACTAGTTTTCGGGGGTTATTTAACAACAGAAATGTAACAGTGGTATTTTAAACTTTAAAATGTCCGTTAACCTATATAATAGCATTAAAATACACCTTTATGTCCTACAAACTGTGCACGGTGAATTATTTATCCTTCTAAACTTGTTTTTACTGCCCCTGGGAAAAGCAGCCGCCATGTTCTTTTTTGAGTTTATTATTCCACAAGTAGCTTCTGCTGTATTTAAGGCTCTTTCAATCACTGGTGCTGTTCCATTAACACAGATCTTCACAAACCATATTTGTGCTTAATTGTTTCATAACCCCCCAAAATCACTAGGGTTAAACAGGGAATAGGGTAGAGCAGGGCTGTCCAACCTGTCTGCCATACTCTGCCTGTGTGTGTGATATTCTCTGCCTGTGCGTCCCATACTCTGCCTGTGGAACATAAGCCTGGTATTTGTTCTGGGGGTGTGTTAGCATTTGAAAATAAATTATTGTTAGGGGCCCCTAAGGTGTTTAATCATTTGCTGGGGGTGCTGTGTTATCCAAGAGGAAGAGGAGGCATATAGATTTAAGGATATGTCTTAATATTATAATATTTTTTCACATATGAGTGATAAGTGATATCCCTGCAGTGAGTCACCAACCATTTTTTGGTGTCCTACCACAATTAATGTGGACATGATCTGGTAACATGGCGGTGGTTTAAAGTGGGTGTGGTTTAAAACAGGAAGTGGTCAATGCTGGCTTCCATTATCGGCCCTCCACTATGTAGGCTGGGAAAAATTTCGGCCCTTTGTACCAGAGAAATTGAACAGCAGCAGGGTAGAGCTATGTGTATGCCCAGCGTTGCTGGACTGGGACATATTTTACTACACAACCCTTTGTCCTTAAAGTGGAGTTTATTTGGTATAATGTTGTTTAGTATTTTGTGATATGTGGAGGCTGCCAGAGATAATGATAAAATATTGCTTCTTCTGAACATTTGCAAAGTATTGCCTTTTCAGCTCTTACCTTTTAGTGGAAAGCAAATGATCTGCAACCCTGTTATATCACTGCATCTTTATATGTTGCTTAACACGTGCTTCCAAGCATTGCAGATTCAAAAACTGGGCCAGTTCCATTTGTGTGGAGTTCACACCCTGGGCACCCTTTATTCATGTTACAGTTCAGCACTATCCCTGTAAAACTGGGGCAGTTGGGATGTATCCATTACATGTCTCTGGCATTATTCACTAGATGCCTATTGTGGAAGATCTTGTCTGCATTCCACATTACTGGTATCTTGTTCACTTTTGCTTATTTTGTTTCATTCAATCATCGTCTGTATTCAGTTTGCAGCTCATCCTCACTGCAGCAAATGGAAGAATTTTGTTTGGGGAGTGGTCACATACAGTAATTAAACCAGAGTGAAAAATAGATCCTCTGTACTCATCTCTATATTACATAACATTAGGATATTGTGTGCAGGAACAAAACAGGGATGGTTTGTCCATATGTGGTAATATATCTACTGCAAATTCAAGGCTAAGCATCCTAATACACCATGCACTGTCCCCTTGTATACAGCTTACTCTAGTGTGCTTTGTTAAATGATCTGTGAATATGCAGTGTAACATCAGCCATGCCCATGTACTATACCATATAATTAGCTTCCCAAAATTCCATGCCTTGTCTAGCATCTCTGCAGCATGTTACCTGTTATGGTCTGCGAAATCTAGAAAACTGTAGAGCTAGCCATGTAACCAATAGGTAGAGGAGCCATGCTGCTTGGGGAACGAGTTTCAAAGTTAAGCTTTCTGCCTCCCCTGCTCGGGCATCACAACACAGCCAGTAGGCTCATAATTGGGCATACATTTGACTTCTGATTTTTATCCTTCTGAGTTGGCACAGAAGATGAAAGTTAATGAAGATAATGAAACTTCATGGGCTGAAGAGGTGAAAACAAATGGTACTATGGAAAAGGAAAACTTCTAATGAGATGGCACACGTGGAAGCAGAAGTGTAGGAAGGAATAAAGACCAGGTTATTAGAGCAAGTTCATGTACAAGTCAATAGCCGGGGTCCGTTGACCCATTTGGAGATGTTAATAGCCTTCCTGACATTTGAGGTTTTTTTTTTTTTTTCAGGAGAAAAACTTGAATCGTGATGCAAATACAATACGATTCGAATTTTTTGGTCAGAACCATTCAATCAAATATTAGACATTCAGATTTTTTCTTAAATAACCTCCCGGTCGAATTGAGTATACTCAAATTAAAAAAAATTCACATGAATTTCAAATTCGACCTTTGATAAATGGGCCTCTAGATGTTTAAATAATTTTACTTCCTGGTAAAGAGGCTCATAAAAGGAGTGAGTGGGTATTGTGGTTCAGGTAAGTTCATGTGATATACAGGAAAGAAGCCTTTTACTCTACTACATGCTATTTCCCTGTAATCAGATAAAGAGTTTTATATATAGATATATGCAAAGCAGAGCGATGGTTAGAAAACATATTTACAAATCACTTTGTATTCTGATGCAAAGAGACTCCGTGAACTCCACATCAGCACTGCAGCCTCCCTGCAACTTAAAGGATAATGGATCTTTCTGTCATTTGGATCTATGTATTTTGTCTACTAGAAAATCATGTAAACATTAAATAAACCTAATAGGCTTATTTCTCTTCCAATAAGGATTATTTATATCTTAGTTTGGATCAAGTACGAGGTATTGTTTTATTATTACAGAGAAAATGGAAAATATTTTTAAAAATTGGCATTATTTGGAAAAAAAATTTAGTCCATTGAAGACGGCCTTTCTGTAATTCCCAGCTTTCGGGATAGCGGATCCCATGCCTGTATGATGTAGAGAGTGATAATCTGAGATCATTTGTAATTGGTTTTCATCTTTTATTATTTGTGTTTTTTGAGTTATTTAGCTTTTTATGCAGCAACTCTCCAGTTTGCAGTTTCACCAATCTGGTTGCTACGATCCATATTACCCTAGCAGTCATGCATTGATTTGAATAAGAGTCTGGAATATGAACAGGAGAGGCCTTAATTGAAAGATGAGTTATAAAAAGTACAAGTAACAATACATTTGTAGCCTTACAAAACATTTGTTTTAAGATGGGGTCAGTAACCCCCCCCCCATTTGAAGTCAGAAGAAGAAGGCAAATAATTCAAATTCAATTTAAATTCAATTGAAACGTTCCTTAGAATTACTGGCCTGCACATCAATATTTGCAATGTATTACCCCAAACTTGTCCAGTGTTTATAAATGACCACTGATTGTTTCTTAACAATGTGCCTCTCTGCACCATTTGACCAGTAACAGTTCAGAGAATCATTTTACAGATTATTCCTGAATTTGGTGTATTTTACTATAATATTATTAATAGAACATTTCCAGGAAGGTGAAAGTAAGACTTCCTAATAAACTAAATCATAATAACCTCACATTGGCCTGATTCATTGTGCCTGAAATTAGGTCTTGTAAAACCTAGCTAGCCAGTGGCCTTGGAAAATCGCATACTAATATGGAATCTGTAATACAGAAATCTCCGAATTATGGAAAGGCCATCTCCCATAGATTCCATTTTATTCAAATAATCCAATTTTTTTTAAATGATTTCCTTTTTCTCTGTAATAATAAAACAGTACCTTGTACTTGATATATATGATTATTCCTTATTGGAAGTAAAGCCAGCCCATTGGGTTTATTTAATGTTTACATGATTGTCTACTAGACTTAGGGTGGTGGCAGATATGGCAGGTGGCAGATACTGAGGGAGATTAGTCGCCCAGCGACAAATCGGCTCTTCGGGCGACTATTCGCCCCTAAATGCCTTCCAGCTGGCTAGAATGTAAATCGCAGACGAGATGGCACTCGGAATGCTTCAGCTTTCCAAAGTCGCCCGAAGTTTCCTCGTAAGACAACTTTAGGCGACTTTGGGAAACAAAGCATTCCCAGTGCCATCCCACCGGCGATTTACATTCTAGCCAGCAGGAAGGCATTTAGAGGAAATTAGTCGCCCGAAACAGAGGCAATTTGTAGCTGGGCAACTAATCCCCCCAGTAGCCACATCTGCCACCACCCTTAAGGGAAGATCCAAATAGCAGAAAGATCCCTTATCCGGAAAATGCCAAGTTTCAAGCATTCTGGATAACAGGTCCCATACCTGTATATGTAATTCGCTCCTGTGATACAGTTTTGAATCCAATAATCAACAAATGTCTTCTAGCAATCTGTATGGTTTCCCGTGTAGTTAAAATGAATTGCACCTGGAATTATACCTGGGTAAGCCCTTATACAATCATTTCACACCTACTTATAACTACTTACACTATTTTAGGAATTCTGATCATTAATAAATTCAGGTATCCAGATGATTACAATGATAAACATTCATTATAGGTGGAAACCTTGATCTACAGGTATGACTGGAATTCATTGTATGATGAGACTGCAAACGCTGTAACGTCACACTTATCTGTGTAAAGACTAAATATATTGCAAAACTACTGGTGGTTTATTTGGTGGAAATAACAATATAGTTTTTGAGGGTGATAAACAATGCCAGTGAAATGCAACCTGCACATGAAATTTTCAAGTAATTTATACTGATGCCTTCATTCTATTCACAGAGCACAGCTGCAAACACAATGCTGAATTCATTGTACTAAACATTGAAGTATGTTATACACTGGCTAGTTCTAAGCAAGTTGGCTTCCATTTTTTTTATTTTCAAATTCTTTGCCTTCTTCTTGTGACTTTTTTCAGCTTTCAAATGGGGGTCACTGACCCCATCTAAAAAAACAAATCCTCTTGAAGGCTACAAATGTATTGTTATTGCTACTTTAAATTACTCATGTTTCTATTCAATGAAAAAATAAACTTGCCAATTGACTCAGAATATCACTTGCTCCATCATACTTAGGGGCACATTTACTTAGGGTCGAATATCAAGGGTTGATTAACCCTCGATATTCGGCCGTCAAAGTAAAATCCTTCGAATATCGAAGTCAGAGGATTTTACCGCATTTCCTACATCGTACGATCCTATTAAATCCTTTGAATCGACCGATTCTGTTTTTTATTGAATTTTAAACATACCAACAATGCCTATGTACTGTATGCAAGTATGTATACTGCTCATGGAAATATTTGTTTTTTTCAAAATCCCGTTTAAAGAGCATTTATAGTGGAAACACTGGAGGATCTTTATATAGCTTGCATGCAGCTTTTGTTGATGCAGGCATGTACAGAACTTGCAATTATGTTATTGATCCATTATTAGATAAATTGCCCGCAGGGTCGTCATCAGGGGGGCAACGGGAGGTACATTTGTACCGGGCCTAAAGGGGGCCCAGCTGTGCTGCACATTTTTAATTAGCCGAAAGTCCCAAAGAGCCGATGACCGAAGCCATGAAAGCACCCAAAGCTGCGAAAGGAGCCAAAGCTGCGAAAGGAGCCAAAGCTGCAGAAAGACACAAAGCCATGAAAAGACTCAAAGTTGAAATCTTGTTGCAGCAAAAAGACCCGAAGCCACTAAAGGAGCTGAAGCCGCAAAAAGAAAAAGAGGAAGTTCCACTGAACACAAATGTGGTGTTGTGTTTTTTTTGTTTTGTTTTTAAATAAACCCCTGGCCATGTAATATTTTTAAACTAGATAGGCCTCTGGCCACCAAAGTTTTTTTTTAATTTTATTGGGGTCCCCGGAGCCAGTTTTTTTTTAACTTATAGGGGAGCCCTGATCACCAATGCTTTTTTTTAACTTGTATGGGGGCCCTGGACACCAATGTTTTTTTTTTAAAACTTTTATGTGGGACCCTAGCCACCATTGTTTTTCTTAACTAACACCAATGGCTTTTTACAACTTGTGTATGGCAGGTTTACCGTTTTTATTGCTGTATTTGTGGCCTTTTTACTGTAGTGTGTGGTGGGCAGGATCTGGGGTGGGGCTGTGATTGGCGGGGGCCCAGAAAATTTTGTTGAACGGGGCCCCGTGATTTCTGATGGTGGCCCTGATTGCCTCACATAACATTTTCAGTACAAAAAAAAGGGAGGGCATGAGCATCTCTTCATTAGAAACAGGGGTGTTTCTGAGGAAGGAGGTGCATGAGGTGGCTCCTGTATTGGCACAGCGTCCCTGCATGTGTGCGCTCCTGAGTGTAGGGGGCCCTCCTCAAATGACACAGTATATGTTTTTATATGTTAGGTATTTTAGATATGCTGGCAAAATTGGGAATAAATAATGGCTTTTAATTTATCTAGTTGTTTCTATTTTTGATTATGGAGAGTTCATTAAATGATAAATTACACCCCTTCTCCTTTATATTGTAAGCTCTTTTGGGCAGAGCTTATTGCTGTTATACCATCTGGTGCCTCAGGTGGGGCCAGGCTCAAACTGGGCTGGCAGGACACCAGGGGCAAATCCAGGGGCCCTGGCCTTCATGGACCCCACTGACCAAGGTCCCCTCACCTGCTCAGACCATCCTCTTCATCGATCACAGCTGTAATTAATGGGAAAAGCGGAAAGGCATAGCGTGGGAGGAGGGCGCCTGGGGGACGAGGAAGAGGACCCTTGACCTTGCATGGAGGGCCCGAAGTCACATCCCCAGGGGCACCAATCTAACCATAGGTAGGCAGAGCTGCTAAATGTCCAAGGCTCCAAAACAGCATTGGTGAAGGCCAGTACCTACAGAACTCTCCTGCTTTGATGTAGAATAATCCAGAAACCAGACGCTAAGATACCCTTCTATGGAAGACAGAGAGTGCCTGTTCGATTGAATCATTAAGGTTAGTAGTAGAGGGCTTCTTACTCAAGGTGATTGTTAATAATTTAACAAGGATGCCATCATTGGGGAGGTATGGGGTCCCTTTTGTTTATCAGGAGGGGTAAAACAAGATAGTAAAAGATGCCTCATCCTCCAGGCAATGCCGACTGACCCTGCCTCCTTTCTAAACATTGGAATGGAGTGGGGAAAGGCTGGAAATTTTTTGGTGAGTTGTCAAAAAGGTGTGTATAGGTGCCATTTAAAACACTTGACAAGCAGGAAACCCACAAACGAACCTCATTTCTTTTGTTTCTCATCCTCGCATCAATAGCAGACCGTAGAGAAGAAAAAAACCAAACATACCATGCTGATACAGAGACTTTGTCCAGTTGCCATTAAGGAGCCAGGAAAGAATTATGTGTTGGTCGGTTTTTTTTCTCCTTCCTCTAAATCAGTAGAAACAGGAAGTCGCTATCATTTAGGATCATGCTATGAATTGGCTAATTAAATTTCAGTAATTTGTTAATAAAGTGACTGCTACATTTGCCACTTAACAAAACATGTCTGACTCCAGATTTTTTCATCAATATTCCAATTCATGGTGTAGTCTATGATTCTTCTTTCCGCAATATTTTCAAAAATCCAGAAAGAGCTGCAACTCTTTTCAAAGCTCTGCAAATTAAAATAAAGGAAGAAATTGGAAAAGGGCTAAGGGAGAGGAGAAGAGAGCTGAGCTTGAAGGAGGCTGTGTCAATTCATGGAGGGCTCAGGGACAGTTGCGGAGCACTAAGTGTTGTAAAGGAGAACAAAGGGAGAATGAAGAAGCAGACAAGGATGAAGAAGGGACTGAGAATGGTTTGTGGTGGGTTAAGGGTACTGAGGGCAGATCTTGCTGGGTTATGAGAAGATGTGGCTGGGGCACATCATGGAGGGAGGAGGGAGCTGAGGACGATCATGAAGGGCTAAGGGCAGATTGAGATGGGTTAAGGGAAGATGGGCTGAGGGCAGATTGTTGAGGATTAAGGGAGAATACAGAAGAAGACTGAGTGCATGTTACCAGGTGTTGAGGTTCTGTATCGCCTATGACCCGTCACACCCTTGGGAGCTGCCCAAATCAGGAACCAGAGATCTCCGGGGGACAAACGCAAGAACACACAAGAGTTGTACTGCAAATGCTTGTCCAATTTATTGCTGTGCGGAGCTTGCTTATATACCCCTGTACGCCCCTTCTGCCGTGTACAAGGAGAAAAATGCAGCCCCATGTAAGGATAAGACATACAGCATATATCATTATTCAAGGTTACAGAAATAACACGTGTGTTACATTAGGCGAGGCGAAGAAGATAATGTCACGGTTACAGATATAACTCTAGCGAAACATATGTGGTTACATACATTCCAGTAATTTGTGAGCTAGCCTGCAGCTTAATATCGACAGTGTCAGACAATATTTTGCAGCGAGCGCAGTTATTCAGCGTGAAGTATTATTTTGTCTTGCAATAGCAGTTACAAGCATTTAGCAATATAAAATAGGGATTTATTGATAAAGGCATATTGGGCATAGGTTTGGCCATAATCCTTCACCAGGCTCAAATATAAGCACACTCACTCAAAATGCTTTTATGTAACACAATGGAGAACAGGTAATTATTTGATCTAACATCTCTCCAGTCCAGGAATGGACATCTCACAACTTGCAGGTCTGCTTTGTTAGTTGGCAATATTTTGATGGGTGTATGGGATATACCAGTTTTGGAGTTCGTAACTGCTGAGGGCTAGAGTCTGACTCAGGGCCCCAATGAAATCAGTTGTAATTAGGGCCTCAAACTGCACCACACTGTCACAAAAATGGCTGTCATGACTAGGGACTATGCCACTTATTTGGTTTTGACACAAACAGTTCGGGTTTTCTAAGGCCTGTTCGGGTCTCAACTTTCTGTTCGGTTTTCAGCCTTATGCTACCCTAACAATAATCGGCCAATATATGAAAACCAATTAAATACCAAGATACTCACCTTGACCCGGCTTAGTTATTATAAAGTGCAGTTAATTTCTTGTTATTACAGAAACAGAAATAAGCAAATCAATCAAAAATAAGAACGTTTTTCTAAATTAACATTGCTGTATTTCAAAGCTTTCTGGATAACTGATTTCTGTATAACCAATCCAATACCTGTAGTTAAAGGATTGGTCTTACTCAAATTCAGCTCTTAAAGGCACCAGGAGTAGCTTTTTGCTGCGCCTGGAATTCTATCTGGCACTGCCACCTGAGGCGAGTTGCTTAACTCTGAAATGCTGGGGGACTTCTACTGTTTGTCATGAAATGCAGGTGCCACAGTGTGTACTGAAACGCTTAAGGCCACAATATGTCATCAAATGGTGGAGGTCACTGTGTCTGTCTTAACACTAGTGCGCTTTGTGTATCTGATGCACCATGTGGGGTTGTCACAAAGTGTGTGTGGCCAAAAAGATCTGCTGCATGCAGCAGACCTTTCCCCTATCCCTCTTAATGATTTTCAAATATTGATAGGTATATCCCTTGGGAGTGGCCCTGAAGGCATGGGGAATGAGAAAAACATCAGCTAAGGCTTAAAAAAAACACCTTTCACATACATGGGGCTCGTTTATATTAGGGATGCACTGAATCCAGGATTCGGTTCAGGATTCAGCCAGGATTTGGCCTTTTTCAGCAGGATTCAGATTCGGCTGAATCCTTCTGCCTGGCCAAACCAAACCCTAATTTGCATCTGCAAATTAGGGGTGGGGAGGGAAATTGCGTGACTTTTTGCCACAAAACAAGGAAGTAAAAAATGTTTTCTCCTTCCCACCCCTAATTTGCATATGTGAAATGGGAGAAATTCGCCCATCACTAGTAGAGAGTGATACAATTTGCAACAGGTTTCCATGTTATTATTTATGTTTCTGAGGTATTTTGCTTTTTATTCAGCAGCTCTCCTGTTTCAGCAATCTAGTTGCTTGGGTCCAAATGACCCTAGCAACCATGCATTGATTTGAGAGTGGAATATGAATAGGAGAGGCCTGAATAGAAAGATCGGCAATTAAAAGTAGCACTAACAATACATTTGTAGCCTAACTGAGCATTTGTTTTTATAGATGGGGTCAGTGACCCCCATTTGAGAGACAAAATAATTAAAACAAAAAAAGCCTATAAATAATGAACACCAATTGAAAGTGGCCATTCTGTAAGTAAAGTAGCGCTACTAGTGTTTCTACTTTAATCTCCTGCCTGTTAAACAGGGCTGAGAAATATCTGAATAGTTCCAAGAAGGGCTCGTCACTTCTGCCTTATCCCGAAATATAATTCCAACTGTGCCCTGTAATTTGGAACTCGGCGCGGAATGGAATGGTAACAGCGATTCACATGACCCGGCTGCGCTGAAGCTGTAACGAAAGGAGAGAAGTAAGAACCCAGCAATCATGTGTGAATAAAGTTACATTGTATGTGGGCGGGGCCTACACTGTGACAGGTCAGCGGTAACCTCCGGAAACACTAGAGAGGAAGTACAGGGAAAGGGGGAGCGGAGTGGTGCGCAGTTCCTTGTGCTCTCATACACACACCCACACACATACATTCACACATAGCAACCATGCTCCCCTCCTGGAGCCCGACATTATCACTCACATACACCGTCTGAGAGCATGAGTCCGGGAGCAAGTCGGCACCAGTAAAGGCCTGTGTACAGGTATGTCAGCAAGAAGCAAGCGCTTGTAGTGACTGCTTGTGGGCAGTGAGGTGCTTGTAGTGACTACTTGTGGGTAGTGAGCTGCTTGTAGTGACAGTGAGGTGCTTGTAGTGACTACTTGTGTGCAATGAGGTGCTTGTAGTGACAGTGAGGTGCTTGTAGTGACTGCTTGTGGGCAATGAGGTGCTTGTAGTGACAGTGAGGTGCTTGTAGTGACTGCTTTTGGGCAATGAGGTGCTTGTAGTGACAGTGAGGTGCTTGTAGTGACTGCTTGTGGGCAATGAGGTGCTTGTAGTGACAGTGAGGTGCTTGTAGTGACTGCTTTTGGGTAATGAGGTGCTTGTAGTGACAGTGAGGTGCTTGTAGTGACTGCTTGTGGACAATGAGGTGCTTGTAGTGACTACTTGTGGGTAGTGAGCTGCTTGTAGTGACAGTGAGGTGCTTGTAGTCACTGCTTTTGGGCAATGAGGTGCTTGTAGTGACAGTGAGGTGCTTGTAGTGACAGTGCGGGCAGTGAGGTGCTTGTAGTCACTACTTGTGGGTAGTGAGCTGCTTGTAGTGACAGTGAGGCCAGTGAGGTGCTTGTAGTGACTGCTTGTGGGCAATGAGGTGCTTGTAGTGACAGTGAGGTGCTTGTAGTCACTGCTTGTGGGCAATGAGGTGCTTGCAGTGACAGTGAGGTGCATGTAGTGACTGCTTGTGGGCAGTGAGGTGCTTATAGCGACAGAGTGTGGGCAGTGAGGTGCTTAGCTCTGCCAGGTGAGACAGGTGTTGGTCTGTATCTGCTTGATTTGTACTGAGACAGCTTTAGATTAGAGCGGGAAGGGTTAGCCCTTCAGCAGCGCAACTAGAGGGGGGCGGGCCCTGGCGCGTGACTTGCAGCCGGGCTCCGCCCCCTCCGTACACCCGGAAACGGCCGCAAATACAGCCGCATTTGCCTAAACACAGTGGTGCGCGGGGGGGCCTGGCCCTGAGGGGGTGTGGGCCCTGGCCCAAACACACCCCCTGCTCCCCCGGTAGTTACGCCACTGCAGCCCTTTAATATCAGCAGAAAACTGCACCAACCCGGGGTTATACCAGTGAGCACCATGGATCGATCTTCTTCAGGCTTCCTCTTTCTTCATGCAGCTGCGCATGTGCAGTAGAGCGAAAAGCTGAACTTTAACTAAAAAGTCGTCTATTTCGTTTTACTGCGCATGCGATTGGCCTGGGAAATTTAAAGAAAGAAGAAGCCGGTAGATGATCTCTCCATGGTGCTCACTGGTATAACTCCAGGTTGGTGCAGTTTTGTGCTGATAGGAGCACTGGCCCGGGGTTTCAGGTAAATTCAATACAATCACTTGGGGGTGCCTAACATTTGGCACCCCCAAGTGCAAGATGACTTTCCTTCTCTTTTAAGGCATGCCATTATTTTGGTGAATGCACCATCCGAGACGTTATTACATGGACCCCTTATATATTTATAACGTGATAGTTTTAAATCCCATGGGTGTAATCTTACATTTATAATAACTGAATATCACGCTAGTTTGAGAAAATCCCCATATCCTGGATATATTCAGTTGTTTATCCCTTTCTATGGGTTTGGTAGCCACTTTCCAGCAATCATGATGCTTAATTACAAAAAAGGTTAAACTATCTGCCTTATGAATGTGAGAAGGACGTGGAGCAAACATGCCTCTTTTGTTTGGCAAGGCTATAATTGTAGGTGGTGGTATGCTGATCGTTTCACTTTACGCAGTTACTCAAGTTACATTCTGTAAAAGATTTAATGACCAGGACAAGCTCCCGGACATAATATAGTCTGAGAAATTGTACTTCCTCTTTTATGCTGCCACATACTATTTACATCTTTTATTGCTAGCCATATCCTCTTTAGTGGTTCCTCTTGTGAAAATTTAAAAAGCAACTGAAGGCACAACAATATGTATTTGGTTAATTTCAAAGATGGAGCATGCCCAGCACTGGACAAAAAAATATCTCACCTGGTTGGGGGTCTCAGTCTGGGGCTTTTTGGCAATGGTCCTCCATAAAGATAATATCTTTTTGTAGTGTGCTTGGAGCTCCGTGAACATTTACTATTTAACCTCCTCAAGGATCTAGTACCAGGAGGTCACAGACAGAAGTTCAGCATTTTTAAAGAAAAAAAACTGCCTAAAACCATTTAGACTTTTATTATGTTATAGAACGGCCAATTCTTAGCAACATTTCAAAACTGACTTAATTTCGGTTGGTCTTTTTGAATTCGAATTTAGAAGTTTTTTTCAATTCGAAATTCGACCCTTGATAAAAATGCCCCTTAAAGTTATCTCAAAGGTGAACAACCCTTTTCAATTTATGATGATAAGTAATAAAGTGTAACCACAATCAGTGACCCCATTTGAAAGCTGGGAAAAGGCAGGAGAGCATGGCAAATAATTTGAGACTATTAAAAAAATATTCTATTGAAGACCGACTGAGAAGCTGCTGAAACTAGAACATCCAATAATTTGCTAAAAGCACAATGAAACTTGTGATTCATGGGGGGGGGCAATATGTAAGGCACAGCCAGTGAATCCAATTTTTTTTTACCCTTGGCTGGCTCTCTTTTTAGGCTAAGGAAACCACCAATGCAGCACCATACTGCTATTTTAATTACTTTTTTTGGCATCCTTAGTACTGACTGCCACGCATATTCCGTAGAGAAAATCTGGAAATTTAATCTGCATATGCCCAAATCTATGCCTGAAAATATGCCTGGTCCAATTCATTTTTTCTACTGAAATGGGGCCCCAGTCCGGAAAAAAACTTCATTGGCTGGGCAGCTAACATTTTGTCACCCCACATTGAATTAGACTTTCCTTGTCCTTAAACTTAAAGGTAAACTACCACTTTCAGCACCCTGAAATGGTCAGGCTGGCTATTCACACGTAGAGTTTTTAGCAAACCTGCCCAATAAATGATTAAACAACGACCAACTTTTTGTCTGTGTCTTATAATTTGGCCCCCATGCATATTTTTTGAGGAGTCACCAGTTGATCAGCCTCGTTTTGTTTGAGGCTCCTGTCGTTCATTTTATGTTTCTGTGAGCTTTGCTGACACACTTTCCTTGTTTCACTTGCTGCCACAGGGACGACGGATTTAGAATGTAAATCTGTGGAATGTAGTTTGTCCTGAATCTAGATGTATTTGGCTGTGGGATAGGCTGTGGGAATAAAGTATACTTGCTGCAGGAAATTTTTGCTGCTGATAACTGTTATCATTATGGGATGTGGCTAGTGAACACTGTCAAGTCAATGGGAGGCAGCAGAGAACACATTTGGGTGCCTTTATTCCAGCTCATAAAGCTTAAAGGGATGGTCCATATTAGTATAAATAGCCAATTCTTTTCAATTGGACCTCATTTTTTATAGTTTTTGAATTATCTGCCTTCTTCTTCTGACTCTTTTCAGCTTTCAAATTGGGTCACTGACCCCATCTTAAAACAAATGTTCTGTAAGGCTAAAAATGTATTGTTGTTACTTTTTCATCTTTCTAGTCGGACCCTCTCCTATTCATTTTCCAGTCTCTTATTCAAATCAATGTATGGTTGCTAGGGTAATTTGGCCCCAGCAACTAGATTGCTGAAATTGCAATCTGGCAAGCTACTGAATAAAAAAAAAAAGCTCAAAAAAATAACTGAAAATCCACAAATAATTTTTTTAAAAAAAATGAAAACCAATTGCAAATTGTCTCAGAAAATCACTCTCTACGTCAACGCAAAGGTTAACAACCCCTTTAAAGTATGCATTTGGTTGCGTTTCAATTTGCTTGCTAATTACTTCAAACAGTAGTTAATGGTTCATATCCTTTATCGGGAGAGGTCTTAATCAACTTGTCAGTGTGGTGCCTGTACTGATCTAATACAGGGGTCCCCAACCTTTTTTAGCCTGTGGACCGGTGTAGATTCAAAATCTTTTGCAAGGGGGAGGGGTCGGAATCCAATTCTGGCCGCCATTCATTTTAATTAAAGGGGTTGTTCACCTCTGAGATAACTTTTAGTATGATGTAGAGAGTGATATTCTGAGACAGTGTGCAATTGGTTTTCATTTTTTATTATTTGTGGTTTTTGAGTCATTTAGCTTTTTGTTCAGCAGCTCTCCAGTTTGCAATTTCAGCAATCTGGTTGCTAGGGCCCAAATTGAATAAGCGAATAAATATGATAACAGACAAATTATATCCGAAATTAAACACCAGCACAAAAAGGGATGTAAATGAGTGGCTGTATCTTTGAAAGTAGAATTTTGAAAAGAAAAGATGTACTTGACATCATGTGTGATTTACCGTATTTCCATTTGTGTAAACCTGTTCCAGTATAATGCTTCTTAAACTGTAGCAAGGCACCCTCACCCTAGAAATATTAATAGTAGCGTATAAAGACAAAGTCTGTACACTTAAACGGGTGGTTCACATTTAAGTTAACTTTTAGTATGTTATAGAATGGTTAATTCTAAGCAACTTCTCAGTTGGTCTTCATTATTTTTTTTTCTATAGTTTTTAAATTAATTGACGCCTTCTAACTCTTTCCAGTTTTCAAATTGGGGTCATTGACCCCCATATAAAAACAAATGCTGTGTAAAGCTGCAAATATATTGTCATTGCTACTTTCTATTACTCATCTTTCTATTCAAACCCTCTCCTATTCATATTCCAGTCTCTTATTCAAGTGTGGTTGCTAGGGTAATTTGGACCCTATCTAACAGATTGCTGAAACTGAAACCTGAAGAGCTGCTGAATAAAAAGCTAAATAACTCTAAAAACACAAATAATAAAATATGAAAACCAATTGCAAAGTATCTCAGAATATCACTCTCTACATTAAAGTTAAATCAAAGGTCAACAACCCCTTTAAGGGACTTGAATTATTTTTTTTTATGTTGCTCTCTCTGCCTGCTTACTAGAATACTGACTGTGCGAGTGACAACATCAAAAGCACCTCTTGATTACAGGTAAGAAGGTAGTCCAAAAGCAGGTCTGTGGGATTGCTCTATATCACACACATATCCTCGTTTGTTTATGGTAATACTCAACACCAGGTGTCCGCAACCTATTTTACCCATGAGCCACACTCAAATGTAAAATAGGTTGAGGATGAAAATGTTCCTGAAGGTGCCAAATAAGCCTGTGATTGGCTATTTGGTAGCCCCTATGTGAACTGTAAGCCCACAGGAGGCTCTTTTTGGCAGTATTATAATGTAGGATTCAGTCAAACCTTCAAAACTTGGCATGAAAATTAGGTTTTTACCGCTACATTAGTCACTGTATTATGGACTGTGCCTTTTAAAGGGGTAGTTAACCATTAAGTTAACTTTTAGTAGTAGAATAGCCAATTCAAAGCAAGTTTTCAACCGGTCTTCATTATTTTTTTCCATAGTTTTTTTAATTATTTGCCTTCTTCTCTTTTAAAAAGGATGGTGGGATCACTGACCCCTTCTAAAAACAAATGCTCTGTAAGGCTACAAATGTATTATTATTTTATTACTCTTCTTTCTGTTCAGGTCCTCTCGTATTCAAATTCTAGTCTCTTATTCAAATCAATGCATATTTGCTACGGTAAATTTGCAAATTGTCTCAGAATATCATCTACATCATACTAAAAGTTAACTCAAAGGTGAACAACCCTGTTAAGATGTGGCATTTTCTTTGCAGGGTATTGAGACCAAAATGATTCTGACCTTACATCCCCTGGAGAACCTGAAGTCCTACATCAACAGCCGACCACCTCTGGTGATTTTTATGGTCAGTGTAAGTGGAATGGCCATAGCCTTCCTAACACTTGGTTATTTCTTCAAAATGAAAGAGATCAAGTCACCGGAAATGACTGAGGTATGTTATGGCCTGAAATCTAGAACATTTATAGATGGTTTGCTAAACTGATAGATTGTTGCCGATAGATTAGCCACATTAGTACAAGCTATACGACTATATTTATTCAGAAGAATGCTTTACTCAACCTGAGTAAACAGCTGTAGAAGCGTTCTCTGTTTGTTTAGGATAGCAGCTGCCATATTAGCTTGGCTGCCTCGGCCCCTCAAGTGACTTCTTCGATTTGACCAAGGTCTGGGAACTTATGTGAAGGGAAGCAACTAAATTTGCCCAGGAGCAGTAGTTTAAATTCACAGATGCAGCAAGAAAAATGTAAATAATTCAGAAAGTACAAAAAAAATAAATACATATTGAATCTAATTATAGAACACTGCTATCAAAGCCATATTCATTTTATAATTTCAAATTGTTTTACCTCTTTAAGCATGTTTTACTTCATCTTTAGGACTGGAACACCTTCCTCCTGAGGTTTAACAATCTGGACTTGTGTGTATCTGACAATGAAACCTTAAAGCATTTTTTGAATGAAACCACCCCTCCTGAGAGCACAGTAACTTCCGGTCAAGCAAGGTCATCCACACAAACACCTCAAGCTCTAGAGGACTCTGGACCCATAAATATTTCTGTGGCAATTACCTTGACTTTAGATCCACTTAAACCCTTTGGTGGATATTCCCGTAACATCACACACCTGAGCTCAACCATTTTTGGTCATCAGATTGGTCTTTCAGGTATCCAATCAAGTATTTCATTGTATTGTATTATTCTGTGTAATCTTCTTTTTCCACTAGGAGAACTTTGTTTGTATTATGTTTGTTGCTCTCTTATATAGATTTTTTTTTTTTTTTTTTTTTTGAAAGATTATTTTTGCTAGTTTTGGTATACAAAAAAAGAACTAAAACAGAGATTGAGAAGAAGAAATGGCAGAAGCAGGGGGGGGGGAGAAAGGTAAAAATGAGAAGAAATGTAGGTATGGGCAATCCCGTTTATTTGTGCAGCAAATTATAAAAACAACATCCTAGGCAATAAAGTGGTCTCTATGTGAGAAACCTACGTCCGTTTAAAGGAGAGGTAAACCTTAATAAGTGAATGTAAAATTAATGAGGGTGCTATTCTAAGTAGGGATGCACCAAATCCACTATTTTGGATTCAACCGAACGGCCGAATCCTAATTTGCATATACAAATTAGAGGTGGGAGGGGGAAAAAATTTCACTTCATTCTTTTGTGACAAAAAGTCACGCCTTTTCCCTTCCCACCCCAAATTTGCATATGCAAATTCAGATTCGGTTCAGCCGGGCAGAAGGATAAAATGTGCATCCCTAATTCTAAGCACTTTTGTAATGTACATTCATTATTTAATTTTTTTTTTTAATTCAAAGATATTGAAGGATACATGTACTGTTAACATGAATTAATTTTGTTACAACACCTGCTGATCATATTCTGACAAGTCTGACCACCAAGTAGTCAAAGAAGTCGCCAGGGCTGCTCTGATGTTCCTCTGCTTAGCAAGTATTTGAGAAAGGTTTCTTATCCGTATATGGGGCTTATCCTTTAAGGGGACTAAACTTCCTGTTTGTTGGTCAATCAGCCATCTGTCCAAAACTGTCCAAATTTTTCCAAACTTAGCTGGGCAACCTTGTGCCAAGTAGACTAACTCAGATTGATCCAGAAGCCTAGCATAGAAGGCTCTGTAACTTTCCTGGTAATCAGTATTGCTTGTTTGGCATTGTGTCAGTTGTTGATGGCATCGTCTGTTACTGTGAGGTAAGGTCTTCAATTCTTGCAGTCCCAAATTGTTGGATCTTAGAGCATTCCCAGAATATATGGAAATTATTATTTTGATTTATATTCAGTAGTTTCAATAGTATGTGGTGTTCCCTTGTGCAATTGGTAATGGAAAGCATGCCTTGATAGAATAAATTAGATTTCATATTTCATATTTAATATTAACTGCACTTGTGTCTGGGTTAGAATTTTTCCATAGCGTTCTTCAGTTGTGTAACTAGAAGTCATTTATTTAATTGAATAATGCCTTGGTCCTGGATGCATCCATGTTTACTCTTTCAGACTCTTCTGTATAAATCTGGGCACTGATTTGTCTTCTTTCTTTCCATATTTTAACGCCAGCTGTGATTTTTGCTTATATATGCTGCAGACAACTCAAAGGCTGATATGTTGATTTCTGTTATTATTTTCTATGAGTATTAACACTTACTGTATTTATAAAGCGCCAACATATTCCACAGTGCTGTGCTATGCTTATCTGCCACAGGCCATCTCTGGACATAAATTGCACTACAAAAGTTCTCTTTGCAGCCTATCAAAAAAAAAGCCTTGCAGACACTTGCTTCAACCCAACTAAAAGTGCTAAAGGAGAATGAAAGCTCCAAGACAGTTTATTGTCAACAGATTAGCCAAAATAGTGCAAGCTAGAACACTATATTTATTCTGCAGAATGCTTTACCTTACCTGAGTAAACAGCTCTAGACACTGTATCTGTTTGTTTAGGATAGAAGCTGCCATATAAGCTTGGTGTGACATCACTTCCTGTCTCTCCCTGCTCACTTATAGCTCTGAACTCAGTTTACAGCTGGGATGGGAGGAGGGAGGGGGAGACGATCAAACTGAGCATGCTCAAGCCCTGCCCTGGAGGTTTTATTCTAAAAACAGGAAGTCTGATACAGAAGCCCATGTGTACACAATAAAAGGAAAGAAATGCTGTGTTTCTTTTGACAGAGGACTAAGAGCAGCATTACTTTGAGGGTTTACTGGTGTATTTAAATAGACCTTTCTGATAAAGCTTACTTAATATAAGCCTTTCCTTCTCCTTTAAAAGGGGTAATTCACCTCCAGACACTTTGCTGGTTTCAGATAGTTCACCAGAAGTAGACTTTTTCCAATTACTTTGTATTATCTATTTGCGACTGTTTTTCTAATATTAAAGTCTAAACTTTAATTTTTCACCTTCTTATGTCTCTCTAAAGCAGCAGGGGTGGATGGGGGGTGCTGACTCTTTAACTGTTCTAAATTGATACATTTAGTTGACAACATCTATTTCTCTGCTGAGCTGAATCCTTGAGTTTCATTAAAGGCATCTGTTAGAATTGATACAATAGAAGCTCCTAAATCCAGTTATTCTTATGGACGATGTGTATTTACAATCTATTTTCTCTTTACATCTGCTCTCTTATGCGCTCTTCCGTATTCCCACCAGCAGCTTCCCATGGCGTTCTATTGTGCCACTGATGGGAGCAAGGTGATCTCCTGTTATAAAAATCAGCTGCAACCATGGGTAAGGAGGTAGTATTTAAGCAAAATCTGAAAATATTTTATTTTCCTTATAAGGCAGAGATTCCCACGAGGAGATGAATATTACGTTCACTTTGCCTGCTGCGTGGAACTCTGATGAGTGTATTGTCCATGGGCACTGTGAGCAGGTGGTATTTACTACATGTATGACCGTCACTGCAGTGGCCAGTGTGTTTCCAGTCACAGTGTAAGCATCTCTTTACCACATGATTTTGTAGCAGATGAATAATGTTATCAAGGCCACAGCCTAAATTCATAGAAGGCTTGCAAACCTTGTTTACTTTTTGTTTTCATCTTTCTTTATTGTAGTCAGCCTCCTCACTGTATTCCTGAGACATACAGCAACGCTTCTTTGTGGTACAAGATGTTCACCACTGCTCGTGACTCCGGGACAAAGAACGCTCACGACTATAATCCTTTCTGGTGTTACAAGGGAGCAATAGGCAAGGTGTACCATGCTTTAAATCCCAAACTCACAGTTATTGTGCCAGAGGTGAGTGCTAGTGATGTGCGTTTCAGGATTTTCCTTTTATAGACCCGCGCTGACACACCCCACCGATAACACCACAAAAGGGGCAGGGCGCACAGGTGCGCGTGTATAAAAGTTCAACACGGAAGCCAGCATTGTTAAGGTCACGAGCGGGCAGAGCAGTCAGAAGAGCTCAATCCGCCCGCGACCTGGAAAGGGTGGTGCGTGGTCGACCCGAACCTGCCCAACCCACGGTGAGTGCACATACTGAGCCTTTGCATGGCAATCACTTGGTGAATGTCCCTGAATGCACAGCATACATTGTGGAATTAAAAAAAAAAGAAAAAGTGATGAATGATAAATTTCATCTTATGCTGCTTCATATAATACCTCTCACATAAATCTTTCTTCTTTCTGTCTTCTGTATTAGTAACTGATTCAAACTGGAGTAGAGGGCAGATGATTATTTAAAGCATACAAAAAGACATCAGCAAACATTTACGGTATCTTTGAAAAAGATGATATCCCACCTATATGTCCCACATATGGCCCAAAATCCTCTGCACCTTATTTCTTTTATTAGGTGTGTACCTAATGCATTATTCATGTAGGTCATGCAAATTTTCCTCAAAGCAATAAGTCCAAATACAAAACCAGATCCTCATTTTCTTAAAATTAATTACAGCTGTACTTAATGATCAACATTAGTCTGGGAGCAGAAACTGCTATAATATACTGTTAGCATGCACTGGTTCAAGCTGTGTGTTTGCTTTAGAAACACTACTATAATAATTATATAAATACGCTGCTTTGTAGCCATGGGGGCAGTTTTCCCAGTGCAGAGCAACAGTACATACTCTTTTAATTACTTTGATACGCGTTAAGTTTTTGGTGTTACTGTTCCTTTAAAAACAGAAGAGTCGGAGGTACCATAAGCTGAGGCATCAGAGTCAAAGGATTTACTGTATGTACTGACTCCACAGCCTTGTGTACATCTTTAGTAAAAAGAAGAAAATGCAAACATTCATTATTGAACACCTGTTTACTTCAGAAACTTTCAGTGTCTCTACTCCATTTTTGTCAGTTACTGTACTAAGCAGAAAGCAATCTGTACTGTGACTGAAAAAGGCCTGTTTTTGCTCTTTTCTTAGCACCTTAAATGTTACTCTGCTACTCAGAGTGACTGTGGAGTGTGAGATTGTGTGCATTTATTTTACTGCAAAGCTTTGTACAAGAGCACACTATGCACCTCTGCATGTTTGGGACATGAAATCAGCCATGTTAAATTTAGAGGGAGCAAATAATTTTGCTTGCAAAGACTAGCTGTCCCTGGCCAACTGACCAAAGATTTGCAATAATTTTAATCCAAACAGGATTCAATCAAAAACAAATTGGACAGATATCCTTTAAAGCGTTTCCCTTTATTCAGCTAATCCAGGAAAGTAGGAGGGGAGTAGTTGAAGCATCTTTAAATTTCATGGGGGGGAATTCACAAAAGTTGAGGAAGCATTTTTTTTGGAGTAATGGTGCTGTTAAAACTGGTGTAAATACAATCTGGGTATTCAGAAACACAAATCTGCCAAAATACTGACTCAACCGATACTTTTAATTTTTTGGTGAAAGAAAGACTTGATGGATATACTGTAACTGGTGGTGCTGCATTCATTTACTGAGGGATTAGAAATTCACTCAAGTTTATATAATTCATGTGTTCTGCTATATTAATCTTTAAAAGTGGCAGGGAATCTCTTGTCTGAAAGACTAAAACATTATCACAAGACACAGATACAGCTGAGAGTCAACTAATGGCATGGTGCATATACTTATTAAGTGGAGGCAAGACAACTTGCTCATCTTCAGGTCAGGTCTCTTCTTAATAAATATAGGATATTTACTTGGACCCCTCCTATAAGTGTAATGTTGCCCTGTTGTTTATCTAATTATATAGATAAATATGTATAATTTAAAATGTACATATTCATCATTTTACCTAATGTTCTTGCAAAGGTTGCAAACCAGAATTATATCTCTGGGAAAATGATTAAATGTGGTAGCCCTCAGCTATTCAGCTAAAACCTTTGCTGTAAAAGAAAAAAAAATCCACTGAGAATAAAGCAACAGAATTATGTGAGCCTTATTTGTTCATGTCATTGTTTTGTGACTACAGGATGACCGTTCACTCATAAACCTGCATTTGATGGACACAAGTTACTTCCTCTTCGTGATGGTCATCACCATGTTCTGTTATGCAGCGATCCGAGGTAGACCAAGTAAACTAAGACAAAGCAACTCTGAGTTCCGCCCCGAAAAGGTATCTATATTTATACCAACAGAGTGTAGTATTGTCAGAGTTCTCCATTTTACTGTTCCACAAACTTTTTATTTTTTCATACGAAGTCAGAACCTCAAGTAATGGCATCTCCAAAGTTGTCCGTTAAAAGGAAGTTTATGAATTGCAGCCCTATTAACTTTTCCCCCCTTAATTTCATAATTGGGCTTCATGTCAATTCAAATTGCTTAGCCTATGCAGGATTGAACGATAACAATGAATGACTTTCCCTGGCATAGACTCACAGTAGTTTCATGCAGATAATCTATACAGATAACAGGGCCATATCTGACCCTAACTTTACTGAGCTATGCTCAGAAGTTTATCACGAAAACGTGATACATTGCAGTTTAAAAATACTGCCTGGAGCTGCTTGATTCAATCTGTTTTCCTGATATTTTATCCTAAGGTGTGACACATACACCTGAACCTGCAGCCGTAAGGAATTGAACACTGGGGTCTGAATCAGAAAAACCTCTTTATTATATGCTCAGAAGTTTCATGTGATGTGAAACATGCAAGAGGCTTTGTTTAGGAATAATATATATATCCTCTGTCATCCATAACCATCAGCATTTTATTGGCTGACTTTAAGACCCACTATTTTACACGTGTGAGCTATTACTCCAAGTATCAAATCGGTCACAGACCGGTGTGAGTAAAACAATGAAATAGCTGTTGAGCGTTTACATCCATGTTGTAGTTCTTAGGTCTACAAAGCTGATCTTGTAATTCTGGCAGATCCACATTTGTGTGTGGGGGCAAACTTGCATTGTTGGTTGTTTTTTTCCATGATTCCCCTCTCTTCTGTTGGTTCATCCTTGTGTAAATTTAACACAAAATCTGATTTTCTTTATTTCAAAGCTCAATGTATTACCACTATTATGATTGAAATAGTTGTTAATGCTCTTATGACAAAGACTACTTTGCTAGTTTTTGTAGATACATTTTATTTTTGTCGTTTTAATACTTAGGACTTCTCTCTTCTGTTCACAGGTTGCCCTGTCTGATGCATAACCTTCCCATTTTGTACTGTGAGCAGATAAATGTGGAGTCATTTGCTTGTTGACCCCACGGGAAGAATCTGGCCTCCTATGGGGAAGGAGAATCATCTTGCAATGTTGGTTTGTTCCAACCAAAGACATTTCAAGTGCCTGTAATTGATTTGTAAATATTTATAAATAGGTACATGTAAAGAGGCTTGATGCACATACCCTGCATTGCAGGAATTTGTATGTTACACCTTGTACCTGTGGACTAGCTGTCTTTTTCTCGTGTAGATATGTGTAGTGGCCATGTAGGATGGACGGTGAAAGTCATCTCCACAGTGGCAATGAAAGAGGGCACAGACCGTGATTTTCTGTGTCTTGAGCAAAACTGCAGTTTTCTGTTTCTGTAGCAGGTAAAAATAAATCGCTACCAAAAGGTAAACCGTTCATTGTTTATTTAAAGGTGTTGTCTGTTCTTCAACTGAAGTATCAAAAGCATCCATTCCACAGTATGTGATAGGAACCCATCTATTTGAAAGACATCTTGTTGCATTGCCTATTTATTTAATATAAAATAACATTCCGAATGTTTTCATTATTACTGCTCTGAAACCTGGTGAAAATATGAATCGTTTGGAGGCTGAACCTAGGATAATGTTTCCACTGGGATTCAGGAATGTTAAATATACTGTGAGTAGGCAACCACTTTAGGCACTTACAGCTACCCATTCTATATATGAGACTTCCACTGGCTAATGGGTTGTGCTGGTTTCCAATCTATACATAATAGGTGCCTGTCATGTCAAAAAGCATCAGTTAATAGTGCTGCTCAAGCAGAAATCTGCACATAAATCAGTTTCTCAAAAGAGCAAACAGATTCTTCAATATTTAATTTTGAAATCTGACAGGGGGCTGGACATATTGTCAGTTTCCCAGCTACCCCCTGTTATGTGACTTGTAAAATAGTAAATAGTAAAATCCAGGTCCCACTGCGACACATTCAGTTACATTGAGTAGTAGAAACAACATCCTGCTCTTTCTGAAAGCACATGACCAGGCAAAATTACATGAGATGGCTGCCTACACACCAATAATACAACTAAAAAAAATACACTTTTTGGTTCAGGAATGAAATATATCGTAGAGTGAATTATTTGCAGTGTAAACAGTGCAATTTAGAAATAAGAAATACATCATAAAAATCATGACTGCATTCCTTTAAAATGGGTAAAATGTCCCAATATCATCAAGAGCCACCAGAAGTAGATGGTTCATTCTGAGCATTGTGGTAGCGATATATATTTATTTAGTGAGATATTAATTTTTCCTTGGCTGGGCGTCACTCCAAGTTCATCTGTAAAGATCTTTATTTCTCATCATTTACATGAAAAATCGTTGCTGTTTTTTATGTTTAGTTTTCTATCTTCATGGCTGTTTTAATTTAAATTTGATTGCCTAGGTATGTTGCTCTCCATATTCATACGAAATGTTTGGTTTCTGAATAAATTTATCCTGCTACTGTGGCTAATGACTTTTAACAAAAAAAGGGGTATTTGCTTCAGATTAAAGAAATTGTCCTGAATTGAAACCATCGACTGCCGTAGCTCCTTCCTCTGGTTGTCTTTCCGAATTATGTCCATAATCAGTGCGGTTGTCCAGCTGTGGAATATACAAGCATCCATATGCATCATATAGATGGCCCTCAAGGGTTTTGTGTGCGTTATCAATAGTTACTCACTCCTCATAATGGTATCAAATAAGTTGCCATATCACTTGTCAGAATGGTGATCCTTTACTCTGCTACTGAAAAATACAAGTTAAAGGGTCAGTTCACATTTACATTAAGTTTTAGTATGTTATAGAAGTAATTTTAATCACTATTATTTGCCTTCTTCTTCTGACTTTTTCCAGCTTTCAAATGGGGATCACTTACCCCATCTAAAAAACAAATGCCCTGTAAGGGTACAAATGTATTGTTATTGCTACTTTTTATTACTCATCTTTCTATTTAGACCTTTTTTTATTCATATTCCAGTCTCGTATTCAAGTGAATGCATGGTTGCTAGGGTAGTTTGGACCCTAGCTACCAGATTGGTGAAATTGCAAGCTGCAAATCTGCTTAAAGGACCAGTAACATCAAAAAAAATATTTAAAAATTTGTTTGTGCACAATGAAAAATAAACACCAAGACAAATTAAACTTTTAAAAAGCAAAGCCTTTATTAAGAAATAACTTACAGAACATCCACTTCCTGTCCTCTTCAGAAAAGGCGACCATCCACACTGCATTAATCGATTTCTCCTCCCTGGCTCCTCACTGACAGGCATCCTCCTCCCGGCATCCAGCAGCAGCTGTGTATCAGGCTCTTCACTCCTTTCCCGTGGATCGGCTTCCCTGCTCCGCTCACCTCCCTCTCTGTCTTCCCTCCTCCCCTGCTCCACTACTCTGAGAGAGACATGTGGCGCCTGATTTCAACCCAGGCAGAACAGAAACGGCACGTTACAGGCAGTGTCACAGGCTCTCCTCTTCACCGTTCATCGGCAGCGATAGGGTTAATCCCAGGCCAGTTCCCACGTGGGAGGGGAGGGCATAGGCAAGGCTTGCTCACTGCTCAGTGAAGTAGAGCCTGTTACGTGCGCCTTTCCTGGATTATAATCAGGCGCCGCATGTCTCTCTCAGAGAAGTGGAGCAGGGGAGGAGGTAAGACAGAGAGGGAGGTGAGCGGAGCAGGGAAGCCGATCCAGGGGAAAGGAGTGAAGAGCCTCATACACAGCTGCTGCTCGACGCCAGGAGGAGGATGCCTGTCAGTGAGGAGCCAGGGAGGAGAAATCGATTGATGCAGTGTGGATGGTCGCCGTTTCTGAGGACAGGAAGTGGATTTTCTGTAAGTTATTTCTTAATAAAGGCTTTGCTTTTTAAAAGTTTCATTTGTCTTGGTGTTTATTTTTCATTGTGCACAAACTAATTTTTAAACATTTTTTTTGATGTTACTGGTCCTTTAATAAAAACGACTGTAAATAATTCAAAAACCACATAATAAAACATGAAAACCAACTGCATATTGTCTCAGAATACCACTCTATACATCATACTAAAAGTTCATTTAAAGGTGAACAACCCCTTTAAAAACAGGTCCAAATCTTTATTTCTCCCCAGAAATCCAGCATCTTCGTGGGACACTAAGCCAAAAAATATGTTTTACACCCAGTTACTTCCAGGCCCAGATAGTAAATAAGGGGAGGGATTTCAGTGGCAGGGGAATAATGCTAAAATGAAAGCTGAGTTTCTATGTTGTTCTCATCAGCTGCTGCATTTTCTCTTAACTCTAATTTTCACTACTTCATACTCACATAACTTAATAAACGGGGGCAGTCTACCCAGTCAGCCAGTAACACCAAATACTGAATGTGTTTTATTTGCAGTCAGGGTCAGAAATAGGGCTAGGCAGAAGAGCAGTGCACTAGTCACATAACTTTTCTGTTTGCATTCCCCTATTTAATACCTTGCAGTCACGCACATGATCCTTGTGCCGCCAACTTGGCAATGTCGTGTTTTTAATAAACACTGCTATGGTTTATATAAATATACTGCTGTTTAGCCACGGGTGCAACAATTTAATCTTTAAAAGGAGAAAAGGTACAGGTTGCACAACAGCTAAAAAAGCTCTGTAGAATAGAATGGGCTCAGTTAGTACACAAGAACTAAGCAGGGCTCAGATGTCATTTACGGCTTTCTACAGCAGTATAAGGTTAAAAAGCATGCTGATTAAATACGGTTAAAATATATTAGAAGGCAAACTTTTGTCATCAAATCAAGTATTTGCCAATAAAATGTGTTTCTCTAATGTCTCTTCAGAGTAAAGATGTGGTATGGCATGTGAAATCACCTTAAAAGAACAGTTCAGTATAAAAATAAAAACTGGGTAACTAGGCTGTGCAAAATAAAAAAAAAAAAGGGAATAATATAGTTAGTTAGCCAAGGCTGGAGTGACTGGATGTGTAACATAATAGCCAGAACACTACTTCCTGCTTTTCAGCTCTCTTGGTTTCCACTGGTTACCAGGCATGGGTCATAACTGTTGCTTTTGAATTTGAGCTGAATGCTGAAGATAAATTGCAAACTCACTGAACAGTTATGTCCCATGTGGCTCCCTTTTAAGTCCCTGACTAACTCAGAGTTAGAGAGCTTAAAAGCAGGAAGAAATGTTCTGTTCTGTTAGAAATTCAGTCACTCCAGCCTTTATACATTACATTTTTGGCTAACTAACTATATTAGAAACATTTTTTATTTTGCACAGCCTATTTACCTAGTTTTTATATTTACCTTGACATGTTCCTTTAAAAGCTATCTATGACATTGCCTATATTCACCAATAGTGTAGCCTCTGTAATGCAAGTGAGTCAGAAACCCCCCTACAGTCACCTATATCAGTGCACCCAAGTATACTTGTTGAAAGTGCTGGGGATGACGAACGTCTAGGTCTGCAATGACAAAAAGTGAATATATGCAGTATTTCTCATGGGTTACTGCCCAGTGTTAATAAACAACTCCCAATTGGGTGGGATCTTTCTAGGCCTGCAGTCTTTAAATGTTGTTTTCAGCACAATTCCCTTCATCTGATTATTGCTCCATGGTTTATGAACATTCTCTGGGCAAGGACTTAAATGTCTCCTTTAAATACCAAGTTCAGCTTGGTCTAGGTAGGTTCATTACTTCTTGACCAATGGGGTATATTTATTATATGACAGTTTGTCAGAGGAGAACATTTAGTATATTTATTTTTTTTAAATCTGAGTTGAGTGACCCTGATAACCTGATATGTAATGGATGCACCGAATCAGGCCTTTTTCAGCTGTACTCTGTTTTTGCCAACTGACTGAATCGAACCCAAAAAATCACGTGAGTTTTAGTCAAAAAACTTTTAACCGTACACTCTGCACACTGTTTTCTTTCCCCCTTTTTCTCCTAATTTACATATGTAATTTATACATAGTGTTCAGATTTGGTTAAGTATTAGGCCAAATTAGGACAAAGGATTCGAGATTCAACCAAATACTGGATTCGGTGCATCCCTATTTCAAGTTCTGTTAAAGGCTAGAAAGAGGCGATAATTATATAGAGCTGTATATATATATATATATATATATATATATATAATAAATGAAGATCAAAAGTTTCTTTCAGATTGCACAGATACACAACCCAGAGCAGTGAGGATCACAGAGACTGGAGGCAAGATGCTTCTTACAGTAGTACCCTTGGCTGGTGCATGATAAGGAAGACTGCCCTTACCTATTTTCTACTCCTCTGACCAGAAACAGGCAACCCAAACTGGGGCCCTAGGTGAGGTAGAGAAATTGGAGACCCATCTTCTCACACTGCATACATGAACTGCTATCCAATTGGACAGGATACAGAAGTGTCAGAGTTGAACCTCTAGTCCAAATTGTAAAGCAGTCCAGTGAAAAGAGATGATTCTTGCCAATCGCATTTTGAGCAGATCCGGGTCAATGTTAGCACTTTTGGGGTCTGTCATTTCTGGGCTCCGTGCATTAGGCAGGTGTATGAATCAATGGACTCTACCCCTGGTATTTCATTAATTCATCTCAGCAAAATCAGTGACTCGTTTGCTAAATGTAGAATACCTTTATGATACAATATCTTGATTTTGTATGATTTTCATTATGGTGTCTCATTTTATCATCTGCATTTTGGCTTCTGGGTAAGTTCACAGGGAGGGGGTAGCTAGGGATTAGGGTTTCTTTTTCCAAAAAAAAAATTTTCCCAAAAAATACTGGCAAGAATACTCTTCCAATAAATACTGTATTTTGATGCTGAAAATTTTTATTGTTAAAAAGTTAAAAACCAGGTTGCAGTTCAGAAATTGGGGATTGTGGTGCCATCTGTTGGAATAACAGCAGAACTGCAACCCAAGTTTTCAGTATAATTGGACTGATTATTGCTGTTGGCCAATGGTAGTTATTTGGTATTACCCTGGGCCGCTCACATCCTATATAATACTGTCTCATTCTAAACTATGCTCCAGCCTCACACACATTTTAATAACCTCCACAATCGCACTGTAAGGGCTTCAATGTCAAAAGATAAGTATTCTGGTTAGAGAAGTGTATTTGTATGACAAAACATGGCTCTTCAATAGAAAGTAACTTCTTAATTATAGGTACTAATCCATAAGGAGGTATGCTTAATTATCAAGTACAGGCATGGGACCTGTTATCCATAAGGCTCGAGACCTGAGGTCATCTGGATAAAGGCTCTTTCCATAATTTTGATCTTCATACCTTAAGTTTGCTAAAAATTATGTAAACCATAAACCCAACAGGATTTTTTTTCCCACCAATAAGGATTAAGTATATCTTAGTTGGGATCATGTACAAGGCAATGCTTTGTTATTAAAGATTAATATTTTTGAATTATTTAATTATAATGGAATCTATGGGAGACAATCTTCCCTTAATTAAGAGGTTTCTGGATAATGGCTCCTATATCTTTATTATTATTGACATGAGTGGAAGACTCAAGGTGCAGCAAGAGCAGCTACAGGAGCCCAGGCATTTTCAGGGCTCACTTGCTTTATTCTAAATAAAGGAGCCCCCAACACACACACACTAATGTTCTTGCATGGGGGCACTGTAAACCATAATATTTGTTTGGCCCATTCTACCATAGTTTTTGAAATATTTAATACAACAGACATTTTTTTACACAAGGAATATTCAACAGCTGAACACCCAAACATGGCTGTCATTTGCATCAATGGAATCCAAGTAGGGTTAGACTGGGCCAGAATGGCAACGGGAAGAAACCCAGTGACTCCAGGCTCAGACCCGCTCCCTACTTGAAACACTGCCGCTCTCCCTACCTCCCTCCCTGGCTCTGGTCACTACTGCCTGAAGCAATAGATAAGTGTGAGGGGGGTTTGTGTCTGGGATGGGGGTTCCGGAGGGTGCTTTGCAGGTGAGGGGCCCGGGAGGTGGTGTGGGGGCCCTAAGGTAGCAGGCCCGGCAGTCCGATGCTCTATACAAGGACAGAAATCGGTCTCGCAGTTGGTGACAAGTAGATTCAACTAAAGGGGTTGTTCGCCTTTAAATAAACTTGGTATAATGTAGAGAGTGATGTCAGACAATTTAAAATTGTTATTTGTAGTGTCTGCATTATTTAGCTTATTCAGCAGCTCTCCAGTTTTAATGAGAGACTTGGAATCAGGGCTGCGCCGCACAGGTGCCCAAGGCAAGCCGGCGGATGCGGCGCAGTTTAGCCCAAGTGCGCATGCGCAAGAAAAGCGGTGTTTTTTACTTCTTTTGCTCTTCTGTACATGCGCGAATTGGTGCGCATGCGGAGAGAAATGTATTCGCGCATGTGCAGGAGCGCAAGAATACTAAGAACCGCAAAGAGTCGGCCACTGGACTGGGGGTAGGCAACAGAGGAGGTGCGTGCCTGGCGCCCCCCCCCCCAGCTTTGCGCCCTAGGCACGTGCCTACTCTGCCTACCCCTAGTTCTGGCCCTGCTTGGAATATGAATAGGAGAGGGTCTGAATAGAAAGATGAGTAATAAAAAGCAATAACAAATTTCTACCCTTACAGAGCATTTGTTTTTTAGATGGGGTCAGTGGCCATTATATGAAAGCTGGAAATAGTGAGAAGAAGAAGGCAAATAATTCAAAAACTATAAAAAAAGGAAAAATGAAGTCCAATTGAAAAGTTGCCAAAAATTGTCTACTCTATATCATACTAAAAGTTAACTTAAAGGTGAACCCACCATTTTAATGCAATTTACAGGCTGTACTATCAGGTTTGTCTGTCTGCAGACTCACATCTGCCACTTCTATCACAAGAGCTGACTGCTTATATTTCTGTTTAGTGTATTGGACCTTTGGCTTCTGCCTCAAAACTAATATCAGCTACTGAGACTGTCAGCAGGGACAGGAGTTATGTCAAGTATCCAAAGTATTCAATATCTTCTTCAAGGGCTAGTGATATGTTCCTGGGAAATGTCACCATCCTTTTAAACTCAACATCGTTTTTCTTCTTGCTGGGCTTCCATGAGTATCTAAAAGAGACTCCCAGGGTCTTTATTGGTCTTTACCATTATTGTCCATCACTGCCCCCCCCCCCCCCAAGGTTGAACCACTGTTTTAAATCCTTGTTTTACAATTGAAGATAAATGTTCTTGAAATGATACTTCCAGGAATACCTCAATGGCTGCAGAATAAAGCAGACAATAAGCAAACACATCCAATGTTTTTGTGATCAGGTGCAAAGTTTGATCCAAGTTAAGTCTGCACTTTCTTGCCAAAGCCTTGACTATGTATTATCTAACAACTGGGAATGTGTCTGCAGATAAAGATCACACAAACCCTCTGTAAAATAATATATGTCATTGATAGAATTGGGTGATGTGTCAAATCAGATTTACACTTTTTGGTGTAATCAGTTGTTTACCTTGTACAAAATAACAATCAAGTAATTATTTTTTGTATAAGTGTGAAGGTCCCAGTCTGTGAGCAGCAAGGGCCTCCATTTAAATATGGAAGACATGATAATGCCAGATTACTGCATTTCTAGCCTAGATGATGTATCATCAGTAATGAATTGCTTGCTTTTGTGTTGGAATTGAGCCAGGTGGCTTTCCATGTGTGTGTGATCAAATTGCACATTTCCAGCATTGTGAGCTACAGGCTGACTGTAATTTTCCTACATATGTTACTAAAATGTAAACCGCATTATTCTGCTAACATCCCAGCACAGTGCCTGTTTGTCGGCCTTCTAGATTATAGGGGAGCCTTGTTCAGAGCCAATCTGAGAGAGAGGGGCTCCTCTGTATGTCAACAGACTGTTGGAATGTATAACTTCCAACATCTCTCTATGCAATAATACACTTCTTCTAAAAGCATCTGTCTATGGTGTTCATTGAGTATTACTAGCAAGTTTCTCTAATGGAAAAAACACCTGAAGAGGGACTGTACTATACCTATTTAAAGGGGTTGTTCACTTTTAAATTTACTATTAGATTCAAGTTTACTGGTCAATCCTATTCACCCAAATTTAAAAAAATTCACAGTTTTAATAAATAAATTTTGATTGGTCATTTTTTTTTCGTTTATGGAAGTTTATGACAGTTTTTATCAACTCCTATAAACTCTAGATTCGACCCTTGATAAATATGCCCCTAAGTGTTAATGCGTGTGTGTAAGGGCAACTGTGTGTAAGAAGGTCTGACCCTATGGGGCACATTTAATAAGGGTCGAATATCAAGGGTTAATTAACCCTCGAATTCGACCCTCAAAGTAAAATCCTTCGAATATCGAAGTCGAAGGATTACTGCAAATACTTCAATCGATCGAAGTAAAAATCGTTCAAAGAATTTTAGTCAATCGATCGATTTTAATTCGATCACAAAAAGCTTCGAAAACTTATGGGGAAGGTCCCCATAGGCTAACATTGTAGCTTGGTAGGTTTAAAGTATGTAGTCAAAGTTTTTTTCAAAAAGACAGTACTTCGACTATCGAATGGTCGAATAGTCGAACGATTTTTACTCGTAGTCGAAGGTCAAAGTAGCCTATTTGATGGTCGAAGTACCCAAAAAAAACTTCGAAATTCAAAGTTTTTTTTTACTTCGAATCCTTCACTCGAGCTTAGTAAATGTGCCCCTATGTGTGAGCTATAGAGACTATAATGAACCTGTGTATAGCTGTGTAACTACATTCATTATTGACTCTTATAGGTACAGGCTGGCTGTAGGTTTTGCCTATAACCATTCTCTCAGTGCATTTGCCACAAAGCACATTAACCCCTACAATTCCTTGTCCTGCTGCTCCATTGCATTCCCCTCCTATCCATGGCCTCACTCTATTCACTGTCCTCTTTTACCTTTTCTCTTATCATATTGATGAGTTTCCCCCACACTCACCTCTCCATCTCTTATAACCCTCTGCCTCACCCTATATATCTGCATAGATATACTGTATATATTAGAGATATTTCTGTTTGCCCCTCTCCTGCTCCTGTCCTGTATCCACCTCATTGTTTCTTTTCGGATGACTCTTATCTTTTAACCCTTATGCCACTCTGGGAACAAAGCAGCTTTCGTATATCCAGGAAAGAAGTTCAAGAATAAATGCAAGCAGCGGTTCCTTAAAATCAACAAGCTTTATTCCAGGTTGCTGGAAATGTGCAATTCCAGTGGACAGGGCTTCACAAGAAACATACTTCCTGTTCTATGACAGTGTGGTCACCTGACGCGTTTCATGCCTCGTTCTGGCACTTCATCAGAGGTGCCAGAAAGCAGCTTTCCCCTAGACTCAAATAGAATGTATAAACATAGATTCAATGCTAGTGACAACCTTTTCCTGTTGTTACTCTACTTTATGTACAGTAGAACCACCATTTTACATTTTTCATTGGACCAGCAAAAAATGATGTAAAGTCAGGGAAATGTATTATGCATCATATATTGGTGGGACCAAAAAAAATTTTAAAAACTTAAAATGAGAGTATGTAGAATGAAGGCTTTACTATATGTATCCAGCTGTAACTAGAACTCTAGAGGGAATAACATTCTACAATCTGCTGGCAAGTAATTGAACTAAGAATGTAGAAAATAGCAAGTGCTGTCCTGGCAAAAAGGGAGAGCTTTAATAGAATGGCAATGCTATACATGTGCAACAGTTACTATTTTATATATTTATAGAAACTTGTTAAGTTTGTGTGGAAACCAAAATATGGGTACAAGTCATTTGTGTAAAATGTTTTCCTCCTTGCTCCCCCCCCCCCGGAAAATGTTCTGCGGAGACTCATGCTCCTGATTGGCTAGAGTTTGTGTAAATGATGTATATTCTATGTAAATAGAATATGTCAGCGCTATAGAAGCCATTCATCTGAAGAAGGCTTGTGTAAGCAAAATCTTTGATCAAACTCGGATTGACCTGCAGTAAGCAAAATATCTTCTTAGATTTGCTGCTCATTCTGACCAAAAATTGTTAATTTGCTTTATTGTCTAAAACGATTGTTGAGGGCCCCAGCATGTGTTGGAGGATGAATTGTACTATAGGGTTGTTACTATGCTCCTTTGTGGCACGTCAGTCTGTTAGTAATCCAGCCGCCTCTTCCTTGTATCCCAGTGCTGTTCATTAGTGCTCCTCATAACCTAAACTCAGTAGTGTAAAATCTGCCCATCCAAATTCATGCTGCTTTCTGCCTTTCTTGGGACTAACAGCTCAGCACCAACCTGCAAACTATTGTTAATGAACATCACATAATGATATTGCTCAGCCAAAAAATATATTTCATCATGTTAAATATTCCATAAGAATATACAAAGGATTGATATTGTTTCTTTGTTTTATCATTTTAACACAACACAAATAACAAGACTTTCTCAAAATATTATATCGATTTACTGTATGTATACAACCACCCGTTGTGGGTTAATGTGAGAAGCACCCCATCCCCCAACTTCTTTTTAATTAACAAGGGAGTTGTTGTTCTGTCTAAGAGCTTTAGCTTCTGTTTTGTATTTAGGAGGTTTGAGTTGAGTTTTCGAGTTGATTTTTTTTGTCAAAACTCACATTTATGGTTAAAAAAAAAACCTCAAGGTTTTTTTTTTTCAAGATCTATTATACCCTGACCCTGGAAATAGCTTGAATCCAAAAATGCACCATCTAAAACCTGTTATGGTCATGTAGGAGTCAATGGCAGAGGTCCCTTGAACCATTTGAAAATGTTAATAGCCTTTATGATGTTCGAGTTTTTTTCGGATGGTTTGGCCCGAAAACTCAATCAATTTGAGTTTTCGGGTTTCACAACTCAAACTCGCAGAATCAAGATTTTTTTCCATTCAAGTCTCTTCGTAAATAAGAAACCATTCAAGTTGTGAGTTAATTCAAGTTCATTTAAGGTATAAAAAAAACTTACTTGACCTTTCATAAATAACCCTCTAAATGTGTGGCTGCCCATGTTTGTGTAATAATTAAAAATATTACATGTATGTGCTTGTCAAAGGTGAGGATCAAGGTTAGACAAGGTAAGGTAGAGAGGAAAGTCGTACCATTTGCTTGTGGCTCCACACACAGAATAACAACCGTGAGTTATGGGCATGGGACCAAAACATCACAGCAGAAGAGTAGTCATATATGATTATGATTGGTTAGCTTATGTGCATAATTAACAGCAAATAGCCAGTGACTAGAGCAAGGAAGCAGAGCCATAAGAAGCTTTGAATAACCATTTGATTTATTCAGGGCATCAAAGCAATCGTCAAAGTGATCCTATGCTGTGAAGTTTGCCGGGATTCCTTTCTGTTCTCTGGTTCTGAATTCTAGGTGTGTTCATCAGCTGCCTTCAGCTACATTGTTTTGAGAGATAGAATCATAAGTGTAGAGAATATATGCCACTGAAAAATATGAATCAATGTATGTTGGAAAGTGCTTAGAAATCCATTTTCTTTCAAGGGTTTTTGGCTGGAGTTCCCCTTTAAATACAGTTGTAAACTTTGAGTTGATCTGCTCCAGGCAATCACGAAGCAAAGCTTTCAGACCTATTCAAGGGCATCTTGAGAAACCAATAAAAATGTTTCCTTATTAATAGCTAGGACAAGGGACTTAGAGAACAAACACCATCATCTTATAACAGTTACATGATAGAGGTTCTTTTAGGAGTCAGCCATGTCTGTTAGAGAAGAAATAATTCTGTCTTTGGTCCTGTCAACCAACACACATTTTTATTTTAAAGTTAATCAAGAAAGAAGCTAGATTACTCTAGCCAAGAATTCTTTGCAAACATTGTATCTGCTATAAAACTAGAGAGCACATAGTACATAGGTGTATGTGAATTAGTTAGGAAGGAACAAGAAGCTGATAGGCTAGCCTAAAAATTATACAGAGTTATTTTATTTTACTTTCCCTTATTTCCCTTTCTCCCAGTACAATGGGCAGGTTTACAGTTAAAAGACCACTACACCCTATGTTTTCTTATAGTACTGTTCTAAATAAAGAGGAATACTTATGCTTACATAATTTTTGTGTCTCTCTGAATAGCTTCTTGCTCATGCTAAACCTGCATAATTCCAGTTATTGCCTATTTCCAGTTTGGAATAAATCAGTTACAACATTAGATATCCCCTGCCACTGGTCCAATCTTTGTGATGGCATCATGCAGGGGGAATTTTACACAAAGCCAGGGCTTTTGGGGTTACATGCAGCCAGACTAAATCAATGACAGTATTAAGAAGACAAAAGAGCTCATTTACCAGTGCTTTTGTCAAAAATGCTGGAGCACTTATGCATGCACTTATTAGGGGTGCACCAAATCCAGTATTCAGTTAGGGATTCAGCCAGGATTCAACCTTTTTGGATTCCGCATAATCCTTGTGCCTGGCTAAACAGAATCCAAATCCCAATTTGCATATGCAAATAAGGGACAGGAAGGAAAATCACTTTTTCCCTTCCTGTCCTTCATTTGCATATGCAAATTCGGGTTCAGCTTTGGTTCGGTATTCGGCCGAATCTTACATGATGGATTCAGGGATTGGCTGAATCCCAAAAAAGTGGATTCTGTGCATCCCTAGCAATTTTGCAAACCCATTCAAGGAGCACATATGGCCCTACACTGGCCATTGCAATCTGTGTGCTGCACCTTGGGACAGATTAAAAATCTGTAAAATACAGAAGGCTGGCAGATGCAAGGGCCACTAGAATTAACATCTACCATTGGCAAGAAGTAAATACAGGGCTCCCCTTGTGCTTCTGAAGTACACCTTCTTGTTATCATCTGAATTATGTCGATATTGCTTGTCACATTTATAAACCTGGGGATTCCATAATTATGCAAATTATTTTAGTTATTTTATTTTCTGAAACAGTCAGACCCCAGGCACAAGTGCTTTCTGAATGAGCACTTCCCACTCCTTCTTAGTGCTCTAACACTTGCATCCAGGTCTCAGTATAGGGATATTAGTTGCAAGCTGACTGTTTCCGGCCCTCTGGCTGTATAAGACCTTGCCTATAGTAAGTAGAATGGCATACCACCCAACTGTCCCGTTCAGCCCGCTGTCCTGAATTTTTAGAAAAGGTGTAGACATTCTCTTTGATCTCCTGCTCTAATGCCAGCAACACACAGCACAGTTTCTGAAACTTTTTTTATTAAATTAAATAAGAGGCTTTTGGCAGAGAGCCCAGAATACGCATCACCTGCATTGAGATATAATTGTAACTAATAAGATAAGCAGGTCTCGTGGGGGAACTGAGACTCACAGCTTAAAGGGCAATTCACCTTCATTAGCAAAACTGTAATAACACATAAAACATGCACTTAAAACCCTCATAAATGTGTTCAAACTTTCCATAACCTGCCTAATTTTGTAAAATGGATTTGGTATTTAGGGGTGTGACCCAAATCAGCCAATCACATGCAAAGAAACTGGGAAGGAAGGGGCATGCACATTAGGAATTGGTACCTGTACTTCTCTGTGTTGCATGTTATATTACTGAGGTGCAAAGCACAACGTGAGCTAGTGCAAGGCAACTCTCTTAAGTGGCATAACTACAGAGAATGCAGATCCCAGGGCTGCGGAGGGCTCCTGTCTGGTCACCCACAATTGTTTGCATCACCTATGACCCTCAGTTTCTATGGTGGTGTGGGGGGACTGGAATTTTTTTTGTAGAGGGTCTGGACCCCCAAAAATATGGCTCTGTTCTCCATAAGTTTGGGAGCAATACATCAGGGCAGGAAGCAAAGTGCAAAAAGCATGGCAGATTGTGCCTACTTGTTGCACTTTGCACCTTGCCCTAGAGTCCTGCAGCTGGTCAGGAACCCGTGGGTTACCCACAAAAACCTGCGGTACCTGCGGGTTGCAGGTAGAAGTTCCGGGTGCTGGTATAGACTCAGGTAGCCGGTTCTGCTCGTCTTCTCAATATCTATTTTTACTCCTTTTTTCTGATCATGCCTACTTCCGATGATGTCACTTCCGGTTACAACGACAGCACTTCCAGCTTTACCCCTTTTTTTCCTGATTACGCCTACATCCGACAATGACAGCACTTCCTGATACTTGCGGATTGCAGGTTGTGGGTACGGATTCCAAAAAATGGACCCGCACAGGACTCTACCCTGCAGTAATAAATACCACACTGGAAATATTTAAAACTTTTCTACAGCTGTAGAACATTCCTCTTTGGGTTTCATTTGCTCTGAAATAAAAATTTCACAGAGATCTAAATATTATTGTGGGCTTTGTTATTCACTAGCATGACAAAACTGTCAAAAGAGTTTTGCAAAGATTTATATGCCTTATTAAAACTAATATACTGCAGGTATGCTGTTAATAACTTGTAATGTTTGTGTTTCACATTTGCAAAATAGCAAAGATAATACTGCACTAATGAAAAATGTAGCAAAAATATCTTCTTTTAAGGGAGTTACATAATAACTTGGAGCCTTTGAGAATCACTTGGGCATGTTTTCCATGTTCTTGTTGTGATGGCTGATGGCAGTTCATGGGAGGCATCCCGTCAGTCTTCTAGAAAAACAGCAAACTTCTGAATACATACATAGGATATCGGTGCCCATCTGTTGTTGTGTTACTGAAAATAATGCTGCAGTTTTAGCGCAGAGGAGGGATACATTTCTTCACTTAGAATGTAAAGTACCAGCTGTTTCATAGAAAAGCTTCAGTACAAATATGATAAAAAATATATTGATTGAATCTTTCTGTGCCTTGGCTCAAAAATACACTATATTAATAAATACAGAGGTCATTCTGTCTCTAAAAGTGGCCATAGAAGTACAGATATTATTGTATAAAACAATGTTCCTTACGATATACGGTGTGTTTTTGGCAGGAGACAAGCCGGTAGATATCTACAGAAGTTGCTGCATTGCACCATGTGCTGCATTGTCAGGGTCGGACTGGGGGGCCGGGGCCCACCGGGTCTGCTGTCCAGGGTCCCCCACCCCCCTACTGTGACACAAGGGCGCGTGTGCCCGGAATGTGCCATGTGCGAACAACAACGCTTGGAGCGTATGCGCAGACGGCGCTGCTCGGCGCTCGAAAAAATACATTTTTTTTTGGAAAAACAATGTCAGGAGAGGGGGTCTGGCCCAGTGGGGCCCACCGGGTTTTTTCAGACTCTGTGCATTGTTAAATAAGCCTAAGGGTAAACTACAAAATAAACTTTTTAAAAATGAAAATAATAGAATAATTCTATAGCAGAAACCTATTTCTTGGACTCATGTTCCTTGACTTTATAAGTCTGGAACATATAACATGAGGCAAAAAGAGCAGAACCATTAAGGGTTTTGCCGATTTAAATGAACTTTAAATGTATTAACATTGTGCAATGGACAGACAGAGTGAAATGGACCTGTCAGGTAAGGCTGGTCTTCCTAGAGAGAAATAACGAGTGGATTCCCCACTCTACCATCAAGAGGTTTCCAAATATGATATACAAGAGCTCCAATGGCAAGTAGAAAATGGGCACAACACTGTATAGATAGGTATAGGTATCTATATTTAGATAGACATAGAGAGGTGTAAGGATGAAAGATAAAGTATGAAGTTTGTCAGATACACAACTGGTCAGATTTTATGACAGATTTATAAATAGGCGGATATATGGATGGATAGATTGAAAATATATAAAAGATGATAATGAAACAAAAATATCACATGATGAGATATAAGCTTCTATCCTATTTTAGCTCTGACATATCTCAGTTATATAACCAGTTCCCTGTGCCTTTGCCGTAGGATGAGATTTGTGCAGCACTGTGCAGAAAGGATGGAATGTTGATTATGATAAAGATAATAATAATAATAATAATAATCAGTAAGTAGTAGGCAGACTTGCAGCACTCAGCTCTATCAAGAAGATAATGCCAATCAGTCTCTAGATGCTTGAATGTGTATTGACAGGGGCAGCTGATGGTTGGTGAATCCATCCCCTGCTGAAAGGAAGATGCTGGGCCAATAATAAGCTGAGATTGAGTGTACATGCTTTCAGCCCCTTCATATCTGATTTAATGGAAATATTGTGCGGGCGCTGATGAATCCTTAGTTCTCCCAGTCACGCTAGGATCACACTGTTGCTGTTCACATGCTGTGCAGATTGATTTTGGATGGGGATTCAGAGCCTGAGTTGCTACTATGGGTGGTGGAGACAGTGACAGAGAGGAGCAAGATGACACAACTGTGTCTTTCGATGTCTATTTATTGTTTCATCCAATGCTACTAAATTAAATATGTTATAGCAATGCTTATATATTGTTACTATAAGGCTACAGCCACATTACCACTGTGTTGCCTAACATGGCTGTTCTATGAGTCTATGAGTCTTTGAGACTTTGGATCTAGCTGCATTTTAATAAATTCCCAGTGCTGTACTTGTGATTAAAAGGACAGTACACCCCCTTTTTTCAACAGTGGTTCAATGGATAGGGCTTGTGTTGAGAATATTTTTTGCCTATGGGGCAAAATGTAAAAATAAAACTAAAGCAACATTCTACCATCTGACCCCAAAGAGCAAAGTCAAACAAGCGAGCAGTCCACTGAAACGCCTCTGTATAATGAGCCGCCCTTTATCTATATTTATACAGAGGCTTCTCAGTGGACTGCTGCTTTGACTTTGCTCTATGGGATCAAGAAGTCGAATGTGGCTTTAGCTTCATTTTTACATTTTGAGAGACAGAGAATCTGGATGATGTGCATGAGCTTTAGTGATTTTAACAGGATTCCATATTTGACACATTTGGGGTGAATGTCTAGGGCTCTTAATCAATGTGTACATACTTGTTCCCCCAGCGTGGCTACTAACAATAGGAGCTGTAACTTAATATGGGCCAACGATTGCCAGCAATTGCAGTGGAGCAAACAATGTTTTAATATGATAGGAGTCCTTCAAGTAAAAATTCATAAAGCTAAGGGCACACAATCATTGGCTCCTCTGTTTTTTTGTTTTTTGCAGACTGAGAGAATCGGAACCGCTCCCTAGCCCAGCTCTGTTTTCTGCATTTAAAAATGAAGATGAAATGAAGTGTAGCAGAGATCAGCCTGAAATGCGAAAGCAGGCATTCTATGTGCCTGCTCGCCAGCAGAAGCTGCACTTTTAAGTTCAGATTAAAGGAGCTGAATGGAGCGGATCCACTTCACTCAGCCTGAAAAAAAATACAGGTTGAGAGCAGTAGAGCCAACACTCCGTATGCCCTCAGCCTAAGTGAGAAACCTCCTGCATAGGTTGCTCTCCTTTCCTGTACTGTCATACTGCTATGCTGGACTCTTGAGGGGCTGAAGCACAGCAGCAGCAGAGCTCCTGGCCAGTATCATGTCCCTGTCAGTACATCCCTAGCAGATCACTGGCAGGAGTGCATCGGTAGTTAGTAGTAGCTGTCAAACCGTGCTGGGCCTAGGATATTGATTTTTATATAGTAATAAAAGTTTCAGGGAAAGCTGATTTCACAGAATACTCAGAATAACAAGCTTAATTAGGCATATCACAGAATAACAAGCTTAATTAGGCATATTATAATACTAACCTCCTCCCTCCTGGCCTCAGTTTTTTTTCTGTCCTTCCAGGATAGGACTCGTGGAGTAGACCATAGGGTCTAAAGAACCAGGCCTGATGGGCTTGAAGGCCATAGAAGTGACAACACCAGTGTTGGACACATCGGGAGGTTAGATGACTCCCTTGGGCTGCACAGAATCAGTCCTGGATTCTTTTCATTGGAAGAAGAGATTGATGCCAGGACATCCAGGGGTGACTTCTTGGCTATGCTTTTTCCTATCAAGCTTGCGATAGATTTTTTTTTTTTGACGTGTCTATTGATACATTAAAATTAGGCAAAGTACAATGGCACTGTCAACTGCTAGCTGAAGGCATGCCCGCAGATCTGACCTCCAAATATAGTCCTATTTTAATGCCAATGGCATTGGAACCAGGTAGACTCTTTGGTTCATCTCTTATTAAGCTGATTTAGAGCTTAGTTTCAGGGAAGTATAAAGCTCTTCCTCAAGACAAGCCAAAGTAAGACAAAAAGCCTTTTTTCATTCCTTTTCAAGGAAGTCTCCATTCCAGTCTTCCTCTTATTCTGTCAGGAGAAGAGACTTCAATAGAGGAAAGCCTTTCAAAACCAAAAGTCCTCCAGAGAAGGAGGTTCAAAGAAGAATTCTACAAAACCTTCAGAGTTCTCAAGCCAGAAGTCAGGAGGTGAAAGGTTAACCTACTTTCTTCCAATTTGGTCAAAGACAACAACAGATGCATGCAGGGGCGATCCTGGCCCCTCCTCCGCCTGAGGCAGCAGCAGTGGCTGCTGCCCCCCCTCACCCGGAAATTCACTCTTAAAGTACCAGGAGCAGCATTTTTGCTGCCCCTGGTACCTAGTGGGGCACTGCCGCCTGAGGCGACAGCCTCAACTTGCCTCATTGGCGAAGCACCCCTGGATGCATGGGTCTTGAGCATTATCAAAGACGTCTATTTAATAAATTTCAAAGAAAAACTGATGCCAAGATCAAGTACCTGGACCTGTTCTTAAAGTGGTTCATAATGGAGACTATAAGATCAGCCATCAGCATTCTACAAGAAGGGGATGTCATGATCACTCTGGATTTAAAGGGGTGGTTAACTTTTGTGTTAACTTTTAGTATGTTATAGAATGGCTAATTCTAAGCAACTTTTCAATTTTTCTTTCCAGCTTTCAGATGGGGGGTCACTGAAAACAAATGCTCTGTAAAGGCTACAGATTTGTTTTTATTGTTACTTTTTATTACTCATTACTTTTATCACTCAGTCTTTCTGAATTCTTGTCTAGTACATCTTCAGTTCAAGACTCTAACTTTGGAATTTTCTCAGTTCCGAGAGTTTTCATGAAAGTTATTGTAGTCCTCACGGCAGCTCTTAGGCAAGAAGACGTCTATGCAGTGCAATATGATTGCCTGGTAAAAGCTTCCTCCCTGCAACAGATGTCACATCATCAGAATTTGGTAATTTCCTGTCTGAGATCTCATGGTTGGCTTATAAACAAAGAAACGTTGAAGCTTCAGCTCTCCACCTATACAAAGTTCTTACGTCTACTACTAAATGATTTTTGGCATCATCCACCATTTCAGCAACAGACTCTACGTCATTAGGTTGGGGGGCTCACCTGAACCACCAAGTGGTTCAAGGCAGATGGTCATTGTGGGAGAAGGCTCAGTCCTTCAACTTCAAAGAAGTTATCAAGCTCTATTGAAATTCAAGCACAGAATAGAGAACAAAGAAGTTCGAGTCTAACAATATTCCAACAAACACAAAGTAGTGCTTCACAAACACTCTCACCGCTCTTTGCAGCGTCGGGTGCCGTCTGCGACTCTGTCTACCCAGGTCTGATTAACTGAAGCTTGATAAAGGGCTGGAAAAGCTTGAAACGTCGCTTAGCTTGAGGCACAAATAATCTACAATTTTTTCACCATAATCGGAGTCTGACAATATCGTGACAGTCACATATCTGAATCACCAGGGAGGTACCAGAGCTCCTCTTTTGATGAAGGAATGTCAGAAGATCTTTATGTGGACAGAGACCAACCTTCTTCTTCTCAGGGCAGTTCACGTCAATGGTTTAGACAATGTTCTAGCAAAATCTCTCAGCAGGAATGTTTTGAACTGAATCATCAAATCTTTTGGGAAATTGTGAGGAAGTGGGGGGCTTCCTCAGATAGATCCGATGGCCTCCAGAGTGAACAGGAAAGTTCCAATGTTTTGCTCCTTGAAGAGGTCGGACAATTGAATTTTCAGAAAGGTGTGGTTTTCGGAGCTGATGGTTGTCACGACCGGCACCCAATACCAGAACAAGTGCCAAGCACACTGGTCTCGGCTTCACCAGTAGTGTGACCACCGTTGGGCTTCGGGAGGAGCCCTCAGCTTACTTGGGTGCCACCTGGACTTAACAAGAGGAGTAAAGCGAGATGTTCTGTCTGGCAAAGGGGCACGGCTGTTAGCAGAGTCTTTTGGGCCGAAGGTCATGGTGCAAATGGAGCAGGCAAGAGAATCGTCAGACAGGCTGGGTCGAGGCAGGCAGATATCAAGAATTGTCAGGCAGGCAAGGGTCAAAACCGGGTGATCAAACAGATGGGATCAGGCAGAAAGAGTAGTCGAGATGCAGGCACAGGTCAGAGTTCGGATATCAGAATTGTCAGGAACAGGCAGGGATCAAAACCGGAAATAACAGATAAAGCTTACAGGAACAGACAGCACAAGGCTTCAGGAACCACTTGTAATGGAATCCGACTTACCTGGCGTCCAAGATGGCGACTTGGAGGACGTCCCTCTGCTCCACCATGCTGTTCCTGCTGACCTTGGTTTGACTGCGTCAAAAACGAGTCGCCCTCGGATTGGACGCCGGCGTCAGGATGGACGCCGGCGTCAGAATGGACGCCGGCGTCAGAAATGTGCGTCAACGTCATGACGTCAGCGCGTCAAGTTTCGGCGCCAAAGGCTGGACTATTTAAACCCCATTTTCCTTTGTGTCCTTGCCCAATTATAGGTTCCATTTCCTTGTGTTCCTGGGTGTGTTATATATATATTATCTGATTTCTCTGTGTACCGATTCCTGCCTGTTTTCCCGACTCCGTTTGATTGCTGCCTGTACCGACATTGCCTGTACCCTGACTATTCTTCCGGATAAACCTCTTGTACCTTGAACCTGGTTGGTCTCCTCTTTGGTCCTTACTACTACTGTGCCTTCGGGCCCGTTACAGTATAATTGGGCCATGGACCCTGCGGAGGGGACCCAAACTTCGCCTGAAATCCGCCAAGCTGTCCGTGGTCTGTCTGAACGCTTGCTCTCCTATGAGTCCCAGCAGGCCCATCTCGGCCAAGTTCTCATGGCGATCCAGGAAAAGCTGTCTGTATTCTTGCCTGTAGTCCAAGCACCTGCTCCGGTTCCTGTGTCTCCGGTATGTGTCTCTGAGCCCCGTATCCCTGCACCTCCTCTGTATTTCGGCGATCCAGAAGCATGTCGCGGATTCGTCATCCAATGCGAAATCCAATTCTCTTTGCTTCCTGGCCAGTACGTCACAGAGCGTGCCAAGGTGGGCTTTATCATCTCCCGGCTGCAAGGGAAAGCTTTGGAATGGGCATCCCCACTCTGGGAGAAGCAGGATCCAGTCATAGATGATGCTAAAGTTTTCTGCCGGGATCTCCGCACAGTTTTTGACGCCCCAGGTCGGTCAGCCTCGGCTTCTGCTCGGTTGTTCCAGTTACAGCAAGGAACTCGCTCTGTGCCGGAATACGCCATAGAGTTTCGTACCTTGCTGGCCGAAACATCCTGGAACAACGACAGTTATCATGCTGCCTTCTATAACGGCCTGGCGATGCGGATCAAAAACGACCTCGTGTCCCGTGAGATTCCTTCCTCCTGGGAAGATTTGGTTTCCTTGGCGGTGAAAATTGACACCCGGCAGAGGCAACATCAAGCTGATTGCGAACGGGCCTGGAAATTGCAAAGGCCTCAACTTGCTTTAGCTCCTCGCTTTCAGAGACCCGTCCTTTCTCCTCTGGCAACTTCCTCTTCTCCTGTTTCTCCTCCGCAACTTGCCAAGAAGCTTGTGCAGATTGGACGTGATCATCTGTCCGAGTCAGAGAAACTTTGCAGAGAACCTGCAGGACTTTGTCTTTTTTGTGGGGGCAAGGCCCACTCCGCTCTGGAATGCCCCATAAAGCCCAGAAAGTCCGGTGCCAAGCCTGGGGAGACTTCCGTGGGTGGAATTACCCACACTCTTCGTTCCTCCGCTCAGCGTTTTCTTCTCCCTGTACAGATCCAACTGGGCCCTCGACAGATTTCCTTACAAGCTTTCCTTGATTCTGGGGCCGCTGGAAACTTTATGGACAAGGTCTTCGCTTCCAACCATGCCATTCCTCTTCAGTCCCTGGCAAATCCTCTCCGGGCCCTTGCCATTGATGACCGACCCTTGTCTTCAGCTATCATCTCCCAGTCTACACAAGAACTCTCTCTTAAGGTGGGCACTATGCATTTGGAGAGACTGTCTTTTCTTATTATTGACTGCCCTTCCACTCCAATTGTACTGGGACTTCCATGGCTGTGCACACATAACCCAGTCATTGATTGGTCTTCCTCACAAGTTTCTCGTTGGAGTCCTTTCTGTCAACAGAACTGTTTGCCTGCTATGCCTCTTGTCAAAGTCGCTGCAATTTCTTCAAGTTCCTCTCTGCCATCCACTTATCAAGCATTCGCTGACGTCTTCAATAAAGGCTCTGCAGAGATTCTTCCCCCACATCGACCCTACGACTGCCCGATCGAGCTTCTTCCTGGTTCCATGCCTCCCCGTGGTCGCACCTATCCTCTTTCTCCTTCCGAGACTGCAGCAATGAAATCTTATATCCAGGAGAATCTCCAGAAAGGCTTCATCCGTCCTTCTTCCTCCCCTGCTGGTGCTGGATTTTTCTTTGTCGAAAAGAAGGATGGAAGTCTGCGACCTTGCATAGACTATAGGGGGTTAAATAAAATCACCATTAAGAACCGTTACCCTCTCCCTTTAATTTCTGAACTCTTCGACCAGTTAAGGGGCGCCAATCTTTTTACCAAGCTGGATCTTCGGGGCGCCTATAATCTCATCCGAATCCGTGAAGGGGACGAATGGAAGACCGCCTTCAATACTCGAGATGGGCATTACGAGTACCTAGTAATGCCGTTTGGTCTCTGCAATGCCCCTGCGGTCTTCCAGGAGTTCGTTAATGACATTTTCAGGGACTTATTGGGGCAAAGTGTGGTCGTCTACCTAGATGACATTCTTATTTTCTCCAAGAATCTCCAGGAACATCGTTCCCAAGTGAAAGAAGTTCTTCTTCGTCTCAGGAAGAACAACCTTTTTGCCAAATTGGAGAAATGTTCTTTTGAGGTGTCATCCATTCCCTTCCTTGGGTACATCATCTCCCAACAGGGCTTCAAGATGGATCCAGCCAAGGTTTCTGCAATTCTCGATTGGCCCCTTCCTACAAGTGTCAAGGCTATCCAGAGATTTATTGGTTTTGCCAATTATTACAGACAATTTATTAAAGGTTTTTCTTCCAAGATCTCTCCTATTCTTGCTCTCATCCGCAAAGGGGGTAAACCTCAGCACTGGTCCTCTCTTGCCCTGGAAGCCTTCGAATCCCTGAAATATGCCTTCTCTTCTGCTCCAATTCTCAGACATCCTGAACCCCTTCTACCCTTCTTCCTCGAAGTTGACGCTTCTGATATTGGAGCCGGTGCGGTCTTGTCACAGAGGTCCCCTTCGGATGGCAAGCTTCATCCTTGTGCATTCTTCTCCAAAAAGTTTTCCTCTTCTGAGCAGAATTATGATATTGGGAACCGGGAGTTATTGGCAGTCAAATTAGCCCTGGAAGAATGGAGACATTTGCTGGAAGGATCTTCTATTCCTGTGACCATCTTTACTGATCATAAAAACCTTGAATTTATCCAGTCCCTCAAACGCCTGAATCCTCGACTAGCCAGATGGTCATTATTCTTCTCCCGTTTTAACTTCATCATCACCTTCCGTCCTGGCTCTAGAAATCGGAAGGCTGATGCTCTATCCAGAAACTTTGTTCCCGAGATTCCTTGCTCCGAAGACCCCGAACCCATTCTGCCTCCTTCTAAAATCATCGCTGCTCTGTTCCCTTCCTTGGCCTCACAACTTCTTTCCGCCCAGACGGCCGCTCCAGATAATATTCCGCTGGGGGTTGCCTTTGTTCCTCCTGATTGTCGTCAGTCCATTTTGTCTCAGGTCCACTGTTCTAAACAAGCAGGTCATCCGGGAGTTGAGAAAACTACCGAACTCCTCTCTCGTGTGGTGTGGTGGCCTTCCATGAGAAAGGACGTCAAGGATTTTGTGTCTTCTTGTACCATTTGTGCGGTTTCTAAGACTGGACATTCTCCTCCCAAAGGTCTTCTTCTTCCATTACCCATTCCATCGCGCCCTTGGACTCATCTTGCCATGGACTTCATTGTGGATCTCCCTGTTTCTTCTGGACACACCGTCATCTGGGTTGTCATTGACAGGTTCAGCAAGATGGCTCATTTCATTCCCCTCCACAAGTTACCCTCTGCTCCTGAACTTTCCAAACTTTTCATCCATCATATTTTCCGTCTCCATGGTTTTCCAGCTGAAATTGTCTCTGATCGGGGATCGCAATTCGTTTCTAGATTCTGGAGATCCCTGTGTAAAACCCTCAATATCTCGCTGCAATTTTCTTCTGCCTACCACCCCCAATCCAACGGAGCTGCTGAGAGGGTTAATCAGGCCTTGGAACAGTTTCTTCGCTGCCATGTCTCCTTGTGCCAGGATGATTGGTCGGATCTGCTGCCTTGGGCGGAGTTCGCCCATAACAACGCCTTGCACTCTTCTTCCCAAAGGTCTCCTTTCTTCTGTGTCTACGGGCAGAATCCTTTGGCATTTCCTCAGGACCTTCTTCTCTCCAATGTCCCTGCTGCCAACGATCAAGCTGCCCACATGATGGCTATCTGGCTTGCTGTGGCTTCTAACCTGGAAAAAAGTTCCCTGGTGCAGAAAAGGTTTGCTGACAAAAGAAGAATTTCTTCCCCTCAATATGCTCCTGGAGATAAAGTCTGGCTCTCCACTCGAAACATCCGTCTTAAAGTTCCTACACCCAAACTTGGTCCCAAATTCATCGGTCCTTTTCCTGTCATTGAAGTCATCAACCCTGTTGCTGTCCGGTTACAACTCCCTCCTGAGATGCGGATTCCAAATGTCTTTCATGTCTCATTGCTTAAGCCTGCTGTGCCCTGTTCCTCTTCTTCTTCCCCAGCTCCTGTCCTGGTCGACGGTCACCAAGAGTTTGAGGTTAAGCAGATTTTGGATTCTCGTTTTTCCAGGGGTACTCTTCAATATCTAATCGAGTGGAAGGGTTTTGGTCCAGAGGAGTGCTCCTGGGTAAAGTATTCGGATGTCCATGCTCCTGCCTTGGTCCGTAAGTTCCACAGACTTTTTCCCTCTTCTCCTAGTCTCGGTGGTCCTGAGGCCCCCCCTAAGGAGGGGGGTACTGTAATGGAATCCGACTTACCTGGCGTCCAAGATGGCGACTTGGAGGACGTCCCTCTGCTCCACCATGCTGTTCCTGCTGACCTTGGTTTGACTGCGTCAAAAACGAGTCGCCCTCGGATTGGACGCCGGCGTCAGGATGGACGCCGGCGTCAGAATGGACGCCGGCGTCAGAAATGTGCGTCAACGTCATGACGTCAGCGCGTCAAGTTTCGGCGCCAAAGGCTGGACTATTTAAACCCCATTTTCCTTTGTGTCCTTGCCCAATTATAGGTTCCATTTCCTTGTGTTCCTGGGTGTGTTATATATATATTATCTGATTTCTCTGTGTACCGATTCCTGCCTGTTTTCCCGACTCCGTTTGATTGCTGCCTGTACCGACATTGCCTGTACCCTGACTATTCTTCCGGATAAACCTCTTGTACCTTGAACCTGGTTGGTCTCCTCTTTGGTCCTTACTACTACTGTGCCTTCGGGCCCGTTACACCACTAGAATCAAGATTCTATCATGGGCATCAGTCAGCAGTCAGAATGGGCCCTTTATAGGGGAAGAATACCGTGCCCAAGAAAGTGCGTTTGCGCGCCTGCGCCTTTAAGAGGCGCGTAGGCGTACCGTGCGCGCCCTAAGAACACTAATGGCGCCGGGAGGAAGGAGGAGAAGGAGCGCGGCGGCGTGGCGGCCGTCCACGCCGCCGCACCACTAGACCACCAGGTATTTTTATTACAATGGTCCTACAAAGAAGCCTTCTGGAGGCTTCAGATATCAGAGGATCTGTTAATACATGGGATGATGAGGCATCCAGAGCCTTGGAAGTTGAAATTAATATCCTGGAATTTGACAAAACCCAGCCTTTTGAGCCTGTGTCTCAGTAAATGTAGTTCAGACAGTGTTGTGTTCAGGAAAAGCTTCCACCTCAAAAATTTCGATCAGAATTTGGAAGTTTTTTTATTATTGGTGCTCAAGCAGGAATTTGGAGCCAATGGAGTGTTCATTCTTCATTTGATTCTACAATTTTCACAAAACAGTTTTTTTTTTTTTTTTTTTGAAAGGTCTGATGCCTAATACCTTAAAAGTGCACATTTCAGCCTTATCTGCAATTTTACATCAAGATTTAGCCAAAAATCCTTTGGTAAAACATTTTGTCAAGGCAACTATTAGGCTTAGACCAGGAACTAGGTCTGTAGTTCCTCCTAGGGATTTGAAAATCTTCCTAGAGGTTTTATGTGAGTCACGGTTGTAGTCTATGGAATCCATTTCAAATAAACATTTGTCATGGAAAACAGCTTTTCAGGTGGCCATAACCTCAGCTGGATTGGTGAGCTTCAGGCATTGGCAGCAGGTCCCCCGTATACTCTGTTTTTTCCTTACAACGTAATTCTATAAAACCTTGCCATTTTTCAGAACAAAGGTTCCTTCATTGGAAAATATAAACTCGCAGATCATCTTACCATCTTTTTCTGCCGATTCATGGAGTGAGTCTAATCTTCCAAATCTGGATGTGCACAGATGCTTATCAGCCTACATTGCGAGATCTAAGATATTCAAAAAATCTGAACATCTTTTCATTGTACAATTTTCACAACAGGCCTTACAGCCTCAAAGCTCACAATTATGGCTTTGGGTAAAGAATATCATTTCTGCAGAGTCCAGAGGAAAGGAACCTCTGTAGAGTGGGATAGTGGAGTAATGTTCATACATGTTTTGGCAGAAAAATATTTATCCCTCCCTCAGTTTAGTTGCTAAACTCTCTTTTGTTATGTGCTGCCTGTGGGACATAACATAAACTCTGTGTGCCCTTGCCCATAATATCATTTCTATTCTATGTGACAAGCTGGATGCCTGTACACACAGTTTTTGGGGGAATTAAGCTATGGTTTAGCAGAGGATCAAGAGCAAAAAGACAGGGGCACCACATCTTCAAGCAAAACACAGGTTTATTTCTACAAGCCTTTCCCAACATAAACTTGTAGGCATACAGTTCAATAGTATTCATGCATTCAAACTTTCCCCCTCTCTGGGTTCTCACCATACAGACAGGGCCAAATAGTGGTCACCCCTAGGCCCGCTGACATTCATCGTCCCCTGTCCCCTCCCTTTTATTCGGGAAAATGGGGATTGGCGCAATGGAAATTTCAAAAATGATTGTATCTCCTGCGCATCCCCAGTGTTTCTGAACCAATGTGGGTGTGGTTGGGCAGCATGCCGCCCCCTAAAATCCTGTGGCCCTAGGCCTGGGCGGACTTTCCACAAATCCAGGCCTGCATACAGAGAGGCTTCCACACTCTTTTCACTAAGCCCTTCTGACTTTCCCCTCCAGGGACACAATTCACCAACTTCTGGCCTGGCTCACCTTCTGACAGCACCATACCTCCCTCCAACACAACGAGGTCTCGACAGGGACTCTAACCCTCCTCCAACACAAGGATGGATCTAGGGACACTAAGGTGCAATCCCACACCTCCAGCCTAATTAGAGAGCTACCTATAGCAGAGCACCTGAACCCCCTAAATGGAGTATGGAATGGAGGGCTCACCCTGCTCTCCTCCATTCACTCCAGGGACCCATTTATCCATCTTTTCTTGAGCCAGCAAACAAACATAGCTTTACTTGCTGCAACACTATACATTTTCTCTGGAGTTAACACTGGTGAAAAATACACATAATCTCAAGCACATCTCTTATGTCCTTTTTTGCAAGTTGTGTAACAAATGTATCATATGCGTATTATGCACCACTAGATGGCAGCGTGTTTCTCAGTCGTGTAGGTAAATACAGAACCTGGCACTAAGAGAAGTCGCAATGTTGAATTGCTGGCACTGGAGTCTCATGATTCCCTTCTAATAAAATATGTTAACGTAAGTTTAACTTTTATGTATATCAGCAATAACACCCTGCTGTTTTTTAACCTGTGCAAAAACGAACAAAAGATATAGCATATTTACACCACCATATATTTACATATAATATAGATGTGTAAGCTAAGATTTAAAAAAGGATTTATTTGGGGTAGACAGAAGATATTCAAATGCCATAATAAGAGTCATATGCCATAAGGAAAGCCTGTCACACTAGAGGACGGCAAAGTAAACAACTGCTCCACTAGTAGGAAACAACACTGCCATATGCACAGCTTGTGAAGTGTCTTTGTCTTTTTTTGTAATAAACAGCACATTTTATCATAAAAGTGCCTGTAAGTACTTTCATATTACACTGTTTAGAGTCTATAGAAAAGAGTAATGTGATTAGGATTTAGACCCTATTAAGTAGCTGAAATGTCATGGAATAAATGGAATAAACAAACGATAAATACAGGCAAAGCCCCGAAGGTAGAAGCAAAAAAGACTGTAATTAAACTAGAACTGAGTATAAAATCAATTCAATTGTGCTGTGCTGAAAATGCATGACCTGGCACGATCTTGCCCAAAATGGTAGTGTAACGCTTTCTTGGCCTATTCTGCCAATTAAGAGTTAAGGGTGACCAGCTAGGTAGTGAGCATGGTTTACATTGTGAATCTTCACCCAGGGCAGAGCCTTCGCCAAATGGAAGCTTCCCCTTAAACTGTAGTTGAACTACAACTCACAGGCATATAAGTACAAAAATAGAATAATGGACTCCAGGAGGTTCTTTAAAAAGGGTAAACAGGAGCACAGATTTATTATGCCAGAGGCAAATGACCACAGGTTTACTTACAAGTTGTATAGGACACAGCAGGTGGAATCACTTTGGACAGTACAAGGTTCACAGTCAGACAGGTGCGACTCCCAAAGGATATTGCAGATAGGTGTACATCAATTCCCAGTTTAACCAACGTTGCACACTGAGGGGATCGGGATTGATCAGGTAGGGTACAGGTAGTCCTTTGCTAACCTAGATGCCTATCAACTAAGTTCCCTGCTCTAAAGGCAAACAGGCCTTGTGGGAAGCTACTTCCTCCTACAATCCTCGTTGGAGCTACAACTGCTCTTTCTGCTACACCTCTCTGTCTTACTCTCCTAGAGAGTCTATAACAAGATCTCACTATATTAGCTGGTCCTCTTTCACGGGGTTACCTGGTCCCCGACTTAGCACCAAAGGTGTCAGGTCCCTCTGGGGTAAATGCTTACTGGGGCCTATGGTGATTCCAGGCTCAATGGGGATTCACCTAGCAGCAGCACCAGGAGCCAAAGAGGAAGAGGACACTCCCTGCACAACACTATATAGCAGTGTGGCAGGGGAGTGTCATTACACTCTTTGTCCAATAGGTGTGGGTGTTACACTTTACCAGTTGGAAGGGCTTGGCCCAATAACAAGGGAAAAGAGAACTACATACAAAAGGTAGGGGATTAACTCTATAGGGACAGGATATCCTATAGGTCCCTACAGTAGTATTTCTTTACTTAGAGCATAAAAATGTTAGCCCCTGATGCCTTTGTCCCACTGGCTCTATCAAATGTGACAGAGAAAGGGCCCAAAGGCTTTATTCTAATTTGCAGCTCTGCTTCCCGTTTAACAGTTTCTTGCTACAAATCTTGATCTATAAGAGAAATTTTGGCTCCTTCTGAGTTTTGCTAGCCATGCATGTCTAGGGTCTAATTCCCAGTAGATGCTCATTCACACAGGGAGGATGGCTACACAGAAAGCTTCATTTCAACACACACACAAGCAGATGGATGCACAGGGTTAGGACTTACTAAAGAGCTTAATTGGGATGATTCTATTACATACAGTATTCTATGTTGATATGGTATATCTTAAAAAAAATGTTTTATTTTTTTATAAGTTCAGGCATTTATTAAATGGGTTGTTCACCTTTAATTTTTAGTATGTTGTCAAGAGTGACATTCTGAGACAATTTGCAATTGTTTTCATTTTTTGTGGTTTCAGCAGCTCTCCAGTTTGCAGTTTCAGCATGCAGGGTCCAAATTACCCGAGCAACCATTCACTGAATTTAATAAGAGACTGGAATATGAATATGAGAGGACCTGAATAGAAAGATGGGTAATAAATAGTAGTATTAACAATACAATACTTTTGTAGCCTTACGGAACATTTGTTTTTTAATGGGGTCAGAGAACCCATTTGAAAGCTGGAAAGGGTCAGAAGAAGAAGGCTAATAATTAAAAAATATGATAGAAAATAAATAATGAAGATCAATTGGAAAGTGTTGAAAAAAATTGGCCATTCTATAATATACTAAAAGTTAACTTAAAGGTGAACCACTGCTTTAAGTAATGATAAATATACAAATATTCTCATTTAGAGTTACATTTGGTGAAATGTGTCATTATTAATGCATATGTGTAAAGGTGGCCATACACGAATAGATCCGCTCGTTTGGCGATGTCGCCAAACGAGCGGATCTCCCTCCGATATGCCCACCTTCAAGGTGGGCAATATCGGGCAGATCCGATCGTGGGCCCTAGGGCCCGACGATCGGATCCTAGCTCTCACAAACGGGCGGTCGGATCGCGGGACCGCATCAACGAACAGATGCGGCTGCGATCCGACGGGATTTTTAACCCCATCCGATCGAGATCTGGCCGACTTTCGGCCAGATCTCGATCGGGGAAGCCCGTCGGGGGCCCCCATACACGGGCCAATAAGCTGCCGACATGGTCTGTCGGCAGCTTTTATCGGCCCGTGTATGGCCACCTTTAGTTTACTTGAGAGTCACTTGTTGGAACAAACAGAGAATTGGCTGTTATGGATCAATAGCACTACAAGAGCCTAATGGGCAAATGTGATAAATGGTGCGTTTGCTACTAATCTAATTACCTATACCAACCAATCAGCAGTAAACATTTACAAGACATCTGTTTAAACTCAATTGGTTGCTATGGGTTACTACACCTAGGCAAATTTAGTGCCTTTTATTACATATGGATGTTACACATGATGGGTGATATTGCCTGGTGCCTTACAACTAACAGGCTTGATGTTTGACCTCATGAATTACACATCTGCTATTGCTTTTTTTCCCCTCAGTGTCTTTTGTTCATGTTCACTGGCCATACATTATAAGGTGATATATAAGATTGATTGGCTAGCACTCAAAGTTACTATTTGTGGGCTGGCGGGGGGGGGGCTGTTTGGGTCTCTGTACTTGAAATTGCAGGGTCTAATTTGAATCCCAGTCTGGACCTGATCAGGCTGATCTGATGATTTCTGGATAACAATCAGTTCATAATTGTTACTATGCCAGCCTCGGTTCAAAGGCCACATAAAAGTGCAGATTTGGTCTCGATGGTCAGGGAGACCTATCCGAAGGCCCCATACATGGCAGATAAGTTGCTGAATTGGTCTGATGGGTCTGAAATGACAGTTTATATCTGTCTGTGTATGGCCACCGTTAATAATGGGCAACATTTTCAGTGGTGTAATTGCGTCACTTTCAGTGCTCAGCATTAACATGACATTTGTGTGTGATTCAAGTCTGCTGCGGCGTAGTCGTAGAACAGGTTGGGGTCAAAACCAATCAATCAGTGCAGTACAGAATCAGGATCCAGAAGAATAGTCAGTAACAGGCAAAGGTCAGTTCAGGCAGTGATACAGAGGTGGTGAAGACAGGCAAGGGTCAAGGAACACAGAAACCAGACTAGAAGCGCACCCAGAAACTATCTACAATAGACCTACATTGAGCAATGAGCAATAGACAAGGCATCTTTAAATATTTGAATTTCACACCAAGAGCAATGGGGTCAGATGTGGCTTGCTGAATTAAAAAACGCACTCACATAGATGCAGGCGCCAAACCCAAAGAATGTGCACAAGTGCCAACAAAGAAGACTACTGCGGGCATCCGCACTGGATGGTGTCCAAAAGTGCAACATTTGCTTCCATTTTAGCACTTTCTAACACTTGCAGCTGCATTTGTAATTTAGTCCTTAAGTGTCTCTATTGGCCCAACAGAGCGGGCTAGGTTCCCCAAGCATTATATCTCTTCTGCCATCCATTAAGGTGTGAGATGTATAAAATGATTGGTGCTGAGCAGTAATCTCTCCTTTAATACAGCAGGATAGAGAGACAATATCCTTCCAATCAATGTCTGAACGGTACAAATTGTATAAATTAGCTCTACATTGTGTTGAGTCCTGAGAAGGAAATTATCCGTATAGGGTAATGGAAACAAATCCTTCTTTGTCACGCATCTGCTAATTTCTCCTGTCTCCTCCTTACAACAGCACGTCTAAAAAAAAAATCTAATTGGAAAACTGACATTTTCTTGATTTTTTTGTTACCATTTAATATTATTTCTGATTAGTTTTTCCAATTATTGTAAATACTATGCTACACTGTTACCATGACAACATTTGTTCTTTGTGATTGGTAAACTGTAGTGGTCATTTTAACCTAACATCAAAAAGTTCTCCTAGCAACCAAAATCTCTAGTGCTCATCTCTTAAAAACATAATTATTTTTAAGTTTCAGAGCAAATTGCTGCTCTGAAAATGGCAATATTTTGTGTGCTTCACTGAGAGGATTCTGAAAAGGCTGCACTCTATTAGTGACATATATCTTGGGCATTTTAAGGTATATCCCACCAATTGGGACAGGTTATAGTGTTTCAGGATATCAATATAATCTATTTTGTCTAAATGGTCATTTATAATGAGGTTTTAGGCATTTTCCACTATGCAGTATGCATCTCATGAACCTTGTTACCACTTATACCATGCTGTGGTTTTATACTTGCATAAGTCAAATTGGGGATTGGCCCAAATGTGGCCCACTCTATCCCAGGTCATGCTTTAAATTTACATGGTTCTGTGCCATTGTTTTGCTGGGATGAATTGGCTCTGTTGCTCTCAGCCTGCACAGGCTGAGAGAAGCGGATCTGCTCTGTGCCCCATCTCTATTCATTTGGCCTGCTTTTGTGTGTATTGGGCCAACCTCAGCTCCATGTGACTGCACTCAAGTGGTTTTTATTCAAATACAATGGAGTGGATCTGCTTTTCAGCCTGAAAAAAATATGCAGAATGAGGGCAGCAGAGGCAAAGCTCTGTCTGCCCTTGGCCATCCTGAACTCAAAAAAAACAGAAAAGAGATTTGTTCTTTACTAAGTATGAGTCCCCCCCCCCCAGTTCATCCCCCTATCTAGAGTTTGACATCTGCTTTATAGCAATGAGAAACCACATATGGATATCGGGAAAGCCCCTTTTGATTCTTCTCTTCTGAAGAGTCTGAGTGATTTTGTGATAAACAGACAGAGAATGTTATTCATTGGTAGCTTTATAGAATAGTTGTGGCCAGCTGTATGCACCATGATCACTGAAGCTTATATTCTTTTTTTATAGTGCATGCCTTTCCTTCTCAAGCCCATTCCTGTTCTCACCTTCCCATGTGCCCCCAGTTGTGTTGTCACACATTCTTGAACCCTCCCACATAGACGGCTGAGAGCTGCATTATAGATGCACTGTCATCAGCACCATTGGGAGCAAACTCAAAAGTGGGCTTCGGAAGGCCAGGAACCCACTATAAAGTGTAATCATTTGCTCTAAAGAGGGGGAGCAAGGTCCATACAATTGACCAAAAGTATTTTAAACACCCACCAATGAATATGCATCTTCTGTCCGTTGTAGAACCAACTTACAGCCCTGCAGAAGAGAATCACCAAGATGGGATACTAAAGTTTATAAATATTTCAAAAATACCTGGGCATCTTTTCATTAACTATATATATATATATATATATATATATATATATATATATACACATATATATATATATATATATATATATATATATATATATATATATATATATATATATATATACAAAGTATCTTGTTTTAGTGAGCTGTGCTTTATTATAGATTCTTTTTGTGATACTATAAGTTTCCTCTGTACATAGTATGTTGTTTTTCATCATTTCCCCATGGCCAACTGGATGTCCAGAAATGCCTGGCTATACAGCAGTTCTGCGCTATTATAAGAAGTTTTAGGAGAGCATTGTTCTTCACTAGAATAGAAAAGGGAATAAATGCCTTGGATTTGTGGTGATTTTTTAAAAATCTATCTGAAACTATAATGATCTATATTGCATTCGTTCACCCTTTGATAAATATGCCTTTCAAGATCCCATAGAAATAAATGGAGAGTGGTGGAATTTCACACTAAAGGACTGTGGTGATCTCTAACTTCACTCTTTGATAAATATACCCCTATATGTCTGTGTAACTTTTACAACATCCCAACCAGCTGGTCTGAGTATGACTGTGTCCTGGACACCAGAAAATGTGTATGAGCATTCAAAGGTGTAAAAAAAAAAAAAAAAAGCCCCTTTGAACTGCTCCACTTAAAGGGAACCTGTCACCCTAAGAAATAATTCCAAATTATTTTCTATGTTAGTTGAGTAAAATAAACTTTACTTGCACTATATTTATTATTTAAATTGTTTTTCCTTCAGTCTTGGAATTACACTATCACAGCAGGCAGGAGCCATTTTGTGGACACTTTTATTAAGATAAATTGTGTATCACCCCCAAAATGTTGAGTATGCACCAGAATGGGGAACCTAATTCTCGTGTGCAGTGCCCTATATAATTACAGAGTGTGAGGAGGAAAGGGGGAATGTGAGAAGTGCAGTGATATGTAGGTTGTAAGTGCTGAATGGAAAGTGAAAGTAATTGACTGCCCCACGTCCTCAGGAAAAGAGGTGGGGCAGATAATATTTGATTGACAATTTAGATATTTAAACACCTTTATAACCAGTATGAATGTTTTAATGAAAAAAATAATTTAGGTTTCATGTTTAATTTGCAAAGGACTCTCATTATGCAGCTTTTTATGTGTAGGAGTCAGGTCCACTTTAAGGACATACAGTACATACCACAGACTTGTTAGAAGATGAATAACTGAAAAAAGTATTTGGGAGTTTGGGTTTTAGTGCTCCTTTAAGACCCATAATCTCTGCAATCATCTAAGAATGAACCGTGTCATAGCAAGCCATAAATATTTATGGTTATCCAAGGCAACAGGGCAAGAAGGAAATTCTCAGAGAACATTAATATTTAAAATATATTTGTAAAAGAGATATGAGTCAAATGTGTGAGAAAGATGAGAGGAAGGGAAAGATCAATACAATGTAAGGAAAATGTATATAAACACTAAAGCAGCAATAACAATTAAATGGATCACTTAAAAGGGAATCAGACCCAAATTGCTTTTTCCCCCAGACCCATTGAAATATATCAAGATTCTGCACCACTCTGTATTTCTGTTGGTTGCAAAGAATTACAGAGAATTTCCTTCACTCTGCAGGGCATTGGGAAAAGACAACATATTGGCAAGGAATGTGTTTTTGCTGTTAAGGTTTGTAAAGATAGCAAATAGTACACTCTATGGGGTATATTCATCAAAGAGTGAAGTTAATAGTGAAGTTCCGCCACTAGAGTGAAATTCCGCCACTTTCCATTCATTTCTATGGGATTTTGAAAGTCGTATTTATCAAAGGGTGAACTTTCACTTTCACCCATTGATAAATATGCCTTTCAAAATCCCATAGAAATGAATTGTGAGCTGCGGAATTTCACTCTAGTGGCGGAACTTCATGCTTTGATAAATTTACCCCTATATGTCAGAAAAAAGTCAAACTGGGCTGTTGGTGCCAAGGGCAGGTTACAGTGCTCACAGCTTCAGCAACATGGCCAGTCCTCCAAAAACTGAGACAACCTGCAGCAAGTCTTTTCTCTTTCCATTTTCTTTCTTCTCTCTTTCCTTTTCCTGCTTTCTAAATTGATGACATTCATTTCTGTAACTTGTCAAATAGCCTTGTGAGAATGTTATCATGGTACAGGTATGTGGAAATAGCTTTATGTGCAAACTCAATCTCCATGTTTCTCCAGATGTTGCTGAACTACTTCCAGCATCCCCAGACAGATGAAGGGCTGCAGGCCAATTATCACTGTACTATATGCACCCAGTCCCACTTACTACTATCTGCATGAATATTCATTTGATAGGCTCCTTCTTTTCAGTTGTCTCTGTATCCATAACCCTTCTTCACAATGTGCATGATGTGCTCAAAGCTCTTTCACAAAATATAACATGTTTGATGGGTTTTGACAAGAAAGGACGACTTTATAAATTAATGTAATCGTTTTAATATACAGTGGACCTATCACCCAGACACAAACATCTGTATAATATGTCTTTTTCAAATTAAACATGAAATAAAATTTCTATTTTTTATTAAAGCATTCATAGCTGTTGTAAGCTCATCTCAGCTGTCAATCAAATTGTGATTTAAGGCCCAAGCATCTGCTATTTTTGACACATTTTTAAGGGCTGTAAAGAGTTTATAGAAAGAGGGGCCTCCGATTAGTAGGAAGAGAAAAAGAAAGAAAAAGGGGTAAAATGTTATTTGTGTATCTGAATGCTTGGGAGTTGTGCATGACAGTCAAGATGCTGGGATTTGTGCAGGAAAATATTGCCATTGGAGACTTATAAAATGACCAGAGTGGGGCGCTACAAGCAGTGAAACTCTTGGGGACTGGCACTAAGCATGTTAGCACAGTAACACAGGGTTGTCATCAGTAATAAGGGGGAATCTGATTATTAGCACACTGGTCACCTGGTCGGTGGGCCCTGCCAGCATGTGAAATAAAAAATGAGTGATCTGCCCTGGTCACACTCTAATTATGTCCAAACTCCACCCACTCAAAGCAGTACCCCACAAATCACTTCTTCATGCTGAAACACCATTTATATAGGATGCTGATATAGAGAGTTACACCAAAACATTGTGTCATAACACTAACAATTGCACAAAACCCTGCATTTTCCCCCAGGGACTACTGCCACATCTTTGCAATGGTGGGTATGAAATATGCAGACCCCAATAAACCAAGGCAACACTGACACTGAACTAAACTTCCTTTATTTCTACACACAAATTGCTTCACGTTGATTACAAAATGCGTCTTCAGACAAAGCCAGAGTTCCCCTCCCACCCACAGACACCAGAGAGTCCAGTTTTCAGTGTGTCAGGGGGTGGCACATGTCACAGGAAAGTGGCATTAGAGGGGGCTGCATGGTGCAAGGAAAACAAACCAGCTCCTTCCCATTGTTTCAGGGCCCCAGAGGCTCCCCCTTCCCACTGACTGAGGCAGAACACTGACAATAAAAGTGAGATAGCTGGTAGTGTAGCTTTTTTCGGCCATCAGGCTGACCAGCTGCTCACTAACACTGTATGTACACATAGACACACCTATACTCATACACACACTCATACACACACTCATACACACACATATACAGACCCATACTCATACACACACTCATACACATACTCATACACACACATATACAGACCCATACTCATACACACACATATACAGACCCATACTCATACACACACTCATATACGCACCCATACGCATACACTCTCATACACACACATATACACACATTTACACATCCATACTCATATACACACCCATACTCAAACACACACACATATACAGACCCATACTCATACATACACATATATACACACACATATACACACTCTCATACACACACATATACAGATCCATACTCATACACACACATATACACACCCATACTCATACATACACTCTCATACACACACATATACATATACACACCCATACTCATACACACACATATACACACCCATACTGTAACCTATCTTTCAGTACACACGTGGGGTGGATATCTTATGCCTGTGTGATCACTATACCAAATGGTTAATGAGCATTAACCCCAGACACTAAGGTCATCGACAAAATAGAGTCAGAGTAATGCATTAACCCATAACATGCCAGTATATCCATGGAGACAATGGATATGGGCATTGCAATAAGTCTGGATAAGCCAGTAACATCAGGTGAACCACTCCTTATATTATAAAGTGCGTTTACTGTATGTGTAAAGTACATCTTTGCAGTGTTTGCTCTAGGTGAATTATGAGTTCTGTTTTTGTTTTGGTTCACTGGCAATTTAATAATAAGCAGTGAGCCTTTAAATTAACCCCTGAACAGGGAGAATAGAACGTGGGAGAATAGAACTCTTTGCCCAATAACTTTATTGGGCAAAGCATTTGGGGGTAAATTTACTAAGAGGTGAAAATTCGCCATCGACGGCTTCGCAGCCATCGCAACACTTCACCAGGCGTATATTCGCTCATACAACGCTAATTTACTAAAATGCGAAGTTGCGTCCAGGGCGCCGAATGCTTGCGAATTTTTGCTAGTGTTACTACGGCAATGCAAACAAATCAAAACGAAGATGCGCTAGCGTTCAACTCCGCCTATCACAACTTCGTTAGAGGTCTTCGCTCAGGATAATTTGCATACGGCAGGAAAATTAAAGTTGAATGTACGTATATGTTGCAGCAAATACATTACATTACACAAGTCCAGGGAACCTTAATAAATAAAATTGAGTTGTTATATTGCCCTACACATGAGCCCACTGTATAGTTTATGTGCCATATGTTAGAAAAAGTATGGGGGAACTGGTTACCCAAAGAAAAATCTTAAGGACTTTCGCAGGCTATCACTCTGAAAAAGGAAAAGACGCCAGCGTTTTTGGGACTTAGAAACTTTTTCCACTGCAAATATGATGTAAGTAACAGAAGATTGAGGAAGATCTATGCCAGGGGTGTCCAAACTTTTTGCAACAAGGGCCAGATTCGGTGAGGTGAAAATGTGTGGGGGCCAACATTCAGCCTGACATTGTTTGAACCATTAACATCATTTAACTCATTTAAACAAGGAATTGCGTAACCGTAGCAGCAGAGCCGGGCCAACCCTGCCAGGCGCCCTAGGCAACATGGCGGGCCACGACGCCGGCTCAGTGCGAGTGAAACTGCGCTCCAGCGCGCATGCGCGAAAGGGCGTGCGCGCATTTTCCGAAAAATTACACTCGCCAGCCTGGGAGAGACGGGACCGGACACGGGGTAGGCGACAGAGCAGGTACGTGCCTGGCGCCCCCCCAGCTTTGCGCCCTAGGCACGTGCCTACTCTGCCTACCCCTAGTTCCGGCCCTGCGTAGCAGTAATATTTGGGCACATTAGTGAAATGATCTGCCACTTGGTCTATACTGCTGCCTGTGTGCTGAAGATGTTAGCAATAGACACGTACTGGAACGTAGTGACGCCATACTTCTTTAGTTTACTGTACTGGCACGTCAGTATGTCTATTGACACCTTCAGCCCTAAAGAAGTATGCGAAAACAGCACGTCTCTGCATGCCAGTACGTGTCTATTACTAACACCTTCAGCACACAGACAGCAGTATAGACCAAGTGGCAGATCATTTTACTAATGTGCCCAAATATTACTGCGATTCCTTATTGCATTGTGCTGGCGGGCCACATTATTATTAATTTCATGAAGGAGACTGAGGGCCGGTGTAAATTTGAAAAAGGTCCACAATTGGCCCCTGGGCCTGACTTTGGACATACCTGATCTATGCACTCCATTGCCCTTCGGGGCAAATTTACTAAAGGGCGAAGTGACTAACGGTGGCGAATATCCTTCGCTAGCGAAGGAGATAGACTCTAGTGCTACTTCGCTCCCTAATGCCAGGCGAATTTGCGCTCTGGCAAATGGACGTAACTATGCAAATTCACTAAGATGCGAATTTTACTGAACGTTGTCTCTTGCGCCAGACTTGCCTTTGCCACCTCAGACCAGGCAAAGTGCTATAGAGTAGACTTTTTCCCTGGGCTTGTGTAGTGTAATGTATTTGCTGTAACATATACATCCATTCAACTTTAACTTCCCTCTGTATGCAAATTAGCCAACGCTATCGCAACTTCGCTTTGCTTGGCGCAGTAACACTAGTGCAACTTCACCAGCGTTTAGTGCCCTGGACGCAACTTCGGATTTCAGTGAATTATCGGTGTCCTTGCGAATCTGCGCCTGGCGAAGTGTTGCACTGCGAAGCCGTCGCTGGCGAATTTTCGGAGGTAAGTGAATTTGCCCCTTCGCCTGGTCTGAGCTGGTTAAAGCAAGTCTGGTGAAAGAGGTAACTTTCAGTAAATCTAAGTGAATTTGCGGAGTAACGTCCATTCGCCTGGCGATAGAGAATGACCGCTGGCGTCTATTTCTATCGCTGCGGCCGTTAGTTAATCTGCAAAGTTCCCGAAAACGGTAATGCTGGCGAATCTTCCCCAGCTTTAGTCAGTTCGCCCTTTAGTAAATCTGCCCCTTGGAGCCCAGGGTCAATGTACCGCCCAGGCGCAGTCTTGTCATTGCGGTACCACGTTAAGCGCACCCTCATCTCTCCCCGCGGAAGTTGCGCAGTTATCAGCACTTGGCAAAACGGTTTTTACAGCGCTTAATGGAAATCCGCCCATCGCTCTCTCTCTCTCACACACACTCACAGACAAACACACTGTAGTTCCAGCACAGTCACACACACAGTCACACACACACACAGGAAACGCCTTCCTCCCTGTGACAGGCGCTGCCCCCTCTCTGTGAGTCTATGAGATGCGCTGGATAGAGGAGAGGCAGCCAGACACCGAACTCCTAGTAGCTGCCAGTCTCCCTCGCACACACGGAAAGCAAAGCCCTGAGAGGGGTCACCAAGCTGAGGAGGAGCTGCGTGCGCGGTACTGTTCCATCGTCTCGGCTTTAAGAGAGCAAGGCGGCTGCAAAGACTTTTTACAAGGAGAGGAGGATGTTCCGAGAAGTCCCAACTCCCGCTGTCACCCTGGGCTTGAGGAGACGCTGATCCTCAGTTTGGGCCAATGAGAGGGTTACACTGACTCCTGATCCTACAGCGACGCACGAGGGGCCCCCAAGTCGTCTCTAAGCCCAGTGCGCGCTAATAGTGACAGCGACAATAGCGGGAACACCCCTCTGGCCGGGATGGATTCGCCTGGGGAAAGTTGCTGACCGACGAAGCACTACTTGTATTATTCACGCAGAAGGGACGGTGAACTTAATGGATCCCCCGCTGTTTACTCGATGCTCCGTGCCCGCCGAGTATGTGACACAGGTGCGCGCCCACATTCTTTGCTGAATTCTTCCGACCTGTTGCAGGTGTATCGGGCTGTGCGACTCGGCTTGCGACTCGGATGCCTCTCGTGGAGTTTCCTCTGTACCAATGGGCACGAAGCAGACCAAGGTGTGCCAAGCTTCTGCTGCTGGGGACAGCCCTCAACATCCAGGCTCCCGCAAGGGCACTCCGGCCAGGGAACGCAGCGACTTCTGGGCTTCTTTTAGCCTGAGGTCTGGTGAGAAACTTGCCAAGAGCGGGGCCGTAAGTGTCCCTCCATATCACAGGAGGATCAGGATGATTCAGGACATGATGGCGCTGGTTAGACAGGGGAAGCAGGAAGAGGCAATGGAACTGCTCAGGCACCTGCGCCAGGTAAGTCTGTCTCATGAGGGTTGGGGGTCAGTAGCCACTGGGGAAGATTTACTAAAGAGAGAAGTGGCTAACGCCAGTGACTTTTTGCCAATGTTGCCACCCGCAGGGACATCGCTAGCGAAACAGACCATCACTAGCGGTCATTCATACTCTATCGCCAAGTGACGTTTCAGACATTACTCCACAAATTCACTAAAATGTAGATTTTACTGAACGTTACCTCTTTCGCCAGAGTTGCCTTCGCCACCTCAGACCAGACGAAGGGGGTATATTTACTAAGCGGCGAAAATTCGCCATCGACGGCTTCTCAGCCATTGCAACACTTCGCTCAATTCGCTCAGATAACACAAACTTACTAAAATGCAAAGTTGCGGGAAATAATAAAGTTGAATGGACGTATATGTTGCAGCAAATACTAGAAATGCACCAAATCAAGGATTCGGTTTGGGATTCGGCCAGGATTCGGCCTTCTTCAGCAGGATTCGGGTTTGGCCGAATCCTTCTGCCTGGCCAAACGCCTGGGCGGTACATCAGAATCCAAATTTGCATATGCAAATTAGGGGCGTGAATGGAAATCTCGTGACCTTTTGTCACAATACAAGGAATTAAAAAATGTTTTCCCCTTCCCACCCCTAATTTGCATATGCACATTAGGATTTGGTTCGGTATTTGGCCGAATCTTTTGCATAGGATTTGGGGGTTCGACCGAATCCAAAATAGTGGATTCGGTGCACCCCTACCAAATACATTACACTACACAAGTCCAGGGAACCTTAATAAATAAAATAGAGTTGTTATATTGCCCTACACATGAGCCCAGTGTATAGTTTATGTTCCATATGTTAGAAAATGTATAGGGGAAACCGGTTATCACTCTTGGAGGCTATCACTCTGAAAGAAGGAAAAGAGGCCAGCGTTTTTTGGGACTTAGAAACTTTTTCCACTAAAAAATATGATGTAAGTAACAGAGGATTGAGGAAGATCTATACACTCCAGTGCACTTCGCCTAGTCTGAGCTGGTGAAGGCAAGTCTGGCGAAAGAGGTAACGTTCAGTAAAATCCGCATCTTAGTGAATTTGCAGAGTAACATCCATTCGCCAGAGCGAAAATTCGCCTGGCAATAGAGTGCGATTGACCAATAGCGTCTGTCTCTTTCGCTAGAAAAGTTACACCTGTGCCCGTTAGTAAATCGGCAAAGAACCTGAAAGCGGTAACGCTGGTGAATCATCGCCAGCGTTAGTCACTTCGCCCCTTCATTAAATCTACCCCTAAGTGATATAAAGCAGCTAGATCGTCCTCAATCTTCTGTCACTTACATCATATCCTGTGTGCCAAAAATACATCAAATAAACGCTGGCGTCTTTTCCTTTTTTCAGCATGATTGCCTGCAAAAGTCCTAACAAACTTTTTTTTTTGGAACCGTTTTTCCCAGACATTTCTTAACATATGGAACATTCATTTTACAGTGGGCTCATGTGTAGGGCATTATATTAACTCTCTTGTCTTTATTAAGGTTTCCTGGACATGCATAATAAAAAGTGGTAACTTCAAGCATTTACACCAACATTTATAATAAAGACCTCCATGCAAATTTAAATTACCCACCCTATGCAAATGAACCTAATCGCAAGATCAATAGCGAATTTTCACCAGGCAAAAATGAATGCTACTATATCTTTGCTATGAAATGCTCACACAGCCGAAGTAACGCTAGCGAAAAGTCGCCATCGTACGGCACCCAGGACGCAACTCCGCATATTAGTCAATTGGCGTAGTCTGAGCACATTTGCGCTTGGTGAAATATTGTGATGGGTGTGAAGCGGGCACTGGCAAAAATTCGCCAGTTAATGAATCTGCCCCATTGTGTTTTACATGGAGGGGGGAGTTGCCCTGTGTGCCTGCTGGTGTGCCTGTTGTACAGCTGACACTATAGGATTCCATGTTTGTTTGGGGGTCACAAACTTCACTCATTTATATTAAGAAAATGGGGTTTTGTTCTGGCGAGTCCCAGCTAATAGAGGCTTTTTGTGTTTGCTAGAAGTTCTGGTAGCACAGTTTATGGATGTAGTCTTTAGATGGAGGATATTTTGTCGGGCTTCCAATGTCAAGGGTGTTGCACAGATGGTGATGGATGGACCCTCATTGCTTGTGTTCAGCATGTACGTGGCCATACAGTGTATGGAGTAGCCTTGTTTCTATGCCTGAAGTGGATATAAAGTGAATGTTTCTTTAATTGATCTGTAAAACCTACTTCTGCTGGGTTCTGCTTAGGAACAGACTTTTTATGTTTGGTCGGAGTTCTGTGTAGCTGGAGCAACAGGCCTTCTCAGGAAAAGTGCATTACTAACATGATTTGGGGATTTGTGTCTGAAATATATCAGTTCACTTGACTGGGTTAAGCCTTTACTTATCAATGCCAATAAGGAAAACAAGAATTAGTGTGATCCGTTTTTTTGCAAAGAACATGTCAGTGCCAGTATTTGGGTTTAAATGGACCACAAATGTGTTTGAGGCTTCAGTCCCAGTTTCTTACAAATATACGCTGATAATATTTAAATGGTCAGGTCTTTTGCACACAATAGGACCCATTGGGATTCGACACTTTTAGAAACCTATTAGTTGTAAAGATTGTAATGTATATGATGTTTTAGTAATATGAATAAAGAAATAGATTACCAGGTTCCATCTTATTCTGTAATAAGAGGTGAATACAAATGTTTTCATAACTATGCACCTAATTCATACATTTTGGATTTAGCCAAATACTAAACCAAACCCAGATCCCAATTTGTATATTAAAAATGTAGATTTCACTCATCTGTTAAAGGGGTTGTTCACCATCAAACAACTAGTTGTTTTCAGTTAGTTCACCAGAAATAACAGCTTTTTCCAATTACTTTCTATTTTCTATATGTCACTGTTTTTTTTAAATTGAAGTGTAAATTGTAAATTCTAAAGCAGCTCTGGAAGGGATGTCGCTGACCTTGTAAACTGTTCTAAATTGATACATTTAGTTGATACATTTTGTATCTTTGTCTCTGCTGAGCAGAATCTCTGGGTTCCATTACAGGCAGCTGTTAGAATTGATACAATAGTTGCTAAGGGTAAGGCCAGACGTGGCATTTTTGCGACGTTTTTACGTTGCGTTTTTAAAAAAGAACAGCCAGGTGTAAATACGCTACTGAAACCACATGCGACCATCAACATGCGTTTTTCATGCGTTTTTCAGCACATACGATTATTTTCCCAACATGCACTTCTCATTGTTCTCATTGAATTTGGACGCCATATTTAAAATACGCTGCGTATTTACGTAAAGTGTGGTTTCAAACGTGCAGATCCCATAGAGTCTATTGATTTGGTAGTTCCTTGACGTATTGGCGTTTCTGCCAATACTGGCGTCCTGTGGCGGATTTCAGCTTGCAAGCGCCCTGTGTGAATTGCCATAGTGCATTTTCCATTAGTTTCAGTGGTAGTGCAGTTTATGCGTATTTACACCTGGCTGTTCTTTTTTAAAAACGCCGCAAAAACGCCACGTCTGGCCTTGCCCTAATACTCCAGAGATGCTGCTGAGAAATGTATCAACTAAATTTTGCAAAATAGTAACAGTTCAGAATCTGCACCTGAATTACTGAGCTGTCAGACTGAGACACCAGAGACAGGGACATTCAACTTTAAACTTAGATTTTGGAAAAACAGTAAAAAAATAAATAATGGAAAGTAACAGAAGTCTTTATTTCTGGGAACAATCTGAAAACAACTGAACTGAAAAAAGTGTTTGGAAGGTCAACAACCCCTTTAACAAAAATTGCCTTTAAAAACTTAAAAAAAGTTACGTGACTTTAATGGGGTTTATTTATCAAAGATCGAATTTGTGAGTTTTATTTCTACCTCGAATAAACTCGAACGTTTGCTTATTTAACAAATTCACGTTATTTTACTTGAATGTCAAAAACTCGATGGAATGCAATTGGGGAAAATAAAAAATAATTAAAATGATGGAGTTCTAGACGAAACATACAGACATATTTGAGTTAGTATGCTTGTATCTAGTCCCCAGCTTTCAAACCTCTGTTTCTTATGTGGTTCTCAAGTTGTTGTATCACAACTCCTATCAACTTTCAATAAATAATTAAAGGTTAAATCTTTTCTGACAACATCTGGTTACCCAAGGTTAAAGGGAAAATATATTTATTTTTATAAATTTCAGGATGTTGTGTTTATGCAGTGTCAGTACAGGGATGTGTTGCATACATACCATACCACACTGTACATGTGTTTCAATAGCAGCAAAAACAGAAGTTTAGCTTAAAGGGGTGGTTAACCTTTAATTTAACTTTTGGTGTGTTCTAGAATTGGTAGTTCTCAGCAACGTTTCAATTGGTCTTCATTATTTATTTATTTATTTTTTAATTGTATGCCTTCTTCTGACTCTTGGCAGCTTTCAAATGGGGGTCACTGACCCCATATAAAAATAAATAAGGCTACACATTTATTGTTATTGCTACTTTTTAGTATTCATCTTTCTGCTCTGTCCCTCTCTTATTAATATTCCAGTCTCTCCGTTAAATCAATGCATGGTTGCTGGGATAATTTGGACCCTATATAACTAAAAAAACACAAAAAATAAAAAAAATGAAAACCAATTGCAAATTGTCTTAAGCTGGCCATAGATGTTGAGATTTTTAAAAGATCAGATCCTGATCATGAGACCACGATCTTCTCAGAACGATCGTACGAATTTACCATCAACTAAAAAGACCAATTTGCCAGGAAAACAAAGGGGAGCTGCCTGCTTGGCCCTGCAAACATAGATAGATTGCACTGACAAAGATTTTTTGACCTGGCCGAACAATTTCCTGACAGATGTCGGACGAAAAATTGTAAGAGGTACGATCGTTCAAATCCCACTATCCGCACGATAATTTCTAAGGATTGGTTGGGCTTCCCTAAAATCCGTCGTTTGGCAAGAAGAATCGTTGCGTCTATGGGGAGCTTTAGAATTTCACTCTGTACATACTAAAATTTAACTAAAAGGAGTACAATACCTTTAAAGAAGTGGGGTGTTTGTCTGAAATTACTTTTTGAACTTCTAAGTGTTTCTTACTCACATTTAGGGTCAGGGTACACCCTCAGATTCAGGGAGATTAGTCGCCCGTGACAAATCTCCTCTTCTTCAGGGCGACTAATCTCCCCGAACTTCTGAAGTTTCCTCGTGAGGCAACTTTGGGCGACTTTGTATAACAAAGTGCTCCGAGTGCCATCCCGCGGCGATTTACATTCTAGCCGGCTGGAAGGCAGTTCGGGGAGATTAGTTGCACTAAAGAAAAGGAGATTTGTCACCGGGTGAATAATCTCCCCGAATCTGAAAGTGTGCCCTGACCCTTATAGTAATAAAAATGGTTAAATACACTCAAATTCATTGCAGTTTATATGAATCCGCATGGTACAGTTTTCCCCATACCAACCATTCACCAGCAGTTGTTTAGATAACTGTACAGTGCAATTGCAAGCTCTTCTAGTCAGAACCCTCGGTATCTCTTGTATCTGTTATTGGTTGCTTTGTATGTAAATCTGTATGTTACAGTGTATACACCTATTTATTGTACAGGCAAGGCAAGACAAGGTAAATCAAATACAGGACAGATGGCTTCCTTTTGTTTGGGAATGGAATAATGCCAGCCACGGGTATAGACAAGAGCATCTGCACAATTGTTTGGTCATATATATGCAGTTATGGGAGACTGTCCAAAAAAACGTTTTAGCAGTTTTGCCCCGAACGGGTTCAATTTCTTTCTTCTAACTGTTCAACTGAGCTTGAGGCCGGAACGTACCTGCATACTGATTCACTTGCTGCCTTCTTATCTTATTCCAGCCCTGTATGAACAGAGCTCTTGTAGCAGCTGATTGGGGCCCAGTATGATAAGAGACTTGTGTTGTGCAGGAAACTGAGTATTTGAGCAAATTCACACAAACTCTCAAGATTTTGAAAAAAAAACAGAGTTCAGTTAATAATCTGTACAATTAAGTTACTAAAGTATTCAAAGTGCTTCTAGGCATTTTTTACGGGGAAGAGAGAGGGAGAGGTCTGATTGGATAAGTATTTGCTGTGACGTATGGGACCTGTTATCCAGAATGCTTGGGACCTTGGGTTTTCCGGATAACGGATCTTTCTATAATTTGAATCTACTAGAAAATCAAATTAAAAAAAACCAATAGGCTGGTTTTGCTTCCAATAAGGATTAAGGAGGACGCTTTTCAACATATATATATATATATATATATATATATATATATATATATATATATATATATATATATATATACACACAAAAGCCATGAATATCTTGTAAATTATATCCTTATAAATGGTGAGTTCTGATGTCATGAGTTATAAACGGTGAGTTCTGATGTCATTTCTGTCACATGACTCACTAAAACTTGTGTATTATAATAAATAAAGTACCCCCAGTTGCAAAATATGAGGATATTAGAAGTAACCTCGGAGTTCCATGACCTGTATAAAAACATATATGGTCATGAAGCTCCTCGGTAACTTATAATATCCTTATATTTCACAAGAGGGGGTACTTTATTCACTATATATATTTATATATATATATATATATATATATATATATATATATATATATATATATAAAATCAACGTTTCAGCTCCTACACGTGAGCCCTCTTCAGGAATTCTTCCTGAAGACGGCTCACGTGTAGGAGCCGAAACGTTGATTAAATTCACTCTTTTCTTCACAAGACCTATGAGTGCGGACTCTTTCTGTTTATTCATATTCATGACTTCATGTTCCTGCACCTAGGCTTTAATCAGGTATTCTGAGTACACTGATTATTTATTTATTTTTTTAATATATATATATATATATATATATATATACACAATGCACTGTTTGATTCCTGAGTAAAATAAACCTTTGGAAGATTGCTTCAGCAAGTCCTGTGAGTGCCGTTCTTCTGCATTGCTTGTGTTGTTTGTTAGCTCAGGCACCCAGGTGAAACAACTGTCTATGGTGTGCAGCTTATGTCTGTCTGTCGGTCTCTCTCTCTCTCTCTCTCTCTCTCTCTCTCTCTCTCTCTCTCTATATATATATATATATATATATATATAGAGCATACCTGCTTTGTATTATCACCATAAGAGTTGCAGGGTTGCATTCCTTTCTTATTGCAAAAAGTGATTGTGACTGAATCATTCCAAATTATAGTGGAGCAGTTAATATTGTCTGTTTGTAGAAAGGTAGCTGGGTGAATAATGGGTGCGGTACCAAAAATGTATTTGTTTCATTATAGGACGGTATTGTGGGTTTGGAAAATATGTTTTGTAGCATTTTAGAGAGAAATAGCCTTTTATAAGGAACTTCATAGAAAGCTTTAAGCTCGATGAACACTGTAATATTATTTTTGCAAGTACATTCTTTTTTGCAAGCCGTTTTTTTTGTTTAAAGGGATACTGTCATGGGAAAATATGTTTTTTTTTCAAAAAGCATCAGTTAATAGTGCTACTCCAGCAGACTTCTGCACTGAAATCCAATTCTCAAAAGAGCAAACAGAATTTTTTATATTCAATTTTGAAATCTGACATGGGGCTAGACATATTGTCAGTTTCCCAGCTGCCCCAGTCATGTGACTTGTGCCTGCACTTCAGGATGGAACTACTTTCTGGCAGGCTGTTATCTCTCCTATTCAATGTAACTGAATCAGTCCCAGTGGGACTTGGCTTTTACTATTGAGTTTCGTTCTTATATATACCAGGGAGCTGTTATCTTGTGTTAGGGAGCTGCTATCTGGTTACCTTCCCATTGTTCTGTTGTTAGGCTGCTGGGGGGGGGAAAGGAGGGGGTGATATCACTCCAACTTACAGTACAGCAGTAAAGAGTGACTGAAGTTTATCAGAGCACAAGTCACATGACTGGGGGCAGCTGGGAAACTGACAATATGTCTAGCCCCATGTCAGATTTCAAAATTGAATTTAAAAAAATTTGTTTGCTCTTTTGAGAAATGGATTTCAGTGCAGAAGCCTGCACTGCATTTTGAAAAAAAACTTTTTTTCCCATGATACAGTATCCCTTTAAAAAACTGTGCCCTTCTTTCTATTTAAATGGCGCATCTCCATAATAGTGGTCATACTATGGTATGGCCTGATAAACCGGCAGGTCTGCTGTGTCCTCTTAAACAAGAGGAAAAAAATATGCTGTAGAAATGGCTTATATTGTCAGATGAGTTTTCATGGCACCTTATTTTAATGATGCCCTTATTTAAAGGGGCAGTTCACCTTTGAAGTACGTTTCAGTAGGTTATGGAATGGCCAATTCCTGACAACTTTGCAGTTGGTTATCATTATTTATATTTTATAGTTTTTGAGTTATTTGCCTAGACCCTATCTAAAACAACAAATGCCTCGCAAGGCTACAAATGTATTGTTATTGCTATTTCTTATTTCTCATCTTTCTATTCATTCTTTTATTCAAATTAGTGCACGGTTGCTATGGTAATTCGGCCCCTTGCAACCAGACTGCTGAAATTGCAAACTGGAGGGCCACTGAATAAAAAGCTAAATAACGCAAAAATTATAAATAATAAAAATTGAAAACCAATTGCAAATTGCCTCAGAATATCACTCTCTATGCCATACTAAATGTTAATTTAAAGCTGAACATCCCCTTTAAGATGACTCTGTGCACTTGAACCAACTGTCCTTATAACACCTGCTAGTCAGCCTTTTGCACTCTTCTTAGTAGCCACCTTAGATGGTGATGGTCTTGGTGTGCTCATATTTGTGGCGTAATTGTGCATCCCAATCACATCTGAATGTCCAAGGGAGTAAGAAATGTGGAATTTTACTTTGCGAACAAAACTGTATATGAGTGCTTTGCTTGGGTATTTAAGGGGGAAAATGGAAATTTAATATAAGCGTCCACATACTGAGATAAGGAACATTCTAAATACAATCAATTAAACATTCTGTACCATTTCTGAAATAATCAAGTTTATGTATACGAGTTGGGTGTCAAATGAATGATGCAATCTATCTTATAAGGGGTCTCCTTAACTAGCAGATGTATTAGAGCTCACTGAAACAACTGATTCCAGTACAAATAAAATCTAACAAAATAACTGCCTTTTGCTCAAATTCTGCATGTAGAGAGACAGGATTTCTGGCGTGTTTAATAGACTTAGCTCTAATACATTTTCTAGGTAAAAGGAACCCCCCTTTATAAGATATATTGGATCTAACTATCAATGAATATCTGACACCCAACTGCTGCATGAAGACAGAATGAAGAGAAACAGAAACAGATTTCTGGATAACGGATCCCATACCTGTACCTAGAAAGCTCTAACATAAAGGAATGCAATTTTCCATGGAGTCCTATCGAAAGAAATAATTAATTTATTACTGATTTGCATTTTTTTACTTGTTTGTTTTGTAACCGTAGGACATGTTGATTCAAGATCCCTCATCTGTAAAACGTCCAAGATACATTTCTAGAAATGAGTTTTAGTTCCTTCAGCAGATTCATTCTCAGCTGTAACAACATCCTCACTATTGGACAGTGGTGTACTCTAGTTAATTATTTGGATTGCCTCATAAAAAGCAAACAGCTTTGTGCATAGCTGTGTACCCAAGGTATGTCCTGTTCTGGTCATAAGCTAAGTGCTTTTATTTAATATGAATAATAAATAAAAGATAAAACAGGCATTCATATAAATGGGATATATATATATATATATATATATATATATATATATATATATATATATATATATAAAATGGAAAAAGGAACGTTCATGTTGAAGTGGAATTATGATGTCAATATGTCCCTGTAGATGTAGAGATTATATAGGCAAAGGAAAGTGAAACTATATTAAGGCCATACTGCCTCTAGTAGGACGCTGTTAATGTACATGACGAGAAAACATTAATATACATTCTGGGGGTGTTCTGACACCTGAAACACAGCTTATATAGTGAATAAAGTACCCCTTGTAAAATATAAGGATAGTACAGGTTTTTATACAGGTCACAGAACTCCAAGGTTGCTTCTAAAATCCTCATTTTGCATCATGGGGTACTTTATTTATTATATTACACAAGTCTCAGTGAGTCATGTGACAGAAAATACATCACTAAGCTTAGATTTTAACCAATGACATCAATAAGCACTGTTTATAAGAATATGATTTACAGGATATACATGGCTCTTGTGTATTATGTGAACCTACACCCATACTGTACAATAGTGCTGATGCAAAGTACATTCTGCACTACTAATCGCAGCTGCTAAAAAATCTGACAGTTGTTACATTTCGCCAGTATCCAGATTCGGAATGCCTCGTAGCTATTTGTTATAGTATTTTGCAAATTGGTTTCCATTGCCTATTGAATAAGCTATAGGTGAGCACCATCTCCAGATTTGGAGGCTCCAGTTTGGGTATAGCTTAAAACAAGTATGGGACCTGGGATCTTCGTACCATTGGAGGCCCATTTACTAACAATCAATTTTGATTTTTTTTTCCCCACTAATATCTAAAAATAAGTGGTTTTCCTGTTTTGTTTTTTTTTTTAAAAGCTGTTGTTTTAAAAAAAAAATTGATAAGTTTTGAGTTGTAAAAACCTCAAAAGCCTATAATACAAAACTTTGCCAGGTAAAAATTGTCAAGGTCCTATAGAAGTCAGTGGGAGCTGCGCTGATCCTATTGGACCTTTTAAATCAATTCGGACTTTTACTTTTTTCAGATTTTTTTTCACCTAGGAATTGTCCGAAAAACTTGAATTTTTAGAGCTTTTCCAGGTATTTTCCATTATTTTTCATTCACACTTGTTTAATTCAGATCTTTAAATACATTCCATGACATTCATAGCTTTAGGCACATATTTATTTTGCCGTGTAATACTAAATCTGCAGAAAAAATGGTGGAAAAAGCTGTGCAAAACAAATGACGAATTTATCAAGGTGCGAGTAATTTTACGCCATGCAAATGCTAGGGTTGCCGTAGTTGTTTTACTTTGCTTCCGATGGAAGTCACTCTCCTTTTTTTTTTGTATTATCCTGATGTACTTACACAGCATAATAAATATGACCCCAAGAGACCCCAAGAGTTTGTGAGTTTAGTCATGGTTTCTAAAACCTCGAAAAACAAAATTCTGACCTTTGATAAATAGGCCTCTAAGTCTAGTAGAAAATCATATAAACATTAAATAAACCCAATAAGCTGGTTTTGCCTCCAATAAGGGTTAACTATATCTTAGTTGGGATCAATTACAATACACTGTTTTATTATTACAGTAAAAAAAGAAATCATTAGAATAAATTTGGATTATTTAGATAAAATTGAGTCTTTTGGAAGCCTTTCTGTAATTCTGAGCTTTCTTGTAATGGGTATCCGGATACCGGATCCCATACCTGCATGTAAGGTATGCTATACCTGTAGGTACCTATAAAATTGCTGAAATCCCTGGGATAGGTTTTGAAATGTTTACACGTTTGAGAAACTTAATAAATAGCTGACCAAGGTATTTATCTTACTCTTGCTTAGAATTAATTTATTTTTGGAAGTGAACAAACTAAATGAACATTCAGTTTTACACAAGCCAGTTGTAAAATCCAAGGCTATTCACAAAACATTCACTCTACTTGACTGCACTGAGAGTGACTTAATATTATTAAAGAATTATATAATATTGAAAACATGTAATGGTTTGTATGTGTTAAAATATAATATAATTTTTAAATATAATTGACTATGTTACCAGTTTTTTCTGCAGAAGGTGTTTTTGCAATATAATGTTGATGTGCTACATGTAAAGTGTCAATAAAGTGCCCAGTCTCTGATATCAAAAGTCTATTTCACATTTAAACTAACTTTTGGTATGATGTAGAGTTATTTGGAGACAGTTTGCATTTGGTCTTAATTTTTTGTGGATTTTGAATTACTTAGATTTTTGATCAGCAGCTCTGCAGTTTGACATTTTAGCAGCTATCTGGTTACTAGGTTCCAGTTTACCAGGCAGTGGTGAATATGAAAGACTTGCAGATGAAAAAAGAGTGGCTGAATAGAAAGATAAGCAATAAAAAGTAACAGCAATAAAACCGTAGCCTCAGGTTGGTATTTGCCTTTGGCTGCTCTGGTCATTGAACCCTACTGAAAGTTGAAAAGAGGCAGGATCACAAATAATTCAAAAACTACTATAAAAAAATAAAATATGAAGATCAACTGAAAAGTTGCTAAGAACATGCCATTCTATAAAATAATTATTGTTAATAAACAACCATTTTAATTGCCTCTGAAGAGAGCACTGCAGCAGTGCTCAAAGTAGCAGTCTTTTTTTCCCCTTCTGATTATTTGTGAATAAATGTTTCCTCTGAAAAAATGATCGAATCTCCTTATTTTTTTGTACGATTTAGACTTGTATTGTAGACAGACTGTAGATAAGTAGAGCACAGGTATGTGACCTGTTATACATAATGCTCGGGACCTGGGCTTTTCTAGGGTCTGTAATTTGGATCTTCATACCTTGAATTTACTAGAAAATCAACTACACATTAAATAATCCTAATAGGCTGGTTTTGCTTTCAATAGGGATTAGTTATATCTTAGTTGGGATCAAGTACAATGTACTATTTTATTATTACAGAGAACAAGAAAATAATTTTTAAAAATTTGAATTATATCTGTTAAATGGAGTTTATGGGAGGCGCCCTTTCGGTAATTTGGAACTTTCTAGATAACTCTATTTTCATAGAGCTATAGAAAAAAAAAAAAGATCCATTTTGTTCATTTTGGCCACCCATGTGTGGGTGTACTAAGAAGTACACCATAATACCACCCATCGAAATCTAAAGCAGAAGTTTATTTATTAGATAAACCTCTACTTTGGACTTTTTACAGCCTAATTGAAGGATTGCCCATTGAATGCATTATAAGGATTTCCCATTAAGTGGTTTATAAACATTTAAATATAAGGTGTTGTTACTCTGCGTTTGCTTTAGCAACACTACTACATATAATATAAGTAAGCTGCTTTGTAGCCATGGGGCATCTATCCAAGTTCAAGTGCTATGTTATACTTACTCAGCGAAGGGGGGACTGGAGTTGCAGAATTTATTATGGCATGCATTTCTGATATAATAAAAATATTCATTAATATATCCTGTAGAACAGTTAAAAAAGTCACTATTGAGGATCCCTATTCATGGTTGCATAGTCTATATGATATTGGTTTTGCATAGGTATATCATTGACCTTTGATTGACAGGCTGACATTCACAATGTGTGAATTCAATCCCCCAAACAACTGAATATTAAAAATATAGGCTCATTTAGATAATGTTGCTAATCTGCTCTGGCCACTTTTGGATAGACACACCTACTTTCTGGTAAGCCCCGAGCCTATTGTGGGTAGTGGATTCAGAATTGTCAGCATAAATTCATAGGTTTAGAAATTAAATTCTGAGCAGTGTTATTTTTCCTCTGTTTAGTTGTGCCGTGCTTGAGGACAGGGATTTTGAATGCATTATATAGTCGGTGTAAGAAATAGCATCTGTTTTCCCATCCCAAAAGATTGTTATGAATATTTTTAAAATTTTTAGCTAGCCCTAGCCACTCTAGTATACGGGCCAGTACAGATATAGCATTAGAAAATGTATAGTTCATATTGGTGAGGTTAAAACAGATCAGTTAAAGAGGAGACATTCTATGGAATGTGCCTAGTATAGAGCTGCATGCTAATTGTATCACCCACCTCTCCCTTTACTGTATCCTTAATTTTTTTTATTGTATCGCTTACATTTCCCAAACATCCAGGGCCCCCTTTCAATTCAGCATCTTTGGATTTTTTGACCAAGAAGGAAAAAATATATATACTCCAAGGGGCTTATCTACTAAACCTCAAAATTTTCTGATCAAGCTTTTTAGGGCAAAAACTCAAATCATATGTGAAAAAAAACCTTGAATTTTTCTAGATTTATTATACAGGTATAGGATCCCTTATCTGGAAACCCGATATCCAGAAAGCTCCGAATTACGGAATGGCTGTCTCCCATAGACTCCATTTTATCCAAATTATCCAAATTTTTAAAAATAATTTCCTTTTTCTCTGTAATAATAAAACAGCAGCTTGTACTTGATCCAAACTAAGATATAATTAATCCTTATTGGAGGCAAAACCAGCCTATTGGGTTTATTTAATGTTTAAATTAATTTCTAGTAGACTTAAGGTATGAAGACCCAAATTACGGAAAGATGCGTTATCCAGAAAACCCCAGGTCGCAAGCATTCTGGATAACAGGTCCCATACCTGTACCTCTGCTACAAAAAAATCCACCATCTGAGACCTGTAGAGGTCAACGGGAGATGTATATGTCCCAAATTGAAGTTATCGTGGTCCGCACTGGGTTTAGACCTGGGTTTTCGAACAAAACTCAAAATTTTTTTAGCTTGTCTGGAGCAAAGCTCGAAAAAAATAGTTTTTTTTGCTAAATTTTTTGGAGTTTCTTACAGATCCGATTAAATTGAGTTCATTTATTAACAAATAAGGCAAAATCGAGCATGGGAGTTTGGTCAAGCTTTTTTATTGGAACAATGAGATAAATTTGTAAATAATCCCCCCCCCCAAGTCTTTAGAAGTGTCTGGACCATGTTTATAGTTTTGCAAAAGAGATTTCAACCACAGCATTCTGCCTTCCATCTGTTAACTTTTAAATAATCTGTTTTTAAGGAAAATACTTTTTTGCCCTCTAAATACAGTAATACTGAATATCTAGATATCTTGTAAACCTTTCAGTTTATCACTACTGGTACGTCTGCATTTATAATTAGTAACTAAAGCAGATAGAGAATTACTGAATATATCCCTCTTAATAAAAGACTAATCCTTCCTAATAAAAGGCTAATCTCGGTTCTGCCAGTAAAATTTGCTAATCCCCAAAAGCCAATTTTTATGTGACAAAACAGTGTAATTTAGATTTTATAGACATTGTTAAGGTGGAGGAGGGACAAGTTTAATAATAAAATGGAGCTGATAAACAATGAACACTATATATAAGGGGTTATTTACTAAAATCCAATTCTTTCCATATTTTTTTAAAAAAGAACGCTCGACCAAACTCCCATCTACGATTTTACCTTATCTATCATTTAAATAACTCGAAAAAGTCGAGTCGGGAAAAAACATGCTAAAATTAAGCAAAACTTGAAACGTATGAATTTTTCCGTCTTTTCTCCAGAATCGCTTGATTTTTTCAGGTTATTCCCCGAAAACCCAGAATTTTTTGGATTATCGGGTTAAACCCATCGCAGACTGCAATATCTTCAAACTGGGATAGGGACATCTGCCATTGACTTATATATGACCTCGACAGGTTTGAAATGCCTGGCTCTCAGGCATTTTGGAGCATCGGGGTATAATAAATCTAGGAAACACAAGTTTTTTGTCACACAAAAATCTTTTAGTTTTTGCCCCAAAAAGCCCGACCGGAAAAAAAAAAAATCGAGTTTTATAAATAGGTCAATATTTCTCAAAATATAACGGGGACCTGTCATCCGAAGAAATAATTAGTAGGGATGCACCGAATCCAGGATTCGGTTCGGGATTCGGCCAGGATTCGGCCTTTTTCAGCAGGATTCGGATTCGGCCGAATCCTTTTGCCTGGCCGTACCGAATCCGAACGCTAATTTGCATATGCAAATTAGGGCGGGGAGGGAAATCACATGACTTTTTGTCAGAAAACAAGGAAGTAAAAACAGTTTTCCCCTTCCCACCCCTAATTTGCATATGCAAATTAGGGTTCGGATTCGGTTCGGTATTCGGCCGAATCTTTAGCGAAGGATTCGGGGGTTCAGCCGAATCCAAAAAAGTGGATTCGGTGCATCCCTAATAATTAGGAATCCTATTTTATAATGTTAATCAAACAAAATTAACTTATGTTATAAATTATTTCTGTCTTGTTTCTTTCAGTCTTGGAATTCACAATCACACCAATCAGGCAGGAGCCATGTTGTGGACACTATTATTAAGGCAAGCGTTATAATTTCCGGGTTTATGCGTCAGGTGGTTAGATGTGAAATAAAGCTTTGCTGAATTTGAACAGAGAGGATGTTAAAATGTTGGAAGTTAATTTTAGTATGGTTTAGAATAGCCAATTTTAAGCAAAATTTCAATTGTTCTTAATATTTTTATTTTTATATATTTTTTTAATCATTTGCCTTTTTCTCCTGACTCCTTTACAACTTTTAAATGTGGGTTACTGACCCCAGCAACCAAAACAACTATTGCTCTGGGAGGCTACAATTTTATTGTTATTCTTACATTTTTTTACTTATATTTTCTTATTATTATTGTTATTCTTACTTTTTCTTACTTCTTTTTCTATTCAGGTCCTCTCCTATTCATATATAGGTATAGCATACGTTATCCGGAAACCCGTTATCCAGAAAGCTCTGAATTACAGAAAGGCCGTCTCACATAGACTCCATTTTATCCATATAATCCAAATCTTTAAAAATGGTTTTCATTGTCTCTGTAGTAATAAAACAGCATCTTGTACTTGATCCAAACTAATATATAATTAATTCTTATTGGAAGTAAAACCAGCCTATTGGGTTTATTTAATGTTTACATGATTTTCTAGTAGACTTAAGGTATGAAGATCCAAATTATGGAAAGATCCGTTATCTGGAAAACCCCATGTCTCCGAGCATTCTAAGTAATATAACAGCGTCAGAAGCATTGCATTCTATATTTTGTGGCCACTACATGCCACATAAACATATATTTGTGTACGTAGGTAAAGTTTTTCCTTTTAAGGGGGCATACCTGCTATTGAGTTCCAAATCCACTGGTTCACCCTGGAATAAAGAGATTGAAATTTGTAAAATGTTTCTCTGCTGACTGAAAACACTGCTGGCAAGTTCTACCTGATCTGTCACCTAATCTATTATTTGTGTGCAGCGCTCCTGATGACTGTAAACACTTCTATAGGTGGAATTTTCTGGCTCAGTTATACCCTTAGCATTGCCATAGTAAATGCTGCTCTATAAGTACAGGCATGAGTTCTCAAAAACCTGATTTGGGTATTTCATGAATAACAGCACTGGTAAATAATAATGTAGCCTTTCTTTCCAAATGAATACATTTTAATTGATTCAATTATTTTGATAATTTGATTGTAGAAATGACAAGTAATTTCCTGAATTCATATGTGTTATTTGCAATAGATTGCTTTGGCTTGCCATTTGGGGTTTTCTTTGACAAGAATTGTTTTTTTTTTTTTACAAAATCATAAGGCTTGCTAGGTTTTAGGTGGCAAGATTTTGATTGCCTGAACCTGGATAGACAAAGCTTGATACGTTAGGCCTGAGTATTCTGTTAAAAAGAGTGCAACACAATATTATTCTTTCTGCACTCTACTTGTACAGCGCCTTAAGTTACAAAACTATGAAGACAATGCATGCTGCACTTTGCCAAGAAATACATTTCCTACCATCAGTGGGTGCCATCTCCCAGGTATGCCACCTAGTGACTATAGGGCAGTGGAAATAGGTATTACATTTATATATGGAGCTCTTCATGCTTACCTCTTAGTTTCTGCTTTATCCACTCCCCATCTGAAGGAGCTTTGTATACAGCACCGATCCTTTGGTAAATGCCGCCTGAGGGGGCTCCAGTATTGCCGCCCCCCAGCCTGATTACATTTCCGGATGGGGAGGCAGCAATGCTAGTGCGGAGAGCGCAATTGCGCTCTCTCGCCCTAGTCAAGCCGAATTTCCAGGTTAAAAACCGGAAATTCGGCTCTTAAAGGCACCAGGAGCGGATTTTTGCTGCCCCTGGAATCCTAGATGGCGCTGCTGCCTCATTGGTGGGTCAACCCTTTTTGTATAAACAACTCCTGTCTTCATTAAAACACCAGACAAAAAGTATGTTCAGCACCGATCCCATTCATTGAACAAAGTGTTTCCTTTGTACCCACCAAGTTTGGCAATTACCTGGATTTCATCACACAATGCAAGTACTTGTGAAATTGCAGCATTACACCACAATCCAATTCGTTGCTTTTTTGTTCCATGGAAACTGGATACAAGTCTTTCTAGTCGAATGTAATTTTACATTATTTCTGGCTATGAAATATGGTAGCCATGCATTGATTTGAATAAGAGACTGGAATATGAATAGGAGAGGAATAGAAAAATGAGTAATTAAAAGCAGCATTACCAATACATTTGTAGCTTTACAGAGCAAAATTGAAAGCTGGAAAGAGTCAGAAGAAAAAGGCAAATCATTTAAAAACTATTAAAAAGATAAAAGGAAGGCCAATTGAAAAGTTGCTTAGAGTAAGCTATTCTAAAACATGCTAACAGTTAACCTAAAGGTGAACCATACCTTTAAGGTCCTTGTTAGATCCACCAAGGGCAGTTTCTGAGAAGTATGCCTTCTGTGATATGCAGTCAGTATTTGGATGCTCTATTGCAGGCATGTCCAAAGTCAGGCCCAGGGGCCAATTGCGGCCCGTTTTCAAATTTACACTGGCCCTCAGCCTCAATTCATGAAATTAATAATTATGTGGCCTGCCAGCACAGTGCGATCAGGAATCGCCTAGCCGTAGCAGTAATATTTGGGCACATTAGTGAAATGATCTGACACTTGGTCTATACTGCTGCCTGTGTGCTGAAGGTGTTAGTCATAGACACGTACTGGTACGTAGTTACGAGCCGCTCTCACATACTGTACTTCTTTAGGGCTGAAGGTGTCAAGAGACGTACTGAAACGAAAGAAGTCTTTGAGAGCAGCGCGCCACTATCTACCAGTACGTGTCATTTTCCTTTTGCCAGTAGGGGTTACAGCACTAAATTGCAAAAGTAAGACTAGAGTATTTCTGTTCCTGAAATCATTTAATAGAATGCTGTACATAAAGAAGGCTATATGTTATTTTATAATATAATAGAAGCATTCTGACGAATTGTTCAACTCTGCTGTCATCTCTAAGGCATCATTTACTTGCCTCTGGGATGTGCTTGTGGTTAATTAATTCTGGGTGCAATCATATTATATCATGTGACAATTGCAAATTATGTCCTGTGATTGACATACGATTGATATGAGATGTGACTGGATGTGCTTTTCGAATTATCCCCATCCCAAGAAAAAAATGTGTGCTCAAATTCACATACATGTATGTAAAAAAAAAGTCAATTTCTAGCAAAAGAAAAATATGAAAACCTTTAAAACTCTGAATTGATTTAGAGTGGCCTAGAAACATCAGCACAGCTCCCATTGACTTCTATAGGACCTCAACAAATTTAACAGGGTAAAGTTTTGTATTTTTATTATAATCTAGATTTTTAATTTTTTTAAAGAAAATAATCGAAATCCAATTGTTAGTAAATGCCCCCCCTTAGTGAACTTAACATTATAAATAAACCCAATAGGAATGTTTTGCCTTCAATAGAGATTAATTATATCTTAGTTGGTATAAGGGTATAAGGAGCTACTGTTTTGTTATTACAGAGAAAAAGACATTCAATTTTAAAAATCTGAATTATTTGCTTAAAATTGAGTCTATGGATGACTGCCTTCCCTTAATTTGGAGCTTTCTGGATAATGGGCTTCCAGATAACGACTCATAAACCTGTTCTGCTAATATCAGGGTATCCATGAGGGAATCGACGATCATGAAACCCTATAGAACAAAATAAAGCTACAGCATAAACATATGCTCATAATGCATCATAATAGCATTACACATGCATAGAGATTTACTTTAATCATTAAAGGGGTTGTTCACGTTTGAATTAACTTTTAGGGGCATGTTTACTAACATTGGAGATAAATATCTGGAGAGATTTCTGGAGATATTGCCCATAGCAACCAATCAGATCTTTGCTTTTGTTTTCTAACTTGGCTGTGGCTGTTTAAATCTAATTGCTGATTGGTTGCCATGGGCAACATCTCCAGAAATCTCTCCAGATATTTATCTCCAATGTTAGTAAACAAGTATGATGTAGAGAGTGATATTCTGAGACAATTTGCAATTGGTTTTAGTTCTTTTATTATTTGTGGTTTTTGAGTTATTTAACTTTTTATTCAGCAGCTCTCCAGTTGGTGATTTCAGCAGTGTGGTTGCTAGGGTCCAAATTGACTTAGCAACCATGCATTGATTTGAATAAGAAATTGGAATATGAACAGGAGAGGACCAAAGAGCAGTAATAAGAAGAAGCAATAGTGTTACATTTGTAGCCTTACAGAGCATTTGTTTTTAGATGGGGTCAGTGACCCTAAATTGAAAGCTGAAGAGATTCTGAAGAAAAAGGCAAATAATTAAAAATAAAAATAAAAATAAATAAATAATGAAGACCAATTAAAAAGTTGCTTAGAATTGGCCATTCTGTAACATACTAAAAGTTAACCTAAAGGCGAACCCCCCCCCTTTAAAATTACATGTAAAACAGAACATTTGATTATTCAAATATAGTTATTTATATTGAAAAAAAATGCACTTCAAGATAAGATAGAAATGTATAATTATATAATTTATTCATTACAAATAATTATAATAAAGCAGTCAGTTTTGTAGCAGTCTGGTTTTAAATCTCCTTAATGGACAGCCACACAGCTGCTTAGTACAGATGGTACGGTGCTGCGGCCGGAAATAGAGGGCTCTGTTTTCCTGGAAGTGTCGGCACCAGTAGACTGCAGGTAATTGACTGGGAAGCCGTCGGAAGCCGGATGATTGGAAGCAGCAGGAGGGACAAGTGCTGTAGCATTAAGACTTCTAGGTAGCTGGATGTTCCCTGCTGCTTGAAAAATAATTCTGCTTGTCTCGATTTAGGATGAAGGGACCTGTGAACAATAGCAAATCACAGCATGGGTGTAAGAGTGCCTGTGCGCTCATCTACAATGCTGGTGTCTTTCATTTGTGTGCATTCAACCTGTAGCGAATATCTATACATTGTAAGACAAATGTGACTTAATGTGACTTATGAATTCATCTCATAATTAAAATAAAAAAAGCTCGATGGACTTCTTTCCCAAAACGCTCGATTTTTTCGGATTTTTGCCCAAAAACCCCAAATTTATCGGATTATCGGGTTAAACCCAGCACAAACCACAATAGCTTCAAATTAGGATAGCGACTTCTTCCATTGACTTATACATGACCTTAACCTTCAAGGCATTCAGGCAAGCACAGCAATCTTTTTCAAATTGCACGAAGGTGAGAGTTTTTTTTATATGATTTTAAAAATAAATTTGAAAGAACAACTGTTGTTCCTGAATTACATCAAGGGGGGTTATTTACTAAAATCTGAATTTATTTCATAATTAAAATAAAAAAAGCTTGACCGGACTTCCCTCCCCCCTCCAAATCGCTCGATTTTTTCAGGGTTTTGCCTGAAAACCCCAAATGTATTGGATTATTGGGTTAAACCCAGCACAAACCACGATATCTTCAAATTAGGATCCCATTGAATTATACATGACCTCAACAAGACTGACATGGCGGATTTTTGGATTCTGGCTTTTTGCAGCATTGTGGTAAAAATAGAAGGGTGAACAGGGGTGCTCTGCCAATGAGGCGGCACTCCCCTGGTTACTAGGGGCAGCAAAAATGCTGCTGCTGGTAACTAAGAGCGAATTTCCTTTGTAGTGCAGAAAGTGCAATTGCCGTGGGGAAGGGGGGTGGCAGAACGAAGATCGCCTCAGGTGGCAAAATGGCCAGGATCGCCCCTAAGGGTGAAGTTAACCTTGATATTCAAATTTGCCATGCTTAGTCTAAAAGAAGACGCGTGGGTGTTAGATGTTATTCATTTTGTTTTATTTTTTTGCTATGAAAGTGTTTGAAGCTGCAGAGGTAGTTCAAAACACTGTGTTGGTAGGGGCCAAATGTAATGTACCTTTACAAACTTTCGATATGCTCCTACCCATTTCCAGTCTGTGGACACTAGTAAAGACTATGGACTTTATAAATGTGCAAGTATTGAGTCAGCAATGCAGCTGTTACTAGTGACCTTACAGTAATTGCCACACTCTCTTCTAGTGTTTTACTTGGTAATTATAGTACCACCAAACGCCATCTAATCAAAAATTGCATTATGTGTGTCATTAGGTAGAACAGCTTTTTACATATCCCGTCTCTTACATGTTGTTTTGCTAAAACAAACTATGTTCAAAGTTTGCATTTTTGTCTATAAATTAAAGGTTTTGCATGCCCCACCCCCCAATCTTGTTTGCTTAGTATATTTTAGTCTGGAGAATATGTTCTTTTGTAAAAGACCATATGTGGTTTCACATTTTTAAAACACAGTATGGTAAAATTGGAATCAAGGAGCATGTAGAATGGTAACCTCTGGGTGGTTCACCTTTAAGTTAACTTTTAGTATGTTATAGAATTTGGCATTGATTATTCCAGAAACAATGTAGAATATTTAATTGATTGTATTTATACGTTTATTATTTCAGTATTCTGAAGCATATATTAGATTTTCACAATAGTTCCCCTTTAATGAGGGACATTTTTTTCAGGGGGGGGGATTAGTCCTTGAAGCATTCAAGCAACAATCTTAGCAAATGTAGCACTGTAATAAAGTGTAACCTTAAAAAAAAGCTACCTTGCTTTAAAAGGGTTAATAGATTTCGCTCAAATGATCACTTTTTTCCTTCCTGAGCTTTTTAGATGCAGTTTAATTATTTATTGACCCCAAGCTTAAAATGCTGGTCTTAACGTAACACTATGCATTTTGTATGAGGTTACCAAGGTACCCGCCATTATCAAGCAAAAAAGGATCACTCTTTGCCTCAACAGAGCTTAAAACCTGGATACCTAATTGACATAATTGCACATGGTCATTATTGTAATAAGCATCATTATACAATAATATTACAGTTGCACTGATATTGAGGCTGAAGATAATAACTGAAGGAAAAAAAAACAGAAAGAAAAATCAGGAACTACTCAAGGCAAAAGTTTCATGTTTGTCTCTGATAGGATGCCTTTAAAGGACAAGGCAATACATGATATTTACTTTAAAGGGTTCTATCTATATTTGTCAAAGCTCTAGTCTCTTTTTGCCAAGTCTAAGGTGCAGATTTATCAAAAGTTGAGATCAAATCCTGTTGAAATTCAAAAAAGACCCCCAAAAATGTAAATATATTTGGGTATATTTTTTGAAAACTCAAATAGGCACGATTTATAAAAAAAAAAATGGCATGAAAACCCTAGTTATGCTTTATTCAGGTTTATGAGTTGAGCAGTCGGAAAATGTTTTCCCCATCCTCATATATTGGAAATAGCAGCATTTTAGACATTTAAAGCATCAATGTCAATTACTAGTATTGTTGTATTTGATAAAGGGACAATAATCTCTTATGTATTGTTTTTATATATATATATATATATATATATATATATATATATATATATATATATATATATATATATATATATATATATAATTCAAAACTGTTTTTAATTAAAAATTTCTGGTGTCTCCTGGCAAATGTTGAACAGTGCACACTTACTAGTAAGACACATGTACATTTAAAAGCAGTTGTAACTGTGTTTGGCTGAAAGAATAGCAAACTGCTCAGTCAGGGAAGATGTGAATTTGATCATCTGTGGATTTTGGATTTTCTAGCCTAGACTCAGTCTTCTAGAGAAACAGGGATTTCTTTAAAAACAACTGTTCCTCCAACAATGTGCTCTTTTCCAAATGAAAACATCTGGAATCTTTGTATCAAATACACATCACTAGATTTATGGTCCTCATGGGACATTCCTCAGTCTTACTGCTACAGATAAACATGAATAACAGATGGGTTTTGTAACTGTCCAAAGAATGATCATTTCAAAAATGCCTTCTCTTTACAAACATATATGAATGTATATGATATAGGGTTCATGGATTTTTATTCATTTGAAATAGTTAATAGTTATTATGTTGGCTTTGAAGAAGCCAACATATTGATCTACTAGTTCAGCTCGTTCTGACTCTTCTTATTATTATTATTAGCGCCCCCCCATTTTCTATACGCTACTCCTCCTACAGTTTTAGGGGTACAAGCTTCAAACTTTCCACACCTATTCGCCTTATAGCAAAGTACGTTGCTTGTGCTTTAGTAAGCGATCCCACCCACTGCGCCCGTGCGGCGGACCACTGAAGACGCCTTTTTTCGTATTGACTTTGACAGGGAAAATTTTCAAATCGCTGCCGCTCGTACAGTTTTGAAGCTACACTCCCCAAACTCGGACCGCATATTGTTGGTGCCACCTCGAATAAAAATATGTATTTTGGGGGGGCACCCCAAAGTGAGCGGAGCTACCAACAGCCAATGAAATTTTAGCAATTTTCTAAACGCTACTCCTCCCAGAGTTTTAGGAGTACAATTATGAAGCTTTGCACACTTGTTCGGCTCATACCCGAATAGGTTGCTTGTGCTCTGTCAAGCAATCCCACCCTCCGTGGCCCTGTGGCGGCCCCCCAAAGACCCCATTTTTTCCCATAGACTTTTATTGGAAAATTTGAAACTTTTGCCACTCGTACAGCATTAAAGTTACACTCACCAAACTTGGGTCACTTAGTCATGGGGTCAACCTGAAAAGTTCTGTCACATTTTGGGGACTCCAATAAGTGGGCGGAGCAACAAACAGCCAATCAGATTTTCCCTATTGACTTCAATGAGAAAATGTAAAACACTGTCATTCCCACAGTGTTAAAGCCAGAGACCCAAAACTTGGCACCATGGGTCACTGGGGTTAAAATTTTGAAAAGTGGGCGGAGTTTACCACAGCCAATCAAATATTAGCCATTTGTTTAAATGGGAAAAGTTAAAACTGTCGCCGCTCTTAGATTGTTCATGGGAGGGTCCTCAAACTTGGCACAGTTGGTCACTGGAGGACCGGGATCAAAATCTGGAAAAGTGGGTGGAGCCAAAAACAACCAATCAGATTTCTTTGATGATTTAAATGGGAAAAATTAAAATTGCTGCCATTTGCACGTTATTGATGTCATGGACCTCGAATATCACAAATGTGGTCACTGGGTGTTTGCACTTCAAAGTTAGGAAAAGTGGGTGGAGCCACCAACAATCAATGAAATGTCATTCATTGATTTTCAATAGAAAAACATAAAATTGCTGCCATTTTTACATGTTAAATGTCATGATTCCGAAACCTTAAAGTGTGGTTCAGAATTAGGGGGGAAAAGGGGCGGGGCAACAACAGCCAATCGGATTTCAGCTATTGAGCTTAATGAAAAACGCCGAATTGCTGCTATTATTACGGCGTTAATGCCAAGTGTCCCAAACTCAGCACAATTACTCACTGGGTGACTGTGGTCAAAATTTAGGAAAAGTGGGTGGAGCCAATAACAGCCAATCAGATTTTACCTATTGACTTCAATGTAAAATATTCAAATACTGCCATTCTCACAGTTTTAAAGCCAAAGGCCCCAAACTTGGTACAGACCATGACTGGGTGACTGGGGTTAAAATTCAGAAAACTGGGTGGAGCTTAAAACAGCCAATCAAATGTTACCTATTGCTAATCAATGTCAATATATAAGTTGCTGCCATTCTTTCACAGTTAATTGCAGGGACATCAAACTTGGCACAGTCGGTCACAGGGGGACTGGGATTCAAATTTTAAAAGTGGGTGGAGCCAAAAACAGCCAATCAGGTTTTTTGATTGATTTTAATGGTACAATTTGATCTGCTTCAATTTTCACAGTTTTAAACCAGATTCTACCAACTTTGTGTACTCTCTATGCACCAGGGGCGACTGGCCCCAACACCTCTTGCGTTTCAAAGCCAACATCTTGTGGTTTCTTCAGAAATGACACCATCTAGTTAATAATGATGTAATAAGAGAATATTACCCGTAGTTAATTTTTTTACTTATTTCTTTAATATTATTAAACAATACATTTGTATTTTCACCTGATCTGAATAAATAGACCAAACCTCATTTCAGAATGGTCGGAGAGCTTTGACCTGTGTGATTAACTTGACTTTTTTCTGACCTATGTGCTGGAGGGCTGATAATGGAAGGGAGTGTTGACCATGACCAGTTTTAAACCACACCCACTTTAAGCCATGCCCATGTTACCACACCCACCGTTAAAGCTAAACTGCAAGAGATTGACCAGCCAATAAACCCCACCAATAAGAAAAGTCCCTACCTACTACCCTAGATAGTCTCCCCACCCTGTTCCCCCCGGCATAGTTCATTACCCCTGAAAGTGTCCCAAATACATTGCTCACATATCAGTGCAGAGTAAGTGCATCAGAGCTCATGGGTGTCATTTTCCGGATTTTCCGTCTTCCTTCGGGTCCTCTTTCTTCTGTTTGGCAATTCACAGCACTTTTGGCGCATGCGTAGTTGCTATGAACTGGAAGTCTGCTCCAACTGCACATACACCAATACGGCACTCCCTTACAGATAAAGAATGAAGATTCGGAAGATGGTGCCGATGAGCTTACTCTGCACCGATTATCTAGGGTGTAGTAGATAGGGGCTTTTCATATTGGGTGGTTTAGTTCTCCTTTAAATGGCAAAGTAACTTGCACCATCAAATGACACTGACCGGCCAACATTAAGGGGTTATTTACCAAGGGTCAAATTTTAGTGTTTTTTATATCTCGAATGAACTCACAACTTGAATGGTTTGTTATTTAAGAAAAAACTTGAATGGAAAAAACTCGAATCAAAGTGTTGAAGGGTTAACAACCCTAAAATTGAGTTTTTGGCAGGAAAAAACTTGAATCACTTAAATTGTTTGAGTATTCGGGCAAAACCCTCAGAAGAAAACTCAAACATCATTAAGGCTATTAACATCTTCAAATGATTCAAGGGACCCCTGCCCCTGACATGACCTTGACAGGTTTTATATGGTGTTTTTTTCGGATTCAAGCTATTTCCAGGGTCCGGGCATAATAAATCTCGAAACATTCGAGTTTCTTTTTTTCTCTCCTATAAGACAAGATTATTCATGAGCTAATGCTACCAGTGACACACTGACCTCTTTTAGTATCTTAAAACTTCTCATTTCATTCTTTCTTGCATCTGATGAAAACCTCTTTTTGTTCCTCTATGCACCTTCAGTGTGCCTTTGTGTGTAAATATGAACTTAACTACAGGTATGGGATCCATTATGCAGAGACCCATTATCCAGACAGCTGTGAATTACGGAAAGGCCATCTCCCATAGACTCCATTTTATCCAAAAAATCCACATTCTTTAAAAAATTATTTCCTTTTTCTCTGTAATAATAAAACAGTAACTTGTACTCAATCCAAACTAAGATATAATTAATCCTTATTGGAAGCAAAACCAGCCTATTGACTTTATTAAATGTTGACATGATTTTCTAGTAGACTTAAGGTAGGAAGATCCAAATAACATCTGTTATCTGGAAAAGCCCAGGTCTCAAGCATTCCTGATAACAGGTCTGATACCTGTACAAACATTTTGGTAGTCCACATTAATTGTTTTTATTATTACAGGTATTGGATCCATTATCCAGGAACTTATTATCCAGAAAGCTCAGAATTGCCATCTCCCATAGACTCCATTATAATGAAATAATCCAAAATTTTTTCCCCTTTTCTCTATAATAATAAAACAGAATCTTGTACTTGATCTAAACTAAAATATAATTCATCTTTATTGAAAGCAAAACCAGCTTTTTGGGTTTATTTTTATTATGTTTACATGATTCTCTAGTATTCTTAATGTATCAAGATCCTAATTATGGAAAGATCTGTTATCTGGAAAAACCCAGGTCCGAGCATTCTGGATAACAGGTCCTTACCTAATATGTAATAAAGTTCCATTATATTCTCCAATTAAGAGTACGCACAATAAACAGTTACAAATACATACATATACCAAAGGAAAAGATCTTGATTGAGAGATTTTACAAACAAGAAGCAAAAGCAGAAAAAAATAACCTACCCAGAAGAGAAGGCCTGTACTGCTAAGTCAGCATATCAGTTTCATTGAGTTCTAAATTATTTCCTTTCAAGTCAACTGAGTCATATTTTTTCTGGCTTTTAATTTCTGGTGGCTGGCTTTCTATGATTTGGTAACACTCCAGCTCACATATATTTTTTCCACATGGGGATATTTTTTTTATGCTACAATTTTCCAGGGTGACATAATTTGGCTTGTTTTTGAGGGCAGTTTCAGTCAACACACTTATGCTTGTAGGAACTTTTGCAAATAAAATAATTCCAATTTTCTTAAATTGATGTTTAAAGGGATACTGTCATGGGAATTTTTTTTTTCCAAAATGAATCAGTTAATAGTGCTGCTCCAGCAGAATTCTGCACTGAAATCCATTTCTCAAAAGAGCAAACACATTTTTTATATTCAATTTTAAAATCTGACATGGGGCTAGACATATTGTCAATTTCCCAGCTGCCCCAAGTCATGTGACTTGTGCTCTGATAAACTTCAGTCACTCTTTACTGCTGTACTGCAAGTTGGAGTGATGTCACCCCCCCAACAGCCAAGAACATTGGTAACCAGATAACAGCTCCCTAACACAAGATAACAGCTGCCTGGTAGATCTAAGAACAACACTCAATAGTAAAAACCCATGTCCCACTGAGACTCATTCAGTTACATTGAGAAGGAAAAACAGCAGCCTGCCAGAAAGCATTTCTCTCCTAAAGTGCAGGCACAAGTCACATGACCAGGGGCAGCTGGGAAATTGACAAAATGTCTAGCCCCATGTCAGATTTCAAGATTGAATATAAAAAAATCTGTTTGCTCTTTTGAGAAATGGATTTCAGTGCAGAATCTGCTGGAGTAGCACTATTAACTGATGCGTTTTGAAAAAACATGTTTTCCGATGACAGGATCCCTTTAACAGTTAGGGGATTATTTATCAAAGTCCCAATTTATCTCAATATTTTCTGCAACAAACTCCGATCAAATCTGCTCTGGTTTTTTATGTTTATTTATTATTACATTTTCCTGAAAATTTTCTTTGCACAATTTTTCACCTGAAAACTCCAAAAACTTTGGGGTATTGCGCGGAACCCAGCACACATCAAAAAATCATTGGGACTTCTCCCATTGACTTATATGCAACTTCAACAGGTCTGAGATGCCGGATTTTCAGATTCTGAATTTTCCATCCTCGGGGTTTAATAAATTCTGAAAAATTTGTGACTTTTTAAAAGTCCAATTTTTCGTGAAATTTTGCATTCGGAGTATAGTAAATAACCCCCTAAGTATGGTAGAGTTATTAATACAGTAACTATCAATGTATGTAGTGCAATTACTTGTTAAAAATGATATCGTCGGTGCCAAAAGAAGTCAAATATTTCTGCTTCTCAAGTGTGATATATAATAGTGAAGTAATACAGCCCTGCTTTTGTGAAAGAATGTGTTAAAGGACCAGTATCACCAAAAATATGAAAGTGCTGTGTGATAATAATGTACTGTTACTCTTCACTAGCAAACACTGGGGGGTTTATTAAAGTCCGAATGCCAAAAACTCAAAACGTTTTTTTTAATATAAAATCCAAATTTTTAGTGCAAAAAAACTTGAATTTTTAAAGATTTATTATGCCCCAAGGATGGAAAAAGTCCAAATCTGAAAATCCGACATCTCAGACTTACCAAGATTGTATATAAGTCAGTGAGAGAGGTCCCTATACTAGTTGGAAGTTTCTGTGGTCTGCTCTGTGAGACCACATATATTGACTGAGAGTCAATATAGGCCCTGTCATTCCAAGTACACAGAGGCCCAAACAGCCTCCTACCAGCCCAAACAGCCCCCTACCAGCCCACTATATGGTAACTTTCTATGGAGCCGTACAGCAGCCCCTCTGGCATTTGCCAGAACTTACAGATTGCCAGTCTCTGTAATTAGCCTGAAAATCTGACTATTCTGGACTTTTGGAGCAAAAATTTAAAAATTCAGGTTTTTCGGGAAAAAGCCCAAAAAATTTAATAATTTGTGAAAAAGCTCCAAAAAAATCGTATGATTCGGATTTTCGTTTGATTTTGTTGCGCTTGTCCCTGTTCCAATTAAATTGTGCTTTTTCTATAATAAATAAGGACCAATCGTTGATTCTAGTTTGGTCTGACTTTTTTTATTAAAATAATCAGAAAAATACGGATTTTGATAATTAAGGCCCCCCCATGTTTGTTTCGGAAACACTTCTACTGCACATATAAATCAGCTGCTGTGTATCCATTGGGCAGCTATTCAAGCTGCGTTGGGCAAAAAGACACTGCTGTGTAGTGTGCGATGGGTTTAGTTCTCATACACTATGGGGCAGATTTATCAAGGGTAGAATTTCAAAGTTAAAAAACTTCGACCATCGAATTGGCCAAATTTGATAGTCGAACTTTTCTTTTTGAATTTTTTGGCAGTTTTCGGTCAAATTGAAATCGTTAGGTCGATCGTAGAAATCGAGCGAATCGTTCGTTCTGAACGATTTAATCGATCGATCGATTTTCAAAAAAAAACAAAAAAACTTTTGACTTTTTAAAACTTAGCCAAATTTTAAAGTGGCGAAGTGTCGAAGTCAAAGTTTTTTAAAGAGACAGTACTTCGATTTTTCAAATGGTCGAATATTCAAAGTATTTTCTATTCAAATCAAAGTCGAATTTGGCCTATTCGATGGTCGAATTACCCAAAAAATACTTCGAGAATTCACTTCGACCCTTAGTTAATGTGCCCCTAGGATAAGCATAGGACATAGGCTGTCTGTGGCTCTACAGAAGATTGGAATAAAAATTATTCTCATATAAAATATAACAGTTGTTGCTAAGAAATACTGTAGCTTATTAGTAAGCATGTCATGAACAGAAACTTTTAATATAAAAAATATATTTATGCTTTTAGACTTTACTTGGCCTTTAATAACATGACATGGTTGACATGGTTCTGCTGGTGTAAGAGAGTGAATCAGTAGGGTTAGAAGCAGCAATTGCACCCAGGTCCTTTTTACCGTGCCACAAATCTCCTGCCACCCGTTTCCCCTGCAGCCCCCACCTTGTGTGTTTTAATAAAATTCTTCATTTAGAAGCCACCAGGACTGTCAGTTTGTATATTTGCCTAAGTGCACAGTCCTATTTTTTGCTGCAAAAACAGCTCTAATAGGGCGCAAGAGGGAGGGGAGGCATGTAATAGGCCCCCCCTCACTGGCTTAAATTTTACCCCACCTGCCCAAATTTTATTCTTTTTTTCTGGGTAGAACTGCTTCTTTCTTCCTTCTTTTGAATGTTTTTGGCTGTAACTAAAACCTAAATACAACTTAAAGGCAAAAAGCTGTGATAAAATCATTGGCTCTTAAAAACAAAGTAGATGATTGAGTAGATGTGTTATTTAATTATAAGGGAGATTATATTTCCCCTTTCTCCTCAAATGGAGCAGCTGAAATGAGCCATTAAGTGTTTGGTGCAATTTACTATAATGTAGACAATAGCTCAGTCAGTCTCATCATAGTTAAGTGCTATAGTAATGGAGTTTTTTTTTTTTTAAGTAAGACAGTTTGTCTGTCTCTTGTATACTATGATTAACAGATGGGCTGGGGAATTTCTGCTTGTACCTTTGTACCATGTTTGTTGCTATGTTAAAAGAAATAACAGAAGCAAGATCTTTTATATTTTCTCTCCTCATTTTCTGTGTTTTAGTGTAATTTAAAATATCAGTCTTAGGTGTTGCAAGTTATAATATGCACTTCATTGTCAGTTAACGGGTACATGTTTTGTACCGCGCTAGCCAGTCGAAATGTTATAGGGTGGTATAAAGGTGATATTGGCTAATTGCAGAAAGCTAATTCAGCTTTGAAAAAGGAATTGAAATGTTGTTGTTGTGAGAGCTTGCTACAATTATCATCGTAGTTAACCAATAAAAATGTCACCTTTACACCACTTTTGTTGTTTCATAATAAAAGTTTTAGCCTATAAATTGTCACCAACAGTATACCTTCCATATTCAGCTGGATCCATTTGAACATACTGTAGTTTGTACAGGTATGGGATCCATTATCCAGAATCCCGTTATCCAGAGACTCCATTTTATCCAAATATTCAAAAATAAAACAGTGCCTTTTACTTGATCCAAACTAAGATATTATTAATCGTTATTTGAAACAAAATCCCCCTACTGGGTTTAATAGATCTTTAGCCACAATAATAACTGGACATAGATGCTAAAATACAGATATGGGACTTGTTATCCAGAATGCTCGGGACCTGGGGTTTTCCAGATAATAGATCTTTACATAATTTGGCTCTTCATACCTCAAATCTACTAGAAAAGGTCCCGAGCATTCTTGATAACAAGTCCCATATCTGTATTTTAGCATCTATGTCCAGTTATTATTGTGGCTGACTTCAATTATCTAATTCAGGGGTCAGCAACCTTTACTATCAAAAGAGCCATTTTGCCTCCTCTTTCACAAAAGAAAAATATTCTGGAGCTGCAAAACATAACACAGCTTATAAACGTTTAAAAGTTTTAACCTTTTTCTAATTTTAACTGTTACAACAACAGAATACAACAAACAGAAGTGCAATGTGTATATGTAGACCTACTTTGAAATAAATTAAACACTGACTAACCCTATTAAATGCTAGTGTTCTCATCTGTTTAATGTGTTTTCTGTTTCTGAAGCTCCATGTTGATCTTCCCTCTCTTGTCTTGAGTGTGTGACCGCAGTAAGGACCATGATGAATCTTCTTGCTGCGTCTTGGTCTTACTCCTGGGACGTCTATACAGCCCTCGCACCTGCTGGCGGCTACCAGAGTGTGCGACTGTGGTAAGTTAAACGTTAGCTTCCTACGGTCGCACACTCAAGAAGGCGCCAGCAGGTGCGAGGGCTGTATAGATGACGTGATAGGCAAAGCCGCAAGACCGAGCCACAGAAAAGCCGAATGAGGCTCTGGAGCCTGATCTAATTAGTGACAGCTTTTTAATTAAGATGACGTGCCTACTAGGAAAGCTGCTCTTTTGGACCAAATAATTCAGAACTAATGTTGATGAGCATTTAAGGAACAATAATTATAGCATTTTCTCTTTTGAGATTACGTTACAGAGACAACTGTATAATAGAGTGAATGGTTTTAGGTAATGAAGAGACAGTGCCTCTTGAAGAATTGCTGGAGGCCTCTGAAATTTGTTTTGGAGCACATAGACGTGCAGCTGCCCTGAAAAATATAGCACATGTCATATTCCGAAAAGTGGTTGGAGGAAGCACATAAGCCTCCCTCCCCCTTTTCCTGAGAAAACAGGTTCTATTTGGGTGGTTGTCAGTGTTTTGGCAATACTGTGAAATTTAGTTAGGTTATTCCAGTAATTTGTCTTTAAAATCCCTGTCACTGTGGTGTGATTGACCTTCTGTGTATGGCCCAGTCTGACCTCAGTTATTCTTCCTTTCTGTGTATGACCCAGCCTGCAGTGTTACCTTGTTGCCTTTTATACTGGTATCCTTACAGCAATAAAGCATGCAAAAATGCTATTAGACAAGGTAAAATAGAGAATGAAAAGGCCATTGCAGTGAATAGTAAAATAAATATGATTTTTCAAAATTATGTCAATAGTAAAAGATTGAAGCAAAAGGGTGGGGTTCTTAGGGAGTTAAATTGGTTGATGAGAGCAGGTAAAAAGCAGAGATTTTAAACAGTTAATATTTGTCTGTTTACAGCTTACAACTGAGGAACAAGTTAATTAAGATTTCATACCTCCCAACTGTCCTGGTTTTCGTGGGACAGTCCCAATTTTGACAGCTCAGCCCCAGATTTTACTGAAATGTTCTGAGTTTCTGTTTGATCTCCTGCATGGACGCCAACGTTTCTAAAACTTTATTAAATAAGAGACTTTTTGGCAGTGAGCCCCTGCACATTTGTAACTATTTAAGATAAGCAAAGATACAGTTGTAACTATATAACATAGGCAGGTATCTTGGGAGAAAGATAAGCCTGTTAGTTTGTGTAAAAATGGATAAGATCGTAATACATATAAAATCACAATATTATGAGTTTGTACCAACATTGTTTTATGCGCATTAGATCTTGCCATTCAAATGTAATTAGATAAATTGCCAGTGATCCACCTCCAGATAAAAAGTATAATAGGCTTATTGAAAATACTTAAGCCTAGATTCCATTCACATTGTAAAAAGAAAAAGACTTAAAAGGAAAGAAAAAAAAGTACTTATTTATTCCACAACTTGTATGAAGCCAATTGCATTGGGACTTAAGGTGGCCATAGATGTAATTATTACGATCTTTCCTGTAACCATTGGTCACAGGAAAAATAGTTTGTTTTCATTACAGATGTGTTAGAAACAATAGAATTCTACCTGTATCTGATGATTCAGCATTCATATTGACCGATCTATAATTTGCGGCCAGCCGACTGACATCAAAGTCTTCTGCCAATATCAGTCGGCTCATCTCATCAAATATAGTAAAAAGATTTCATTTTGTACAATATTATTGGTGCGTCTATGGCCACTGTATGCACAGATTGTTGGACATGGGAAGAGGGAAACTCTAAATACTGTGATAAATGTGGTGTTAAAAGTGTAAAGGCAAAATCACTTTTATAGAGGCAATATAGAGCCAGTTGAATGGGGACTTAATACTGGCTTAAAGAGTTTTTTTTAAAGAAGTGATTGTGTTAAAAAAAAGGCTTTAGTTCCTCACATTTTTATGCAATCTTTTTGCAACCCACTGAATTAAAGCTGAAAGTCTGCAGTTCAACTGCATCTTTTTCATTTAAAATTCATTGTGGTAATTTGCAGAACCAAAATTAGAATAACGTTGTCTCCGTCCAAAGATTTAACTATATATTTTTAAACATATAACCCCACCCTTCGTGGTGTCACAGCCCTTCAAGTTGTCTCAAAATATCAGTCTACATGACCTCAACAGGAGGAGTATTTTCGGGTTTTTAAGGAGTTTTACTCTATCACTTGCCATGTGAGTTGTGAAACTGTGTGCTTATTTTCTTTGAAATGCATAGATACTGGTGTCTTATAGTTTTTTTTCCTGTAGTAAAATTCCTAATATCACTATAATGTTCTTTAATTATTTCTTTAACTGCCCGTATGGTCTCACCAACATATACGTTGCCGCACGGGCATTTTAACTGATATACCATATAGCTGGTGTCAGATGTTACATTCAGAGGTATTTTATTACCAGTACACAGATGGGTGATGTGATCCCCCTTTGATAAAGGAGTTGCACACTATACAGGGGCAGGAGAACATAGCAACTCTAGGTTTCCCTAGAAACCTTTTATTCTTTTGTTCCCTTATGTCTGACTAAAGCTGGCCATAGGTGCAAAGATCTGGTTTTCGGACAGTGTGTGGAGAGTCCCGTCATTTTTCGTCCGGTCGTTTGGTCGATCGGACAGGTTAAAAGATTTCTTTAGGCTGCCGATAATATCTCTGCATGTATTGCCGATCGTACGATTTTCAGAGGGAGACTGTCACTAGCTTTGGTCGGACATAACTTTCGCACGATTGCTGTCAGGGGCAGAACATCGTCTGAATAGAAGAAGAAGAATATGGAACTATTATTGTACAAAAACTAGAGCAAATAAATGATGTTATAAGAAATATGTCCCCCTTTGACTATATTTTTGAATAAGACAAAAAATGTTGTGTCCCTTTAAATTGCTGCCATTGTGTTTTTAGATGAATGGAAAGTATAACAAAAACATTCAAATTAGGTGTTTAGAAACCTTATATATTACTGCTAGTACTTTCTCTGGCAGAAACTAACACCCTCCCAATGTTTTATTCATAACACACCAGCATGCTACTCTAAATTAATAATAGTAATCAAAATGTCATTTTCATTATGTCAGGGTCCATGCAAATCCTAAATTCAAAACATATCAAATAGTCTTCATTGGTTCTTGTGTACCTGCTTTAATAATTTTTTCTCCGATGTCAAGAAGGCTGCAAACAACTCACAATTGATCCCTGGACCTCTCCCATTGACTTGAACAGCAGTTCGGCAGGTGGTGAATAGTCGAATTTGAGTTCTTAAAGGGCCAGAATATGATAAATCTAGAATAATACATGTAACACGTCACTGGATCCTTAGGTGTTCTTCAGCTTCTGTCTCGGCACACTGCATGGTTTGTTTAAGCAGTGAATCCATGGGTTAGTACAGTTGTTAAATGCACACTTGAATTCACCAATGAAAGTTGATCAGTGTGTAATACAATATTTTACATTTTCTTTACTTGCCCTGTAAAATACTCATAGCAGGGCTAGAATTCTCTGGCAGGATACAGTAGAAGGATACTTTTAAACAGTGGGGCAGGGTTGCATCACCCTTTTTCACACAAAGTAAGACTTATTTTTGGATAGACAGTATAAATATGCTACATATCATTTAATGCACAAGCAATGCTATAACAACACATAATTGCTAAATGGGCTTGACCAGATAATTTGAGCCATACACCTTCAGAATAGTCACAATTCAAAATTCTGCCTTGATCACTTATTTATGACATTTTTAAAATCTATATCACTCAAGAAAACTCAGAAAAGTAAATTTGCTTTCGATTTAATTCTAATAAATACTTGTGTTGGATTAATTTGCCAATAATTGTGGCTGGGGGTCCTGTAAAAGGGCCAGATTATTTGTCAGCAAGACAATTGTTTTCTTTACTAAGGATTCAGATGTATGAACTTTAATTTTGTCTGTGTCAAACTGAAACAGAAGCCATGTTGGGAGCACTGTTTATCTGTGTAAACGATGCAGCCGTTAAATCCAGAAGTGTTATTCCTCCCCCACATATAAATAGTATTGTAAAATATAATATTATAAGTCACTGACCATATAAAAGAACAGGTCATGGAAGGGTGACTTCTAATATCCTCACATATTATGTTTTTTTTTTAACTAAAATCCGATTTTATCTTATTTTTTAAATAAAATAAAAAAGATTGACCAAAGCTCAACCAGCTTCCCATCCACAATTTTGGCTTATTTTAAAAAAAAAATCTGATTGGGAGAAAACTCTATAAAATGGAGTGGAAACCAAAATAGTACGATTTTCTTTTACTTTTCTCCCAAACTGCTCAATTATCAGATTATCAGGCTAAACCCTGCACAAACCACGATATCTTCAAAATTGGGATAGGGACATCTGCCATTGACTTATATATGACCTCTACAGGTTTGATGATGGCGGATTTTCGGATTTGGGCCCGACCAGAAAAAAAAATCAAGTTTTAGTAAATACCCCTCTATGTGTTATAGTAGAACCTCCTTTTTTATGTTTTTCTTATCCTGAAGACGTAAAATGGAGGCTCTACTATAATTCATAAGTTTCAGTAAGTCATGTGACTAGCATAGATTATAACTGACGACATCAGTAAGCACCAGTTATAAGGATATCATTTACAGGATATTCGTGGTTCCTGTGTATTATATATAATGACCACCTGCAGCAGTAAGCAATATACAGTATTGTAGAAATCAATACCTGATTTTTGGTAACTGTTTCTGATGCGTGAGGCTTGGGCTGTGATAAGCATGAGAGTCCATGATAAAAAAAAAGGTTAAGAATTGATATGGAATAAGTGACTCCCACTGCACTAAACAGAATCCAGGCAATTCTAGCATGAAGGGTTAAACACACGGGGTGAAATTGCCTGTAGACTATTATTCACATTGGAGTAACGGCTTTGATTTAGAAAACTTTATACAACAATGGACTTTATTTATCTTTGTACCATAGGGTAAAGTAACTCCTTTAGACTTTTCACAACATGAGATCTTGAAGATTTGATCTTTGAAAGAACCTACTAGATAATACAGCAGACAAGGCAAACCTTTGCAATTCTGTACTGACCCCTCTGTGTACCTGCCAGGAATATCCCTTGTTGCCTGTTAGTTCTTTGTTGCAGCTCAATTTCATGATTTCAAACACAACATTGTTTGTAGGCTGTTAAAACAAGGTAAAATTGCTATCCCTGGTGACTGTTGTGTTCAGTTATAACAGATAATGTTACATGTTCATTGTGGGTTGTCTTTTTCACTGGGTTGGTATTCTTTTCGGGAAAAATGCTATAAACAGTGCCAAAGCAGAGCACTTTCGTTTACCTTTCCCAGGCATCCCTGACACATGCACTTTTGCATTGGAATACAAATTAGAATGTCTTGGAATAAGGTAAGATGCTGCATTTTTCTGAAAAAGCTTCACCAGTCCTGGGAAAAAACATGGAACCCCTCCAGTAAAATAGTAAAATAAATGTTTTCTTATTCTTCTGGATTGATTATCTAATACCGTATATACTCGTGTATAAGCCGACCCGTGTATAAGCCGAGGTACCTAATTTTACCTACAAAAACTGGGAAAACTTATTGACTCGCGTATAAGCCTAGACACAACTACAGCCCTGTCTCCCAGCAGCGCACATTCTGCCAAAGCGACCCCCCCAGCGATCAACCGGACTTCTTTGCAAAGCTGATGGTGACAGAGAATTGCCAAACGGATTACTGTGTGCATTGTCCCACTGTCCCACTACCATGTGCAGAGGGTGCTGTTTGATATTGCCATCACTGTTAATCTTTTGTATAACCAACAGAGGGCGCTGTGTGATATTGCAGTCACTGTTATTAATCTTTCATATAACCAACAGAGGGCACTGTGTGATATTGCAGTCACTGTTAATCTTTCATACAACCAACAGAGGGCGCTGTGTGATATTGCAGTCACTGTTATTCTTTCATACAACCAACAGATGGCGCTGTGTGATATTGCAGTCACTGTTAATCTTTCATACAACCAACAGAGGGCGCTGTGTGATATTGCAGTCACTGTTATTCTTTCATACAACCAACAGATGGCGCTGTGTGATATTGCAGTCACTGTTAATCTTTCATACAACCAACAGAGGGCGCTGTGTGATATTGCAGTCACTGTTATTCTTTCATACAACCAACAGATGGCGCTGTGTGATATTGCAGTCACTGTTAATCTTTCATATAACCAACAGAGGGCGCTGTGTGATATTGCAGTCCCGGTTATTCTTTTATACAACCAACAGATGGCGCTGTGTGATATTGCAGTCTCTGATATTCTTTCATACAACCAACAGATGGCGCTGTGTGATATTGCAGTCTCTGTTATTCTTTCATACAACCAACAGATGGCGCTGTGTGATGTTGCAGTCCCTGTTATTCTTTCATACAACCAACAGATGGCGCTGTGTGATATTGCAGTCACTGTTAATCTTTCATATAACCAACAGAGGGCGCACTGTTATTCTTTCATATAACCAACAGAGGGCATTGTGGGATATTGCAGTTTCTCCCCAAGTGAACTGTTGGTATAGGAATGATTAAAAGTGACTGAAATCTCAGCTACTTCAGGTCGGGGAACCGCTGACCCGCGTATAAGGCGAGGTAGATTTTTTCAGCACATTTTGGATGCTGAAAAACGCGGCTTATACGCGGGTATATACGGTATATAATAAGCATTGTTACATTAAAGGCATACTGTCATGGAAAAACATGTTTTTTTCCCCAAAACGCATCAGTTAGTATTGCTGCTCCAGCTCTAGACTGAAATCCATTTTTCAAAAGAGCAAACTGTTTTTTTAATATGTAATTTTGAGATCTGACATGGGGCTAGACATATTGTCAGTTTCCCAGGAGCCCCCAGTCATGTGACTTGTGCTCTGATAAACTTTAGTCACTCTTTACTGTACTGTACTTTACTGTACAGTACTGCAGAGTGGTATCACCCCCTCTCTTCCCCCCACAGCAGCCTAACAACAGAACAATGGGAAGGTAACCAGATAGCAGCTATCTGACACAACATAACAGTTCCATAGTAGATCTAAGAACAGCACTGAATAATAAAATCCAGGTCCCACTGAGACACCTTCAGTTACATTGAGTAGGAGAAACAACACCCTGCCAGAAAGCAGTTCCTAAAGTGCTGGCTCTTTCTGAAAGCACATGATCAGGTAAAATGATTTGAAATGACTGCCTACACATCAATATTACAACTAAATAAAATGCACTTATTGGTTCAGGAATCCAGGTCCCACTGAGACACCTTCAGTTACAGTGAGTAGGAGAAACAACAGCCTGCCAGAAAGCAGTTTGTAAAGTGCTGGCTCTTTCTGAAAGCACATGATCAGGCAAAATGATCTGAAATGGCTGCCTACACATCAATATTACAACTAAATAAAATGCACTTATTGGTTCAGGAATGAAATTATATATTGTAGAGTAAATAATTTGCAGTGTAATTTAGAAATAAAAACGACATAATAAAAATCATGACTCTAGGAGAGACGAGCGGGAGGTAAGGGATCGCTGAAATCTCCTGGCGCGTCTTACAATGACAGAATCCCTATAACGGGGTGATTCACCTTTAAGGTAAATTTTAGTATGATATATAATGGCAACTTTTTAATTGGTTTTCATTATTTAATTTTATAGTTTTTGAATTGTTTGCCCTTTTCTTCTGACTCGTTGCAGCTTTCAAATGGGCATACCTGACCCCTTCTAAAAAAACAAATATTCTGAAGGCTACAAATATATTGTTTTTGCTACTTTTTCTTACTGATCTTTCTTTTCCGGCCCTCTCCTATTCATATTCCAGTCTCTTTTTCAAGTTAATGCATGGTTGCTAGGATAATTTGTATCCTAGCGACCAGATGGCTGAGATTGCAAACTGGAGAGCTGCTGAATTAAAAGCTAAATAAGTCAAAACCACAAATAATAAAATAATACAAAATTAAAACCAATTGCAGATTGTCTCAGAATATCACTCTCTACATCATACTAAAAGTTTTCGCAATGGTGAACAACCCCTTTAAGCCACTGGCTTGGTATGCATTGGGGTACATTCTGTTGGTTCTTAGTTATAACTACTGTACTTCAGTGAAGGTAGAGACTAGATGACAGCGTCTCATTTGAATTTATACATCTCATGGAGAAAGCTACATGGACATAGATCTGTCAGGGAAACCAGGGAAACTGACACAGGGAGACACCTATAATCAACTATGACTTACACAGCTTATACATCCAAACCTTGCCCTAGTTTATTCATTATTCTGATGTCTTCAATATACACATGATTATGTGCATACACATTTGTAGGCCAAAGTATCCAGACACGACATCTTAAAAATAAAAAGTCCTCCGTTTGAACAGTCACTGCTGAGTTCCAGACTGTGTCTGAAAGCAACATCAGAACAAGAACTATTGATCAGGTTTTTATTGGTGAGCAGCCTAACTGTTGACTGGAGTATTGTAACAATAGCTTTTGTTGGAAATATATCCTTGGAATGGTAAATCACATTTCAAGTTCTAAGACCCACTAGCAGCGCTGATGTCTGATTGGTTAAATCTCCTTTCCCTTATGTCACCATATTGCCAAATGTACACTTTTGCTAAAATACACATGCATATCAAATGCCAGAATTCTTCAACTGCACTGCAGCTCTCTTGACCCTTCCTTGCTAGCCAGAAGCATGGGAGACTATAGAGGAATTAGTAACATAGTAAGTTAGGTTGAAAAAAGACACACGTCCATCAAGTTCAACTTCTTAAATGAATTCATCCTGTTCTGGAAAAAAACTGTACCCCCCACCCCAGGTAGACCCCCCTCCCTCCTCCCCCCAGGCTAACTAACCCCCTGGGGAGATGCCCCATACTCCATACTTATCCCTCGCTGCAGATTCTTCCTGCGAAGTTCCATGTGTCCATCTTTTGCATCCTCGGTAAGCTGACTGAGCAGTTCCAGCTACTGGCGCCAGGATTTATAGACTTCTGTCCTCCCCGCCCCTTTTTGTGATGTCACTGCGGGTCGGGCGTGGGTCTAAAAATAGAGGGCAGCAGCGTGCCTGGGCCTGGTACAGATTTGGAGGGGCGGGTTACTGTATTCCCTCACTTGCTAAAAAGCCATCCAACCCCTTCTTAAAGCTGAATGTCAGGGAGAGAATTCCACATCTTCACTGTAAAAAGTCCTTTAGCCGGAACCATCTTTCTTCTAATCGTGTCAGCTGGAATTAAAGTGCGCAAGTCTCAATCCATATCAGGACATTATCATTTATCTTGAAATGATCCACTGTTATAAAAGATAGATATGTACATATGCCAAGCATCCTGTTAGCAGGTGAGATAGCAGTTATTTAAATGATCCACTTCCTGCTGGCAAGTATCCTTACCCAATCCTGCAAGAGGTGCATCTTATTGGTCAGTTCCACTTTCCCTTCTCTGTCCATTTTGCCATATGTGCACTTTTCTTTCCCAATAAAATGCAAAATTTTTACAGCGGCATTACAGTTTTCTTAAGATCTTTTTGGCAACTTGCAGCATGGGAGATTAGAGAGAAATCGTCTTGTAAGTATCAATGTCAGACAGGAAGTCCCAACCCCCCATTGCGTTGTTAGTGGAGTGCCACAAGGGTCTGTCCTTGGACCATTTTATTTTATTCTATTCATTAGTGACTGGAATTGAGCATACTCTGTATTTCCTATTAAACTGATCATATTAAAGGGTTGTTCACCTTTCAACACTTTTTTCAGTTCAGTCAGTTTCAGAAAGTTCACCAGAAGAAAAGACTTTTTCCAATTACTTTTTCTATGTTTGACTGTTTTTCTAACATTGAAGTGTAAAGTGTAAGGGGGGGGGGGGTCGCTGACCCTGTTAACTGTTCTAAATTGATACATTTAGTTGATACATTTCTTAACTCTGTCCCTGCTGAGCAGAATCCCAGTTTCATTAAAAGCAGCTGTTAGAATTGATACAATAGTTGCTAATACTCCATAGATGCTGCTGAAAAATGTATCAACTACATGTTGCAAAATTGTAACAGTTCAGAATCTGAACTGAATTACTCAGCTGCCAGACTCAAACACCAGAGACAGGAACATTAAACTTAGATTTTGGAAACTGTAAAAAATGTATAGAAAGTAATTGGAAAAAGTCTTTATTTCTAGTAAACTATCTAAAACCAGCTGAAGTCCTTCAGGACAAGAAAAGCTGAATTCCTTGTGGGTGCAATATGTGAGGCTAAAATCTGAATATTTTAGTGTACTGACCATGTGCAAAACAAAGTCTAGGGAGGTACTTCTGGGAAGTAAGATGGTGGAGCAGCACTGCTTTAGAATATGCTGTGGCTCATGCAGTTTCTCCCTCATGAAATTTGCTAAATTGAATTTAGTGAATTGTATTCACTGGGTTGAATTCACCTTTGCAGAAACAAGAGGGATTCACCTCGCACACCCTGGCCTTCAGGAACTCTGCCAGGTGCTCAAATACCAGGAGGGATCGGCACCCCCCCAAACCAATGGCATAAGAAAAAAGGCAATGGCACACTGGGCACGATCAAGCAGGGTAAACCTTTGTCAAGCATGCTTGACAAAGGGGACCACCACGAAACGTTGCATCGTGTGCAAATAAATCTCTGCAAGGGTTTACCCTGCTTGATCGTGCCCAGTGTGCCATTGCCTTTTTTCTTATGCCATTGAATTCACCTTTGCCTCTGCTTTAATTGTGCAACACAACAGGTTCCATGTGAGATGTTTTCTCAGTGCTCATGTGAAAGGCAGTATAGACATTGTTATGGATGTGGCAATGCTTATGCTGAGAATAAAGCTATTTGTTTATACTTCATCCTGCACAAGTGGGAGTGTATATGGCAATGTATATACACATTTTGTGAATGCCTGTTTTTCTAGCTTCCATTTGTGTCTATTCAGTCACAGACACCTAGTGATTGTGAGCTACAATAGCAAACATGAGCTAGAATGTCACAAGTCTGCTTCTCTTCAAAGTATTATTGCATAGCGCATCCCCTTAATAAGACCTTTTGAAGCATAGTGATGGTAATGTTTTAGAGAAGACAGTAGATTAGGGAAAATTGCGTCATACTTACCGTGATTTTCCTTTCCTTGACCTCTCCATGTCAGTACGTATCGGGTTAGCTCCGCCCCTTATGCCACGTCAAGAACCCTCCCACTCAAAGTTAATAAAGCTGATGCCTGAACCCTTGACCAGTGTCCAGTTACGAGCTTTTCTTTTCCTTTTTATTTGTGGTCTCATTGGGAGGGCCGTACTGACATGGAGAGGTCAAGGAAAGGAAAATCACGGTAAGTATGACGCAATTTTCCCTATTCCCTAGCCCTCTCCATGTCAGTACGTATCGGGACGTAGCAAGCTACCAATCCCGGGTGGGAGACCAATAATATAATGAAGCCATAGCAGATAGTTGCAATTAAAACTTTAATGTTTTCCAGCCGCAGATCTGAGGACATTGGAACCGAACTGGGAATTTTCTGCTGAGGCTATGTTTAATTTGTAGTGTGAGACAAATGTGTTGGGACTAGACCAGGATGCCGCCTTACAAATTACCTCCAAGGGTGTGCCCGCTTCAGCCGCCCATGAGGTTGCTTGTCCCCTGGTAGAGTGCGCATTGACCTTTTCAGGCTCCCGTAGACCTTGGGAGGCATACGCCTTCTTAATGACTGTCTTAATCCAGCTTGCAATTGTGGATGAAGAGGCGGCTTTTCCCTTGTTCTTCCCTGCAGGAATCACGAACAAACGGTCTGACTTTCGGAATGTCTCCGTGGCCTTGCAGTATAGGTTTATTCCTGCTGCCACATCCAAGGCTCCCAGGACCTGATCCCCCTCCTCCGGAAAGGCTGGTAGGGATAACTCATCCTTGAAGTGGAATGGTGAGACCACCTTAGGCTTGAAGGTGTCTGCGAATCTTAAGACTACCCTGTCCTGGAAGAATACTGGGCTGGAGGTGTCGTACCTAATGGCTTGAAGTTCTCCAACCCTCTTGGCTGAGGTAACGGCTACCAGGAATACCACCTTGAGGGTGATATGCCAGACAGAACATTCGTCTGTTGGATAGAAAGGTGGTGAAGCCAATGCCGCCAATACTAGAGGCAAATCCCACTGAGGGCAGGAAGGTCTTTTTGGTGGTAGTATTCTGATGGCTGCTCTGAAGAACCGGACCACCAAGGGATGTTGTGACCACCTTGATTCTGAAAAGGCTGAAATGGCTGAGACTTGGGTCTTCAGAGTACTGATACTTAGGCCCTTATCCAGTCCTGATTGCAGGAACGCCAGGATGTTACCTACTGTCAACGAGGACAATGAAATGTGCTTTTCCTGACTCCAATGGAGAAAAACCTGCCAGATTCTTTCGTATCTGCTAGTGGTGGAATTCTTTCTGGATTTTAGGAGTGTCTCTATAACGACCTCGGAGAGACCTTGAACCTTTAGGTTCCGCCGCTCAATCTCCATGCCGTTAAGGCCCATGGGCCTGGGTCCGGATGGATGAATGTGCCCTGAATCAGTATAGGACCTGCTAGGGGAATCTTCCAAGGAGGTTCCACTGAGAGATGCATTAGATGTGGGAACCAAGGTCGCCTTGGCCAGGCTGGAATTATGCAAATCACTTCTGCTCTGTCCTCCCTGATCTTCTGTATCACTCTGGGAATCAGAGGCAGAGGAGGAAAGATATAGGCTAAAGTCTGATTCCAATTCTGACAAAAGGCATCCACTGCCCATGCTGCCGGGTCTGGTTCCCTCGAGTAGAATCTCTTGCACTTCGTGTTTCCTGAAGTGGCCATAAGATCCACTACAGGACGTCCCCACCTCCGAGTTATCCTGCTGAAGATCTGTGGATGCAGGCTCCACTCGTGTCTCTGAAGATGGTGTCTGCTGAGAAAATCCGCTTGGGTATTTTCTCTGCCGGGAATGTAGACAGCTGTGAGATCTGACAGAGTCTCTTCTGCCAGGCAAAATAATGGTTCCACTTCCGCTAGCAGGATGCTGCTCTTTGTGCCTCCCTGTCTCCTGATGTAGGCCACCGCGGTGGTGTTGTCTGAGCGGATCTTCAACCTGCAGCCTTCCAGCTGGTCGCGAAAACTCAAGCAGGCCTGAACCATTGCCCTGATCTCTAGGATATTTGAGGATACGCCCGGGACTGGATTTGGCCACTGGGCCTGAGCTACCTGTCCCTTGAACTCTGCTCCCCAACCTACGCCTGAGGCATCTGTTGTTAATATGGACCATGGAGTTGGAAACAGATTGGAGCCTCTCGCTACGTTCAAAGGATTGGTCCACCAAACCAAGGATTGATGTATGTCCGGTGATACCTGGATGCTCTGATTCAGATCCAGCCCGTCCCAGCTGCGAAGGAATGTCACCTGAAGTGGTCTCAATCTCCAATGTGCCCAAGGGATAAGGCCTATAGCCGAAGACATTATCCCCAACAGGCTCAAGATTCTTGAAGCCGGGACGCAAGATGATGAAATCACCTCTTGGATAGCCCGGAAAGTTGCCTGTTGCCTTTGTTCTGAAAGGCATACTTGGCCCTTGACAGAGTCCCATCTGGCTCCGAGGTACAGTAGACTCTGAGATGGACAGGGTTGGCTCTTGTCCCAATTCAGGCACCACCCGTGGGACTGTAGGGAGAGGATAACCCGATCCCGATGGTCCAGAAGTTGATCTCTGGATGATGCTAGGACAATCAGGTCGTCCAAGTAGTGGAAAACCCTGATTTTCTGCCATCGCAAATGAGCCACTTGTGTTACAAGGATCTTCGAAAAAACCCGTGGAGCTGTGGACAGACCGAAAGGAAGTCCCTGGAACTGGAAGTGGTATCCCTCTATTGAGAATCTGAGAAATTTCTGGTCCTGGGCAGCAATGGGGACATGATGATATGCGTCCCGGATGTCCAGAGAGCACATCCAATCCCGCGGACATATTGCCTTCTTTACCGAGTCTAGGGACTCCATCCGAAACTTCCTTGTTTTCAAGGTTCCGTTGACCGTCTTTAAATCTAAAATCGGGCGCCAGGCTCCTGATGTCTTTCTGACTAGAAAGAATACGGAGTAGACTCCTTTCCCTATCTCCTTCTTTGGGACTGGAACAATCACTTCTTGATGAAGCAGATGCCTGAGGCACTGAAAAAGGGCTTCCCTCTTTTCCCGATTGACTGGAATTGGTGAAGGACGAAAAATGTGTAGTGGAATCCTGGACCCAAATTCTAGTTTGTAGCCCTCCCTGATTATGTTTTGAACCCAGGCATCTTCTGTAGAACTTTCCCAGGTGGCCAGAAAGAGGCGGAGCCTTCCTCCAATTTTTGGCCCCTGAGGACCACCACCTTCATAACGGCTTACGGCTATCACTGAAGGGTTTCCCCTTGGTTTGCTGGAAAAACCTTGGCTGGCCCCTCCAGCTGTTTGGCTTCGTGTTGGACTTCTTATCCCGAAAGGAATAGGAGTCCGAAGGCCTCCCAGACCTGTAAGGCATCTTCCCTTTTGATGCTTGCGGTCCTGGGAACCTAGGCTTCTTCCTCTGGGGAAGATACTGGCTTTTGCCTCCAGAGGCCTTGGAAATCAATTCCTCCATTCTTTTCCCGAAAAGGAGATGGCCTTGGAGGAGGGCTATTTTGGAGATTGCGTCCGCATCCCACGACCTAAGCCAAAGGGCTCTTCTGGCAGAGACCGAAATGGCCATAGATCTAGAGGCCAGCCTAACCAGATCGACCATGGTGCTGGTCAAGAAGGAGGCTCCCAGCCTCAATTCCGCCATACCTTCAAGAATATCTTTCTTGTCTTTACCCTCTTGAAGGGCCTGTTCCATGCAGGACACCCAGGTCTCCAAGGCCTTGGATACAGAAAGACCTGCTACTGCTGGTTTGATAGATTCACTGGCGTTCAAAAAGGCTCTCTTCAAATCCGTCTCCATTCGTTTGTCCATGGAGTCACGAAGAGAAGCTTGATCATCGACTGGCAAAAGCACGCTCTTTGACAGATTTAGGATTGGGGCATCCACTCCTGGGACTGAACAAAAGTCTTTGATGTCCTCTTCTCTGAAAGGGTACAATTTACTGAATTTCTGCTGGGTTGCACTTCTTTTTGAAGGTACTTCCCACTCAGATTTGATCAATTCCAACACCTCTTGGTGAAAAGGAAAGACCTTGTTTCTCTTTTTGCATGGTGGTAGGAAGGATGTAGACTGACCTTCCTCCTCCCTTATATCTAATGCTTGTCTGACCGCTTTCACTAAAGGAGAGACTAATGTGAAGTCAAATGATGAAAGCTCCTCATCCGAATCCTCCTCAGAAGATGATCTGATGATATCAATTCCTTCCTCTGTGTCCAGAGGCGAAACCTCCTGGCTCTTTTTCTTGGTTTTAGATATTGCCCCCAACTCCTGGGCCACCACTTCTTTGATCCAGGCTCTTAGGTCTGGAGGGGGACCCGAAGAGGTACTTGCAACCTCCGACATGCAGGACTGGCACAGTCTCTTACTAGGCAGGGCCTGTCCTGAACAGCCTAGGCACACTCCTGGCTCCGTTTCAGGCAAGGTAGAGGGATCAGGCGCCTCCTTTCGCTTAGCGGCAGTATCCATGGCACTAAGAGAAAAGAGAGAGGCATAGGTTAGGGCTATTCGCTCAGTGCAAGCCCACCCATACAGTAAAAGTTTTTTTTTTTTTTTTTTTACCTCTCCAGGGGGACTAGGCTTTTGAGGGGATGCGGCTGGGACAACAGGAAAAAAATGAAATGGCCTGAACAAAAGAAACGAAGTGTTAAGGTGCTGAAGAAACGAAACCCCAACACCTGCAGGCTCTCCCGCTGTCCCTCTATACCAATCCCGGAAGCTTACCGGTCTCTTGAAGAGGATCGGAGTAAGGCGGCACCGCAAGGCAGCTTGTCGGCTCAGCTGACAGGAAGCGTCTCAGCGGAAGTGGCGTGACCGCTAAGAAGCCTTGCGGATGCGACGCACTGCGTAGCGGACCTGCCGCCTCCCCTCCTCCCGCTTCCACAAAATAAGGTAGGACGCCCCCATGTTAGGGGAGCGGCTCAAGGCGCCGGACGCTTTAGGGCAGGCCGGGTAACCAGGAAGCGGGCGGAACTCCCCCCATGTGACTAAAAGTCAGGATAGATCCCGGTGGGGTAGCCATAAAAAAACCTTCCGTCAAGTTATGAACGGAAGGAAAAAAGGCTGTTCCTGGGCCGCCTTACGAGCAGGCCCTTGCTAGTCCCCCTAAAATAAGACTATGCTCCAAAGGAGCGGCATAAGTGCGAAGAACAAAAAAAGACGCTGGTCAAGGGTTCAGGCATCAGCTTTATTAACTTTGAGTGGGAGGGTTCTTGACGTGGCATAAGGGGCGGAGCTAACCCGATACGTACTGACATGGAGAGGGCTAGGGAAAAGACACATTCCGAAATAGAATTTTGAGGGAAGGATGCCTGCTAAAGGCACACAGGTTGGCCCAGTACCTGAATAGACAGGTTAGGGTGCATAGGATAAGGTTAGGGTAGATATTATGTATGTTTGAAAGGCGTCTTCTACTCTAAAACTTGCAAAATAAAGGCAAAAATATATTTCTAAGCAATTGTAAAGTTTCTTGTGAATGTAATTGCTATTAAGAACTTGTCTGGGTGTAAACTGAAAAGTTTCTCAAAATTACCTTCTCATCCATTGTGCAGATACAGTTTTTGGGTGGAGGACCCCATTAATCAGTACAGGAAAAATGAGGGGCGACCTTGTTCATATGGTTAATAACACTACAAAGAACCGTCTGTTGTCTCCATAGAAAACTGTATATTACTGATTATTGCTTTTTCTGTATTTTGTGGGAAGACAGCTGCAAGGTTTCTGACCTTATTTTATTGGCTGTTGTCCAAGAACCATGAACTCTGCTGGGCCTTTCCATTCCCACGCTAAGCCCAGCTGAACTCACTGTACACAGGCTTTGTAATGTCATGTACAGGCCTGAAACCTTACTCATCATTTTACTTTACTTGATTGTGCACTGAAAGCAAAAATGATGGTTATTTTATTAAAAATTTCAGGCAAAATCAAACATTTTCCATATGTATTATCAGTACATGTTTTAGTTTTTGTGTTCTGATGATTCTCAATCCTGTCTGTTTACATGCATGTGATGTAGGATCAAGGAAGGTATCCCCCAATAACACTCGTGCATAATAAGCAAGCCAGGAGACTTGCATATAATGTGCATGTGTGTGACAAAACATAGCCACCCCCACTGTGAGCCTACTGGTGCTGGCTGTATAGTAGTGATATGTGTTTCTGGCAGGTTTGGGCCGACTTCTGCATGAGAGTGTTGAGTGGCGGACGGGTTTGGACTGAACTCTTCCTTCCTGACCTTACTGCGGCACTTTCTGCCTCTATTTATAGACGGGTTTATAAATAGATCGCCTCTTCCGGGTCAGATAGGGTTCGGGTTGGGAGGGCTCAGGTCGGGTGCAGGTCCATTTTTTCCAACCCGCACATCACTACTTCATCGCACTTACTATGAGCATTTTGTCAAAATAATATTGTTCCCCCCAATTACAATCATGTCTGTTTACATGCATGTGATGTAGGATCGGGAGAGTAATCCCCCAATATTACATCCATACATGTGTATAATGAGCAAGCTAGGAGACTTGCATATTATGTGAACGTGTGTTGCAAAACATGGCTGCCCACACTGTGAACCTATTGGTGCATAGTAATGATGTGTGGAACAGCATGAAACCCGCAGGCAGGTTTGGGTTAAGCTCTTCCTTCTGCTCTCCCCTTACTGTAGCGTCTTCCACAAAGCTTTATAAATAGAGCACCCTTGCTGGGTCAGGTAAGGTTCGGGTTGGTAGGGCTCAAGTTAGGGCTGGGTGCAGGTCCATTTTTTCAAACCCACACATCACTACTGCATAGCACTTGCTGGGAGCATTTTTTGCCCAAATAGTATTGTTTCCCCAATGGGTGTGTGGGCTCAGTAAGCCTACATCTCCGATGGGGGGAACAAATTTGCTGTTTAAATGGTTCTAAATTAAGCTCTCTGGAAAAGCACTGTACCTCCATTAGACCCCAGCTAACGACAGTTGAATTCACACTATAGCTCCCACTTACTGTAAGCTCTTTATTTATTATTTTGATGTTTTGCCCTTTCTATGCTTGTGTATGTCTTTATAGTTAGCATTTTAACCCTGCATTAAAGGTATTGCTTGTTTGTGGGGTTGGCAGCCTGGCACCCATTACACATGAAGCACATTTTTTTAAGCATAGAGCAATTGTTATCCTCACATTCTTACACTAATTACAGTACAGAAAGTATCCAGTGCCAGGGAAACCATGTGGCAAAGTGCTGCACAGAGACAAAGCCTCATGCATGCATTTCTTTCACACATTAGATCAGATTCAGCCTGACCTTTATAAGCTTGCAGCGCCAGACAGCTCTCTCTCTCTCTCTCTCTCTCTCTCTCTCTCTCTCTCTCTTTCTCTCTCTCTCTCTCTCTCTCTCTCTCTCTCTCTCTCTCTCTCTCTCTCTTTCTCCTATCACATCAGAGAATAATGTCAGGGAGCTCCTTTCCAACATCATTGTACAGAGAGAACTTGAATTTGTTTTTCTTCTGTGCAAATTAGATCATAGGCAGCAGCTGCACTTACTGTAGCTGTCCCATTTTTTCTATACAGCACAGCAGCAGTGCCAGGTCAGTAATAACACATACACAATATAAACAAGGCACATGCAAGGATGCTCCTCTCACTCTTCTTAATAAGTAGTGCTGGGTTCCAGGGTTTCTCTTGCCTGCTGCTTGTAACAGTGATCAAGCTGTGTATTGAATACCAATGGCTTTGCAGAATGGATCAGGACTCTAAAGGAAGGAAAAAGTAGTAAAAGTTCACTAAGTGCACTGAATGGATATGAGTAAGTACATTTCAGAATTTACACTGTCACTGGCTTTTCCACTCAGTTAAACTTCTTCCTTGGTCATGTCCAGTCCCCGCACAGAATGCAAATAGGTGTAGCAAGCCAAAAGGAAAAAGCTGCCACCTCACCAATTCAAAACTGCACAAATTTAAAATATAGTAAATCTCCCAACCCCAAGTTTTCCTGGAGTTTACATCATTTCTTTCTTGTGCCCTGAAAAACATAAAATGAGGGTTCCATTGTTTACAGTGTCAGTAAATTAAAAGGTAATAAACAGTGCTGTCAATGATTTTCCTGTGCACATTTTCTACTATTTCATCATATCTAGGACCTACGATTAAGAGCTGAAGAAAGTTCTCATGGTTGGGAACTGAGGTCTGGAAGATCAAAGGGCTTGCTGCACTTTGGCTGCTCTTTGTGAGCTCTTTGGGGCAAATTTACTAAAGGGCAGAGTGACTAACTAAGCAATTCAGTTTTTTTCACAACTTTATTGAGTTTCTCCACAATATGATTACATACAGTTTATTTATTAATAAATAAGCTTAAAAAATGGAGAGGTATTTTTGGGAGATTTGGAATCTTCCCGTGTGCCACTACCCTAAAGGGGTGAGATGGTACTTTTTCCTTCTCCTTTGTGTTAAAGTTTCATTTTATAAAAGTATTCAAAAAAAGTGAAAGAATACTGAACTATTTAGCCAGTTTAATAATCTTTTAGGTACAATTTTCCCACCATAGAATATATATAGATATATATATAGATATATATAGATATATATATATGTAAATTAATTAGAGTATAGATGCCCACCGGGATTTGAGAAAAGTTAAAAAAATAATACTTTTATTTAATACATTGTTAAAACATAGTACAGGTCAACGTTTTGTGTCAATGGTCTTAAGTGGAGACCAAAACGTTGACCTGTACTATGTTTTAACAATGTATTTAATAAAAGTATTGTTTTTTAACTTTTCTCAAATCTCTTTGTGCATCTATATAATTTTTGTAGGAAAAGCACATTTTGATAGCACACTGGTAGAAACTTACAGTTCTGAATGGAGTGCTGAAACAACCGTGGATCTATATATATATACTGTATAACCTGAACATGGTAGATCAGTAACATTGCCTACATATTTGCTTTACATCCTGTAGGGCAGGGTTTAATCAGTTTAGGCAGGGTCGCTTGTAATATGTATATAATCGTTTTGCCAGCTGTGAATGCCTAATGAAGCATTTCCTTTTGCTTTACTAGAGATCTGTTGAAGTCCATGTCCTAGGCAGGGGGGCAAGCTTTGGCTGTTTGGTCAATGATGGCAAGAGAAATAAAGACGCTACACAACACTAACATTTGCAATCGCACTGCTGCAATTCCAGTTTTCTTTTGAACTCACTTTGCTGGAATTTAGCAGAGTATTTGAAAAAACCTAGCACACCAGAGATTCTGTGTAGTATTGCCTTTACAATTCCGTTATTCTGTTCAGTTATCCCCAAGTTCTGGCTAAAATGTGGCATTGTGTATGAAAAAAAGATGTTTGTAAATAAATGTGTTTGTAAAAAGCCTTTAGCAAATGGTAGCTACTATCAGTATTGCTTCATTCTTTCTAATGTTGTTCATCCCATATTAAGTTTTTTTTTATAGCATTTCTCATTGCACTCATTAGATATCTTACATTTATTTATCATCTTGAAATGCAAATGACTTGTTATTCCCAACTGGAGATTCTCCAGTGCAAACAAATCTGTTTCAATCAGGACTCGCTTTGTTAATGATCTCCCAATAATAATATTGCGCTATTGTTTACATATCTTGTGCTAAGGCATCATCCTAATAATTCCATGTTTATCTGGTCTTCAAATTCCTAATATTGAGGTCCTGTTACTGGTAAGCAGGGCTGTATTTTAAGTACTCCAATGCCTGTGCCTAGAGTGGCATATGTAGTTGGGCAGCCCTCAGGTGCCTTCATATAGTTGAAGGATAGATGGCACCAGACAATACCTGATATGACCCAGGGGGACCGGGAGGAAGCAACAGACGATTGTTTTCACTAATTAATCTCCACTAAGGACAGACTTGTTTAATACAAAATACTAAAGCAGAAATATATTAACCCTATAAGACTCTTTAAAATGGGAGAAAATCCGATAATTCTTGTCCCCATTGTAGACTAACAAACACAGACATTTTTAATATTATCTGGTCCTTTCCACCAATAATGAGTAATGTAGCCCGCTCGCACACCCTGGCCTTCGGGAGTTCAGCGCCTGGTGCACGGTGTTGGAGGGATCGGCACCCTCCACAACAATTGATTGAAGAAAACACTTTCACTCAAGGCAAGCAAACCCCTTTGGGTCTGACCCCGAAATGTTGCATGTTTGCAGAATAAAATTTGCAAGGGTATATCCCCAGTGCCGTAACTAGAGGGGGCGGGCCCTGGCGCGTGACACGCAGCCGGGCCCCGCCCCCCTCCGTACACAACGGATTTCACTGGCGAGCCGGCTGCCAGGGGGGCCCTGAGGGGGTGCGGGCCCTGGTCCGCTCGCACCCCCTGCTCCCCCGGTAGTTCCGCCACTGTATATCCCTGCATTTGCTTGCCTTGAGTGCCAGTGTTTTCTTGGACCTTTCCACCTATAGCCAACTTCTGGTGAATTGTTATGAATACTCTGGAGAATGACCTAGAATTCCCATAAATAGTGTACCCCACAATTTGCCTTCTGGATATCCTGCATGATATCATTCCTACTAATTAGGCCGTAGACGGTATTTGGCCCTTATTCTATTCCATTTCTATTCTATTCAAAAAATGACATTGTGATGGCACTGGATGGGCACAACCCTACCAAATACCCCTTTCAAATCTAGTTAACCCTCCCTTAAAGGAGGAGAATAAAAACTAGGTAATAAATGGGCTGTGCAAAATAAATAATGTTTCTAATTGAGTTAGTAATTTATAAAGACTGGAGTGACTGGGTGTCTAACATAACAAAACACAGCTTCCTGCTTTTCAGCACTCTAACTCTGAGTTAGTCAGCAACTTTAAGGGGGGCTACATGGGACATAACTTTTCAGTGATTTTGCAATTGATCTTCAGCATTCAGTTCAGATTTAAAAACAAACAGTAATGACCCATGTGGCCTCCTCTCGAGTCACTGATTGGTTACTGCCTGGTAAAATAAGAGAGCTGCAAAGCAGGAATTTCTGTTCTGTTATGTTAGACATCCAGTCACTCCATTCTTTATGCATTACATTTTTGGCTAACTAACTATATTAGAAACATTATATATTTTGCACAACCTATCTATTTACCCAGTTTTATTTTTATACTGAACAATTCCTTTAATGTTTTAATGTGTGTGCACTGACAGGCACAGGATTAGCCTAACATCAAGGTCCTGGTCTCGGCTCACACTTTTGCCTATAACCGCCACCTAGTCGAGGTCACAGGCCGGGATCAAAACCAATCAGTAATGCAGTACAAAGTCGGGATCCGAAAAAAATGGTTTGATGCAGGCAAAGGTCGGTAAACAAGCAGTAGTCAGGGGCAGGCATGGGTCAAAGAACTGATGATCTTGAAACACACCCAGGAACTATCAAGAAATAGACCTACGTTGGGCAGGGAGAATTGTGCATATTGTTAAATATTTGAACTTCGCATGTAACCCGGAGCGAGCAACACAGGGGGAGCTAAGTGGATGAGAGGAGATGCCTGCCGCCTCCCAGGTATTACAGCTTCTCTCCACCTAAGGTTTTTAACGAGGTGGAGAGAAGCAGATCCGCACTGATCAGCACTAACAGGCACAGCTTTGGCCTGAGTGCAGCTACACTGAGTAAAGCGGAGATCATCCTAAAAATGCATGCTTTCACATTTTTCAGCGTGATCGCTGCTCAGTGTAGCTGCACTCAGGCCAAAGCTTTGCCTATTAATGCCGCTACATGTAGTTGCCGATCAGAGCAGATCCTCTTCTCTCCCCCTCGTTAAATCATTGAATGTGCTTAGTGTTCCCTTGCCCTCCATACGTGATTTTCAGCCCGGATTTCAGTGGTGCGCGAGCTGCCGGGGGGCCCTGAGGGGGTGCAGGCCCTGGCCCGCTCGCACCCCCTGCTCCCCCTGTAGTTCCGCCACTGCTTGCCCTACAGCTAATGGCAGATAATATTCTAAATTCCAGTACCTGGAGGTGCATTGTTGAATATGCTTTGTGTGCTCTTGCCCTTAAAGACCTTTCAATCTGCTTGCTGTGAACCTGCACTGAAATGTGTTTTAACCTGAACAAAGGGCTCACCCTGTATGTCTGTAAGTATATTAAAGAAGCCTCAGCTTTCCATCTCTCTCAAAACTACATTTCCCATCATCCCCATGTAGCATAACCAATTCTGAATATTCCTAATTCAGGACAACAAAAATATTTTATGATGCACAGCATAGTTTTAAAGTTAGTTTTAATAGTTTTAACCCTTGGTAAAGTGAGCAGGGCAGGTCTCTATAACTGAATGATCAGAGATCACACCCATCTGAAGTTACTGAGCTGTAAAAGCCACCATATGGACTGGGAGGTTAAACCGAGGTTATTAATCAGTTGTGCAAACGGCAATAAACTTGTTTCAGGATGTACTGTACATGCCAGAGAAAGTGTCAGACAGAGCACAAATGAGCTCCAGATGTGAGTGTGCACGCAAGGGACCTCTCCCTTTTGTTACATAGCACCACCACTGACCCCTGAAGGCAGCATCAACAATAACAGAATATGCCAGAATAATGAAAGCCACACACATGTATTGCATGACTATGCAGCAGCAGTAAATGAGAGAGAATGGCACAGTTAAAGCTTCAGCATACTGAACACTTTCTAAATACATTCAATTAAAAATTCTGTACCCTTTCTGAAATAATCAAGTTTATGTTTACTATCCCTCTCTTGGCATCTGTTTCTCTTCATTATGCCTTCATGCAGGAGTTGGGTGTCAAATGAATGATCCAATCTATCTTATATAAGCATCTACCAGGCTTATGTTCCACAGGCAGAGCAGCGCACACACAGGCAGAGCAGGGCACACACAGGCAGTGTAGGGCACACACAGGCAGAGCAGGGCACATACAGGCAGAGCAGGGCACATACAGGCAGAGCAGGGCACACACAGGCAGAGTGAGGCACACACAGGTGGAGTATGGCACCCGCAGGCTGAGCAGGGCACATGCAGGCAGAGTAGGGCACACGGCACACGCAGGCAGAGTATGGCACACACAGGCAAAGCAGGGCACACACAGGCAGAGCAGGGCACACACAAGCAGAGTAGGGCACACACAGGCAGAGCAGGGCACACAAAGGGAGCATAGGGCAGGCAGGCAGAGTATGTCACACACAGGCAGAGTATGGCACACACAGGGAGAATATGGAAGGCAGAACAGAGCAAGAGACAGGGATACCCATCAGGACCACTCTAAAATGTACTACATACAGTGACACAGTGCTGGTGCCCCATTAGCATTTTGTATAAAGTGTGAACAGGTGAACAATGGGGGCAGTTTCAGTCTGGGTCTCAGGTGTGAACAGTACAGGCTTTAGAATGTGAATAATAGAGGTGTGACAAGTGTGAACAATGCAGGGGGATCACAGGTGTGAACAATACATGGGATTAGTCTCAATTTGAGGTTTAAACAATGCAGGGGCCAGTTAATCTCTGTAGTGATACCTTTTAAATTTTACATATGGTAAGCAAACACAGCAGGTAGGTGGGGGGCCACACAAGGGGTGGTCCAGCAGGCCGCCAGTTGGACAGCCCTGATCTAAGGGATTGGAGAACAACATGTTGCTTACGAGCCACTGGTTGGGGATTACTGCTCTAGGTTAATGCCAGCAACCTTAAAAGCCTACCTTGAATCTTGTCAGATCGACATCTCAAAGCCATACAGGAAACTAAAAAGAAAGTATTGAATTATGTTTAATTTTACTCTATGTACAGAAGCTGTGCTCTATTATGTGCTCTCAGTAAAATGTACTATAGTACACAGTACTGAAGCACATGTTTCGTATTTGTCCACTCCTGAGCATTCAGAGTTGCGTTTTGTGTAAAAAATAAGAATGTACCAGTGCATTATACTCATTTAAGAATTGTGCTTAAAAAGTAGTGTTTCAGACTGATTTATTGAATATTTCTGCTAAAACCCAAATCATCCCTCCCTTCTCTTCCACTTCCTGCTCCCTGAATTCCCAGGCTGTGTAGGGGAGCTGGCGGGATTGCACTGTAAGACAGAAACCAATCAGCAGCTAGCACGACCTGATAGGGAACTGAAGCATGTCATGTCATGTCACTCCCACCCCTCATTTGAAACAGGGACAGAGAGCAATGAACATCTATAGGGAGCTCTAATAAAGGGGCTATGTTTAAAGATAATATTAATTTTTAGCACCATGTAAAAGCAACACCATATATAACTTAGAATTGCCTCCAAAATTTGTTTTTTTCATTTATCCTATATGTCTCCTTTAATGAAAAGGAGTAAAATGTGATTAGTATGTGTCCAGGCATTTGAGCTGCTACTAGAAAGAAGGTGGTTGTTGGAAGGTCCTTTTAGTGTTACAGGTTATGGTCAATAATTCAATGAATTATTGAGATGCTATGGTCAGCTTAATCAATTCCCAGTACTGGCCTGTGACTCTCAAATTGGCATTGACTGTCCAGCAAGTATTGATTTGAAAATACTGCCTTCTTCACTTCCAAATATGGATTTCTAATGACATTCCATAGAATGACAACCATTCGTACTGGCCACAGCCATAGGTAGTAGAATATGATGATCGTAATTAATGGTAAATATTGTCAATGCAGTAATGGTACATAATTTGGTTTATTAATATGCATTTTTGTGTGAGTCATTCTGCTTGTTCACCTAAACCACAACATTTTCATGAGGGGTTAGAATGAATCATGCCTTTAGTAAACAAGGATGTGGGAGAAGTCAGTAATGTGATTATGGTTCTCAAATCCTTTTCTAACTAAACATATACAGGCAGTCTGTGGGTTACAAACATTCGACATCCAAAATCTGGAATAATATAAAATCAGGGAAATGCAATATGCACTATATATTGGTGGGCCAATATAGAAAATTTCCGCACCTCCTCTCCTTTCCTATGGTATTCCTGCCTGGTTGTGCAGATTTTCCTAGACGGTCAACACACATCAGTTATATGTAATAAGCATTGGAAGAGAGTCTCACAAACACCATATTCTTGCAGGTGGGGAGCTTACCTCTTTTTAAAATAAAAGGGGTAAGCTCCCCATCTGCAAGAAATATGGTATTTGTGCGACTCTCTTCCAATGCTTTTTACTAAATATTGGTGGGACCACAAAAATTATGTAAAATGAGGGAAGACTTAAAATCAGTTGATGCAAAATTATTGTATATTGTATAACAGGGCAGTGGACCAGTGCCATAGGAATTTCACTTAGTATAGAGGTATAAGCATGTGTATTACTGTTTTTGCTTTATATGATCAGTCAACAAGGAGTGCAGGACAAGAAAGTTTTACTGTACCTTACTAATGCTTTTAAAGGAGAAGGAAAGGCTAAAACTATGTAAGCTTTATCAGAAGGGTCTATATAAATACACTAGTTGTTATATTTTGGGTAGCCGAGGATGAGTAGAGTATAACAGTGCTTTATTAGCAGGCTCATACAGGCATTACACAACAGTAACTTTCATTTTTAAGCTGTCAGGAGGTATGCACAGTATAAGTCTGGGCACAATGACATCTACAGGCCATTTGTATAAACACCACATATTCCCCCTATAATAGGAAAGCATTTGGGCAAATGTAAAAAACAACAACAATGCATCTTAAAGCAATACTATACATTATTCACATCACATAGTCCTGGGTCCATGCAGGTAGTTTTCTGCTTGTCTAGTATGCCTTATAGGTTTACTTTCTTCAGGCCTATTGTAGTTGACATCATGAGTAGGAATATGTCCTTCTTCAAATGGAGCTTCTCCAAAGTCATATCTAACAGGAGCAAGATGACTTGCATTCCATATGCGTCCATCAGACAGTTCATATGTGTATGGTCCTCGCTGGCCTCTCACTTCAAATGGTGTAGTAAATTTAGATTGTCCTTGTTTCAGTATTCCTGGTTTCTTAATTTTGACTAAAGATCCAGGCTGAAAGTGTACTTCTCTTGCACCACGTTTTCTGTCAGTATAAGCCTTGCATTTGGCTTGTTGACGTTTCACAATGTCAGCAGTAGATGATTTTGTAGGCACAGTATTTTGTGGAAGTTTGACGTCTGCAACATGTAACTTAGTGCGCATCTGTCTGCCATGTAATAATTCATCTGGAGATGATTGGGTTGTTGCATGGCACGTTGCTCTGTAGTTATGTAGGAACTCTGTTGTAAATACTTTCCAAGATTTTCCAGTAAGATTTGCTGTCTGTAGTGCTTCTTTCAGACTTCTGTTGAATCGCTTGATTTCTCCATTTGCTTGTGGGTAATACACTGAAGATTTCCTATGCACAATATTCCTCTCTCTCAGAAAGAATTCAAACTCGGATGAGACAAACTGTGGTCCGTTGTCTGATATTAATTCCTTTGGATTACCTCCTCTGCTGAAGACTGTAGACAGAAATGTTATTACTGTAGCTGATGTTATATATATATAACAAATGCAATTTCAGGCCATTTACTGTAATAGTCTATCAAGGTTATAGCAAATCTGCAGTCCATAGGAGCATCTGTAAAAGGACCCACAATATCAATAGCAAGTTTTTCCCATGCTGAATCAGGGAATGGTACTGGTTTTATATCTGGTCTCTTGTGTACAAGGTTCTTTGCACAGCCCAGTGAAGTTTTGCTTTGTGGTGAAATTTTAGACACTGGCTGTGTGGCAGGCACTGGTGCTGTAGTAATGAGACCATCAACTAATTGTAGGTTTAATGCAGCAAAGAGATCCCTTCCAAGTATAGCAGTACCCTTATTCACAATGTAAAAGTCACATTTTGCAGTATTTGATTCAAATTGTACTGTCACTGGCAAGCAACCAAGCACAGGGATTGGATCCTTTAAGTAACTGACCAGTTTCAGGGCAGGTGCAACAAGCAAATCTAAAAGTATTTCAAGAAAATATCCTTTGGTAGTATAGAAACAGCTGAACCTGTATCAAGCATCAGGTTAATGGAGTGTCCCTTGTCAGCAGAAGCAGTACTGACAGTGCATATAAACTTGTCTGGAATAAATGTACCAGCTTTAGCCACACTTAATACTGTGACATTTGTAGTAGTGACTTCATGAACATCTTTAGCAGAACTACCGCAGATCTTAGTAAAATTTCCTACCTTTGTGCATTTGTGGCACTGTTTAGCTTTTGCAGGACATGTAACATGATTTGCAGTGCACTTATTCACTGCCTGGGATGAGGAGAGTATAACAGTGCTTTATTAGCAGGCTCATGCAGGCTTTACACAACAGTAACTTTCACTTTTAAGCTGTCAGGAAGTATGCACAGTATAAGGCTGGGCACAGTGACATTTATAGGCCATTTGTATAAAAACCACACTAATAAACCCTCAAAGTAGTGCTGCTCTGAGTCCTCTGTCAAAAGAACGTACATATTTTTCCTTCTGTTGTGTACACATGGCCTTCTGTATCAGACTTCCTGCCTTCAGCTTAAACCTCTAGGGCTAGGGCTTGAGCATGCTCAGTTTGCTCCTCTGTCTCTCTCTCCCCCTCCTTTTCCCCCCCTCCCTGCTGTAATCTGAGCCCAGAGCTAAGAGTGAGCAGGGAGAGACTCAAGCAGGAAGTGATGTCACACCAAGTAAATATGGCAGCTTCTATCCTAAAGAAACAGAGAGCTTCTTGAGCTGGTTTCTCAGGTATGGTAAAACATTCTGCAGAATAAATATAGCGTTCTAGCTTGCATTATTGTGGTTAATCTATTGGCAATAAGCTGCTTCTGAGCTTTCCATCTCCTTTAAGCTGAAGCTTGGAAAGTAACAGTGTCTCTGTATTTTAGGATCTGGGAATGGAGTCTACCTCACTTGATGATGTCTTGTACAGATACGCCAGCTTCCGGAACTTGGTGGATCCCATTACGCATGACTTGATAATAAGCCTGGCCAGATATGTCCATTGTCCCAAACCGGTATGTATTGAATATATATATATATATATATATATATATATATATATATATATATATATATATATATATATATTGTATAATGTAAATGCCAACACAGGGAACATAGTACAGTATGAAAAAGGACATTGATTTTTAAAAGAGAAAACCCTCAAAATAACCCACATTCCCAAAGATGAGTAGGCAAACTCAAAAGTTTCAAACACTCCATCTTATGGACCTGACAGTTCAGCATGCATGATACATAAACATGGGGGCCAGCTTGGTACAGAGTTTATCATGCTCTCTCACCGTTTAATGTTAGCATTAGCACAGTTTTTCCCAAACGTTATTGCACTGGCAACTGGAACTGGCGTGTTAGATAGTTTTAAGAAAAACCTAAATGCCTTTCAAGTGAGAAAATAGGATCCTGTTAGTATTTATACTATATACTGTATATTATACTATATATTGTGTACACTGTTGGTCCAAGTTAAAGCCAGTAAGGAATTGTTCCCATTTTGAGGCAAACTGGAGACATCCACGCTTTTTTCACCTTCTACTACTAAAAGAAAAGTAGAATAAATATATGACCATATTTGAAAGTCGATGGTCTTTTTCAGCCTCAACCACTATGTAACTATAACTGTATTACTGGGCTCAACCTAGTGGTTTATACTCAGTGCTCAGTTTTTCCATGTTGTGGGCAGGGTAATTGACATACCACATGATGATGATTTTGTATAAACTATTTTAGTTATATGACCCTCCATGAAACAGGCTGGGGGCCATACAATTCCTTGGAGGGCCACATGCACACCTCTAGTTTACAGCACCAGGTCCTTAAAGCCTGCCTTTAAGCCTAATATTTTCCAGATATGCACGCTTGTCTGAGAGTGCCTTATCAGGAGATCACAAAAGAATAAAGAATGTAAAAAAAGTAAACATTTTGTTACTGGTTTCCTGATATATCATAAACCCTTTTAATCATGAGTCAGCCAAAGCCATTTTGACATTAGTTATTTTAACAATTCCTTTTTAAATTCTTCGTGGCCTTGAGGTTATTATGTTTCCAAGTGTGAGTAGCCTCCGCTGACAGTGCCTTTAGGCTAAGAGATTAATCAGATCCGCACGGCTTTATTTCTCTCTATTTATTCATAAGGACCATGTTATTTCCTGGAACTAGACTTCTTATGCAGCAACTGAAACCAACACATACTGAGCTGCTATGGAGTAAATGTCTTCAAAAGAATGAGCATTGCTGCCTGTTTAAATCTTGTCATCCGTATACAATAGCAGGTACCCATTGTCCAGGGGCGTAACTATAGAGGAAGCAGACCCTGCGGCTGCTGGGGGGCCCCAGGAGGTATAGGGGCCCCATGAGGCCCTAATTCGTATACAATTTCAATAAATGTTTATAAAATATGTCAATCTCTAGACATTTTGGGGGCCTGAAAAATAATTTTCTGTGGGGCCCAGTAACATCTAGTTACACCACTGCCATTGTCCCAAATTGTGCTCCCTCTTAGTCAGTAATACAGGTATGGGAAAGCTCCGAATTAAGAAAAGACCATCTCCCATAGATTCTATTGTATCCAAATAATGCACATTTTTCTTTTTAAAGGAAAACTATACCCCCAAAATGAATACTTAAGTAACAGATAGTTTATATCAAATCGAATGACATATTAAAGAATCTTACCAAACTGGAATATATATTTACATAAATATTGCCCTTTTACATCTCTTGCCTTGAACCACCATTTCGTGACTCTATCTGTGCTGCCTCAGAGATCACCTGACCAGAAATACTACAACACTAACTGTAACAGGAAGAAGTGAGGAAGCAAAAGGCAGAACTCTGTCTGTTAATTGGCTCATGTGACCTTATATGTGGTTTGTATGTGAGCACAGTGAATCTTACGATCTCAGGGGGCGGCCCTTATTTTTTAAAATGGCAATTTTCTATTTATGATTACCCAATGGCACATACTACTAAAAAAGTATATTATTATGATAATGGTTCATTTACATGAAGCAGGGTTTTACACATGAGCTGTTTTACTCAGTATTTTTTAATAGAGACCTACATTGTTTGGGGGGTATAGTTTTCCTTTAATAATAAAACAGTGCCTTATGCTTGATCCAATCTGAGATTTAATTAATCTTTATTGGAAGCAAAAGCAGCCTATTGGGTTTATTTAATGTTTACATGATTTTCTAGTAGACTTACAAATTACGTACAGATCCCTTACCCGGAAAACATTTTAGAACATATTTAGTTATTCTGAACTTTCTGGATGAGAGGTTTTCAGATAATGGATCCCATACCTGTACCTATTTTTGTTTTTGCACTTTAACACTAGGCCTAGTTTTTTTTGCACTTTAACACTAGGCTGAGCTACAGTTTTTAACAAATGTGGAAAATGTTCTAGTTGGTTTTTCTACATCTACAATATTAATCTTTTGACTTAATTTTTTTTGTGCTGAATATGATCTTTGTCAGTGACTGCAAGTGCCAGTATACTATTGGAAAATAACCACTGGCTGTAGATTTTCCATATAAAGTGCAAGGTATGTGTGACACAGTTAGAGGAGATCATTTAATCTAACTACTGATGTTGCTATTTCCTTCCCCTTGTATTCTTCTTTTTAAATGGGAAAATCTGGGAACAGTAGCGTATCAGCTCAGAAGTACCAGTGCTGGCATTTCCAGGCATTTTCTTTTCAAATCATTAAGAGGCAGCAAGATTTTGAGCACTTTAAGGTTGTGTTTTTTTTATTTTGTAATTTGAATGTATTTCAGAATAATACAAATGTCTTTTTTTGTTTTTCTAGGGATATTAAGCATGTGTTATACGTCTGTATTGACTCCATTGCAAGGAAGAAATATAATTATCATGTACATTATTAGAATGTCTGTAAATATTGGACTGTATTTATGGTTTTTAATAAACCCTTGCGTGTCCTATAATTCTGACTAATTTATTTTAATGCATGTTGGTAATACTGTGCATCATCCACTGAGCTCATAACAGGGTTCAGGGTATTTTATTATGCATGCTTGTTATTAACATGTCACACTGAACTATTGTATAATTAACTTTTCTAGTCTGCAGAGGAGATGTGTGGTCGAAAAAATGTTGAAGCTAAACAATTGCCTTTGACTTTAGAACAAAGGGAAAACAGAGGATTCATAGTTGCCAGCCAATGCTTAGTTTTCAGGGACAATCTTTGGTTTTAAAGGAACAGTAACATTACAAGTGAAAGTGTTTTAAAGTAATAAAAATATAATGTAGTGTTGCCATGCCCTGGTAAAACTGTGATGTTTGCTTCAGAAAAACTACTATTATTTTATAGCAGATAAGGTCTGTAGAACATAATGGTGTTATCTGTTATCCACTATTTAATCTGTACCATATAGCCTTTTTTTCAATTTCCCGCATTGCTACACAACAGCTTGTTTATATGAACTATAGTAGTGTTTCTGAAGCAAACAGATCAGTTTACCCAGTGCAGTGCAACAGAAAATGAAATGATATTTTCATTATTTTATGACACTTTAATTTTTTTGTTGTTATTGTTCCTTTAACTCTCTGGACCTCATTAATAGTGCTAGCCTGAGATGCAAAGAACAAAAATATGCGCACATTTGATCTAAAATACAGCAACACAATAGAGTAAATGTTCTATGATACAATTGCCTTAGACGCACAACTTTTAGTATGCTATAGAACCAAGTATTCAATAGAGGTTTTTCATTGCTTTTTCTGCCTTTTCAGACAGTTACTGAAAATGCTATTTGGTTGTCAGGGTCACTGACCCTGGCAAACAAAACAGATTGACTGTGAGGGTTTTGTTTTAATGACTTCCAAAATGCTGCTTGGTTGTTTGGCTTATCAAAGGGACCGTATTCTCGCTTGTTCGACCCGAGGGCAATGAATAGGCCTTGTACTGAACATCCTTTGTTGTTGTCTGCTGTGAAAATTGCCTGACAGTACTAGTGCAAGTGTAAGTAATTGTTGCTTGGACAAACTGCAGTCTGTCTAGCAGTGTACGGATATCACCCCCCCCCCCCCACATAATGGACTTCTTTCTGTTTATCTGTGCTCTGGTTATCTAATCTATCTGCATCGCAAGGACCAAACATGGAGTAGCTTTCATTTTCCTGTTTGCCCTGTTTAACGTGAGAAAAAAAATTGTGCAATTAAAACAATAGAAGTATGTTCAACAAAACTGTATTCATCAAACTCAGAAAAAAGAGGGTATACTATTTAAACTTTTAGATTGCATTGTGGTGTTTACTGCTTCTTTACCATAACCTGCACTGCATTCTGAAGTATATTAATAGATAGGCTGGATCTGTTATATTGATTTTTAATCACGGATGTTATGTGCTGATTGTTTTCTAAGTCTGCCTCAATTATTTCACCTAATCATCATCAAAATATTTTAGCTGCTGCATTCTTGCATCTCTGGAAGCGTTGATAGCCAATGATTGTGGTGATGCTACATAATGATGCATCTTCTGCAATTCACTTTGGGGTATATTTATCAAAGAGTGAAGTTAATAGTGAAGTTCCACCACTAGAGTCAAATTCCGCCACTCTCCATTCATTTCTATGGGATTTTTATAGGCGTATTTATCAAAGGGTGAACTTTCACTTTCACCCATTGATAAATACGCCTTTCAAAATCCGATAGAAAGGAATTGAGAGCTGCGGAATTTCACTCTAGTGGCGGAACTTCACTCTTTGATAAATTTACCCCCTTGTGTTAGGCAGCATAAAAGGGAAATCAGTAGTATAATTTTCAGATGAAGTGCCATGCAATTTCCTCCACGCTAGCAGCTGTGCTTTGTGACCTGCATCCTTTAGGGCTCTTACTGACGAACGGTTGAAGCTGCGCTCCCCTGCAGGGCCGCCATTAGAAATCACGGGGCCCCGTACAACAAAATTTTTGGGGCCCCCTGGGCCCCGCCCACACTGACGACCAAGCTCCACCCCATTTTCCCGCCCACTCCACATCGCAGTTAAAAGACCACACAGACATCAGCGCTAAAAAAGTAACCCCCCCCCCACACAAGTTGTAAAAAGCTATTGATGGTCAGGGCCCCCTTATAAAAAATTGGGGCCCCAAAAAAAAAAAATTAAAAATTTTTTTTTTAAAAAAAAACATTGGTGGCAAGGGCCCCCTTATAAGTTAAAAAAAACTTGGGGCCCCAACAAAAAAAATGTAAAAAAAACTAAAAAATAAACAAACATTGGTGGCAGGGGCCCCCTTATAAGTTAAAAACAAATTGGGGCCCCAAAAAAAAATTTAAAAAAAAATAAATTTTTTTTTTAAAAAAAAAAACAAATTTTTTTTTTAAAAAAAAAAACATTGGCGGCAGGGGCCCCCTTATAAGTTAAAAACAAATTGGGGCCCCAAAAAAAAATTTAAAAAAAAAAAAAAATTTTTTGAAAAAAAAAAAAACATTGGCGGCAGGGGCCCCCTTATAAGTTAAAAACAAATTGGGTCCCCAAAAAAAAATTTGAAAAAAAAAAAAAATTTTTTTGAAAAAAAAAAAAAACCATTGGCGGCAGGGGCCCCCTTATAAGTTAAAAACAAATTGGGGCCCCAAAAAAAATTTGAAAAAAAAAAAAAATTTTTTTGAAAAAAAAAAAAAAAACATTGGCGGCAGGGGCCCCCTTATAAGTTAAAAACAAATTGGGGCCCCAAAAAAAAATTTGAAAAAAAAAAAAAAAAATTTTTTGAAAAAAAAAAAAAACATTGGCGGCAGGGGCCCCCTTACAAGTTAAAAACAAATTGGGGCCCCAAAGAAAATTTAAAAAAAAAAAAATAATTTTTTGAAAAAAAAAAAAAACATTGGCGTCAGGGGCCCCTTACGAGTTAAAAAAAAAATTGGGGCCCCAAAAAAACATGTTTTAAAAAAAAAGATTGGTTGCAGGGGCCTATAGAATATTAAAATAATACATTGGTGGCCAGGAGATTAAAAAAAAAAAAAAATACACAAACTGGTGTTCAGTAGAATTGAACTCATGGCTTCAGTACTTCAACTTCACCTCCTTTCGTGACTTCGGGTCTTTTCACTGCTTCAGGACTTCGGCATCGGCTGTTTTCGTGACTTCGGGTCTTTGCGCTGCTTCAGGACTTCGGCTTCGGCTGTTTTCGTGACTTCGGGTCTTTTCGGCGCTTCGTGACTTCGGCTTTTTCCGTGACTTCGGGTCTTTTCGGCGCATCGGCTTCGGCTTTTCGGCACTTCCGCATTCGGCAGCACAGAGGCAAGACGTACGGCTCGGGCGCTCGTAAGGGGGGCCCGGATCTTCAAAAAATGCAGCGCTGCCGGGCCCCCCTTCATGCCCGGGCCCGGTACGCTTGTCCCCCCTGTCCCCCCCTGATGGCGGCCCTGCTCCCCTGCGTTCCGTTTTTATGCATTCAGCTGCAGGGGAGTGCAGGAATAGACGCATTTAGCTTTTGTCAATGGGGCTGTACTCACACAGGCGCGTGTAGGCGCCGAACGCAGGTTGAGACGCAACATGCTGCATTTTTCCGGTGTTCAGCGCCTACATGTGCCTGTGTGAGTACAGCCCCATTGAAAAAAGCTAAATTTGTCTATTCCTGCGGCTGAACGCAGAAAAACGGAACGCAGGGGAGTGCAGCTTCAACCGCTCGTCAGTAAGAGCCCTTATACCTGTGTTTCTCTGAAAGCTGTTCTGCTAATGCTTAAGGGGCAAATCATTTCCTCTCCTCGTTTAATTAAGATATACTTTTTAAATGCAAATATTCAGAAAAAAGTATCCTTGTTTCAGTTATTGTGTCACTAGAGGAAATACTCATGCAGTACATTCAAATGAATCCCTTCTGCATCAGACTTAAGATTTTGCTCACGCCTTCTTTGCCTGTTCCATATTTATTGGATGAAATATTGCAAATCAAGGTTTTGACACCAACCAGTTGTGGCAAAAGCCTTTGCTTTAATTTCTGTAACCAATATGACTGGTACTGCTGTCAGACACGGAGGGGCAGATTCACTTAGGGTCGAATTTCGAAGTTAAAAATACTTCGAAATTCGACCCTCGAATTGAAATCCTTCGACTTCGAATATCGAAGTCGAAGGATTTAGCGCAAATCCTGCGATCGTACGATCGAAGGATTTTTCGTTCGATCGAACGATTAAATCCTTCGAATCGTTCGATTCGAAGGATTTTAATCCAACGATCGAAGGAAAATCCTTCGATCAAAAAAAGGTTAGCAAGCCTATGGGGACCTTCCCCATAGGCTAACATTGACTTCGGTAGCTTTTAGCTGCGAAGTAGGGGGTCGAAGTTTTTTTTAAAGGGCAAGTACTTCGACTATCGAATGGTCGAATAATCGAACGATTTTTACTTCGAATCCTTCGATAGTCGTAGTCGAAGGTCGAAGTAGCCCATTCGATGGTCGAAGTACCCAAAAAATACTTCGAAATTCGAAGTATTTTTCATTCGAACCCTTCACTTTAGCTAAGTGAATCGGCCCCGGAGTGTACTAATTGGCTCCAGCGTCAGTCACTGATAGATGCTCTCAACTCAGCCCTGTCTGGAGCACAGCAGCAAATAAGCAGGGGATTTGTACGACCATAAGGGTAGGACTATATGGAAGTTTTCGGCGCGATTCGACGCGCTGCAACAAAACGCCGGCGTCAAATCGCATGCAACGGAATTAAGGTAAGAAATGGAAATGTCAGATGAAGTTGCAGCGTTTATACGCCGCAACACGACTGTCGGATGCATGACTCACTAAAATTTGTGTATTATAATAAGGAAGTACCCCCTGTTGGAAAATATAAGGATATTAGAAGTCAACTTGGAGTTCCAGGTGTCGTAGTTCGGCCTTGTGTTTTTATATGGTCATGAAACTCCTCGGTAACACTATATATTTTATAATAGGGATTATTTTATGCACTATATAATTATAATGGAAAACCTTCTTTTTGTAGCTTCCCCAAACAAACTAGTGATCCATAAAAGCTATATGTTTTTGTAAAAGATGCATTCTAACAAACTATGCCTTTCTACTCCAAACTAACCACCTAAAATTTCTAAAAATATATGAAATACTTGCAGGTTACAGTATCATCCTATTTATCATAAGGAATGAAAAAACTCTAAACAGTTTTACTTTCTTTGATTATATAGAATAAAGGTGTTCCTGTACCAAATATGTTGTTTTTTTCTATATACCTTCTGGTTTGGGGGGGCAGGTGCAATAATAGGTGCAAAGTTTGCTGACACCCAATCAAGTATCATTTAATGGACAACTGTTTTAAATCAAACATTTTTATTGATTTCATGTGTACAGTGGACTGTGTAAATCCCCATGCAACTGACTACTGCACAAAATAGGGTTCAGTATTAGCTGCAAGAGAATCTCTACCAGTTGATTGGAGCATCTTTTGGCCTGGAAAACATCCAACATAAATGCAAATGTTACAGTAAGGGCAGCATATTTGTGGAACAATGTTCCACACAGAACCAGGACATACATTACCACAGTCCTTTGAATAATTGAAAAAAAAAATCATTGTTAAAGGTCCTTTAACAGAACCTGTGCTTCTTTTAGATGTGCCGGGGGAGGCAGTTTGGAAGCTATAACAAGTGCACAGCAAGAAAATTGTCACACGTCACAGCAATTACAGCTCCTGACACGTATTTGTGGCCTTTAACATCTAATACTTTGCAACAGAAAAGAAAATCTGTTTGGTTGGAAATTGTTATTCCCAGTGCCTATTACTCTGTGTGGAAAGGCAACAGTGGCAGGTGAAAAATCAGGTTAAGGGGACAATGCCACCATCGCAAATACAATTTACAGTGCTAAAAAGACAAACACACACACACACACACACACACACACACACACACACACACACACACACATATATATATATATATATATATATATATATATATATATATATAGACACACACACACTAACGGAAAAAATGTATTTCAAATGGCTGGTTTTAACCCTTTAAATGCCTCAGATTGTAGACTCTATGATCTGTGGATAAAAGGACTGAAGTGTCACAGGTCCTTGATTCTACGATCTGCAGCACTTCCGGGTTTGGGATCGGAGGAGCAGCTTTTCAAGCTGCTCACTCCATCCCCACTTTTTCCCCTGCCCCTAGCCCCCCCTTCTGCATGGATCCTCAGCCTGCCACCCCAGGTTAGTGTCCCACACACACAAATACACACTTATTACAACAATACACACTTATATTCACATTTACACACACACAAAATTTTCTGGGTGTCTCCAACCCCTTGGATGTTGCTCCCAGTGGTCTCAAAGCAGGTGCTTATTTTTTAATTCCTGGCTTAAAACCAAGTTTTTATTGCATAAAAACTAAGTATACTGCCAAATAGAGCCTCTTGTATGCTGCCAGTCCATACAGGGACTGCCAAATCATAGCCCTTATTTGGCACCCCAAGGGACTTTTTCATGCTGGTGTTGCTCCCAAACTCTTTTTACATTTGAATGTGGCTCAATGGGACCACTGCTTTATACCTAATGCTATGTGGGAGATAAAATGATGAGGTGATTTTCCGATTCTTCATCAAAACAGACAATTTTGGCAAGCAATTGTCAATAGTTTGAAGCAATTCAATAGTTTGAAGTAGAAGAGCAGATTTTGGGTGTCAATATATATTTCTGTGTTTCTACCCTGCAAAAAAATGCAATAAATGTATCGATCATTGAGTAGCTGAAGTGACTTCTGGGACAATTAGTATGCGCTGATTTCATTTTGGGGTCATTTTGTTTTTTCTTGGTACCTAATGTTACGTAGGCGATACAAACTTTCAAATCGAAAGTTTTGAGGTGATGTTTCAGAATTTTCAGAATTTTTTATAGAAACTGCAAAGTTCAAAAAAGCTATGATATTTGGTAATTAGGAGTAGAAAGACATGGTTACCCATTTTGGATTTGAGTGTGTACTTTAAAAAAATGTATGGTTTTCTGGGGAAAACCTACTGTTCCATGATCTAAAGTATGCTGTATTTTGCTGTAGTGCTTTGAAAATGTATAGAAGTCAGAAATCTCCATAAAGCTATACATATCTGATATTGGCATGATCAAGACACATGAGGCTTTCCAAATCAGTTACATTTTTGTGCATCAAAAATGTGTTCCTTGTATAAATCCCTATATCATGAGAAATAGCAATTTTTAAATTAGAGCTCCAAAATTCTGCTGGCACTTAAAAGACTAAAACTTCTGGAGAAAACTTCTGGAGCAAACCCGGTGGACCCCAGCAATCATGGGTGCTGCTGACCAAGGACCACTGCATTCACAGGATCTGAGGGCCCCCTCCACAACCTGGGTGAGGAAATATGCGGGAGGGTGTGGGGGTTATATTCATAACTGGGACAGGCGAGTTGTGGTGGTGGCCCTGGACCCTCCAGTCTGACTCTGGTTCCACTGGTTGAAATGTGGAATCTTAACATGAGGAGGATACAGTAATCTACAGAAATGACTGTTGCAATATTTATATATACCATATCATACTATGACTTAGGCATGCTGTCTCTACCATCTGGAGTACCCTTCTGTGTCAGTGGATGGGCAGGCAGCCACAAAGATAATTTGGGTATTAGCGTTTAGTTTTTATTGACTAACCTCATGGGTTTGCCCAAATTATTAGCCTGATTTTATTTCTCTGTTGCTGTAACAAAGGCATATTCTTAGGTTTATCATAAAGATACAGTTATTAGTAGTACAGTGGTTCACAGCCCCTGTAATGTACAGTATATTAGTAAGGACTGGTGTGAGCCAAAACATTATACTTAATGACGCTTAAATAGAGTTCAGTGCTATCCAGTGAATTCATTATGCGTATCCTGAATATTTCAATGCTTAATAATAATGTTTAATCTGGTATAAAGTAAGTGTTAAAAGCATCAAAAGTTTAAAAAAACAAGGGTGAGCACAAGGCAGAAGAAAGATGGAAAACACAAGAAATGGAAAAATTCTAAAGGGCAGAAGAAAAAAGTTAATTGGATAGAATGTACCACTGGCTGGGAGAATGGGAAATACTGATCAGATAACTGAACATTTAGAAGATAAAAAAACAGTATAACAGGAGAGATACAGAATGTATGAAAGGTGATAATGAAATTAGAGGAGACATCTTGACACAGTAACGCAAAAAAGAAAAGGAAACAAGGCCACTACAAAATAAAACAGGAGAAAATTTATGTTTTTTTAAAAGCAGAATGAAAAGGTATAAAATGCAGAAGAGGAGGAGGAGGAGAGGAAAAATAACACAAACAGGCTAAAGGAATCAAATCTGCATTGTGCACAAACTGCCTACTTTTGCTTTGAGGCCTTAAATTTCCCCCTGTGTTTTTCATTTCAGCAGGGCAGGGGTGTACAGAAGTATTTTATAAAATCTGTCAGTCTTAGGAGAGCTTGTGGCAGCCAATGAGTGGGGTATGGGATGGGCTCAGTGTTTGCAGCACAGGTTATGTTAATGTTGCCTAACTGAAATGATCCAGGGATCTCTAATGCCTCATGCTCCATCCAAGCTAAGTGACATTATCCTTTAGTCTGCGGGACTGACAGGTATTCCTGCTGGTCTGAAAGTGCGTGGGTGATAGTGTTTGGGTTCTTCGCCTATCTGCCTGTGTGCGTGGGTGTGTGTTTAGGCTGATGCCTCTCTGCATTGCACAGATAACAAAATATCCTACTCCCTAATGCTGTGAACAGGCTGCTGCAGGTATGTGAGTCACTTGTTTACATAGACCACATGGGATAATTGAGCTCCTTGCCATTATTAACACCTTGCTTGCCATTAGCCACCAAGTTGTACATTAATAAGGAACTGAAGTATATTTGCCAGTATGGCCTATGATACTGGGACCCAGTGGAAAAGCATTTGCTAGTAGGATGTACTATGGGATCTATTATCCAGCAAGCTATTATCCAGAGTGTTCTGAAATAGGGTAAAGCCTTTGCTATTTCAGCAAAGATTCTATTTGTCTGATTTACCTACTCCACTTTGGAACAAAACAGCACTATTTTGTTGTTTTAAAGGTTTAAATGGTATTTATTAGTTTAAGGAACAGTGCAGCAAATTATGCAATGAAATGATCAGGTCCCATGCATTCTACATAGTAAATCCCATGTCTCTATTCATCAATAGAGTTTAGGTAATGGCAGGAGGACAGGTACTTTGCTGCCTTTTGTTACTGGCCTAATATAAAGTGTCGCTTTAAAAAACGGTCAAAAGTCAGGGATGACTTTGATCTACAATGACTTTTGAACAAGTACAGGTGTGGGACCATAAAATGGATTTTCATATCCTTAGTCTACTATAAAATCATGTAAACTTTACTTAAACCCAATAGGCTGGTTTTGCTTCCAATAAGGATTCATGAATCAAGTACGAAGTCCTGCTTTATTATTACAGATACAGAGAAAAATTCATTTTTAAAAATTTTGAATACTTGGATAAAATTGTGTCTGTGGGTGAAGGCTTTTCTGTAATTCGGAGCTTTTAGAATTATTTTTTTTCGTCTCACACTGAACATTGGCGTATGTTTCCTCTTTAAATTCACTGGGGGTTAACTGATTTTTCATTTACTCAGAGAAATTCTGAGAGGCAATGTGCCCTTTTTGTTGCACTTTGCCCATTGCCTAGCAGGTCACAAATGACCCCTACTGTTTTGCTTTTAGCAGTACAGCTACAAAATAAATATCCATGTCTTGAGGATTAGAAATGTATTTTATTTTAGCTCATCATCCCAGAAGGTAAATTATGTTGTTGAGTAAATAGCAGGCAAGCAGAGCTTTTTTATTTGCAATAAATAAGGCATAGCCTGTAGAACCATGGAGAAAACTCAACCTTGCAGCTCTAGAGGTCAAGTCATTAGTTTGGACAAATAGTAAATAGTGCAAGCTCTACTCATAGAATAGTCTTTTTTTCCATTTCCCAGTTAAAGTAGATAGAGATACCTTACTATAGTGCAAGTATCAATGCTAACCTGCTGCAGCTGTCTTACGTATAACCAGCAATGGAGACTGGGAGGTCAGCCATTCCCCTTAAAACCAAGTGGACTTCATCCAATAAGGTTCTGATCATGAGTTCTCTTGCATTTATCATTGGATGTCCTGCTTACGGAACATTGGCCTTTCCAGAAGAAAAAAAGGGGGAAACCGCATGATCTTTGCATGTGTAACATTGAACTATGCACATGTTGGGGCACCGATGGCCATATGGATATCTGCAATGAAGCTGGAAATTTTTGTCACAAAACAAGGAATTAAATATTTGTTAGCTCTCTTTTCCCCTCTCCCTTCCTGATTTGCATATGCAAATTAGAGTTCAGATTCAGTTCAGTATTAAGCCGAATCTTTCACAAATGATTCTGGGGTTCGTCTGAATCCAAAATAGTGGATTCAGTGCATTCCTACTAAAAACCAGCCTACAGCAAGTTTTTATTTTTTAACATGCCTAAAGGTGGCCATAGACTTAAAGATCCGCTCGTTTGGCGACATCGCCAAACGAGCGTATCTTTCCCCGATATGCCACTAAACTGCGTGGCTATATCAGGGGTAATTCGAGCGTTCGGCCGTACGGCCGAACGATCGAATTACAATGCGCCAAGCGGCTCCGACGGGTCGGTCGGGTAAAAATCCAACCTTCCCGATCGATATCGTGGCCAGATATCGGGATGACCCGTCGGAAGCCCCCATACACGGGCAGATAAGCTGTCAAATCAGTCCAAACGACCGATATCGGCAGCTTTATCTGCCCGTGTATGGCCACCTTAGCTAAACCATCCCTTTGTATCTTACCTGTAGCAGCATTATCAGAACTGTATGCTGATCATTTGCTATGGGTTACTGCACTCGTGAAACTTTGCCCACTCTTAGTAAATAATCCACAGTAGCTCTAGTTCCGGCAGTGTATGGAGTCAGGCTTTATATAATCTGCTTGGTAATATTACCATATGTTGTGATGAGCACTTGTCAGGCTGACTGGTTACTTGCTATTCATCATGCAGTGTGAGGAGTTGGCTCTGAAGGTCTGTAAAGCTTACTTATTTATTGCTGCTTGAGGCAGTTTTGCCACAAATCTCTTCCTACCTCCAGCTGCTGCTGATCCTGGAAGATGTATAATTGTTTGCTGGCACACAGAATCTCCTCGGATATAAGTGCTTAGTCACTTTGTGTCACAATAAAACACCAAGTGGAGAGATTTGTTTCAGGGCTTATAACTAATACTTACAGTTTATGTTGAATTATTTCCATTTATAGCTAGAAACGACCCCAACAATCATCCTTCAAAGGCATTCGGCCAGCTCTTAATTATAATTCTGGCAGTATTCTGACTTGTTTAGATTCCTATTCTCTGCACTGCTGGTTCTGGCTCTATTAAGGTAGTATAGGTACAAACCATGTGCCATATATTAAATAGCTGTATCATTATGACCAAAATGTAGCAGGTACAATGCATCAAGACTAGCACCTTGTTTATAGCTTGTAAACTAACACCTTCAGGGGAATGTAATAAAAGTCGCAAAGAGCAAAACAATTCGCACCAATAAGACTTTCGGGGGAATGTAATAAAAATCGCTAACGGAAAAACTATTCGCAATGCGAAAAGTTATGCCTTTGCGCGAACAAATTTTGCTTTGTGCGAATTTAATATAGCTTTTGCGAGCCCGGAAACTGTTTAGCGACCACTTCCGACAGTGAAAGGCTGTTTGCGAATTTTATAGTTTGCGCCAATGCGCAGTCAATGTAATAAAACTTCTTACTGAAAAAGTCGTTATGTTTGCTCCAAAAGATTACGACACCTTCAAGCACTTCTTATGAGTGCGCAATTAAAATTCGCAATGCGCAATTAAAAGTCGCAATGCGCAATTAAAATTCGCAATTCAATAACAGTTTAAGGAACAATATTACATTGCGAGATGTGGATTTTTAAGTCTTATTGGTGCGAATTGTTTTGCTCTTTGCGACTTTTATTACATTCCCCTGTAAAAATCCACATCTCGCAATGTAATATTGTTCCGTAAACTGTTATTGCATTGCGAATTTTAATTGCGCATTGCGACTTTTAATTGAGCATTGCGAATTTTAATTGCGCACTCATAAGAAGTGCTTGAAGGTGTCGTAATCTTTTGGAGCAAACATAACGACTTTTTCAGTAAGAAGTTTTATTACATTGACTGCGCATTGGCACAAACTATAAAATTCGCAAACGGTCTTTCACTGTCGGAAGTGGTCGCTAAACAGTTTCCGGGCTCGCAAAAGCTATATTAAATTCGCACAAAGCAAAATTTGTTCGCGCAAAGGCATAACTTTTCGCATTGCGAATAGTTTTTCTGTTAGCGATTTTTATTACATTCCCCCACTTGTTTATTACAGGTGTAATGTACAGGGTTACCTTCATGCATCTAATTTATGGTAGTAGGAACTATTATATACAGTGTATAGATATGTATATAATTATATATAACATAAAGTGATGATAAAGATTAATTAGTAATTCATTCAGATTAGTTTTACTGGGCAGCTCAGAAATAAGTGCATTCTTTATCAAATTATCATTTTTGATGACCTGTAAGCTTAGCTTGTCAATGGCTGCCCAGAGCACACCATGGTCTATGGAAATTCTCATTCATACATGTCATGATATACAGTATCTAACAGAGTTGAGTCTAAGCAACACAACTGTGTTTTCTTGAAAACCTGTCACCACTCATTCCAAGCGGCTGATTCAAACATAATCATTGCATGTGTGGCTGGAACATCGAGCAACAAAGTCATTCTATATGTGGCTGGAACACCAGAAAAACTTAGGAGAACTTTCAACAAACATGGCATTCCTGCGTATTTCAAACCAAGCAAATCCCAGAGAAGTTGGTACACCCAAACGATCCAACACCTAAGCACATGAAAAGTAAAATGGTCTTTGCTGTCCATTGCCGTAAAAAACAATGGGATCAATACATTGGGGAGACTAAACAACCGCTCAGTAAGAGAATGGTCCAGCATAGGAGGACAAACCCCTTAGGACAACACTAAGCATTCTGTCTACATCTAACGGAAAACGGAAACCCCTTTGAAGACTAAACAGCCGCTCAGTAAGAAAATGGCCCAGCATAGGAGGACAAACTTCTTTTTTTTTTTTTTAAAGTCATACAAAGGTACAGAAGAAAACAAAAGAAAGTCTTACAATTGTCCACCTAGGGTAGTCAAAGGTTACATATTAGGTACAACAAAGCGATATGCATGCATTTGCCTCATGAAGAGCAATACAACCATGCCTAACTCACTGCTTGGAATGAGTGAGTAGCAGTGTCAGGCAACTCAAGCCAAGGACCCCATATCTTTAGGAATTTTTCCGGACACCCTCTAGCTAAATACACTGCCTTCTGCAGGGGGAGCATTTTGTTTACTAATCGTTTCCATCGACTTAAAGAGAGGGGGCAAGTATCCTTCCAGGTCAGCAAAATGGCTTTCTCAGCATAATAGAGTAGTTGCAAATAAAATAATCTCTGGCACCGGGGGAAAGTAAGTGGTTCGGTGTGACCCATTAGACATAGCTCCGGGGAGCTAATATTCGGTAAGTCAAAGCTAGATTGAATATAATCTAGTACTGTCCCCCAGTAACCTTGTATACTAGGGCATTCCCAGAACACATGGAAGAGAGTACCAACCTCTACCCCACATTTGTAGCAGGTGTCTGGTGTTCCCGGGTAAATCTTGGCAAGACGTTGGGGGGTAAGATACACCCTGTTGAAAAATTTTATCTGTATCAGTCTATCCCTATTTGAAATGAAAAGTTCTGGGATCTGCTCTATGACACCCTTCCAAGCCTCCTCATCCATAGCTGGGATATCTACTTCCCATTTTAGGCGTAAACGTTCCACATGTGAGCCCGAGGATTTCTGTAAAATAGCGTAAATCCATGATATGGCTTTTTGGAGCCCTGGCTGCCGGAGATATCTTTCAAGCGTGCATTGGTTTAAGTCTAAGGGATGGACCCCAAACTGGGCCTGAAAGGCATGGAGGAGGACAAACTTCTTAGGACAACACAAAGCATTCTGTCTACATCTAATGGAAAAAGGAAACCCCTATGAAGACCCAAAAGTGCATATTTTGGACCGAGAAAAAGATGGTTTGAAAGAGATGTGAAGGAGGCCATTTATGCCAGGCTAGAAAAACAACCTCTGCACAGAAAAGGGTGTCTGCTTTGAGATACATACCCTGGCAGTTTCACAACAATTCACACTTCCAGTAATGTACATTGAAAAATGAACACCTGACTCTGTGAGGATCATGGTACCATTGTGACTGGATCACACATTCACAGGTTCAGCCAACACCAACTGAATAAGTTCAATGGAACCATTATGATTGGTTGTCTGTGCCTTTACTACCCTCAAGGGTTAATTTGCTGGAGAATTTCCCTACCACTCAGTTTAACTGAAGAAGCCGCTCGGAGTGAAAAACTCAAGAAAACTCAGAAAGTCCGGTTGCTTTAGACTCAATCTTTTATATACAAGCATGTCTTGTGGCCTCACAAGATCAAAGATAGATGGTTCCTGTATGGTACCTTGAAATCTTGAATTATTACTGCTATAGGACTGCTGAAACTTGGCCTGGCACAGAAAGTTCAGTATATAAATCATAGCCTTTTAGCCATATGAATATTTAGTCTTTACAGGACAAGGACATTTGTAGGAACCCCAGAGTGAACAAAAACACTATCTTCACCTAGGGAGAATAAAAAATGGTACCCTGGTCCATTGCTCTGCACTCCTATGGGGCGAGGGCAGGCACAGAACAACAAGACTTGCTAAAATTGCTATATTGTACTTGAGTTCCTTCCAAGCCTGCACAAGAACAAGCAAAAAAGATGGTAGTGCTACTTGGGGGGTACCCAGTTATTTTATCTTTTGTAAATTTATAGATCTCCAAAACTGTTATTAAATGCCGCTATATACAGTAAATTGTGTCTATATAAAGATAACTTGTAAAGGTTGTTTTACGGTGACTGTAGGCTTCCTTTACTGATCATCTTTTCCTGGTTATGGTCCAGTAACACCAGACCACACTTTCTGAAACGCTGAGCCATGCCTCCTGCTTGCTTCTTGAAAGGGAAAAATAATACAACAGGATGATTAAAGAAGGATATACAAAGGCTGAAACAAGCCAGGTTGAGTTCATGGCATTTTAGACAGTTCTAAAACCCCTATGTAAGCTAGGGGAAAAACAACAGTATTTTTATAAGAATAGAAAATATATTTTAATGTATTGATATCAATATAGTGGAAACCTTGTGTTTTATGTTATTCAGTTTACCCATTTATTATTAAACAATGTCCAAAGCTAGTCAAATAACAGCCTACTGAATGGGAGCCTGCATTAAAATGAAGGATATTCAGTCTTTGCAGACATGAAAACACATGTTTTTTTTGGTTGGCTGGATTTCCTCGTTATCAGTTAATTTGGTGTTAAGCTTCAGTATGTTCGGGTGCCCTCACTTTGTTTTATATTGACTTGTTTGTCATTTTTGGATGAAAATGTTCTTCCTTTCCTATTTACAGATCGCTCACAGTTTCTCCTTGGAAATCGGATTTCACGCTTGCCAAATGGTGTGAAGTTTAATTATCTTACATTTCTGAAACTAATCACAGGTTCTGCAACAGATATTGAAAACTGGGTCCTGAAAGTAGAAGTTGGTATAAGGAAAAATGGCATATTTTGCTCTGCATATACTAAAAACCTATTTTGTAATCACGGAGGAAACATTTTATAGGATACTATAAAAAGATAATTGAAAAAAGTTAAATAAATCGGATCGATTTTTGTGTGTAACAGATTTCCATACTGGTTGTAAATTGTTTAAAGCCAAATATTGGACCATAAAAAGCTTCTGTAGTGAAGATTCCCAAATATCTTCTATTGGGGTATTTTTTCCAATTCAAAAATGAGGGTAATGGGCCTTTCCTGCCTGCCATAGTATTTTCGTAGTATTAATGGGGTTGTTTATCTTCCAACACTTTATTTCAATTCAGTTGAAGTTAAACATTTTCATTTTTCATCATTTTATGTCACTTCTAAAGCAATTCTGGGAAGAGAGTCGCTGACTCTAGAAACTTTTCTGAATTGATAAATTAGTTGATACATTTCATATAAATTAATAGATTTCTTATCTTTGTCCCTACTGAGCAGAATGCCTGCGTTTCATTACAGGCAGCTGTTAGAATTGATATAATAGTAACAAAAATGGCACTGATGCTGCTGAGAAATGTATTGTAACAGTTCAGAATCTGCGCCTGGATTAATGAGCTGCCAGACTGAAACACCAGAGACATGAACAATAAACTAAATTTTTTGAAAAAATATTAAAAAAATAAAAGATGGAAAGCAATTAAAAAAAGTCTTTATTTCTGGTGAACAATCACCTGAACTATAAAAAGTGTTTAGAAGGTGAACAACTCCTTTAAAGAAACAGTCTTTACACTCTACAGTTTGACTGTAGATAATGAGGGTTTGATATTGTGTGCCAACAGAACATGATGTTGTGTGGATCTTCTTGCAAAAACTGAAATTGTGGCTTATTGTCAGAAATGAGAATTTGTGGAATACCCTTACTGGCAAATTGAATTCAGAGTGAGTAATTATAATCATATTTTGGGTATCCTTCTTAAGACATTCTATAAAGAGTAGTCGATTATTATCACATTCTAGTTGATCTAATCAAGAGATGATAAATCGATTTCTATTTTCTGCCAGGGTCTCTTTGGAATGCTGTGTAGAAACAATGGTTTGCATTTTTTGTGTAGGTTGAACCCCTAATGTAACAGCTCATGCCAGATCAAAAGAGTAAGTCACTGGCTCTACTCTTGTAGCTTTCTTCTGCTAAATGAGCTTCATAAAAGCATTGCAGCATCAGCGATCCAACCTTCTTTAAAAAGAATTCCACCAACCACTGATCTCTAGTGCCTGATGTCTTGTTTTCAGTATCTTCCCCACTTATAAACTGGTAAAACCTTTAAAACAAGCTATCTTAAAAACTATCTCAATCATCTCTTCTTCAATTTTTTCATATAATTGCTGGCTGGGCTGACAGACACATCCTTTGAGATTTATGCTATTGGCCTGTTGTCTTGAATAAAGAAAGCACCTAAGGCAGTCTATGGAGTATCTAACGAAATTGTTACATGCTAATTTACATCAAAGTATTTGAGCACTGACGTTGATTTCAGATTGCCAAGAGCTTTCTGAAGTTTATCCTCCCGTGTCCAAATGACATTATCTCTTGTATGAGTTTATGAAGTGGTTTTCTATTTTCTGACATGCAAAAGCCTAGACCAGTATAATCCTGAATTTTAAAGCACCCCAGCAGAATGAAGTATGCAGTACTTTAGATTATACAGAAAGACCTTATATATTTGGAAAATACCTATTCTGACTCATTCCTAATGACTAAATATTTCTTTCTGCTCCAAACTGCCAAACAAAGCTTTTCTGAATGTGTAGGTTTTTATAAAAAAAAAATATTTTCTCACACTTGAGAAAAAAACCTGTCCTAGGATACAAAGATGAAACATCTGAAGCATGCATGCCAGGGGTCTTCTGAACTGTTAATATCTAACATGCATAGGGTTACAACAGTATGTTGCATGAAGAGACCCCCAAATGAAAAAAATGAATACACATTTTCATGTCTGGCAATTCACAAAGACAAAGCACACTACCTGTTCTTGATGTGTTGTAAGAGCCCTTAACACTAAATCTAAAAATCTAGTTTAAAAAGTATATGGAAGAAGATGGTACACATCTAAATAACTTAGAATGAATTATGAAATAAATATGTCTTTCTACTCCAAACTGCAAAGCTTTCATTAATTTAGAAATTCTACCAAAATTCTTTGAATGGGTTGTTCACATTTAAATTAACTATAATTTGAGAATAAAGAGTGATATTTGGACACAATTTGCAATTGATTTTTGGTTTTGTTGTTGTTATTTGTGGTTTTTGAGTTATTTAGCTTTTAAGTCAGCAGCTCTCCAATTTCAGCAATGTGGTTGCTAGGGTCCAAATTACCCTAGCATTGATTTGAATAAGAGGCTGGAATATCAGTAGGAGAGGGTCTGAATAGAAAGATGATTAATAAAACAATAGCAATAACAATTAAATGTGTAGCCTTCTGAAGCATTTGATTTTAGACAGGGTCAGTGACCCTCATTTGAAAGGCCGACCCTTTGACTGCTGCAAAAAAAAACTATGCTCCCTAGTGTGTAGCAAAAGTCCTTAACAATAATAAGTTGACCCCAGAAAACCATATATTTTGTGGTTTGATACCCCAAATGCACAATTGTTTGTTTGCAAAGACTAGGAATGCCGAATGCGATGAAATCACTACAAATCCAACTAGCCCTGCTGTGTAGTAAAAGGGGTTGTTCACCTTCAAACACTTTTTTCAGTTAAGTTGGTTTCCGATCACCAGAAATAGACTTTTTCTAATTACTCTCTATTTTCTATTTGTGACCGTTTTCCTAATACTGAAGTGTAAAGTTTTATTTTCAACTTTTAAAGCAGCTCGGGGGGGGGGGGGGTTGCCGACTTTTTAACTGTTCTAAATTGATACATTAAGTTGATACATTTCTTTTCTTTGTCCTTGCTGAGCAGATTCCCTGAGTTTCATTACAGGCAGCTGTAAGAATTGATACAATAGTTGCTAATATTCCACAGATACTGTTGAGAAATGTATCAACTAATGTAGCAACTAAATGTAGCAAATTGTAACAGTTCAAAATGCCCCTGGATCACAGCTGCCATTCTTCCTAATTTGCATATATACGGATCCGGTTCGGTATTCGGCCGAATCTTTCCTGAAGGATTCGGGGGTTCGGCCGAATGCAAAAAAATGGATTTGGTGCATCCCTATTGGACACAAGTGAAAATGTTGGAGTAGAATAATCAATTTTCTCTGTAATTAAATGTATTGTGCTCAGTACCAAATGAGAAGGTATTGTATACTCTGCTTTTTCCCTGGTAAAATATTACTGTACCATATCTGATTCCCTTACTGTTTTAGTATCTGACAGATATATTTTGAAATGCTGTCAAAAAGTCTTCAGTTTTCTGACAGGTTACTGTCTAATAAGTCCAGGCCTTTGGGGGGAATTGAGACCATACATCTTGTAGCATTATCTCTCTCTTTTGCATTCTTGTCCACCCTCTATTTTTAAAGAAGATGTCCAGTTTGCAGTTTGCTTTTAGTAAGGTGTAAAGAAGTCAGTCTGCATTTGGTCTTCAATTTTTATTTTTTTTTGTGGTTTTCAAATGCTTATGCTTTTCTCAGGCTTGCAACCGAAACAGTTTTTTGGTTTATAGGGGGTTCATTACTGTAGTAAGCAGGGAGTGGGTGGGTTTGAGATCAAAATGGATTGTATAGGAAGAGAGCTTGAAAAATAAATTTTTAAATGGCTTCACCATCACTGTTTTATTTTGGCCTCTTGTTTAGTAATCAGCACACAGAACCTTTAGTATGATAAAAGTCAACAAACATACCTGAACTACCTCAACAACAAATTTATTTGACATTATTATTGTATACAAAATGCAATGTAATGCAATTATTTTGCCCTTCTAAAAGACACTATGGAGAGCTGAAAACAGCTACTGACTATATGGTGAGCAAGGAGTATGAGTGAGCTTCACCAGGTCTCTTCTAAACAAATCCTCACAGATAATCCTATATGGAATAAATGTAGTTTGGTGTCAATTCAGCACGTCATACTACTTTGTGTCAATTCCTGGGGTGGTTATTCAATGGTTTATTAAAAATCATTAAGAGCCTTCACTTATATAAAAAAAAAATGCCTCTAAAAATATATCCAACTTTAATATACAATTTGACAAAGGCTAGAGGATTAGCAGAAACGTTAGTCTCCACACCAATGCCAATGCACGACAACAATGCATGATATTTTCTATACTTGAAAACACTTTCATTTTTTGATGTTACTGTTCCTTTATGGTGGCTTTAATTGACTCATTAATATATATATATATATATATATATATATATATATATATATATATATATATATAATGTGTATTCACTAAGCGTCCTACGTTAAAGGGGTTAGAGGGTAACCCTAGTCCACTGGCACCCAAAGGTATAATCAATTCCACTCCCAAGGCTGTGTCCCATGTGTTTCGGAATCTTTGTTATCCCATCATCAGTTGTAAGAGTCTCTTAGTTGTAAATGCTTGACAAAGCCCACCAGTAGGCCTGACTTCTGTACCCCAAAGCATAACCTGGCATACATAAGATGTGCTTGTTGGGTCCAGCCTGTAATAAAAGTCATTTATTTATCAGTAACCCATAACAACCAATCAGGGACTGCTGCAGGTAGAACAGTGAATGCAACAATTTCATTGGTTGCTATGAGTTACTGCCCATGTGCAAATGTGCCCATTGTTGATAAATTACAGGTCAAATAACTAGAAACATTTTCTTATCACCTGTTTGAAAACAAACATCTTATTGGTTACTGTGGGTAACTAGGACCTGGAATAAACTTCAACTGTTTTGCCTATGGCAAATTGGTCCATTATATATACAATAGTGGTATACTGTATGCTCAGCTACTACTTTGGCTGGGGTTGAGGGGCTTAAATCAGCGGGCGAGGAGGAGATTATTTATGCACGACTGCTGGTGACAAATCTCCCGAAAATTCGTCTTCATTGGAAACTACTGAAATAGCTGGCGGTAAAACCAACATATCGCAAAGTCAACCAAAGTTTCCTCCCGAGGCAACTTTGGAGGGCTTCGGAAGAACAAAGCGATGTGTTGGTTTTACTGCTGGCGATTTCAATTATTTCCAATGGAGACACATTTTCAGGAGATTTGTCACCTGCAGTCGTGGATTTTTTCACGGCCGACAAAACTCCCCATTGGCCACTACCCTTAGTCTCACAGAAGTCTGGACTAAAGATTAGTTAGGGTGGCTTTCTGTTTGGTTTTAACCTAGACAGACTGGTTTTCATAATGAGTGTGCAGGCCCAAACCACCTGCCTGGTTTTCCAAATCAGGAAATCCAGACAGGAATAACTATTTACTGATCCACACTTCAGAGTTCCGCCCCTTATGTCAAAAGTCCGCCGACTATATTTTACTGACCTCTGACATAACCTGTCTGCCCCTTGGCACCACCCACCCGCCCTTTGCCCAAACATCCCTGTTCCGAAAGTTATTACCCCCAATCAGAGTGCAGGCTCTATTAGCCTGTGCCTTTGGTCGGGATAATATTTTTGTCAAATAGGTGCCCTGTAACCTGAAACATATTGCTCAAAGCACAAGTTTAATTTGTACTTATAGGCCAGGAATTCATTATTCTACATATACTGTACCTGAAAGTGTCCCAGTGAATTTACTTCCCTCAAATTGAATTCTTAATTTTCTGTGCTATTCTGTGAATCTGTTTCTCAGGCTGATGGATTGTGACATTCATTTTTAGAACGTAGCCCTCTTAAGTAACAGCTCATCTCTGTGGATAATAGAAGAGAAATTGATTAGATATATGATAAGCATAGCATATAATCAGTTTTCCCTGGAAGAACAAAGCAGTGCTTTTTCCATGCCCTTGTAACATTTTAAAAAGTTTCATACAAATAGAAACCATTTGCATTTGCTGCCTGTGCTTCTTTATTTGTAGATAACATACCTTAATAAGTTAAGTGATAGTATACAAATTTTGTCTCAGGGTAAAATAGTAGGCACGTCTGGGATAAAGATCAATATACTGCCATAAAATGACAATAATGCACTTTTTATATTTTTAGTTAGTTTCACAAACCGTTGCAGCAGTTAAGCTCTAAGCACTATGGCAGACTGAGAGATTTGTCGCCTGCAGGTATATCTCCCGAAATTGCTTTCCTACTGGGAATAAATAGCTGATTGGAATACATATGTGGGGCCGCCATGACTTCGGAAAATGAAGCACCGCATTTGCAGGAGAATTGTTGCATGTGGTAGCGCAGAATTAACCACGGCCGATAAAGTTCCCCTTCGAAATTCTGCAGTGTAGAGGAGAGCACTCAAATAGCAGTTACTGCTAGAAAAGTATTTTATTGACTACAAATCACACGACATGTTTCGGGCATAGCCTTGAAAGGGCAAAGCCCGAAACATGTCGTGTGATTTGTAGTTTCACTGGCAGGATTAATTTCACTGCCAGGATTTGATATTGTAGCAGTTCATAAGTTTGGTTTGTATTATTTTAGAGCAAACCAGCTAGTCATCCCATATGTTTTTTACATTTTTCTACTAGAGCATAGGCCTAGATACACCGTCACATGTATCAGCTTTTTTCAAAATGGAGGGGCTCGTCCTACTTGAGGCGCCAACTCCTTTTGTGGTAGAGTAGGTAGTAATAGCTTAGTTTACTAGACCCATGTAAGGGGCATGCAAGTGAAATGCAGCAATATTTGGACTAAAGAGGAAAGTAACTCTGCTGTAAACCAGCGTGTCTCTTCTTATTCTATTATTTGTTGTGCTGGACCAATATTAAGTCTTTGAGTCAACTGTGTAACCCATTGTTTTGTTTAGTATTATTTATTTATCACCTTTTATAGGTATATGAGCTATTATCCAGAATGCTTGGGACCTTTGGTTCCGTATATGGGGTCTTTCCGTAATTTGGACGACCAAAAGTCTGCTAAAATTCTTGTAAACATTAAACAAACTACAACATAGCTATGATGAAGTACAAGGTCCTGTTTTATTATTATATGGAAAAAAGAGAAATAATTCCAGACAATTTCTCCCGGCGAAAATTCTCTGCGAAAAATTTGCCAGTATATTTCCCCATAGAATAGTAGTAGGGAAAATTCTTTAGAGCATTTTCTCTTGAAGAATTTTCACCATGGAGACTATATTGATTGGGATTTAAAAATTGGCTGCTCTATCTTTATAATGGAAGTTCGCCCTGGCGAATACACCTTAACGAAAAGGGTACCGTTCACATATTGATAAATTACCGGATTTTCACTGGTTTTCAGAAATGGTACGAAAGTTTTCTAGCACTGAGGTTTTTCGCTTGCCATTTAGTAAATAGGCAACGTTGTGGCGAATTGTCTTTTTTGGCAAATTTTCTCTATCCACAACTCGCCCTTTAGTAAATGAGCCCCAATATGAGATGGCCTTCCACCCTTATACAGAACTGCAAGCGATATTTGGGTCCTGAGCCACAGGTTAAAAAAGGTTGCCATACTGTACAGAGATCAATGCTATGAAAAAAATCGATAATTCTACAGTAGACGGTCATATGGCCAGTTGCTGTTACTAGCAGAACCATTGCACAATGTCAGTCGCTGCTGAATGTCTAGGGAAGTGCAGAAAGGGTTAATCATAGTTATCACACAGCATGAATAGAGAGTGGTAATTTATTTTATCTGTGTCCCCAGCTTCCGCAGTGACTCAGAGCGTCTGATTTCTCAGTTTAATTTTAACTTGGGCCTGTGACTGTGCTGTGTCTACTGAGAGACAGTTACTGTGCAGGTGTCGGGGAGTCAGCAAGGTGTGTGTGCCTATAATTAAGAGGGGGACAGGGTGATATGGCTTTTTGTCTGCTGAGAAAAATAGAATTGTGCTAGGAAAGTATAGGCCTAGATATGTTTAGCAAGTTCATATTGTAATATTTATTAACTTAATGTATAAAATGTACAGTAACAGTCGATTACTAAGTGCACATCAATATATATATATCGATGTATATGTATGTGTGTATATATATATATATATATATATATATATATACACATATATATATATATATATACCGAAAGGTGAAAATGCTTTTAAAAATGCTTGTAAAAATAAAAACCGAGTAAATAGATAGGCTGTGCAAAATAAAGAATGTTTCTAATATAGTTAGTTAGCCAAAAATGTAATGTATAAAGGCTGGACTGACTGGATGTCTGATATAATAGCCAGAACACTACTTCCTGCATTTCGGCTCTCTAACTCTGAGTTAGTCAGCGACTTTAAGGGGGGCCACATGGGACATAACTTTTAAGTGAGTTTGCAATTAATCCTTGGCATGCAGCTCAGATTCAAAAGCAACAGTTATGACCTATGTGCCCCCCTCAAATCTGTCTGGTAACCAGGGTAACCAGTCTGTGTAAACCAAGAGAGCTGAAAAGCAGGAAGTAGTGCTCTGACTGACATGTTATACATAAAATCACTCCAGCCTTTATACATTACATTTTTTGCTAACTAACTATATTAGAAACATTTTTTATTTTGCACAGCCTATCTATTTACCCAGTTTTTATTTTTACACTGAACAATTCCTTTAAGTCTACTAGAAAATCATGTAAACATTAAATAAACCCAATAGGCTGGTTTTGCTTCCAATAAGGTTTAATTGTATCTTAATTTGGATCAAGTACAAGGTACTGTTTTATTATTACAGAGAAAAAGGAAATCGGATGTAAAAATTTGGATTATTTCGATATGGGAGACAGCCTTTCTGTAATTCAGAGCTTTCTGGATAATGGGTTTCCGGATAACGAATCTCACGCCTGTACTGTTAAATTATTACAGAGAAAAAGGAAATCATTGGATGAAATGGAGTCCTTGGGAGACGCCTCCCCATAATTCGGAGCTTTCCAAATAACGGACCCATACCTGTAGTTATGTTACTTATGTTAACCTACTACTTAGTTGGGGTATCAAATGCAAAAAAAAACAAATATGCAGTTGTTGGAAACTGTATCTCTGTCATCATTCTGCCACAGCTTTCAAATGCAGGGAAATGCTGGGAGTTGTAATTAAATAAATAATTACCATTTGGATGTACTTTGCTTCATGGTTTTGTGGGCCATTAACAATAAATAGTGTTACACTGCGAAATGAATAGGGCTCTTTATTTTTGGTTGTTTTCTGGTACAAGGATATAAAATATTATACATACATATAAATGTACAAGCCACCAACTGCTCCCTGTCCCCTCCTCAGTTTTTTTAGAATTGTTAGTGATAGTAACTATAATTGCATAATAACCAGCACGCCACCATTCTTCACAGGAGTAATTAGTTGCTGTGGAAATCTATATCTCACTAAATATTGACTGCAGTGTAACTTCTGCAATTTCAGTGCTTATTAATGACCCTGGAAAAGAGACTTGAAGCCTAATTACAGACTTGTATTGATAATTTGTTGAAATGATTTAACAGGAGACTGAAAATCGCTGACAAAACAAACACAGTGGGATGAATCCGAACAATGTAGCATTGCCTGTGGCTAAGAAATCTTGTTTACTAAGTTGAAACTGAATATTATATAGTTTAACTAATAATATATCCTTTATATAAATATAGCTCTTTTTATGGTTTTCTCCCGTTATACTCTATAAAATTATTCTCCAGTATTGTGTACAGTGAGCCAATGGCCCGTCATATTATTATGCAGAGAACACAATGTAAATGTTTTATGAACAAGATGCTCTGAGTAAAGGATCCATTTTTGCCAAATCAGCATTTTGTTAAAGGGACAGTGTAACCATTTTGAACATGAGTTCAATGAATAGGGTTTCTGTTATTTTCCAGGGAAACTGGAGTAACTCTAATTTTCTCTTTGCAAGATAGATAATATAGATAATGCCCCTACGTAATGGACTCCTGATGACAAAACAGTCATAACAAAGGCTAAGGGGGTTATTTATCAAGTCCAGAATATCCAAACCTCAAATAATTCGTAGTTTTCAGAGCAAAACAAAAAAAATTACACATTTTTCAAGATTTATAAAATTCCGATGGTCTAAAAACTCCAAATCCCAGCATCTAAAAGCTCCCAAGGTCCTGTATAAGTCAACGGGGAAGGTTCCAGTGTCTGCGCTGATGTTCCGTACCGATATCCGATGATCTCTGGGTTTCTGAACAAAGAACTCCGAAAACTTCAAAAAAATCTTAGCTTTTGCAGAAAACTCCAAACAATTTTTCAGGGAAAGCTCCGAAGTTTGCCTGACCCTATTTTTTCAGGCTTTTTTCTTCATAAATAAGGTCCATTCAGGAATCCGGAGTTGCTCGAAGTTTGATATTAGAATTACTGATATAAATTCAGACCTTGATAAATAACCCCCTAAATGTAGGGATTGTATACTGTAATCTGATTATCTGCCTTGCAAGAACCTAACATGGAGTAGCTATAATTCCCCTGTTTTCCCTAACAGGGGAATTATAGAAAAATTACAGAAACCACCGATTTTTCAAATAGACTAAAAGTGTGTTCAGCACAAGCCCTATTCATTGCACTTATTTGTAGGGTACACAAGGGTGTTTACAGTCCCTTAAATAATGTATGTATCCTCTGTGGCTATATTACACCTATTGCTTCACATTTCCCGGTTTTTCACTTTCCCACCATCCACACATTTATTTTAAGTTTTGAAGAAGCCAGCATTAATTTCACTTTTTCCAAATATTACATTACATTGCTGCTGCTTAATGTGTGCTCGCTGGTACAGTATACTCCTTTTCATATCTGCTTTTATATGTACAGTATATTGCTTTCCATAGTATAGAGGTAGGCTCCCTTATTCTCCATAAACAATTGCAAAACCTCATCTGTTCATGGAAGCTGTTTGTGTGGATTGCTTTCAATATCAGCTTATAAGAACCCCAAAATTAAAATTAGACGCTTGTTTTTTGAATTATTTCCTTTCTGATTAAGTGGAATACTTATATGTTTACTATTTTCTGGAGGTTGGGTAATTATTTTTAGATGATCAGAAAAAGATGGCAGATGTTAGAGAGGAGTTTTTTTTATCATCTTGGTTTTGCTTAATTTTATATATCTAAATAGATTTGATGCAGTAATGTACATTTAAAAGGTGGTGTTCAGGAATGTCCTGAGACTGATGGTCATTTCCCAGGCATTTTGTATTTTGAAAGAATCCAGGGTGAACCTGAAAATACATAGAATAAAGTATGCTAGTTATTGTGGCGAATTCAGATATTGTTCACATTTAGATATATAGAGAAAGATATTGGGATAAACGCAGAACCTGAATCTAAAGGAGAATATAACCAGTGTCAGTAAGTGGAAAGGGCCACATAAGAAAGCGTTGTTTAGGCAGAAGAAAATGATACGAGTGAAGCGACCTGATTAACAGTCAGAGAGTGACTCTCCTTCATAATCAAGGCTGAGTTTTTCTTTAAGGATGATTATAACCTTAAAGGCACTTCAGAGAATTTATCTTCAGAAAATGCTCATGATTTTCAACAACCAGGAGAGCCTGCCACTGTTTGGAAAAGATCAGTGTAAATGCACCCCTTAAGTCAAAATGAAATCTGTACAACAGTATGTCGGTCTTGCGGAAAAGACTTTCAGACTTATATCCTGAGCTAAAAGTATTTGGGTAGTGCCATCCAAGAGAGATTAGCCTATATGGCCCAAGATGCTCAGTTTAAAGCATACTAATTGCAACTCAACATGTAAGGCAGAGTTTGTCTTGCACTGCCCAGTCTTAAAGGGGACCTGTCACCCAAACAAAAAAAGCTGTATTATAAACTTTTCAAATTAAGCATGAAACCCAAATTCTTTTTTATTCAAAAATCCATACCATACAGGTCCCCTTTAAAGTGATACTGACAATAAAAAATTCAAAACATTAATGTACATTAAAATCTACTTATAGATCATTTTGATAATTTTCCACTGATATGAATGTTAGTAAAGTTGTTACTTAAAGGGGACCCGTCACCCAAAAAAAAATAATTCCAAATCCTATTTTATCACATTAGTCAAGCGAAGTGAACTTTAATTACACTGTAAAAATGATTTGAATCTTGTTTCCTTCCATCTGGGAATTAATAGTTTTAGCAAGTAGGCAGGAGCCATTTTGTGGACACTGTTATTAAGACAAGTCTTGCATCATCTTGTTTGTGCACCAGAACAGGGGACCTGATGTCCATCCCCATGCCCTGGTTACAAATGGTAAAGAGAGAGGCGGAATGTGGGGAGGGCAGTGACATCTAGGAAGTGCTGAATGGAAAGGGACAGTAATTGCCTGCCCCCCTCTATGCCGTAAGGTGGCCATAGACTCAAAGATCCGCTTGTTTGGCGACATCGCCAAACGAGCGGATCTTTCCCCGATATGCCACTAAACTGCATGGCTATATCGGGGGTAATTCGAACGTTCGGCCGTATGGCCGAACAATCGAATTACGATGCGCCAAGGGGCTCCGACGGGTCGGTCGGTTAAAAATCCAACCTTCCCGATCGATATCGTGGCCAGATATCGATCGGGAAGACCCGTCAGAAGCCCCCATACACGGGCAGATAAGCTGTCAAATCAGTCCAAACGACCAATATTGGCAGCTTTATCTGCCCGTGTATGGCCACCCTAAGGCATAGAGGGGGCCAGGCAAAATTTGATTGACAGCTGAGATTTTTAAATGAGTTTACAACAGCTATCAATACTTAAATAAGCAAATTTAATTTGGGTTTCATATTTGAAAAGGACATTTATTATACAGCTTTTTATGTCTGGGTGACAGGTCCACTTTAAAGTTCCTAAACCTGACAGTTTTGCCAATCTGACTGTCCCTTCTCAGCCTGTCAGAGTTTTTAATGTAAAAGAACTACTACTGCACAATATGGCCTTCCCCTAGAGGAACATGGGGGATGTAAAGGGCCAATACTTTTATGGCAAAATTATAAATAGCATGTAAACAAAAGATAGATGTTAAAAAAAGGTTTGATTTCTGTTGTTAGTATCTCTTTATTGCAGACTATAAATATTAGGGGAGGAAAAATAGTGGTCTGGGGCTGTTTTATGGTTTGGGATAAGGCTCCCAGTTAAGTATTTCCACTGAAAACAAACATAAATATTACATACATTGATTTTATTTGTACCTTTAATAGCAAATTTTAAACGTACCTGTTCTTGTTGCAGGAAGGGGATTCACTAGGAGCCATGGAGAAAGTATGCAGGCAGCTGACTTACCACTTGAGCCCCCATTCTCAGTGGAGAAGACAAGGCATTGTGAAACGGAAGCCACAAGCCTGGTAAGTCCTATGTCCAGAAATGTCAGTCATATTTATGTGCTGGCAAATTATAACTGTTCCCAAACATTCCGATTGTCCTTAATTTGTGTGCCACAAATTCTTGGAATTCTTGGACATATATTGCCCCAATTTGTCAAGCTATCATCTTTTTTTCATCTATTTTTCATCTCTTAGCCTCTTACACTGTACAATCTGACACATGTTACATTTGTGTGTTGACATGGCTGTGACCAAGAAATCCCAGTGCAATATAAGAGTGAAAAATGAGCTAACAGCATGGACAATAATCAGCAGCAATGCCTTTTCATTGTATGGCCCTCACTTCTCAGTGATTAGCAACACCATTAGTGCTACAGACAGTCTTAGTCCATGCACCAGGTGGAGTCTCATTTATTTACAAGAGCTGCATTTTTGGAGGTTTCAAGTCATAGAGAGAGGGAATTGTAGGATTGTGGCTACCGTATATACTGCCTGCTACAAAAAGTGTCCATCTCACTGGAGGCTATGTCCTGTTGAAATGCTCCTTCTGTTCTGTTAGCTTACACATCTGTAAGGCCAAAATGCTAATTCCTGTTATGAGCAAATAACAAGTCATAAGAAGATCTAACCTTAATGTAATGTGCACACCGATGTGATCAGTTCACTGTGTGGGGTCCTGTTTGCATTTTGCTGTGACTACATTTAGTTATGATGGCACAACAACACGTGGACTGCTTTGATTTTTCCTTAAAGGGGAGGTTCAAATTCATGTTAACTTTTAGCATGTTATAGAATGGTCAATTCTAAGCAACTTTTCAACTGGTCTGCATTAGTTATATTTAATATATTTTTGGAATGATTTGCCTTCTTCTTCTGACTCTTTCCAGCTTTCAAATAGGGGTCACTTACCCTATCTATAAAACAAATTCATTGTAAGGCTTCATATCTATTTCTATCGCTACTTTTTATTAGTCATCTTTCTATTCAGGTCCTCTCCAATTCATATTCCAGTCTCTTAATCAAATCAGTGCATGGTTGCTAGGGTAATTTGGACCATAGAACCAGATTGCTACTGGAGAGAAAAGCTAAACACCACAAATAATAAAAATGAAAACCAACTGCTAATTGTCTCAGAATATCACTTTCTAAATCATACTAAACGTTAACTCAAAGATGAACAAGCCCTTTAACATTTTACTTTCTCTTTCTACTCCCCTTTTTAACAGTATACCTAGCATCAAATACTGTTGTCTTATGATTCCACACAATGGCTACTTTTACATGATATTTATTTTGCTCATCTTTCAGAGAATAATACTTCAATTGCTGTGCTACCATAACTTATTATGAAACACTTTATTTATTAGGGTTCAAGTTGTGTTTTCAACAAAAAATTGAGTTTTTGATATTTTTTGCTCAAAACTCAAATTTTCGGGTTAAAAAAAAAACTCGAATATTTTAAGATTTATTATACATCGACCCTGGAAATAGCTTGAATCCGAAAATACACCATCAATCAATTCGAGTTTTTGGGTTTTGCAACTCAAACTCGCTGAATAGAGGGGTTTTCCATTCAAGTTTTTTCTTAAATAAACAAACATGTAGAGTTGTGAGTTCATTCCAGGTATAAAAAAACTCTAACATTCGACCTTTGATAAGTAGCCCCCCATATATTTATGTAATCCAGTGAATTATAACTTTAGTGAGACGTTAACTGCAGGTTTCCTTTAAAGGAGAAGGAAAGGTTAAAACAAAGTAAGCCTTATCAGAAAGGTCCATCTAAATATAACAGTAAACCCCCAAAGTAATGCTGCTCTGAGTCCCCTGTCAAAAGAAACACCACATTTCTTTCCTTCTATTGTTTACACATGGGCTTCTGTATCAGACTTCCTGCTTTCAGCTTAAACCTCATTGCCCTGGGCAAGAGCATGCTCAGTTTGCTCCTCTCCCCCCCCTTCTCTACTGTAATCTGAGCCAAGAGCAGGGAGAGACTCAGGCAGGATGTGATGTCACACCATGTTAATACTGCAGCTCCTATCCTAAACTAACAGAGAGTTTCTAGAGCTTGTTACTCAGGTATGGTAAAACATTCTACAGAATAAATATAGCATTCTAGCTTGCACTATTGCAGCTAATCTATTGGCAATAAAATCCCTCCATAGCTTTCCTTCTCCTTTAAGAGTTAGTATAATTTAAATAAATATAAATATATATATATATATATATATATATATATATATATATATATATATATATAGATATATAATCCATAACAGTAGTATGAATGGCATCAGAGCAGTCTAAGATTACCCTGCTTTTTAGATACAGTGATCAATCAAAATGACTAAACAATTTACAAATTTACAGAGACACCAGTACGAGATTGTTAGAATGTTTAAAGGGCAATGGCAATCAGTTCAGTAGGGTTATTGCATTTTTATATTGCTTGTATGTACTCATGAGAGGATGTAGGTGAGCAGGCACACCAATTGAATTACTGGAATTGGCCAAAGAACTGGTCTATTTCAGGGACAGCAATTTATTTACCTTTAGTTCCATCCAATTAACAAACTAGCTAATCACAAATTAAATGTACTCATGCATGTCAATGAAACGATTTTCTATCCTGCTTCTGCAGAAAAGCAAGTTAGGTATAGTTTATTAAATATTCCTCTAGTAAATTGGCATGTTCTTCATAAATGCAGCGTGTAGCTATGGTATCAGTTCGAGTGTCTCCTATAATGTTTATGCAGAGTACCAATCTGTCATGTGTCTGAAACTTTTACAGATCAGTAATGATAGTTTGTGATTGGCAAACCCTACAGTTAAAAAGGTGGTTAAAAAAGTTAAGTTTTAGTAAATTACAGAATGACTAATTCTAAGCAAATTTACAATCAACCTTCATTTTTTTTTTATCGTTTTTGAATAATTTGCCTCCTTCTGTCTTTCACATGGGGTTTACTGACCCCATTGAAAACAAATGATCTGTAAGGCTACATATTTATTGTTATTACTATTTTTTATGACTCATCTTTCTATTCAGACCCTCTCCTACTCATATCCCAGTCTCTCATTCAAATCAATGCATGGTTACTAGGTATTTGGGCCCTGGCAACCAGACTGCGGAAATTGCAAACTGGAGAGCTGCTGAAAAAAAATTAAATAACTGAAAGAAAAAATTTAAACCAATTGCAAATTGTATCCGACTATTTGCTCTCGACATCATACTAAAAGTTATTTTAAAGGTGAACCACCCCTTTAAAGGAAAACTATACCCCCAAAATGAATACTTAAGCAACAGATAGTTTATATCAAATTGAATGACATATTAAAGAATCTTACCAAACTGAAATATATATTTACATAAATATTGCCCTTTTACATCTCTTGCCTTGAACCACCATTTCGTGACTCTATCTGTGCTGCCTCAGAGATCACCTGACCAGAAATACTACAACACTAACTGTAACAGGAAGAAGTGAGGAAGCAAAAGACATAACTCTGTCTGTTAATTGGCTCATGTGACCTTACATGTGGTTTGTATGTGTGCACAGTGAATCTTACGATCTCAGGGGGCGGCCCTTATTTTTTAAAATGGCAATTTTCTATTTATGATTACCCAATGGCACATACTACTAAAAAAGTACTAATAAAGTCATTATTATGATAATGGTTCATTTACATGAAGTAGGGTTTAACACATGAGCTGTTTTACTCAGTATCTTTTAATAGAGACCTACATTGTTTGGGGGGTATAGTTTTCCTTTAACAGTGTGCTTAGAGCAGACTAATACATTTTAATGAATTGACAGAAGTAGCGTTTTTTATAAGTGCTTCATTTTGCTAAAAACGTTTCTGTCAGGCAAGTTTTGATGGAAAACTGCAGGCAAAATCGACTTTCTGGGACTCCTGTAAAAACCCCAGACAACATTAAACCGCAGGCAAGATAGACCTGATGGGAATCCTGGAAAAACCCCAGACAAGTTCGAACCAATGGGAATCCTGAAATGCTGCAGACAAGATTGAACTGCTGGGAATCTTGGATTCCCTAGTTCAGACTATTGGCCAAATTCAATTCAGTGAGAAAAATAAATTAAATTTAAGATGCAATTCAATTCAGAAAAATGTATGTAACGTTTTATCATGTGAAAACTCTATTGAAGTTTATGGGAAAAAACTGGAGTTTTCACATGATAAACTAGGAGCTAACTTTTTCTCACTGAATTGAATCTGGCCCTAAATAAGAACTTGATCTGTTAGTCGGTTGTTGGTAATGATTCTTATATGTGTATATACTAACCTTATGGAGCCGCTGATTGAACTGCTGGGAATCCTGGAAAACTCGCAGGCAAGATTGAACTGCTGGGAATCCTGGAAAACCAGCAGGAAAGATTGAACTGCTGGGAATCCTGGAAAAGCCACAGACAAGATTGAACTGCTGGGAATCTTGGATTCCATAGTTCAGACTATGGGGCAAATTTACTAAGCTGCGAAAATTTGCCAGCTTCGGCTTCGCAGGCAGCGCAACATCGCCAGGTGAAAATTTGCTCGGTCAACGCTAATTCACTAACATGCAAAATTGCATCCAGGGCGCCGAACGCTGGCGAAATCGTTAATTCGGCAAGCAGAGCGAAGTTGCGCTAGCGTTGGCTAATTTGCATACAGAGGAAGTTAGAGTTGAATGGACATATATGTGGAGCTGCTGATTGAACTGCTAGGAATCCTGGAAACGCCACAGACAAGACTGAACTGCTGGGAATCTTGGATTCCCTAGTGCAGATTATATATGAACTTGGATCCATTAGTTTGTTGTCGGTAATGATTTTATTTGTGTATATATTAACTTTATGGAGTTGCCATTTGTTCTAGGTGAAACAGCTGTTCTTGTATTTTTATTCCTAATTTTTGTGTATCACTTTTGGCAAGACAACTTGTGGGTGTGCACTTTATGACAAATGGATCCGACTATTGCTCTCGACATCATACTAAGGGGCCGATTCACTAACTTCGAGTGAAGGATTCGAAGGTAAAAAACTTCGAATTTCGAAGTTTTTTTTGGGCTACTTCGACCATCGAATGGGCTACTTCGACCTTCGACTATGATTACGACTTCGATTCGAAGTAAAAATCGTTTGACTATTCGACCATTCGATAGTCGAAGTACTGTCTCTTTAAAAAAAACTTCGACCCCCTAGTTCGCCATCTATGGGGAAGGGGAAGGTCCCCATAGGCTTGGCTAACTTTTTTTGATCAAAGGATATTCCTTCGATCGTTGGATTAAAATCCTTCGAATCGTTAGATCGAAGGAATTATCCTTCGATCGTTCGATCAAACTATGCGCTAAATCCTTTGACTTCGATATTCGAAGTCAAAGGATTTTAATTCCTAGTCGAATATTGAGGGTTAATTAACCCTCGATATTCGACCCTTAGTGAATCGGCCCCTAAAAGTTATTTTAAAGGTGAATGCCAGTGTGTAGTATGAGGAGAATGATATTCCATTCATGCTGCTTCTTTACTATCAAGCCATGTTGGGGTATATACATGCACATAACAAGTGAATGCCACAACTTGCTCATTATGTGCATCCGTGTGATGTCAGAAGTGCATTGTGCACATGCGCTAGTGTCCTAGTTTTCCATTCAGCCCAGCACTCAATGCAAAAGTGCTTGTGACAACACTGAGCAATTTTACATTAAGTTCTGTATCGGTTATATGTCCCCTTTGGTCTAATTGTTTGTACTTTTGTTTGGTGGCTTTAAAGGGGGAATGTGTGATTGACAGAATGACCAAGGAGCATATTTGAGATGTAGTATACATCCATTGTAACCAGAGGGGTCATTTAACACCTCAGAGGCAGTGTGCAAAGTGCAAAAGAAATGAATCATACACATACTGTATATCCATACAAATCTGAGCAATGAAACACCTACTCCATAGAATGGCATGTGAGGGTATGCTTGTATGAACACAGTGCAGCTCTGCTGTTTGTAATGAAATGATTTACAGTCCCAGTGCTGTAGCTACTCTACGTCTTAATTAAGTGCTAATTAAAGTTCATTGTTAAGATGAAACATCATCGTGCACACAGGCTGTATCTGTCAAGTACTCTTTTCATGAAAGACAGAGTGAAATGTGAATATAGCAAATGTATTGGCTTTAGTTACTTTACTGAAATGTAATCACATAATTATGACTTAAGAATGATTCCTTGGGCTTTGTTACGTGTCTATTCTATACAGTTGAGTTTCAGATATGGTAAATAAAAGCTGAAATAGAAATGCCAAGAGAAAACACATTTTAACAATTAACCCTTTAAGTGCCAGCAGAATTTCACATTTTGGTTACGCGAAATGCCAGCCGTTTTTGAAACATTTTGTGCTCTCTCACTTTAGGGGCATTTTCTGAGGGGAAACCTATAGTTTACCTAGGAAAACTATACATTGTTTTTTTCGGTAGAAACTGAGCTTTCTAAATCTGCCTGAGTTTTCATGTATTTCCACCTGTGCAAAAAAATTTATAGCGCTAAATACCAAAAAAAAATGAAAAATTACCATTTTTCATCGTATATCAATTTATACCAGAAAAATATTTCATTTTACGGATGAAAATCCAACTGATTTGGAAAGCCTTATGTCTCTCGAACGTGCCAATACCAGATATGTATAGTTTTAGGGAGATTTAGGATTTCTGTACAGCAAAAACTCCCGGCAGTATATTACCGAATTTTGAAAGCACTAAGGCAGAAAACGGCATGCTTTAGATTCCAAGGCAAAAAATCCTGAAACCGTAGGTTTACCCCAGAAAACCATACATTTTTGAAAAGTACACATTCTGCCGATTACAAAATGGGTAACTATGTCTCTCTACTCCCAACTACCAAACATAAAAGCTTGTCTGAACATAGCGGTTTTTCAACAAAAAATTCAAAATTCGGAAAAATCATTTCAAAGGTTTTATTTTGCTGCTCCGCATATCCCAAACTATATTAGGTACCAAGAAAAAGCACCTGAAATATGATTGCCAGGGGTCCACTGAACAATTTGATACCCATTATGCATAGGTTTACCAAAGTATCTGGCATTTAGAGACACCAATATGTAGTTAGCACATCCAAATTCTTCAGGACTTTACTTCAGCTACTGAGAAATCAACACATTGACTGCATTTTTTGTGGGGTAAAAACACAGAAATATATGTTTACCCCCCAAACCCATATATTTTTGGAAAGTACACATTCTACTGAATCTAAGATGGGTACCCATGCCTTTCTGCTCCAAACTACTGAGTCGCAAGGCTTTCCCACAATTGTCGGTTTTGGTGAAATATCTGAAAATTTCCTCAAACCTTCAACTTCCCAGCACCATATCGCCCATGTATCATTATGTACTAAGAAAAAGCACCCTAAATATGATTGCCAGGGTTCCTCTGAACATTTTGGTGGTCATTGTTCATAAGTTTACCAAAGTATCTGGCATTTAGAGGCCCCAAAATGAAGTTAGCGCATACAAACAGTCCCGTGGGTAACTTCAGCTAATGAAAGATCAACACATTGACTGCATTTTTGTGGGGTAAAAACACAGAAATATATGTTTACCCCCCAAAACCCATATATTTTTGGAAAGTACACATTCTACCGAATCTAAAATGGGTACCCATGCCTTTCTGCTCCAAACTACTGAGTCGCAAGGCTTTCCCACAATTGTCGGTTTTGGTGAAATATCTGAAAATTGCCTCAAAGCTTCAACTTCCCAGCACCATATCACCCATGTATCGTTACGCACCAAGAAAAAGCACCCTAATATGATTGCCAGGGTTCCTCCAAACAGTTTGGTGGCCATTGTTCATAGGTTTACCAAAGTATCTGGCATTTAGAGGCCTCAAAATGAAGTTAGCGCATACAAATAGTCCTGTGGGTAACTTCATCGAATGAAAAATCAACACATTGACTGCATTTTTGTGGGGTAAAAACACAGAAATATATGTTAACCCCCAAACCCATATATTTTTGGAAAGTACACATTCTACTGAATCTAAAATGGGTACCCATGCCTTTCTGCTCCAAACTACTGAGTCGCAAGGCTTTCCCAAAGTTGTCGGTTTTGGTGAAATATCTGAAAATTGCCTCAAAGCTTCAACTTCCCAGCACCATATCACCCATGTGTCATTACGTACTAAGAAAAAGCACCCTAAATATGATTGCCAGGGTTCCTCTGAACATTTTGGTGGCCATTGTTCATAAGTTTACCAAAGTATCTGGCATTTAGAGGCCCCAAAATGATGTTAGCGCATACAAACAGTCCCGTGGGTAACTTCAGCTAATGAAAGATCAACACATTGACTGCATTTTTGTGGGGTAAAAACACAGAAATATATGTTTACCCCCCAAAACCCATATATTTTTGGAAAGTACACATTCTACTGAATCTAAAATGGGTACCCATGCCTTTCTGCTCCAAACTACTGAGTCGCAAGGCTTTCCCACAATTGTCGGTTTTGGTGAAATATCTGAAAATTGCCTCAAAGCTTCAACTTCCCAGCACCATATCACCCATGTATCATTACGCACCAAGAAAAAGCACCCTAAATATGATTGCCAGGGTTCCTCCAAACAGTTTGGTGGCCATTGTTCATAGGTTTACCAAAGTATCTGGCATTTAGAGGCCTCAAAATGAAGTTAGCGCATACAAATAGTCCTGTGGGTAACTTCATCGAATGAAAAATCAACACATTGACTGCATTTTTGTGGGGTAAAAACACAGAAATATATGTTAACCCCCAAACCCATATATTTTTGGAAAGTACACATTCTACTGAATCTAAAATGGGTACCCATGCCTTTCTGCTCCAAACTACTGAGTCGCAAGGCTTTCCCAAAGTTGTCGGTTTTGGTGAAATATCTGAAAATTGCCTCAAAGCTTCAACTTCCCAGCACCATATCACCCATGTGTCATTACGTACTAAGAAAAAGCACCCTAAATATGATTGCCAGGGTTCCTCTGAACATTTTGGTGGCCATTGTTCATAAGTTTACCAAAGTATCTGGCATTTAGAGGCCCCAAAATGATGTTAGCGCATACAAACAGTCCCGTGGGTAACTTCAGCTAATGAAAAATCAACACACAGGAGAAAGCTCTCTGTTTAGTGCTGAATTAAGCATTGAAATTCCTGTTTGAGACAGGATTTTTTGTTATCACTTGGTGTGTGAATGTGTTTTCCACTTGGTGGGTGAAATTTGGGAAGTTTTGAGTTGATTTTCTTTACTAAAAATCGATTTTTCTTTTGACCCTGAAGGTGAGTGATTCCTAGCCCAGTTCCTTTCACTTGCTCTGGGCTACAAACTCACTGTTAGATCCCCTACCCCTCCCCCGCACCTGGGTGTCAGTTTAATTTGCATTTTTCTCTTGTTTCAGCACAAATTGTTTAATTTTTGTACAGATTGAGTGGATATTTTGATTTTGCACTCAGTTCTGTGAGGAGAGAAAGCTAAAGGGAGAAGGATTTAATATAAGTATAAATATAAAATCTTTTCCAGCAGCAGCAGTGCAGCTCCCAGGCTCCTGCTCACATTAACCCTCTCCCTGCCACAGCTTCTCAACTTAAAACTTATTTTATTTTGTTAATCAATATTATAAAGCTTTCTTTTTGTGTGGTGTTGTGTAAAATAATGGGAGGGAATAAAAAGGAAAGTTATAAAAAAACATCTCTTGGTTCTAAAGCAAAAGGACCTGAAAAACCCAGCTGTAGCTCTGCAAGGAAACACCAGTCAGAGCCCATGTCAAAAAGCCCCATTGCCTCTACTTCTGCTGCTGCAGCCAATGTGACCCCTGCTAAAACATTTGCACAGGCGGTAGCTACTGGCAGCAACCCTAGCCAAGTCACTGCTGGGGTAGAGAAGCTTACAAGGAAGCATGGGGTCAGATGCCTAATGTCAAGCACTCATGGCATAGAGGCTTATATAAAGGCTGCAGCTGAAGTGGTGGGCCACTCTGCAGTAGTGGCAGCAAGTAAAATGTATGGGAAAGCCATAATCTTTGCCCGTACGCTAACTGCAGTGCATGCTCTGGTACAGAGGGGTATCACAGTGGGAGGGAGTTATGTCCCTGTAGAACCCCTGGAAGGATTGGGCACAAGGGTGGTTTTATCTAATGTGCCCCCCTTCCTGCAAGACCACTTATTGTACCCCCACCTGCAAGCCCTTGGGGAGTTAAAATCAAATATGTCTAGAATTCCCCTGGGATGTAAGGAGAGCAGACTGAGGCATGTCCTTTCCTTTAAAAGGCAGGTGCAACTACTTTTACCTCGGGGGCAAGACACTATTGAGGGGTCTTTTGGGGTTCCATTTGAAGGGGTGCTGTATAAAATTTTTTACAGCACAGAGGAAGTGAGGTGCTTCCTTTGCAAGAACCTGGGGCACACTCGCCAGAGTTGCCCCAAAGGGCAAATTAAGACCACAGCCCCTGTTCCTGCTCCCAGTGCCTCAAATAAAACATCTTATCCTGCTGGGACTATTTCAGCAGGGTCGTCAAAGGGGATATCTCCTTCACTAAAGAACCTCGAGGTGGCTGTTACACAACCCACCTCTACAACATCCAAACCTCCTCCTTCTTCACTGAAGACATCTAAGGCTGCAGCATGTCTTACAATTGCGGCAAAAGAGAAGGGGGGAAAACACGTCAAAGCTTCCCCCAGGGTCACAGTTGTTCCTACCACAAAAGGGTGTACCCCTGTTATGGGCACCCCTGAAGGTGTGGGGGTACCCGTGATTGCAACACCTGTTGGGGTTGGGGCAGATAGTGGCCTTTCCTCTTCAGATGCCAAGAAAAAGAGGAAATTTAAATCAAACTGGCTGGTACCTGAGGAATGGGCATCAGTGGTTAATGATGGAGCACCCCCATCCAAGGGTAAAAAGGGCAGCAAAACTTCTGCTCCTCATGTGGTGACATTGTCTGGCCCAACTGTTGGTCACGATCAACCGGTGTCAGACCATGCACTCTTGCCTCCAGACCAGGTGGGGAATAATGAGGTTAATGGTCTGCATGGCCTTGAACATGGCAGTGTTGGTTTCCCCACAGAGTCAGGGGTGCAGTATCTGCCTCAAAATCATTTGGAAGATCTTCCCTTGGAGTGTAAAGAGACACCTAATGAGACTCCTGCAGAGTGGGCAGTCAGTGTTCCTGAAGTGCTGAGATTTGGCAACTGCAACCAGCCTCAGTTTTTAGTGCCTCAGGGTATTTCACTCCAGGAGGGGGACAATATTGGGCTAACCCCCATACAGGACCCTGCAGATAAAACTGCTGGGAAGGATGGTGAGGGTGGAGTTGTAAATACGGAAGAGGGTAGCCAGACAACCTCTACTGTTCATGCTAAAATCTCTCCTCCCTTGTCTTCAACTGACCCAAATATTATTGCCATCCAGAAAGCACAGGAGGTAGTAGAGAGGGCAGAGGCTAACCATCGAGCCTCCAAAGCTCTAACTGTTGCTGGGGAGCTAATTAGTTCTGTTGCTCCTGTGTCAAACACTTCCAAATGTGTTTCAGGTGAAGTTGAGGGAACACCTGAGCCATTGCAGGGTCCCCAGAAAAGTGATTCTGATACTTTTCCTGTAACAACTTGTGGAGAGATTCTCAAAGCTCTAGTGGAGAGGGGAGATTATCAATCCCTTAGCCAGGAAGAGCTCATGGATGAGGGGAACATCGAAGAGGAGGTTGACATAGGAGTGGCAAATCCTTCTACCCCAATCATCCCTGCTGAGGAACTAAAAAAGTTTCTTGAGAGCACCCTTGGTGTTAAATTAGAGAAGAAGATGCACATGGCTCTGGAGAAGTGGCATGATTTGCCTTTAGTTATCAATTCTGTGAGACAGTACATTAAGGTCATAAAAGAGGCCAAGAACTATGGAACAGCGGAATATCTCCGTATAATGAAGTTTCACAAAAAATGTTTGTCTCATCAGACCTTGATGAAGGTTAAAGCACTTCCTAAGACTCAGTAATGGCCTTGAGTATAAGCACACTTAATACTAATGGCTGTCGGAATCCTTTCCGAATGTTTCAGGTACTCTCCTTTCTTCGTCAAGGAGGGTACTCTGTGAGTTTCCTCCAAGAGACCCACACCACTCCAGAGCTTGAAGCAAGCTGGAATCTGGAGTGGAAGGGAAGGGTCTTTTTTAATCACCTTACTTGGACATCATGCGGGGTGGTGACCCTTTTCTCAGATTCCTTCCAGCCAGAGGTCCTGAGTGCTACCTCTGTCATCCCTGGCCGTCTATTGCATCTTCGGGTCCGGGAGTCAGGTAGAACATATAATCTAATGAATGTGTATGCTCCTACTACCGGACCAGAGAGGGCACGGTTCTTTGAAAGTTTGTCAGCCTACATGGAGACAATTGACTCTGATGAAGCCTTGATTATAGGGGGTGATTTTAATTACACCCTTGATGCTCGAGATCGCAATGTACCCAAGAAAAGAGACTAGTCTGAGTCCATTTTGCGAGAACTAATTGCTCATTTCTCCTTGGTTGATGTCTGGAGAGAACAGAACCCAGAGACGGTTGCCTTTACCTATGTCAGGGTGAGAGATGGTCATGTTTCTCAATCCCGGATTGATAGGATATATATATCGAGCCATCTCATGTCACGAGCCCAGTCGAGCACCATTAGATTGGCACCATTCTCAGACCACAATTGTGTATCCCTGAGAATGTCAATCACACCATCTCTGCCAAAAGCTGCTTACTGGCACTTTAACAACAGTTTATTAGAAGATGAGGGTTTTGCAAAGTCAGTCCGGGATACATGGAGAGGCTGGAGGGCCTTTCAGGATGAATTTGCCACATTGAACCAGTGGTGGGATGTAGGCAAGGTTCACCTAAAGCTCTTGTGTCAAGAGTATACCAAAAGTGTGAGCGGGCAGCGCAATGCAGAGATTGAGGCACTGAATGAGGAGGTGCTTGATCTTGAGCAAAGGCTATCAGGCTCTGAAGACCAAGCCCTTCAGTGTGAATATCTAGAAAGGAAAGAAGCGCTGCGTAACATGGAACAACGACAGGCTCGTGGTGCCTTTGTGCGAAGCCAGATGCAGTTACTTTGTGATATGGACCGTGGTTCCCGATTCTTCTATGCTCTGGAGAAGAAGAAGGGGAACCGAAAACAAATCACATGCCTTTTTGCGGAGGATGGAACCCCCCTTGAGGATCCGGAGGCTATCCGGGACAGAGCCCGGTCCTTCTATCAAAACCTTTTTTCTCCAGATCCCATCTCTTCAGATGCCTGTGAGGAGCTATGGGATGGGCTTCCAGTGGTCAGTGAGAGGAGAAAAGAGAGGTTGGAAACACCAATCACTCTAGATGAACTCTCTCAAGCACTCCGTTTAATGCCCCACAATAAATCTCCTGGGCTTGACGGACTGACCATAGAGTTCTTCCAGTTCTTTTGGGATACTCTGGGCCCTGATTTCCATAGGGTCCTAACTGAGGCCTTCAAGAAAGGTGAGTTGCCACTTTCGTGTCGTCGAGCAGTTTTATCACTACTTCCTAAGAAGGGGGATCTCCGTCTTATTAAGAACTGGAGACCAGTCTCACTGCTTAGCACAGACTATAAGATCGTGGCCAAAGCTATCTCACTTAGGCTCAAATCAGTGCTGGCAGAGGTGATTCATCCTGACCAGTCCTATACAGTCCCCGGTCGGACAATTTTTGATAATGTCTTTTTAATCCGAGACTTACTACATTTTGCGAGAAGGACTGGTCTATCTCTTGCTTTTCTCTCTCTGGATCAAGAGAAGGCTTTTGACAGGGTGGATCACCAATATCTTATAGGCACTCTGCAAGCCTATAGCTTTGGCCCACAGTTTGTGGGCTACCTGAAAACAATGTATGCCTCTGCAGAGTGTTTAGTTAAAATCAACTGGTCTCTGACTGCACCTCTGGCCTTTGGACGAGGAGTTCGGCAAGGATGCCCCTTGTCGGGACAACTGTACTCGCTGGCCATTGAGCCCTTCCTGTGTCTCTTAAGGAAAAGGCTCACGGGACTGGTGCTCAAAGAACCTGACATGAGGGTGGTTCTCTCAGCCTACGCTGATGATGTAATTCTTGTGGCCCAGGACCTAGTTGATCTTGAGCGGGCACAAGAGTGTCAAGAAGTCTACGCTGCTGCCTCATCTGCCCGTATCAACTGGTCCAAGAGCTCAGGCCTTCTGGAGGGTTCTCTAAAGGTAGATTTCCTGCCTCCTGCTTTCCGTGACATCTCGTGGGAGAGTAAAATCATTAAATATTTAGGCGTCTACCTATCAGCTGAGGAGTATCCTGTCTCACAGAATTTCATTGAACTTGAGGAGTGTGTTCTAACGCGCCTTGGAAAGTGGAAGGGTTTTGCTAAAGTACTTTCTATGAGGGGGAGAGCTTTGGTGATTAATCAGCTGGTGGCCTCTCAGATCTGGTACCGGCTGATATGTCTTAGCCCAACCCAAGAATTCATTGCTAAGATCCAGAGAAGGTTACTGGACTTTCTCTGGATAGGAAAGCATTGGGTTTCTGCAGGTGTCTCAAGCCTCCCGTTGAAAGAGGGAGGGCAGGGAGTCGTGTGTATACGTTCTCAAGTGCACACCTTCCGTCTCCAGCAAATACAGAGATACTTGTATGCAGATCCTTCTCCACAGTGGTGTACTCTAGCATCGAGTTTTTATCGCCAGGTACGAAATATGGGATATGACCGGCAATTGTTTATAATTGAACCTGAGGGTTTCCTAAGAAACCTTTCAACCCTGCCGGCTTACTACCAAGACACGCTAAAAACCTGGAGCATGGTATCCGTGTTAAGGCAAGGAGCCATTGAAGGGGAAGACATTCTAAATGAGCCCCTACTTTACAATCCATCTTTTAAGACTAGGATGTTAGAATCCATCAGCATCCGACGTCGCCTTTGCCAGGCTCGGTTAACCAGAGTTGGAGATCTCCTGGATTTTGAGAAATCAGATTGGGTGGACTCTCAAGCAGTTATGCAACGCATGGGATTCCTCACCACTAGGGTTCCACACCGTCTTCTCAAGGAAATCAAGGACACAATCTCTCCTGATTCTCACACCTTCATTGATGGGGTTTTACATGCTGGAGAGCCACGTCCACCTTGGAACTCCTCACCTCCAGACATAATAGTAGCACCTAAAACCCGTCAATCCCCCCAAGCACCTCCTTCCCCCAACTTGAGCCAGTTGGAGAATTTTCCATTGACACGCTTTCATGATATAACAAGAAAGCTGTTGTATTCTCTAATGCTTCACACTGTACACTTCCTTGCCCTCATCTCCCGATATGATACCATCTGGAGACGTGTGCTTAATGAGGGTGAAAGACCTCAGTGGCGAGCTATTTATTCCAGTTTGGTGCCTAGACCAACTGGAGACTTGAGTTGGAAAGTGCTGCATGGTGCATTGAGCACGGGAGAGTATTTAGCTCGTTTTACAGACTCCCCAGCTGCTTGTCCATTCTGTGGCAAAGGAGAGTCTGTGTTTCATGCTTATTTTACGTGTGCCAGACTGCAACCTCTATTGGCTCTTTTGAGAAAGCTTTACCTGCAGTTCTGGTTACATTTTTCCCCTCATGTTTATATTTTTGGACGCCCAGTATCCCGGGACAATAAAGAGAAAGACCTTCTCTCCAACTTGCTCCTGGCTTTAGCTAAATTAGTCATCCATAAATCTAGAAAGCAATGTTTGGAAGGTGGGAATCCTCTGCCAGCAGAGGTCTTGTTCCGAGTGCTGGTGCGTTCCCGCATCCGAGCAGAGTACACCCAAGCAGTGTTTACTGGTCGGTTGAAAGAATTTGCTGACCAGTGGGCAATAGATGGGGTACTTTGCTCAGTATCCCCAGACCTGGTTTCTGTTCAGACAATTCTCACACTCCATATTTAAGTGCACTTTAATTTAAGTGACAGTTGTATTTTAATCAGTTAATTATCTCCTTTGAGATGTGATTAACTTTGGTGAGCAATCACTCACCTGCAATTTGAATAATATATCAGCTAATGAAAAATCAACACATTGACTGCATTTTTGTGGGGTAAAAACACAGAAATATATGTTTACCCCCCAAAACCCATATGTTTTTGGAAAGTAAACATTCTACAGAATCTAAAATGGGTACCCATGCCTTTCTGCTCCAAACTACTGAGTCGCAAGGCTTTCCCACAATTGTCGGTTTTGGTGAAATATCTGAAAATTGCCTCAAAGCTTCAACTTCTCAGCACCATATCACCCATGTATCGTTATGCACCAAGAAAAAGCACCCTAAATATGATTGCCAAGGTTCCTCCGAACAGTTTGGTGGCCATTGTTCATAGGTTTACCAAAGTATCTGACATTTAGAGGCCCCAAAATGAAGTTAGCGCATACAAACAGTCCCGTGGGTAACTTCAGCTAATGAAAAATCAACACATTGACTGCATTTTTGTGGGGTAAAAACACAGAAATATATGTTTACCCCCCAAACCCATACATTTTTGGAAAGTACACATTCTACAGAATCTAAAATGGGTACCCATGCCTTATTGCTCCAAACTACTGAGTCGCAAGGCTTTCCCAAATTGTCGGTTTTGGTGAAATATCTGAAAATTGCCTCAAAGCTTCAACTTCCCAGCACCATATCACCCATGTGTCATTACGTACTAAGAAAAAGCACCCTAAATATGATTGCCAGGGTTCCTCTGAACATTTTGGTGGCCATTGTTCATAAGTTTACCAAAGTATCTGGCATTTAGAGGCCCCAAAATGAAGTTAGCACATACAAATTGTCCGGTGGGTAACTTCAGCTAATGAAAAATCAACACATTGACTGCATTTTTGTGGGGTAAAAACACAGAAATATATGTTTACCCCCCAACCCCATATATTTTTGGAAAGTGCACATTCTACAGAATCTAAAATGGGTACCCATGCCTTTCTGCTCCAAACTACTGAGTCGCAAGGCTTTGCCAAATTTGGCGGTTTTGGTAAAATATCTGGAAATATTCCTCAAAGCTTCAACTTTCCAGCATCGTATTGTCCATGTATCATTACCAGCATAAAGCATCCTAAATATAAACATATGGGTCTACTAAACAGTTTGATGCCCAATGTGCATAGATATACCAAACTATGTGGCGCACAGAGACCCCCAAATGACAATATGTATAGACATTTTCACGGCTGACGCGCTGGCTGCTGCAATATAACCACCCGGTGTGTGTATTATGCGACATTAGCCCACCTAACAGTTCAGAGACCCCAGAAAAACATATATTTTCAGAAAGTACACATTCTGACGAATCCAACATGGGTAAATAAGTGTTTCTACTGCAAACTGCCAAACTGCAAAGCAATGCTGAACATAACGGTTTTTATCAAATTTCGGAAAATCGTCACAAAGCTTGAATTTTACCCCATTATATGCTCCACATTTCGTAACTTATCAGCATAAAACATCCTAAATATGAACGCCAGGGGTCTACTGAACACTTTGATGCCCAATATGCATAGATATACCAAACTATGTGGCGCACAGAGACCCCCAAATGACAATAGTGTATATACATTTTCACGGCTGACGCTCTGGCTGCTGCAATATGAGCACCTGGAGTGTGTATTATGCAACATTAGACCCCCCTAACAGTACAGAGACCCCAGAAAACCATATATTTTCAGAAAGTACACATTCTGACAAATCCAATATGGGTAAATAAGTGTTTCTACTGCAAACTGCCAAACTGCAAAGCAATGCTGAACATAACGGTTTTTATCAAATTTCTGAAAATCGTCACAAAGCTTGAATTCTACCCCATTATATGCCACACATTTTGTAACGTATCAGCATAAAACATCCTAAATATGAACGCCAGGGGTCTACTGAACACTTTGATGCCCAGTATGCATAGATATACCAAACTATGTGGCGTACAGAGACCCCCAAATGACAATAGTGAATATACATTTTCACGGCTGACGCGCTGGCTGCTGCAATATAAGCACCTGGTGTGTGTATTATGCAACATTAGACCCCCCTAACAGTACAGAGACCCCAGAAAACCATATATTTTCAGAAAGTACACATTCTGACGAATCCAATATGGGTAAATAAGTGTTTCTACTGCAAACTGCCAAACTGCAAAGCAATGCTAAACATAACGGTTTTTATCAAATTTCTGAAAATCGTCACAAAGCTTGAATTTTACCCCATTATATGCCCCACATTTCGTAACTTATCAGCATAAAACATCCTAAATATGAACGCCAGGGGTCTACTGAACACTTTGATGCCCAATATGCATAGATATACCAAACTATGTGGCGCACAGAGACCCCCAAATGACAATAGTGTATATACATTTTCACGGCTGACGCTCTGGCTGCTGCAATATGAGCACCTGGAGTGTGTATTATGCGACATTAGACCCCCCTAACAGTACAGAGACCCCAGAAAACCATATATTTTCAGAAAGTACACATTCTGACAAATCCAATATGGGTAAATAAGTGTTTCTACTGCAAACTGCCAAACTGCAAAGCAATGCTGAACATAACGGTTTTTATCAAATTTCTGAAAATCGTCACAAAGCTTGAATTCTACCCCATTATATGCCACACATTTCGTAACGTATCAGCATAAAACATCCTAAATATGAACGCCAGGGGTCTACTGAACACTTTGATGCCCAGTATGCATAGATATACAAAACAATGTGGCGTACAGAGACCCCCAAATGACAATAGTGTATATACATTTTCACGGCTGACGCGCTGGCTGCTGCAATATAAGCACCTGGTGTGTGTATTATGCGACATTAGACCCTCCTAACAGTACAGGGACCCCAAAAAACCATATATTTTCAGAAAGCACACATTCTGACGAATCCAATATGGGTAAATATGTGTTTCTACTGCAAACTGCCAAACTGCAAAGCAATGCTGAACGTAACGGTTTTTAGCAAATTTGTGAAAATCGCCTCAAAGCTTGAAATCTACCCCATTATATGCCCCACATTTCGTAACTTATCAGCATAAAACATCCTAAATATGAACGCCAGGGGTCTACTGAACACTTTGATGCCCAATATGCATAGATATACCAAACTATGTGGCGCACAGAGACCCCCAAATGACAATAGTGTATATACATTTTCACGGCTGACGCGCTGGCTGCTGCAATATAAGCACCTGGTGTGTGTATTATGCGACATTAGACCCTCCTAACAGTACAGGGACCCCAAAAAACCATATATTTTCAGAAAGCACACATTCTGACGAATCCAATATGGGTAAATATGTGTTTCTACTGCAAACTGCCAAACTGCAAAGCAATGCTGAACGTAACGGTTTTTAGCAAATTTGTGAAAATCGCCTCAAAGCTTGAAATCTACCCCATTATATGCCCCACATTTCGTAAAGTATCCGCATAAAACATCCTAAATATGAACGCCAGGGGTCTACTGAACACTTTGATGCCCAATATTCACAGATTTACCAAACTATGTGGCGCACAGAGACGCCCAATTGGATATATAGTAGATAAAATTTACAAGACATAACAAAATAATACAGAAAGTGTGAAATTCAAATAAATTACTAAAATCCAATAAAACCACAAAAATCTATGCTTTTTTTTTTTCAGACTAGTGTAATCAGACATCAGAATTACAGTTTGAATATTTTAGCTTGGCAAAATATTTTTTACGGACAGAATAAAGCAAGCAACAGTTATGCAGAGCTGAAAATGCAATAAAATGGCTAACAATGCACCAAAATCCCCAAAATTTCAAAATAATCACCGAAATAACATACAAAAGGTATTGCACAGTACGGTTAGCGAATACGCTATTCGCAAAGGCAATAAAACATTTTTTTCAGCCAAAAACACAACAATGCAATATGGAAAAAAAAAAAAAAAAAGCTACACAACAGCGTATGTGTGTGTGCATGTGTACAATTGGTAAATTGCATGTTATGTGTGTGTGTGTTTGTGTGTGCAAGTGTATGTACCCCCCCAAGTGTGTGTGACCCCCCTGATCCCCCAAAAAAAGTATGTGAGTGTGTGTAAGTGTAAATCTAAGCATGTATTAGTGTATAAAGTGTGTGTAAGTGTATTTTGTGTGTGTGTTACACTAACCTGGGGTGTGTAGCTGCAGATCTGTGTCCATGATGGCAGGAGGAGTGGAGAAGCAGGAGGGAGTCGCCAGATCCGTTGATCAGATCCGTGGGCGTCGCTGGAGGAACCCGGAAGTGCAGGCAGCAGCAGCAGCGCGCAGACACGTGTGTCTGTTGCGTCTTTGGGGCCCCTGGACAATCGCGCCCCAGGAGCCCCTTTCCCACCCGCTCCGCTCGTTGCCTAGGGGGTTCTGAGCGAGCGGGGAAGGAGCGAGCAGCATTTAAAGCCGCTCCTGAGCTTCCCCGCCCGCATATGCTGCAGAACGTAGAATCTACGTTCTGTGGCATTTCAAGATACTTTCCCACAGAACGTAGATTCTACGTTCTGTGGCACTTAAAGGGTTAAATGCACATAAGGATACAATCACTTCCTAAAATATCGTCATAGACATATTTCTCTTTATTGAAATAACATTCAAGAAGACTGTTTCAGTAGGTGAATCCAGGAAGGTCTATGTGTAATGATACACAGTAGTCATATTCCCTTCATGAAATAAGAGAATTGCTTTCATACAAATGTGAATCAGCTAATTGTTATCAATAACATCCCCTCAGACCTTGTATGAGTCACTGTCAAAACTTCTTATAATAAACAAGAGTCATAAATAACTCATAAATAATATCCTTAGAAGCAGTGATTAATGATGTCATCAGGTATAAAGGGATCATTTGTGTCAATTACAGGTATGGGCCCTGTTATCCAGAATGCTTGGAACCTTGGGCTTTCCACATAACTCGCAATGCACTGAATCCAGTATTCGGTTTTGGATTCAGCCAGGATTCGACCTTTTTCAGCAGGATTCGGCTGAATCCTTCTGCCCAGCCGAACAGAATCAGAATCCTAATTTGCATATGCATATTAGGGGTGGGAAGGAAATTGTGTGACAGTTTGTTACAAAACAAGGAAGTAAAACATGATTTCCCTTCCCAGTCCTAGTTTGCATATGCAAATTAGGATCCGGATTCAGTTCAGTATTTGGCGAAGGATTTTTAGGGTGCGGCCGAATCCAAAATAGTGGATTTGGTGCATCCCTACAGATAACAGATCTTTCTGTAATTTGGATCTCCATACCTTACGTCTAATAGAAAAGCACTAAATAAACCCAATAGGCTGGTTTTGCTTCCAATAAGGATTAATTATATCTTCGTTGGGATCAAGTACAAGCTACTGTTTTAATTATTACAGAGAAAAAGAATATTATTTTTCAAAATTGGGATTATATGATTATAATGGAGTCTATGGGAGACAGCCTTTCCGTAATTTGAAACTTTCTGGTATTGGGTTTCGGATAACGGATCACATACCTGTACTTATTACAACTTGTATATTTTACAATAGAGGGGTACATTATTGTCTGTATAACCCATCACAAGGCAGACTTATAGTAATACAAAGTAAACTATGACACTAACCAAGTAAAATAAATGACTATATGAGAGGAAAGAAAGTCCATATTGTAAGTGCTGCGAGTTCAGATAGGGATTATTTTGATTATTAGCCATGAACAAGTCCCATGCTGCTCAGGGAAATCAGCTAATTAAGTGCATAACAGAGAGTTGCTGGCTGTGACCTCCTTGCAGCAGACAAGATCATTTGTATAATAGAAACAGTGGCCAGGTCACTGTGAACCTCTCTGTGCTATGTGCCTTCTGGGCTTTATTAATCTTACTATCGCTGGTAATGGTTCTAAAACAATCTTGTTAATAGGTATGTTACTGTTATGACTCACTCTCCGGCTGTATTAGTTATAATATTCTTTTATTAGCTACATCATAATAAACGGAAGCTTACGGGGCAATGCGATTTTAATTGGCATTTGACATTGAGCTGGTATATTGGTAGGTTAATACAAATTAAGGATAAAAATAGAGGATAAACCCAATAAATGTGGTTGCAGTAATCAAAACCTTAATCTTAAAAAGTTAACTTTTAATATGATATAGAGAGGGATATTCCAATACCATTTGAAATTGGATTCATTTTTTATTATTTGTGCTTTTTGAGTTATTTAGCTTTTTATTCAGCAGCTCTCCAGTTTGCAGTTTCAGTGATCTAGTTGCTAGGGTCCAGATTACCCTAGCAACCATGCATTGATATGAATAGCGATTGCAATATGAATAGGAGAGGGGCTGAATAAAATGACGAGTAATAAAAAGCAGCAGTAACAATAAATGTGTTGTCTTATAGAGCATTCGTTCATCTGAAATCTGGAAAGACTTATAAGAAGACCGCAAATAGTTAAAAGAACTACAAAAAAAAATAAAAATAATGAAGAGCAATTGAAAAGTTGCTTAGAACTATATACATATACAATATACTAAAAGTTAGCATAAAGGTGAACCACCCCTTTAACCCTTTCCCTGCCAGCCGTTTTGTCCTAGATGCGAACATCTACTGCCAAGCAGTTTTTAGATATTTTGCACTCTTTCACTTTAAGGGCCTTTCCTGGGGTGGTCTTTTAGTTAACCCAGGAAAACAATATATTGTTTTTTTCAGGACAACCTGAACTTTCACAATATGCAAGAATTTTGGTGTAATTCTACTTCTCTAATAAAATATTGGATTCTAAGTGTCAAATAAAATGAAAAAAATCATGTTGCACGAAGAACAATCACATATATCAGAAACATCATTCATTTTATGTACGAGAACACAGCCGATTTAGAAAGGTCTATGTCTCCTGAACGCGACAATACCAAATATATATAGTTTTATGGAGATTTCTCACTTGTATAGCTCAAAATCTACAAGCAGTACACAACCAAATTTCCAAAGCAACACTTCCCAAACGGCATACTTTTGATTTCAAGGCCAAACATTCCGCTAACAGTAGGTTTACCCTAGAAAACTACCCATTACTAGAAAGAACAGATTCTGGTGAATCAAAAATGGGTAGAAATATCTTTGTACTCCAAACCACCAAGTTGCAATTGTTTCCTAAAGTTATAATGTTTTATAGAAATTGGTGAATTTTTTGAAAAATGACCTCAAAGCTTCCACTCTACAGCAACATATCTCCCACACATCATTAGGTATCAATGTAAAACACCCCAAATATAAAATCCTGGGTCCACTGAACAGTTTGATGCCCAATATGAATAGATGTACCCAAGCACGTGGCATAGGAGGCCCCAAAAGGAAGACCCCCCGTTTGTTCTGTCATTTCAGATACTGCAAAATCAACACATTTACATCGTTTTGGGGGGCGGCAAAGGTAGAAAAAAGTATGTTCACCCCAGAAAACCATATATTTTCGGAAAGTACACATTCCCCTGAATCCAAATTGGGTATGCATGTCTTTCTACACCAAAGTACCAAGCGGCAAACCATTTCTAAAGTTGGTGATTTTGGCGACATTTCCAAAAATCACTTAAAAATTTCTACCCTGCAGCATCGTATTACCCACATACTTTTAGGTATCAAGACAAATCACCCCAAATATGAAAGCCTAGGGTCCTCTGAACAGTTTGATGCCCAATATGTATAGGTGTACCCAAGCAAGTGGCATATAGAGGCCTGAAAAGGAAGACCCCCATATGGTCTGTCATTTCAGATACTTCAAAATCAACACATTTACATCGTTTTGAGGGGGGCAAATGTAGAAAAAAGTAAGTTCACCCCAGAAAACCATATATTTTCGGAAAGTACACATTGCCACGAATCTAAATTGGGTATGCATGTCTTTGTACTCCAAAGTACCAAGCCGCAAATCATTCCTAAACTTGGTGATTTTGGTGACATTTCCAAAAATCACTTAAAAATGTCTACCCTGCAGCATCGTATTTCCCACATACTTTTAGGTATCAAGAGAAATCACCCCAAATATGAAAGCCTAGGGTCCTCTGAACAGTTTGATGCCCAATATATATAGGTGTACCCAAGCACGTGGCATATAGGGGCCCCAAAAGGAAGACTCCCATATGGTCTGTCATTTGAGGTACTGCAAAATCAACACATTTACATCGTTTTGGGGGGGGGCAAAAGTAGAAAACAGTAAGTTCACCCCAGAAAACCATATATTTTCGGAAAGTACACATTCCAACGAATCCAAATTGGGTATGCATGTCTTTCTACGCCAAAGTACCAAGCCGCAAATCATTCCTAAATTTGGTGATTTAGGTGACAATTCCAAAAATCACCTCAAAATATCTACCCTGCAGCATCGTATTACCCACATACTTTTAGGTATCAAGACAAATCACCCCAAATATGAAAGCCTAGGGTCCTCTGAACAGTTTGATGCCCAATATGTATAGGTGTACCGAAGCATGTGGCATATAGGGGCCCTAAAAGGAAGACCCCCATATAGTCTGACATTTCAGGTACTGCAAAATCAACACATTTACATTGTTTTGGGGGGGCAAAAGTAGAAAACAGTAAGTTCACCCCAGAAAACCATATATTTTCGGAAAGTACACATTCCCACGAATTCAAATTGGGTATGCATGTCTTTCTACGCCAAAGTACCAAGCCGCAAATCATTCCTAAATTTGGTGATTTAGGTGAAATTTCCAAAAATCACCTCAAAATATCTACCCTGCAGCATCGTATTACCCACATACTTTTAGGTATCAAGACAAATCACCCCAAATATGAAAGCCTAGGGTCCTCTGAACAGTTTGATGCCCAATATGTATAGGTGTACCGAAGCATGTGGCATATAGGGGCCCTAAAAGGAAGACCCCCATATAGTCTGACATTTCAGGTACTGCAAAATCAACACATTTACATTGTTTTGGGGGGGCAAAAGTAGAAAACAGTAAGTTCACCCCAAAAAACCATATATTTTCGGAAAGTACACATTCCCACGAATTCAAATTGGGTATGCATGTCTTTCTACGCCAAAGTACCAAGCCGCAAATCATTCCTAAATTTGGTGATTTAGGTGAAATTTCCAAAAATCACCTCAAAATATCTACCCTGCAGCATCGTATTACCCACATACTTTTAGGTATCAAGACAAATCACCCCAAATATGAAAGCCTAGGGTCCTCTGAACAGTTTGATGCCCAATATGTATAGGTGTACCGAAGCATGTGGCATATAGGGGCCCTAAAAGGAAGACCCCCATATAGTCTGACATTTCAGGTACTGCAAAATCAACACATTTACATTGTTTTGGGGGGGCAAAAGTAGAAAACAGTAAGTTCACCCCAGAAAACCATATATTTTCGGAAAGTACACATTCCCACGAATTCAAATTGGGTATGCATGTCTTTCTACGCCAAAGTACCAAGCCGCAAATCATTCCTAAATTTGGTGATTTAGGTGAAATTTCCAAAAATCACCTCAAAATATCTACCCTGCAGCATCGTATTACCCACATACTTTTAGGTATCAAGACAAATCACCCCAAATATGAAAGCCTAGGGTCCTCTGAACAGTTTGATGCCCAATATGTATAGGTGTACCGAAGCATGTGGCATATAGGGGCCCTAAAAGGAAGACCCCCATATAGTCTGACATTTCAGGTACTGCAAAATCAACACATTTACATTGTTTTGGGGGGGCAAAAGTAGAAAACAGTAAGTTCACCCCAAAAAACCATATATTTTCGGAAAGTACACATTCCCACGAATTCAAATTGGGTATGCATGTCTTTCTACGCCAAAGTACCAAGCCGCAAATCATTCCTAAATTTGGTGATTTAGGTGAAATTTCCAAAAATCACCTCAAAATATCTACCCTGCAGCATCGTATTACCCACATACTTTTAGGTATCAAGACAAATCACCCCAAATATGAAAGCCTAGGGTCCTCTGAACAGTTTGATGCCCAATATGTATAGGTGTACCGAAGCATGTGGCATATAGGGGCCCTAAAAGGAAGACCCCCATATAGTCTGACATTTCAGGTACTGCAAAATCAACACATTTACATTGTTTTGGGGGGGCAAAAGTAGAAAACAGTAAGTTCACCCCAGAAAACCATATATTTTCGGAAAGTACACATTCCCACGAATTCAAATTGGGTATGCATGTCTTTCTACGCCAAAGTACCAAGCCGCAAATCATTCCTAAATTTGGTGATTTAGGTGAAATTTCCAAAAATCACCTCAAAATATCTACCCTGCAGCATCGTATTACCCACATACTTTTAGGTATCAAGACAAATCACCCCAAATATGAAAGCCTAGGGTCCTCTGAACAGTTTGATGCCCAATATGTATAGGTGTACCGAAGCATGTGGCATATAGGGGCCCTAAAAGGAAGACCCCCATATAGTCTGACATTTCAGGTACTGCAAAATCAACACATTTACATTGTTTTGGGGGGGCAAAAGTAGAAAACAGTAAGTTCACCCCAGAAAACCATATATTTTCGGAAAGTACACATTCCCACGAATTCAAATTGGGTATGCATGTCTTTCTACGCCAAAGTACCAAGCCGCAAATCATTCCTAAATTTGGGGATTTAGGTGAAATTTCCAAAAATCACCTCAAAATATCTACCCTGCAGCATCGTATTACCCACATACTTTTAGGTATCAAGACAAATCACCCCAAATATGAAAGCCTAGGGTCCTCTGAACAGTTTGATGCCCAATATGTATAGGTGTACCGAAGCATGTGGCATATAGGGGCCCTAAAAGGAAGACCCCCATATAGTCTGACATTTCAGGTACTGCAAAATCAACACATTTACATTGTTTTGGGGGGGCAAAAGTAGAAAACAGTAAGTTCACCCCAGAAAACCATATATTTTCGGAAAGTACACATTGCCACGAATCTAAATTGGGTATGCATGTCTTTCTACGCCAAAGTACCAAGCCGCAAATCATTCCTAAATCTGGTGATTTAGGTGAAATTTCCAAAAATGACCTCAAAATATCTACTCTGCAGCATCGTATTACCCACATACTTTTAGGTATCAAGAGAAATCACCCCAAATATGAAAGCCTAGGGTCCTCTGAACAGTTTGATGCCTGATATGTATAGGTGTACCCAAGCACGTGGCATATAGGGGCCCTAAAATGAAGACCCCTCCTTGTATGTTCTGTCATTTCAGGTACTGCAAAATCAACACATTTACATCGTTTTGGGGGGGGCAAAGGTAGAAAAAAGTAAGTTCACCCCAGAAAACCATATATTTTCGGAAAGTACACATTCCCACGACTCTAAATTGGGTATGCATGTCTTTCTACTACAAAGTACCAAGCCGCAAACCATTCCTAAATTTGGTGATTTTGGGGACATTTCCAAAAATGACTTCAAAATTTCGACCCTGCAGCATCGTATTACCCACATACTTTTAGGTATCAAGAGAAATCACCCCAAATATGAAAGCCTAGGGTGCTCTGAACAGTTTGATGCCCGATATGTATAGGTGTACCCAAGCACGTGGCATACAGGGGCCCCAAAAGGAAGACCCCCATATAGTTGTCATTTCAGGTACTGCAAAATCAACACATTTACATCGTTTTGGGGGGGGCAAAAGTAGAAAACAGTAAGTTCACCCCAGAAAACCATATATTTTCGGAAAGTACACATTCCAACGAATTCAAATTGGGTATGCATGTCTTTCTACGCCAAAGTACCAAGCCGCAAATCATTCCTAAATTTGGTGATTTAGGTGACATTTCCACAAATCACCTCAAAATATCTACCCTGCAGCATCGTATTACCCACATACTTTTAGGTATCAAGACAAATCACCCCAAATATGAAAGCCTAGGGTCCTCTGAACAGTTTGATGCCCGATATGTATAGGTGTACCGAAGCATGTGGCATATAGGGGCCCTAAAAGGAAGACCCCCATATAGTCTGACATTTTAGGTACTGCAAAATCAACACATTTACATTGTTTTGGGGGGGCAAAAGTAGAAAACAGTAAGTTCACCCCAGAAAACCATATATTTTCGGAAAGTACACATTCCAACGAATCCAAATTGGGTATGCATGTCTTTCTACGCCAAAGTACCAAGCCGCAAATCATTCCTAAATTTGGGGATTTAGGTGACATTTCCAAAAATCACCTCAAAATATCTACCCTGCAGCATCGTATTACCCACATACTTTTAGGTATCAAGACAAATCACCCCAAATATGAAAGCCTAGGGTCCTCTGAACAGTTTGATGCCTGATATGTATAGGTGTACCCAAGCACGTGGCATACAGGGGCCCCAAAAGGAAGACCCCCATATAGTCTGTCATTTCAGATACTGCAAAATCAACACATTTACATCTTTTTGGGGGGGGCAAAAGTAGAAAACAGTAAGTTCACCCCAGAAAACCATATATTTTCGGAAAGTACACATTCCAACGAATCCAAATTGGGTATGCATGTCTTTCTACGCCAAAGTACCAAGCCACAAATCATTCCTAAATTTGGTGATTTAGGGGACATTTCCAAAAATCACCTCAAAATATCTACCCTGCAGCATCGTATTACCCACATACTTTTTGGTATCAAGACAAATCACCCCAAATATGAAAGCCTAGGGTCCTCTGAACAGTTTGATGCCCAATATGTATAGATGTACCCAAGCACGTGGCATATAGGGGCCCCAAAAGGAAGACCCCCATATGGTCTGTCATTTCAGGTACTGCAAAATCAACACATTTACATCGTTTTTGCGGGGGCAAAAGTAGAAAACAGTAAGTTCACCCCAGAAAACCATATATTTTCGGAAAGTACACATTCCAACGAATCCAAATTGGGTATGCATGTCTTTCTACGCCAAAGTACCAAGCCACAAATCATTCCTAAATTTGGTGATTTAGGTGACATTTCCAAAAATCACCTCAAAATATCTACCCTGCAGCATCGTATTACCCACATACTTTTAGGTATCAAGACAAATCACCCCAAATATGAAAGCCTAGGGTCCTCTGAACAGTTTGATGCCCAATATGTATAGATGTACCCAAGCACGTGGCATATAGGGGCCCCAAAAGGAAGACCCCCATATGGTCTGTCATTTCAGGTACTGCAAAATCAACACATATACATAGTTTTGGGGGGAGCAAAGGTTAAAAAAAAGTGCATTCACCCCAGAAAACCATATATTTTCGGAAAGTACACATTCCCACGAATCCAAATTGGGTATGCGTGTCCTTGTACTCCAAAGTACCAAGCCGCAAGCCTTTCCTAAATTTGGCGATAAAAGCAACAGTTTTTACATTTTTGAAAATTGCCTAAAAATATTGCAATTGGCCGCATTTATCTCACCCAATTTCTTACATACAATTCTAAAACACCATAAATACTGATGCCAAGGGTCAATTGAACCGTTTGATGCCCAATATGCATTGATATACCAAGGCAGCTGGCATGTGCGGACCCAAAATGAAAATAGTGCATATGATTTTTCTCCGCTGCCGATTCGCCTTCTGTGAACATAGACCCTTGACTTCATATTATATGCCTCAAGACCCTCCTAACAGCAAAGACCCCCCCAAAACCATATATTTTTGGAAAGTACACATTCTGACGAATCCAAAAAAGATAAAGACGTCTTTCTACACCAAACTGCAAAGCTTTTCTAAACGCAGAGGTTTTTACATTTCTGAAAATCGCCTAAAATTGTTGCAGTTTGCCGCATTTATCACACACAATGTTTTACGTATAAAGAAAAATCACCCTAAATATGGACGTCAGAGGTCTACTAAATAGTTTGATGCCCAATATGCATAGATTTACCAAAGTATGTGGCGTGTACGGACCCCAAATGAAAAACATGCCTATGAATTTTCACGCTAGCCAACTAAGCTGCAGAAAAGAGAGCCCCAACTGTGCGTTATGTGCCATAAGACCCCAAAACTGTAAAAAGACCCCCAGAAACCCATATATTTTTGGAAAGCATATATTCTGGCGAATCAAACTAAGTAAAATAAATCTTTCTATACCAAAGCACCAAACAGCAAAACTATACTAAAGATACATAAGGAACAATAATGCATGGATAAAATTGCAATAAAACCACAAAAATAGCGTAAATCAATGAAATAACAAAATAATTGATCCGGCAGCGTAATTAGTGGCCGAAATCGATTATCCAATAGTCACGCTGTCAAAATAACATGCTTTTAGGCAAAACAAACAGTACAATGAATAAGTAAAAAAAAAAAAAAAAACCCCTGCTTGTGAGTTTTTGTGTATACATATTTGTGCACTAATAAAAGTTGTCTGAGTGTGCAAATACATGTAATTAAGTGTAAATAAGTGTACAAAATCGACTAAGTGTGCTAAAATAAAAAAATAAAAAATAAAAAAACACAAATTTTTACTAAAATGTTCATCTAAGTGTATAAATGTACTGTAGGTATGTGTAAGTGCAGGTAAGTGTGTAAAAAAAAGTGCACTTACCGTTTTTGTAGCAGGAGGATCGCTGGAACCGAAGGACGACTCCTGGCAGCGTGTCTGCAGAGTTACTGCGCAGCAGGAAGTGACTGGGCGCGTGGTGCGACGAGGAGGAGGTAAGCCAGCAGCAGCAGCGCTTACATTGCGCTTCTGCTACTTTGAAGTCGGATCTGCGACAATCGCGTCGCAGATCCGACTTGACAGCCCCCCAGCCACGTTGCCCAGGGGGCTGTCTACCCTCCTGACTCTCTGCAGAGGCGGCAAAAGCCGCCGATGCAGAGAGAAGGGCTCAGCTGCAAAAGAACGTACGAGGTACGTTCTTGGCAGCCTGAGCCCTGAACCGCCAGCACGTACGCCGTACGTGCTTGGCGGTTAAAGGGTTAAAGTAACGCCTACGTTTGTAACGAGAGATCCTGCTACATTCATTCACATTGTTTACTAATGTGTATACAGTAGTGATGTTCGGGCACGCTTCTTCGCACGTTTTTCTGCTCTTTGCAGGCTTTTCTGCTCTCCCTGCCCAACCACCATCTAATGCTGGCTTTCAAATGCTGGGTTCGTCTTTTATAGTCGATGAGCCTGCTCACCCCGCCCCTTTTGTGACGCCATCGGCTGAGTCTATAAAAGCTACGCGGAAGCGCAAATGCAGGCGGGCGTGGGCTAAGGGAGGGCGGTTAGGGTCGGGTGCGGGTCGAGGAAATCCTGCTAGTCACTAGTATACAGTATATGCAGTACAAATGACCTTGGGTGGTTCTGAGGGGACAATGGAACAGCAACAAATACTGTAGGGAAATTTAAGTGCTGGGGTGTATTTAGGAGGCGTAATTAGGTAATGGGAATGTTGAGGCGCTTCCCCTTGATATCAGTGGGAATCAACTTGTGAGCTGTCCCAGGTGAATCAAAGTTAGAAGTACAGCAGTATTCATCACAGGCCACACAACATTGCATGAAAGTATGAAATCCATTATCCGGAAACCTGTTGTCCAGAAAGCTCCACATTAAGAGAAGGTCATCCTCCATTGACTCCATTTTAATGGAATCATTCATAATTTTTAAACATATTTCCTTTTTCACTGTAATAATAAAACCGTACCTTGTACTTGATCCAAACTATTTTTTATTAGAGGCAAAACAAGCTTAATGGGTATATTTAACTTAACATTTTTCCCCCACCAGACTTAAAGTATGTTGATCCAAATTATGGAAAGACCCCAAGAGTTCTGGATAACAGATTCCATGCCTGTACCACTTTGCAATACCTCCAGCATCTTCACTACCCATAAAACAAGTACAGGTATGGTATGTTATCCGGAAAACCGTTATCCAGAAAGCTCCGAATTATGGAATGATCGCCTCCCATGGACTCCATTATAATCAAATAATCCGCATTTTTAAAAATGATTTCCCTTTTCTATTTAATAACAAAACTGTAACTTGTACTTGATCCCAACTAATATATACAGTAATTAATCCTTATTGGAGGCAAAACCAGCCTATTGTGTTTATTTAATGTTTACATGATTTTCTAGTAGACAAGGAATGAGGATCCAAATTACAGAAAGATCTGTTATCCAGAAAACACAGGTCCCGAGCATTCTGGATAACAGGTCCCATACCTGTAATTGTTTAATAGGAAATGTGTATGCTTTATTTTTGAGTTTTGGCGATGAGGAATTTTTGGATAATAGGTGCCATAAATGTGAAAACTGATAGTTTTGTAAGGTTTGCTAATTTGAATATTATTTTATTGTGTTCTTTTCAAGTGGAAGTGACAGCACATCCCGAAAACAAATTAGGATAATTGTTATTAGATGTTTAATTTTCCAAAGGGGTCTTTGGTTGCTGCAGATAACAGAATTCTTTTTGATTTGTTTCTTTTTTAAAGTTGAACTTTTTTTATGCAAACTTTACAAAGTGTCTGGTCTATAATAGAGTCATCAGCAAGAGACTGATTCATGTAGGTTATGCTACAATTAGGGGCCGATTCACTATTGGTCGAATATCGAGGGTTAATTAACCCTCGATATTCGACTGGGAATTAAAATTGTTCGATTTCGAATATCGAAATCGAACGATTTAGCGCTAATAATTCGATCGATCGATCGAATTATTATTCGATTCGATCGAATGATTTTTATTCGATCGAACGATTAAATCCTTCGAATCGAACGATTCGAAGGATTTTAATAAAACGATCGAATGAAAATCCTTCGATCAAAAAAAACTTAGCAAGCCTATGGGGACCTTCCCCATAGGCTAACATTGACTTCGGTAGGTTTTATCTACCGAAGTAGGTGGTCGAATTTTTTTTTAAAGAGACAGTACTTCGATTATCGAATGGTCGAATAGTCGAACGATTTTTCATTCGATTCGTTCGAATCGTTCGATTTCGATCGAATTCGATCGAATTTAACCAATTCGATGGTTGAAGTAGCCAAAAAATACTTCGAAATTCGAATTTTTTTTTATTCGAACCCTTCACCCGAATTTTGTACATCTGCCCCCTAATGTCAGCATTAGCACACGCAAGAATAGGTGCCGCTAGGGTGGCAGCATTGCAGAGAGATGTTCCTTTTTGGCTTGTACTTAACTGACCCTCAAAATCAATTCTCCAGGTTAACTGGATGCTTTACAATTTGCAGTTAATTGTGGCAGACATTACTAAAGCTGGCCATAGATGCAAAGATCCGATCGTTCGAATCCTCGAACGATCGAACTTCCCCATCTCCCGACCTGCCACTAACCATTCCGATCATATAAATTAGTAAAAGAACAGATGAGCCAATGTTCTGCCCCTGACAGCAATCGTACAAAAGTTATGTCCGACCAAAGCAAGTGACAGTCTCCCACTGAAAATTGTCCAATCGGCAATACATGCAGAAATACTATCAGCAGCCGACAGAAATCTTTTAACCTGTCCCATCGACCAAAAGACCGATCTCCACCGGACGAAATTGAGTATTCGTACGATTGCGTCTATGGCCAGCTTAAGGCTTGCAATGCTTCCTATCTACAACTTTGTATTCCTTATTAGCTTTTGGAATTTCAGCTCCACTGACTAAATTTACTATGGGTTTATTTATCACACGAGAATTTATAGATTTCAACAATGGGCAAATGTAGTCAAGAGGAGCAAATACAGAAAATGTTATTTTGTATTTACATGTTTAGGACTGTAAGGGCAAATCCATTAAAGGGCAAATTTTCACCTGTGAAGGCTTCACCACACTTTGCGTCACTTCACCAGGTGTAAATTGCATGTTTGCTAAAATCGAAGTTGCGTCCTTGCAGCTAAACGCTGGCGAAGTTTGGTAGTGTTAATTTGGCAGCGCGAGCATTTCATATCGACCTTTCGCTAATGTTCTTTTCTGCCTAGCAAATCTTTGTTAGTCCTCTTACACTTAGGTCGACTTGAATAGGGTGGGTACATATAAGTCGTATAGACGTCTTTATTGGAGATGGTGCAAATGCTTGGAGTGTTAACTTGTTATTACACACGTTCAAAGAAGCTAAATAAAGACAGAAGAAATCTCTTATGTCCTAGACATGAGCCCACCCTAAAACAAATGTGAAATGCCTCTCAAATTGGTTAAAAAATTTTTAACACAAGAATCTTCAATAGTCAGAACTTTTGAAGGTAATCCCATACCTCACAACATTTTGGAAATAAAAAGATGGACAAAAAAGTTGGCACGTGTAGCGCAGTGAATTTTTTGGACCACGCCCGTTTTTGTGGCCACACCTCCTAATTACCATGTTCATTTTACAAAATATGGCAGGTTATGGAAGTTTGAACATATATCTGTGTTTTTTTCAGTTATTACAGTTTTGCTAATGAAGGCGAATTGCCCTTTAGGCTGTGAGTCTAACTTCTCCCAAGGGACCTGTTATCTAAATTGTTACAATTACTTATTTGCTAATCTTGAAATTGTTACAAAAGTATCTTATATGCAGCCGTGTCTGTTCTGGGCTCTCTGCCAAAAGCCAATTAAGTTAGAAACATTGTTTATTTTTCTGCCTGTTCAGTGCAGAGAAAAACAGGACTTACGAGGGACTGTCCCTCTAAAAACAGGACAGTTGGGAGGTATTTAACCCCGCTTTAAAATATGAAAAAACACCAGTCTTTTTTTATAATCTATAATTATCCAGAATGCTCGGGACCTGGGGCTTTCTGGATAACGGAGCTTTCCATAATTAAGCTTACTAGAAAATTATTAATGCATTAAATAAACTGAATGGGCTCGTTCTGTTATTAATAAGGATTAATTATATCTTAGTTTGGATCAAGTACAAGGTACTGTTTTATTATTACAGAGAAAAAACAAATCGGTTCTAAAAATTTGAATTCTTTGGATAAAATGGAGTCCATGGGAGATGACCTTTACGTAATTCAGACCTTTCTGGATAACGGGTTTCTGGATAACGGATCTCATACCTGTAACAGGTACTTTCAAAGGCCCATAGAGTGATGCTCAGTGTTGGGTTGTTATATGGCCAATGTTTGTTCCCTCTATAAGATATTCACTTGGTAAACTGATAATAAAATACATACAGATGGAGCAAAAAATATCTCTGTGTCATACCATTTCACTTGAGGTTGGCAGCAGTGTGCAGCAAGCACTGTATCAGCGCTAAACTATATGTTCTGTGTAGGACTTTGCACTGTGGCTTCAAAAAGCCACAATTTCCCTGCAGTGAGTTGCATGTAAAACTCCATTCATTAAAGGAGAAACAAACCCTTAATAAAATAAAACCCTACTACCCTACATAGACCCCCCCTCTTGCCCCCCAGCCTAGCTGCCCCCCCCGGGAAAATGCCCCTAACTCTTTACTTACCCCCCCCCGTGTAGATTCTGTCCAGCGGAGTTCACGGGCGCCATCAGCCGCTTCGGTAATCTTCTAAATGAGACCGTTGATTCGGCAATTTTCGCCAACTCGTGTGTCTCGGGTTGAGACGCCGGCAATTCCACCTACACCGACTGCCTGGTGCCAGAAAACGGCGAAGTGGTGACTTTTTTATGCGAATTTTAATTGTAACATTGTGAGTGTGTTTTTAACTTTATTGTGGATTTAAAAGATGATGTTTTTACACTGTCAGCGCATTTCTTTATAGCTACGGAATTTGGAGAAATCTGGAGATCTGCTAAATAATCGTTCTAACGCTTATTTCTAACTAAACGTTCGTGAGTGCCTTCACATAAGACTCACTACACCGTGTGAATTAAAATAAGTGACACATCAACTAATAGTAGAACTGAAAAGGGCACTTTTCTTTAGAAATATTCCAATCTCACAAAGTGGTGTATCGAATTTATGCAATAATACTACACTATATTGGAATTACTCTTTTATGCCCCTTTATTTTGTCTAAACCTCATGCTAAGTGAGCGCTGGTTCTTTCTACAAATATTAAACCGAATCCTTGCACGGGTCTGAGGGAGAACAGACATCTTCGTGGACCGGCAGAGGAAGTGGACTACCGGAACCTTTTATATCCTTTTACTTTGTTTTCTTTATTAAGGGTTTGTTTCTCCTTTAAAGGTACTTGCATCATGTGCTCTTGCACTTCTGCATAGTTGCACTCTGCGCTGCTTTGTGTAGAGCTGTGTGCGCAGTCGCGTTGTTATTGGAAACTGTGGCACAATTGCAGTAGACACATGGACAATGATGCTGGAGAAAACTGCTGCATGGGAATGCGCTTGAAATTGCACTTGCAGACGTACATGCGCCCTATTAAATTATTGTCATTTTGTAGCTCCAGTTCTAGATAATCTTATAATTTCCAGTTTTAATAACATTTTCTATTACAGGTAAGAGATCCGTTATCCGGAACCCCTTATCCAGAAAACTCAGAATTATAGAAAGGCCATTTCATCCAAATAATCCAAATTTTCAAAAGTGATTTTTCCCCCCTCTGTAATAATAAAACAGTACCTTGTACTTGTTCCAAACTAAGATACAATTAATCCTTATTGGACGCAAACCCAGACTATTGTGTTTATTTAATGTTAACAGGATTTTCTAATAGACTTAAGTTATGAAGATCCAAATTATGAAAAGAGCTATTACACAGGTCTCAAGCATTCTGCATAAGAGGTCCCATACCTGTATTGGCTGCTGCGGGTATTTTGTTCATTTTATGCAGAAATCTTAGACACAAATAGCATTTGGGATTACTGCAATGAGAGAGCAATCTGTTTCACACAGTGCTTTCAAAGCGCTAGTTATCTTAATGCTCTGTTTATCGTAAATGGTCCATCTGGGTACAATTCTGTAAGAGATAAATGAGATTTTCTCAGTTTTTCATTTTGAAATACACATGAAAGGAGTTTAGTTCAGTAACAGCTTAACCCTAAGTTCTCTGGATTCCATGTATTTTATGGCAATTACCTATTTGTACAGGGTGAACAGCAGAGGACTAATATGTACCCAGTCAAACCAAATGAGGTGTTAGTTATTACCACACTTTGGCCAAAATATCTAGGAGTTACGTAGACATAGAAAGCAATGAGAGCCTTGAAGTGTGTTACTAACACCTCATTTTTGGAACATTTCTTTCTAAGGGCAAAAACTGTGTGCTGGCCAGGGCAGGAACTAGGGGCAGGGCCGCTCCGGCCATGAGGCAAGGTGAGAATCTTGCCTCAGGCGGCACGGAGCGGCCAGTTACCAGGGGCGGCAAAAAGCCGCCTCTAGTAACTTTAAGAGCCGAATTTCCGTTTTTTAAAACGGAAATTCGGCTCTTCTAGCGCAGCGAGCGCAATAGCGCTCACTGCACTAGCGATGCGGCCCCTCCTCCACCCGCTCCGACGCTGGTAGTTAGAAGAGCGGAGCAGGAGGAGGGGCGGCATTGGGGCTGCTGCCAGAAACGTAACTGGAGGGGGGCGGGCCCTGGCGCAGGACGCGCAGCGGGCCCCCGCCCCCCTCCGTACACCCGGAAACTATCAAGTAATGTGCGCCGCGCAGCGGCGCGCGGACTGCCGGGGGGCCCTGAGGGGGTGCGGGCCCTGGCCCGCTCGCACCCCCTGCTCCCCCGGTAGTTCCGCCACTGGCTGCTGCCACAGGCGGCAGCAGCCCCTGAAACGTGCCTGACTAGGGGTAGGCAGAAGAGGCACGTGCCTAGGGCACAATGATGAGGGGGGAGCTGGGTAGGACCTGTTGAAGGGTCCTCTGCTCACCCTTAGCACGAGTTTGCACGCTCCCTGGTTCACCGTTCTCGCCTCTTGTCATCACCATTTGCACATATAGGGGGAAGCTGGCCCTGAAATTCATTTTTTTTTTTTTTGTGTACAAATAATGACTTTTTCTCATTTCTAGCAGCTGGTTAATGCCAGAATGTAGGATAGACTGAGCACTGGCACAAGGAGGTTTAAGCAGCTGGTCAAGGCCACAGTCTGGGTTAGACCAAGGGCTGGAAAATGTCATTCTTTGTTTCTGAAATTAGATATTTCCAGTATGAATGGTTTAAATAAGAACAACAATAAATGCATTACAATTAGGGTTGCCACCTGTCCGGTTTTGAAGTGGACAGCCCAGTATTTTGAAGGGCTGCCCAAGTCAAAACTTTCTGCCCGGTTTTCCAAATAAGGAAAACCGGGCAGGATTCCCTTGATTGACACGGCGATCAACCAATCACTGATTGCTGTGCCATAGCCCCACTCCTGATGTCACAACCACGCCCCTTGATGTCAGTGCCCCACCCCCTGCCCAGTCTCAGTCGTGTGGGAAGGTGGCAACCCTAATTACAACCTTAGCATGTGACCAACAATGGAGCAGTTCAGCTGCCTTGAACTTATATGGTTTCCCCAAAACGTTACTGTACTCTCACCTGGCATATGCCAACTGTTACACTAGAAACAAAGCTTGCCTTTGCTTTCTAGGAGCCAGAACTCGGATTTCAATGAGCATCCCAGCACATCTGGCAGTAACCCAGAAACTAAAGGTGACCATAGACGTAACAATTACGATCTTTCTTGGAAAAAATCTTTCCAAGAAAGTTTGTTCATTTCAACACACACGTGTAGAGCTGAATCATCAGATATACAGGTAGAAACAATAGAATTCTACCTGTATGTGTCGATTCAGCACTAACAATGGCCGATGTTTAGGTGCCTTCAAGGGCACCTGATCAAAATTTTCTGTCCAGCCCGATGGATGAGGCGACCAAGTCTTCTGCCAATATCAGTCGGCTCTTTTCCCACCATACACGCACCGAATATCATATGAAAAAATTTTTGTACGATATTATCTGTGCGTCTATGGCCACCTTGTATGGATGTGGGAACAATAACAATTAGCTGCTAGTTATTAAGTTAGACTAAGGCTCCAACATATATTCTAGATATCCAACTGAGCCCCACCAAAAATAAGGAAACATAAATAAATATTATTTCCTTTGACCTCAGATGATAACAGTAGGCTCACTGGTACTCACCTATACTTTAATAGACGTTTCATCTTAAAGGAACAGTTCAGTGTAAAATAAAAACTGCATAAATAGGCTGTGGAGCATAAAAAATGTAATCTATAAATGCTGGAGTGAGTGGATGTCTAACATAACAGAACAGAATACAACTTCCTGCTTTTCAGCTCACTAACTCTGGGTTAGTCAGCGACTTTAAAGAGATACTGACACCAGAAAAGAATCTTTTTTTACGTATATCCATCATAACATCATCATTGAATACTGTTTATAATTTTGCCATAAAAGTATTAGCCTGATGCTTTTCCATTACCTTTCTTAAGGTCCCCATAGACGCAAAGATTTTTCTTTGCCGAACCACCGATTTTAGCAAAGTCCGACCAATCCGTCAAATTATCGTGAAGTTAGTGGGAATCGAACGATCGCACATCTTACGATTTTTCATCAGACATCTGTCAGAAAATTCATCGGCCAGGCTAAAAAATCTTTATCGGTCCCAGTGCAATCTATCTATGTCTGCAGGGACAAGCAGGCAGCTACTCTTTAGTTTTGCTGGCAATATCGCCTGAAATGGTCTTTTTAGTTGATGGACACATCGTACATTTAAACGATCATTTCAAGATAATAGTGGTCTCATGATCTTTTAAAAATCTTTACATCTATGGCCAGCTTACCCCATGTTCCCCCATGTGTGGGGGCTGCCATATTTGTGCTGCAGTATTTGGTCACCATTAGAAACCCTGAATTACAGGCTGAGAAGGGACAATCAGGTTGGCAAAACAGTCAGGTTTAGGAACTTCAAGTAACAATTACTTACAAAAGCAGAACTGTCAGCAAAAAATTATCAACGTGACCTATTGGTAACTTTTAATGTAGATCATTATCTATTTACCCAGTTTTTATTGTAATACTGAACAATTCCTTTAAAGTTGAAACCCTTGAGAGGAACATGTGATCTCACTGTCAGGCCAAAAAGTTTTGGTCTGTTGTGCAGACAAAATTGTTTGGGAAATATCTGCTTTCAGTATTGCGTCAAACAAGTTTGGAGAGCTACACAAAAAGGTACATACCATGGAGATATATTTGGTCTTTTTTTTGTTTTGGTAAAGTCTTTTTATGTTGGAAAGGTGGCACGTGTTAATTCCAGACCTTTTTTAAGACCTTATTTACTAAAATCAGATTTTATCAAATTTTTCCACTCCCTTCCACAATTTTGCCTTATTTATCATTAAAATAACACGAATAAATATCGGGAAAAACTCAATAATTTAAGAGAAACCCTGAATTGTACGATTGGTTTGGACTTTTTTCCTGAATCGCTCAATTTTCTTTCGGGTTTTTGCGCTAAAACCCCAAATTTTTCGGATTGTCGGACTAAACCAGCTTAAACCACGATATCTTCAAATTGGTAATGGACATCTGCCATTGACTTATACATGACCTCAACAGGTTTGAGATGGCGGATTTTTATATTCAGCATCGGGGCATATTAAAGCTTGAAAAATTTGTTTTTTTCCCACAAACAATTTTCCCAAAACGGCCAACCAGAAAAGATAGAGTTTTAGTAAATAACCCCCATAGTGTTGCTGTTGAGAGACCTTGTTCTTTTTTGAGCTCCGAAGGCATCAGCTCTCAAGGCTGTGAGATGAACCGAAAGATGCCAAAAAGCTCTTCTCTATGCAAGAAATGCACAGGATAGCTGTCTGAAAATAGAACATGCTTCATGCTACACACATTGCGCTGCCTAAAAAACAAAAATGAGAGGCCTTAACTGAATAAGTTATGGGCAGAGACATGCCAATTATTTCATAATGTCCCTATGTATCCAGCAGCCACTTCCCCTGTAGTGACCCTGGAATATGCCCGTTTCCCCTCTTACAGGCTCTCAAGACTTTGATGAATAGCACAATTACATTTATATTTAGAAAATACCAACTTCAACAGCTTGTGTTTCAGTTTTTTTGGCACTCAGGACTTCTCTCTGAAGAAAAATCAATATATTCTTTTTAAAACTCATGTCCAATTGATTTTTAAAGGCTGAATTACAACCTTGTAAGGAGTTAAAACACAGAGCGTGTGTATTTTTTTTTTAACAGAAAAGCCTCTGGCTATAATACGACTTATGTTCTTTGAGCTAATGGAAACCTGTAATGATGTGTAACAGCATAGCTGTAGCAGGATAGAGACACCACCATCTTGCTCGTATACTTCACTCTACCTGCTCTCCTATACCATGTCTAGTTACAGCTGATACTCTGTTGGGCTTCAGGCAAAGCAACTATTTCTTGCATTTCTAGCAAATGTTGAGGCCAATCAGTTAAAGCCTAGAAAGTAGTTAGAATGCTTAATTTCTGTCTTGGTTAGGAGTGCTATGATTCTGTATTTATGTGTCTTTCATTTTATTTTGAGCTAAACTAAGGTGAGCTACAAATTGGTTCCTGAACTCAAAATGTCTGAAGGGAACTGAGTGACATAATTGCTTTGTCGATGCCCCCAAAATAAATATGCAGAACAAAACATGGTTTCTGACACCCGAAAATCATCTATGGACAATTAACTCTGACGAACACTACATAAACTGGGAAGGCTAAGACTACAGTAACCCCAATTCTAACAATGAAGAGTAATATGCTCATTCTTAGTTAGGCCCATTCCTCTTCAAGAAAACCTGACTCCATTTTGCAGGAATCCCAAATGTAATGTCATCTGGTCTATACATAATAACACAGGGACTAATGAAGCCAACAATTTCAACAAACTACATCAAATTGCAACTTTCTCTAATACAATATTACTACCTTACTTATGCAAACAATGCCTAAATCCTCCTCATTCCAGGTAATGATGTTGTTTATAGGTGCTAGAGCAAAGCAAACCCAAGGGAACAAAACAATATAATGATAACACTTTTGAAATGATTGTACAGTACTTCATAGTAAAGCAACTGCATCTATTATTTCTGCTATCCATTTCTAAAGAAGGCGATTTTAGTGACTTGCTAGAATTGTGTGATAGGGTATGGCTAGCCTGCCCTCTATCCTGCTTTAAAATTTAAGGCTAGCTAAGATTGTGTGATAGGGCATGGCTAGCTGGCCCCTCTATCCTGCTATAAAATTTAAGGCTAGCTGGGATTGTGTGATAGGGCATGGCTAGCTGGCCCCTCTATCCTGTTATATAAGGCTAGCTAGGATTGTGTTATAGGGCATGGCTAGACAGCCCCTCTATCCTCCTATAACATTTAAGGCTAGCTAGGATTGTGTTATAGGGCATGGCTAGCCGGCCTTCTATCCTGCTATAAAATTTAAGGCTAGTTGGGATTGTCTTGTAGGGCATGGCTAGCTGGGCCCCTCTTTCCTCCCATAAAATTTAAGGCTAGCTAGGATTGTGTGGTAGGGCAATTGCACTGAAATGCTGCATACTGGGTAAAAAAAAGGCAACTTGGATCCAGAATTAGCACTTTTTGCACTTACAAACGAGCTACAGGTATAGGATCTGTTATCCAGAATGCTCGGGACCTGGGGCTGTCTGGATAAGGGGTCTTTCCGTAATTTGGCTCTTCATGCCTTAAGTCTACAAAAAAATTCTGAAAATGTTAAATAAACCAAATAAGCTGGTTTTGCTTCCAATAAGGATTAATTATAGCTTAGTTTGGATCAAGTACAAATTACTGTTCTATTATTATATACTTAACAAATTCTCCAAAGCATGCTAGTAAGTAAAAAAATATACTTTATTTACATCAGTTATTAAAATACATAGGAAATAACCCCTCTAGCACCTAAAGCGTTTCATGCTTACCCAGCACTTAGTCATAGGCAGAATCTATCTAGTTTCTTTTCCTTTGTTCCTTAAATACTACCTCTCATAGTCCCTCCCCTCAATAAAACCAATTACAATCCAAAACATGTGTTACAACTGCCATATATCATCCATAGGGCTAATGGCTTTGTTCAAATACAATGATCTATGTGTAAGATAATTCATGTTACAGGGCATTTGTAAAAGTATAATTATACAATATAAAAAATAGTATACATATAGTTAAATATAACAAGTCACATCAAACATATAATTGAGACTGAGTGGCAACCTAGTTTGTAGGTGAAAAATCCAATAAACCTCTCTTTTCTTTAGTTTCGTCAGGAGATCTCTATTATCTGTTCTATTATTACAGAGAAAAAGGAAATGATTTTTAAACATTTTGGATTATTTGATTTTAATGGAGTCTATGGGAGACAGCTTTTCCGTAATTCTGAACTTTCTGGATAACAGGTTTACAGATAACAGATCCCATACCTGTATGTAGTGTATCATTACAAGAGAAACGGGCAGGGAGGATCTGTCCTGGGGAGAAAGCAAGCTTGGAAATGAAATTCTCTGTAAATACTCTATTTAAAAAAAAAAAAAAAAAAAAAGGTTTTCCTCCAAAGCTGGCAGAAGAGTGGTACAAGGAGACAATACATCACAAGACAAATTGTCTGTCTGCTAGAGTGAAAAGCAGCAGCCTCTCTACTGTGCGTTAATTCAAAATTCTTTCTTTTCAGTAGAGACAGTGAATACCTGTTTGTGTTTTAGCAACGCTCCAAGCAGGAGTTCAGTTACACTGCCAACCGTAGTGATCATCTCTGTTCAGAATATTGATGATAAAGAAAAACATGACAGTTTGTATTGGGGAAAAACATGCAGAGAATGGTGTGCTTGAAATTGAAATATGTGCTTACCTGTCTTGTTCCTGTAGCTTATATAAATGTATGTACATGTAGCTACCGGTGCTGAGAGGGGCACCATCCACTCTGAGTGCGCAAATTGAAATTCAGCAACGGCTGGGGTGCAGATTAAAGGGGTGGTTCACATTTAAGTTAACTGTTAGTATGTTATATAATGGCCAATTCTAAGCAACTTTTCAGTTGGTCTTCATTGTTTATTTTTTATAGTTTTCGAATTATTTGCCTTCTTCTGACTCTTTCCAGCTTTTAAATAGGGGGTCACTGACCCCATATATAAACAAATGCTCTTTAAGGCTACACATTAATTGTTATTGCTACCTTTGATTACTCATCTTTCTATTCAGGCCTCATATAACAGTCTCTTATTCAAATCAGTAAATGTTTGCAAGGGTAATTTGGACCCCAGCAACCAGGGTTCAGCCGAATCCTTCTGCTCGGCCAAACCGAATCCGAATCCTAATTTGCATGTGCGGATGGGGAGGGAAATCGTGCGACTTTTTGTCACAAAACAAGGAAGTGAAAAATGTTATACCCTTCCCACCCATTAATTTGCATATGCAAATTTGGATTTGGTTCGGTATTCGGCCTGAATCTTTCCCAAAGGATTCGCTGTTCAGCCGATTTCAAAATAGTGGATTCAGTGCATCCCTACTAAATAACTCAAAAATAACAAATAATAAAATATGAAAAACAATTGCAAACTGCCTCAAACTATCACTCTCTACATCATACTAAAGAGGTGAACAACCCTATTTATTTTTAGGGTTTAATTCTCTTTTAAGTATTGCTGTACTGGTTATTGGGGCAGTTTATAAAGGGAAAGTACACTCCTTTGTTCAGTATGAGTGCAATGAATAGGTCTTGTACATTTTGTCTGTTGTTTTAACCACTATTTCTCGAGCTAAACAGGGAAATTAAAGCTATTGTATGGCTATTTGCCAGGTAGATAATTAGATTACCAGTAAATATATATAATCCCTCCTGCTAACAAAAAAGTCACTACAAAGAGGGGGTTGTTGCTAGGGATGTAGCGAACGTCGGAAAAAAAGTTCGCGAACATATTCGCGAACTTGCGCAAAAATGCGAGCGGTTCGCGAACGGTTCGCGAACCCCATAGACTTCAATGGGAAGGCGAACTTTAACATCTAAAAAAGACATTTCTGGCCAGAAAAATGATTTTAAAGTTGTTTAAAGGGTGCAACGACCTGGACAGTGGCATGCCAGAGGGGGATCAAGGGCAAAAATGTATCTGAAAAATCTGCCTGTGTGTGCTTGGAAGAGATAGTGTAGGGGGAGAGCTGTTAGTGATGCTAGATGGCAGTTGGTTGAATAACACACTGGGCAAAAAATGCCTACAGGGCAAATAATGCCTAAAAGGTCAACTTATACACTACTACAGCGGTAGTAAAATAAAAAAAAGTAAAATAAAAAAAAAATGAATATTAAAAAAAAAAAAATTAAAGTTGGTGCTGCTGAACTACTAGGAGCAGCAGATTAGCACACCAGTCCCACTCCCCAACACTGCTAGACTAATAGCACTGGGCTCTTATAGTAGTAGTAGTAGTAGTAGTAGTAAAACAACAAAAAAATAAATAAAAGCAGTCCTTACAAGGACTACTGTTATTGCAGCAGTCAGCAGATGAGATCAGAAGCAGGACAGCTGCCCACTGCAGCTACATACAGAGCACTGCAGTAGAAGGTAGATTACTAGCCAGCAAAGCTACCTAAGCTTAAATGTCCCTCAAACCCCTGCAGACTTCTGTCCCTCCAATAACAGAGCAGTATCAAAACGATTACTAGCCAGCAAACTTTCAACTGTCCCTGAAATCACTAACAGGCAGCAGCTCTCTCCCTACACTATCTCTTCAGCACACACAGGCAGAGTGAAAAAAACGCTGCAGGGCTTCGGTTTTTATAGGGAAGGGGAGTGGTCCAGGGGAGAGCTTCCTGATTGGCTGCCATGTACCTGCTGGTCTGGGGTGAGAGGGCAAAAAAAAGCGCCAACAATGGCGAACCCAAAATGGCGAACGTCGCGCGATGTTCGCGAACTTCCGGCGAGCGCGAACACCCGATGTTCGCGCGAACAAGTTCGCCGGCGAACAGTTCGCGCCATCTCTAGTTGTTGCATCCTTCTAATTCAATTATCTACCTCCAGACGCAAAGAATTTTCCCCAGCAAAATTTTAGCAATTTAATTTTAGCTTTCTGTTTGGCCAGATTGAGTCAGTAGCTTACTTCCCTGTCCAGCCAGTTTTAAAAATCCCACCAGTTGACGATCATTTTACATAGACCCCTATAATGATTTGATTGTCTACCCAAATTATCAGATCAACCCCAATAGCCCCAATAGATGAGCAATTAAAGTATATGACAAGCTTTAGTTGTGCTCTTGCAATAACAATGCCAGTATAAAAGGAGCAATTATTTACAGAATGCCATTCTGTTATCTGTAACTCACACAATTACATGAAGTTTGTGACTATATTGCTACAGGGTGTTTTTTTCCCTGTATTACACTGCATTTTTGTCTCCATAATTTATTCTGGTGTGACAATTTTCAAGTCCAATGGACCGTGAACTTGACAAATTGCTTTATGGCAATTTAATTGTTTGACATTCAGAAGAAATATAATTACACTGGGCTCTAGTTCTGCCGTCTTTTATAGGTAAAAAAGACACAGGAATGGCTGCAGGGGGAATGGCTGCACTAGCCCAAGTGGCACTTAGCCTAAATAACCCTGTAAAGTTCCAACATATATACAGCTGCAATTCTCTTTGGATTGCTTTTAAATATTTGCCATAACATTAGTATAAGTATGGCCACTTTATATGGGGCAAAATGTTGATGGCCACAGCTACTGAAAGAGCTACAACAGCAAGCTTGTGGAACTGTGGTATATTGGAAGCTTCATTTCAGCAACAGCCGGAGGGCCACATCTAGATATAGTATATACAAATAATATATCAGTGTTATACAAAATGTTATATTATAGGTACTTGAAGCTTGATTATACCTGCTCCAAGGGCTCCATTGTATGGAGGGCATAGGACAAGTTTAATTTTCCGTTGGAAGAGCCTGCGTCACTCCCTGAAATAACAGATACTGACAGAGAAGACGCAAGTGCCTGTGGTGCCAGTTGTTCTTACTGTCTGTTATATAGTGAATAATGTAGTCCCTACTGTAAAATATAAAGGTATTATCAGTCACCAAGGAGTTCTATGGTCATAAAAAGGCACACAGCCTTCAGCTTAGTTCATACAGGTCATGGAACTCCAAATCGACTTCTAATATCCTCAAATTTTTCAGCATAAATTACTTATTATAATACATAAGTTTCAGTGAGTCATGCTACAGCAATTACGTCACTAAGCAATTATAACTGTTGACCATCACTAAACATCCTTATTAAGGATATAATTTAGAGGACATTCATGGCTCTTGTGTATTACATGTTATATGTTATGCACACATGTCCACTCATCAAGTATTGGGTTAAGTCACCGATTCTGACATGGTCCTATGAAAACCCATAGGGATGAGTCAGTATTACTAAACAGTTGTAGGGAAGCACAGAATGCAGGATTCAGTTTGGGATTCAGCCTTTTTCAGCTGAATCCAAGTGCCTGGCCGAACCAAATCCAAAAAATCACGTGACTTTTTGTCACACAAACTTTTCTTTTACTGTCCTCCCCCATAATTTACATATGCAAATTATGGTTCCGATTCAGTTCAGTATTCGCCCAAACTTTTACAAAGGATTTGGGATTCAGTTGAATCCTAAAATAGTGGATTCGATGCATCCCTAAACAATTGCATAACCTAATTATTTCTGTCCAAAAGCCTCCCCCAGCTTAGAGATACTTTCCTGAGCCGACACTCTGGGTGGATGCCTAAAGGCATCGCTGCAGTCTCATCACTGGGCTGGAGACGGCACAATCCTTCCATAAGCTGGAGGACCATTTTCATTTCTAATTAGCCCAAGCCTAGCATGACTGACACGACTGGAGCCTTTAGCCATGTTGCAGTGTTGGCTCAGTTAATGACAGACAGACTGAGTCGGCACCTTTTTTACCCGTGTGGGGCCATCCTATGGGCTTCCCTGATCAATATCTGGCCGAAAGTTGGCCAGATCTTGATCAAGCAGGTTAAAAATTCCCGTCGGATCGCGGCCGCATCTGCTTGTTTATACGGTCCCATGATCCGAACGCCAGTTTCGAATGCATTTTGATCCGATCCGAGCCCTAGAACCCCTGATCGGATCAGCCGATATAGCCCACTTCAATGTGGGCATATCGGGGAGAGATTCACTCGTTTAGCAACATTGCCAAACAAGCGGATCTCTACATCTATGGCCACCATAAGTATCACTGGGCTGGGGGAGGCATTGGAGGACTATTGGGCAGGAATATTTAGGCACTGCAACTCTTTAGTAATACCAACACATTCCTATAGATTTGCATAGGAATGTGTCATTATAAAAATAAAAACTGGGTAAAAAGATAGGCTGCGCAAAAATAACAAATGTTTCTAATAAAGTTAGTTTGCCAAAAATGTAATGTATAAAGACTGGAGTGACTGGATGTCTAACATAATAGCCAGAACACCCTCAAGTCACCCTCAAGTCACTGATTGGGTATTGCCTGGTAACCAATCAGTGGAAAGCAAGAGAGCTGCAAAGCAGGAAGTAGTGTTCTGGCTACTATGTTAGACATCCAGTCACTCCAGCCTTTATACATTACATTTTTGGCTAACTAATTATATTAGAAACATTTTTTATTTTGCACAGCCTATCTATTTACCTAGTTTTTATTTTTACACTAAACATTTCCTTTAAGGGTTGGGACCCAAACAAAATCGGAATAAATTAGGTTCATGAGTAATACTAAACCAATTTTTATATTGCAAAGCTACTGTATGTCCCATTCCTTTTCTTGCTCCCAGGGAGAGAGAGGTTAAAAAAAAACCCTGGCTAAATAATGTAAGTGGAATCATTGATTAGATAGTTTAGGAAATGTTACGGATTAATTAATATGACAGCACTTGTAACATACCATAGTAAATGACCCCTAAACCCTGTTTCCTAAAGGAAACTACCAGGCACTGCTAGTAATATGGTTATCAGCTTGGAAACATTCTAATGAGTGTTTTATTACTGAGAACATCCAGTACCAGTGTGCATTTCTCTGCCAGCTTAAGTATACCAGCTTAAGTATACCAGCTGAGAAACAACCCATGTATATTAAAATAAATTGGAACATGCATATATAAATATAAATTTGTCAAAGTTGGAAAATTCAGCAGTTAGCAGCAATTTTTCAGCTTCTTTTTTCCAGCTTTCAGCCTATTTATAAAACCTCAAGTCTGACATAAATGTTTAACTTCCTTATGATTTCCATTGAACTTTGACTTTGACCATTTTTGTCACATTGCCATATTTTTAAAGAACTCCAGGCATGGTGGCCATGAACCCCAGCTGAATTGTTTTCCTATAGCTTAGACTTTTCAGGCCTCTTTGGTTAAAGGTTTCCATTTGTGGACCATTACTTATTTAGGCCTGCTAGTTTATTGAAGATATAAAAACAATTGTTGTAATAGTCTCCCTGCTGTAATTCCAGGTGCATTCAGAATAGCAAATCATCATTCATCCCAAATCTCAAGGCAACTGGCAAACACCCACACCTGTTTGCACCCTATAAAAAGCTATCATGGGGGAACTAATGCCCTAGATTGGGATACCAGTATGTGTTTTTAATCAAAGTATGGAAATAATCAAACATTGAAGTAACATAGGCAGCTCTATATTCATACAGAAACTGCAGGTCCTTTCTTTCCATTCTGGAGCACAAGTACCTGCACCCACACTTGCCGATGGTGGATCGGGGTGCAAAATGAACTAAACATGGCAGCTTTATCCTATTTTTTGCACTTTGCACCTTGCCTATTGCCAGTAAATGAGTCCTTGTGTTTTATCCACAATTAATATTTTTTTTTCAGAATTCCAGCACTACAGCAGGCACTTGCAAAATTGTCTGTAACTTGGGAGCACTTTACCAATATTGGTTCAGATATCTCACGGGTACAGTTTTTTGGTAGTAAAATTGTGAGAAAATAGCTTCACCTCTAGGGTGTTCCAAAAACACCCCAGAGGTGCACGTTTTTTCCAAAAACAGCACTAGTGTCCAATTGACTTGGTGCAACTGAGTTTCTTGTGCTGGTGCTACAGGCTAAGGGTATTAATTTCCCTGCTCCCTTTAATACTGCTCCCATCCTACATAACAAACACATAGTACAGGTATGGGATCCATTATCCAGAAACCCATTATCCAGAATTAAGGAGAGGCTGTTACCCATAAATTACATTATAATAAATTAATCCAGTTTTTTAAAGAATGATTTCCTTTTTCTCTGTAGTTTTACCCGACTCGCAAACTACCCTAACCCGCCCTCCGTGAACCCGCGTCCGTCTGTAACTTCCGGTTTCCTTTTATAGACGTCCCGCCGATGACGTCACAAAGAGGGCCGGGCGATAATGCGTGTATCTAAAAAAAGGAAGCCGGCAGACCGGCGGGAAGAGCAGGAAGAAGAGCTCAACCGAAGGTGCAAGGTCGACCCAAACCTGCGGGTATAGGGCCGGCCCGCATATCACCATATTGAGTGTATTTAATGTTTACATGATTTTCTAGTAGACATAAGGTATGAAGATCCAAATTACAGAAAGATCCGTTATCCACCTTTTCTGGAAAAAAATACCAGCCTTCCTATAGTCGTGCCATTTTTTCCTATTAATAACATTGGCATCAAGCATCATTTTTACTGGCCAGGCTGATAAAATACCTGCCAGGTGGCAACCCTAGTAGTAAAGCTTCTGCTGGAAATAAATAAAACAGGTCGGAAAAAATGAATGGAGGACGCTGGGGTAACAGAACCCTGCTGCAAATCTTCCTTTATTCAGAGTGTATCACAACCACTACATGTTTCGGGCAGACATGCCCTTTCCTAACTAGAATATGAGGACATTTTTACACTACAACTAATGTTTAGAGGAAAAGAATAAATTTGTGCTATGAAGTATGGAGCAGAATGTAGACACAATCAAGGCAAAATTAGAAGGCTAAATTACAACTAAACTAAACTAAAGCTGGAAGTATATTCAGCATGTTATTGAGGGAACACTCTAAAGGTGAGGTCACAAGTGGTGCAACCGAGCGTAAATATGCACATAATGAAGCCCTATTGAAAATAATGGAATACCCACTATAGCAATTCCCACAGGGTGCTTGCAGTCCAACATCTGCTATACAACACCAATATTTGCATTTTTCAGCAGAACTCACATCAACTGGGATTCTTATTAGGGGATTCTTATTGGGGGATTCATTTAGCACTTCAGTGGGGCTGCAGGCCCTGAAGAAAAACATTTTATCCAGCAACCTTGATGTTTTTGGACTACAGTTACCAGAATGCTTTATCCCTTTATTATAAAGTAAAATGTGGTTGAGCAACAGTGTTTATACAGTATATTTAAAAGGGGTGGTTCTATGCTATAGAATGGCAAATTCTAAGCGACTTTACAAATGGTCTTTATTATTTATCTTTTTATAATTCTTTAATATTGTTTTTTAATTATCTGCCTTTTTCTTCTGACTCTTTCCAGCTTTCAAATGGGGGTCACTGACCCCATATAAAAACAAATGTTCTGTATGGCTATAAATGTATTGTTTTTTTTTTTTTGCTACTTTTTGTTACTCAAATTTCTATTCAGGCTTCTGCTATTCATTCCAGTCTCTTATTCATATCAATGCATGGTTGCTTTGGACTCTAGCAACAAGACTGCTAAAACTGCAAACTGGAGAGCTGCTGAATAAAAAGCTAAATAACTCAAAACCACAAATAATAAAAAATAATAACCAATTGCAAATTGCCTCGTATTATCACTCTCTACATCATACTAAAAGTTAACTCAAAGGTGAACAACCCATTTAATATTTTACATGAGAGAGGCATTCATTTTATAGACCTGTACAGAACCGTGAATGACATTTGACCCCTGTTTATCTTCCTGTTCAGAACTGAACCAATTGTGTTTTACAGAGCTTATCTGTTATTTAACCTGGGCCTTTTAGCCCCATTTCAATTTTAATGGCTGCACAGCTGCTGATTTATATAAACTAATTATATGAGAGTTTCTGAAGCAAATGTGCAATTTATACATAATTATGCTGAAATGTATATAAAACATTTTCTGGTTTTGGTTTTACTGTTCCTTTAATAGATAAACGTGGATATCATAAATTAGGCAGGGGATTCCAGAGCTTCATTAATGTGCCTGTACACTCTGTGTTCCATTCCTGCAGTGTTGCGCTGTAGACAAGTACAGACTCAGAGAAAATTGGCATTTCATTGTAGAACAGATAACACTACATGACCTGCCTCCTAGACTAAATAAAGTATGGGAACAGATACATGAAGTAGCAATGCTTGTAACCAAGCAGATAATTTGCAGGGTATGTGCAGGCTCTTTAGATTACATATCACAAGTCTAAGCTTTTTATGAGCTGTCACTTCTGTTCTCATTGAGGTGTTGGCATTTCCAATTCAACTCAGGTTCCCACTGGCAGCTTAAAGTGACCTTGGCACCTGGAGCCGACCTTAGTGACTCATTCGCTCGCAGCAACGCGCTGACAAGGAGCCGAGATATTCGCATGTAGATCCGGCTGCATGCCTGGGAGGGGGCTTGCTGATGCAATGATACAGTTCTAGCAATTTGTCAGTGGTATCAGCTCCAGTTGCACAAAATACATTAGAAACCTGTACTTTAATGGGACAGAATTCATTTTGCTGGGGTTGGCAAATCGCCTGGCATCACAGGCTTCAAAGCCTTTCACTCTTGACTTTAATCTGAAAGAGCTTCACAAGATCTGCCAGTTTTAACTTTGTGGTTTACAATGCTTGAACTCCTGAAAGGATGGATACATTATGATGCTACTAAAAAGCACAGGATTGCATTTGAGTGTTTACCAACCTCTTTAATGTGATCCTGTTTTCCTGAGGGCAACATCTAAGGGTGTAATTAAGAGCAGTGGGCATTTTAGCACTCACAGAAACCCACTACCAGTTCCACCAGCTGTACTGAGCTTTTTTGTTTATACAGGTATGGGGCCTAGTAACTAGGGATGCACCGAATCCACTAGTAATTTTTTAGGCAAATTGTATTTCAGAAATAACAGATGCAGTGTGTAAAATAGCTCTACCATGTGTCTGTTTAATAAGAGGCACAATGTTAGCACAAGCATTCACATACTAACAGCTGACTATGTAACAATTACAAAGAGAGCTTTTAAAAGGACAAAGACAAATGAAAAAACTAACAAGTTCTGACATTAAACCTAATATCGGCTCACCAGTTGATTCATTCTCATCACATAGAAGCTAAGAATATCTGGACTGGGCTGCCAGTTAGCGTCAGTGGGTCAGAAGTATATTACTGCCCAGTAGAGCAATCAAGTTCTCTAGTCTGAATGCATCTTATAGAAGTAAAGTAAAATCCAACATAAAAATAAATTAAGAAGAAACAAATCACATTCCAAAACATACCTGAAGGTTATTTAGCTCCTGATGAAACGAATCCTAGTCATATGTATGTGCTCATAGTAGGAACCTTAGATTGTAAGCTCTACTGGGGCTGTGAATGATAATCAAGTTCCATGTAATATGTTGAGGCATAGCAACGGGAACATCCAAATGCAATTGCTGAGAGACTGCATTAATGATAATATAATTCTTTGCCAGCATTGGTATTTTGGTATTGGTATTATAGACTTTAGCTGCCCAGCCATTGAAATATTGAAGTATTTAAAGACTGTAATATACTGCACATTGCATATTGTTTATTATGATGTCTCACCTTTGTCTTCTTATTGCTCATGTCCAGTTTCTGTCTCCAAGGAAAAATGTGTCCCTGTCTGAGATATTGCCTGAGGGTCTAAGTTGGGTTTGGAATCACTCTAACAGCTTAAAATCATTTCTGATTGGGATTATTTCTTGTTTCATATCAAAGTTGCTGGTCTTTTAATTTTTCTATTTATTTTCTTTGAAAATACAGCATCTGTGGATAAATATTTTTCTTTATGTATATCAGTATGAGCATGTGATAATGCACCTTTATGCATTCAAGCAATAAGAGGGTTCAGTTCTGTGTGTGGGGGGTAATATTGAATATTAGGAAATCAATGACCACTATACTGGCATATGGGATGGATTATTTGAAGGGAAACAAAGCACATCATTGTTGATTTAGCCATTCCCCCCCCCCCCATTGTTTTTAACTTTTTGGCCCTCTGAAAGGCCACCCGCTCCCTGCTAGACTGCATAAGCCCCATTCTCAGATGGAGTTAATTATTAAAGTCTGAATGCCAAAAAAAAACGAAAAATGTGAGGTTTTTTTTAATATAAAATCCAAATTTTTACTGGAAAACAAACTTTGAATTTTCCAGAATTTATTATACCCCGAGGATGGAAAAAGTCCAAATCCAAAAATCCGGCATCTCAGACCTGCTGGGAGAAGTCCCGAAGATATCCTGATCTGTGCTTGGTTTTGTGCAAAATCGGAAGATTTTGTGGTTTTTGTGCAAAGATCAGAAAAAAATCTGATTTTTCAGGTGGAAAATCTGAATAATTTTTACAACTGGAATTTTCGGACAATTTTCACGATTTATTCCAGTTTTTTCCCCGAACTGGAAATTTTCGGCAAAATGTATTGATAAATAAAAGGAAACCCGTGGAAACCCGTGTGGATTTGGTCGGAGTATATTTCAGAAAACAATGAGTTAAATTTGGGCTTTCCACATACCTTTCCACTATATTTGGCCGCAGGGCCGGCCTTAGGCCAATTGGGCCCCGCACCTCTGGGGGCCCCGCACTGCCCCTTTCCTTTCTATTTTGTGCCTGTATGCCCTTATTTTCCTAAATACTTGCTGTGTCAGTAGCCAGCAACACTTTGTCTAGGGGCCCCGCCAACATGGTCCCAATTGGGCCCCACATTTGATAGGACCAGCCCTGTTTGGCCCCATCAGTTTTGATCTACTAATTTTCAGGCAGAAGAGGCAGGGTGCCTGTGCCAAGCTGTTACAAACTACAAAACTTCCCAATAAAATTATATAATCATTACTAGGACTACAGCAATACTTGCCCTGGCTCTTCTTTCCATTGCGGAATGATTTCGGACTTCTCCGGGCTACTTAACGTTTATTAGATTAGATAATTGGCAATTTAGGTTATGATCTGTTTTTGAAGATTTTGTGAAATGTAATCAGCTAGCACATTTTGTGCATTGGTATTTAGCATACATATTTGACTAGTGTCACATGGGGCTGATTCTCCAAGAATCCACCTATCTGCTGGCATCCATTCTCTCCTGTGTCTGCACTAAGAGGCGCTGCATCATCCTGGGGGCAGACGCAAAGTAGGGTAAGCATTTTACCTCCTAAATCTGCTTTGTGTGTCTGCACCCAGTCCAATGCAATGTCTCTAGGTGTAGACAAATAACAGAACAGATGACAGCAGAGGGGCTGATTTTTTAGCCAACGTTGATATGCAGACCATGAAACAGCCCAGTGTATCACTGGAATCACCCGACCTGAGATGGTGCTGTTCAGTTGGTGTCAGTGACAAGCTTGGAAAAAGTCTAAACGTGGATTAGCAGTATACATACCTCCCAACATTTGAAAACCGGAAAAAGGGACAGAAAGTTCTGGCATACGTAATGCAGTGAACATTTTGGCCATACCCATTGTGGTCACACCCCCTAAATACCATGTCCATTTTACAAAATTTGGCAGGTAATGAAAAGTCTGAATACATTTCTGGGGGTTTTAGGGTCATGTTTTATGTGTTATTACAGTTTTGCCCTTTAAACTATGAATCTCAGTTCCCCCAAGAGACCAACTTACCTTAAATTGTTAAATATCTGTAACTATTTAAGATGAGCAAAGTGCTGGTGTGGGCTATTCTGGGCTCGCTGCCAAAAAAGCCTCTTATTTAACTAAAAAGGAACTATCGCGAAAATGAAAATTTAATAGAAGCTTCATCATACTGAAATAAGAAGCTTTCTAAATACAATCATTTAAAAATTCTGCATGTTTCTGGAAGAATCAAGTTTATGTTCACTATCCCTCTCTCAGAATCTGTTTCTTTTCATTCTGTCTTCATGCAGCAGTTGGGTATCAGATAATCATTGACAGATAGATCCAATATATCGTATCCTAGCAGATGTATTAGAGCTCACTCAAATAACTGATTCCAGTACAAATAAAATCTAACAAAATAACTGCTTTTTGCACAAATCCTGCATGTAGAGAGATAGTGTAGTAGAGACTGAGCTCCAATACACCTTGTAGGCAAAAGGAGCCCCCCTATAAGATATATTGGATTTAACTGTCAATGAATCTGACACTCAACTCCTGCATGAAGAGACAATGAAGAGAAACAGATGCTGAGAGAAAGATATTGAAGATAAACTTGATATTTCAGAAACTACAGAATTTCTAATTGTATTTAGAAAACCTCTTTTTCAGTATTCTGATGGTTATATTAAATTTTCATTTTCACAATAGTTCCCCTTTAAGTTCTAGAAACTTTGTATCTTTTTCTGACTTCAGGCAGGAGATCAAACAGAAACTCAGGACATTTTAGTGAGAAGCTGGGACTGCGGCATCATTGTCAAAATTGGGACTGTCTCAAGAAAAACAGTTGGGAGGTATGGCGGTATGGTTTATACTATATTATACTTTCCCAGCAGCACAGGAACAGGTATAGGGAAGTTCCCCCTGCACAAAAGCTTTCTGTGCTATCCTCTGCAGTCTGTATTTTTTTACAGGTATGGGACCTGTTATCCAGAATGCTCGGGTCCTGGAACTTTCTGGATAAGGATCTTTCTGTAATTTGGATCTTCATACCCCCTCTACTACTTATCATGTAAAAATCAGGTAAACATTAAATACACCCAATAGGCTGGTTTTGCTTCCCATAAGGATTAATTATATCTTAGTTTGCATCAAGTATAATGCACTGTTTTATTACTGCAGAAAAAAATGAATAATTTAAAAAAAAAATTGGATTATTTGGATAAAATTGAGTCTATGGGAGTTGGCCTTTCTGTGAGTCTGAGCTTTCTAGATAACGGGTTTCCGGATTACGGATCCTATACCTGCACTAGCAAAAATACAACAAACAGAAAACACAGGAGATCGCAGTTGCCCACACACAATGGGGGGAATTCACAAAAGTGTCGGTAAAAAAAGTAACCCAGAAGTGGCGGTCGACAAATTTGTAAAATGTCGTATGAACGTCAAATTCACAAAGGCAGATGTTACCATCTCTGAATGTCTCGTAAGTCTGACAATTTTCTAAAATGTCGTATATCTTTTCATCGTACAAACGACATTTACCAAGACTTTTTAAACGACAATTTGTCTGACATTTTCATTTTGGAGAGCCTAAAGTGTCTGAAAAATTGTCGGTAAAAAAAATGAGTTTACGAGTAATTCATAAAAATGTCGGGAAAAGTGGCGCCGAAAAAACCACGCCCACTTTTAACGACACTAATTCAAAAGTGTTGCACATGTCGGAAAATTAGCGGAGAAATGCTCTGTGAATTTGTCGGCTGTTGCTACGACACTTTCTACGACATTTTAAAGACATTTTTTCGTTCCCGACACTTTTGTGAATTCCCCCCAATGTCTTTTTGGAAGCAGCTGTGATATCTCTATTTCATATGGACTTCAGTGAACTGGCTTCTAGAAAGTACAAATGTATCTTCTAGGCTAAATTTATGTTACCTTTTAACAATGTGAACATGTGGATACCAGGGTTTTTCCTCAAAAAGAAGAAATATGAAGAAAGGCTTCCTAGAGTCCACAAAGACCCAGGACTAAATTGGAGCATAGAAAGACTCATTCCAAGATGTAAGGTGCTGGAGAAGACCTGGGAGAATGAAGAAATCCAGCAGGATGCAACCCAGAGTTTACAAACAAGGGAAATAAGGCTGAGCCCTGAATGCTGGATATAAGGGTTTTCCAGATAAGGGGAACCATCATAACATGGACCATCATGCCTTAAGTCTGCTAAACACCATGTATACATTATTTAAACCCAATAGTATTGTTTTGCCTCCATGAAGGATTTTATCCTAGTTGGGATTGATTAAAATGTCCTGTTTTATTGTTACAGAGTAAAAGCAAATCATTTGTACAAATGTATTTGTCTATGGGAGATAACCTTCCTGTCACAGGGAGCTGTCTGGATAGTGGGTTTCCAGATAACGGATGCCACACTTGTTCTAATAATTGATGGGCCTGTGTGTTAAGTTGAAAGTATTTGTCATTTGTCTATGGGAGATAACCTTTATTATGACAGGGAGCTATCTGGATAGTGGGTTTCCAGATAATGGATGCCACACTTGCTGTAATAATTGATGGGCCTATGTGTTAAGTAGAAGGTATTTGTCACTCATTTTCTTATTTGGCCAAGGCCTATTAAACACTGAGCACATTGTTGCCATGTCATGGTCACTTTAATCTGAACAAGGAAAAACTCTTATGTTTCACTATGAATAAAAGTTATTTTAGAAACTGTAGTGAATTGTTGCTGAAGCCTGACAGCAAAATCTGACAAAACATTAGTTCCACGGTGTAATTCTAAATAGGTTCTGATGCGGTATTGTTCCCAAGATGGGTGCATTGATGTGACATTATCTTTGACATTTGGAAGCCGTATCTGTTGTGTTCATGTAAGAGATGTGCTGGAGATATGGAGCCTTGATTCATTATTAGGTTTATTCCGTTTCTCGGTTACTTGTTTGAGAATGGAGTCAGTTCTTGATTATGATCATATTTTATCTTCTCAGAGCATATAAACACTTTATTCTGCTCTGACACAATCGTAGGTAAACACGTCTCTGTTTGCAGATTGCATTTTTTTTCTTTTGTGTTCTTTTGTATTATTTGAGCAGTACTTTTATTGTTGGGCATCACTGTTCTCCCATAGAGACAGAAGCATGCAAATACCAATTCTGATAAAAACTTGATATGAAGATACGAAAAAAACATCTTCTATGCATCAGCTATCTTTGTACTGCCACTGCTTTTATGTTTTTTCCGCAATGGTAGAGATACTGGGACCATAACTGAAACAGAGCATGGAAACAGTCAGACTTTGTGTGTTTTGTATATAAAAGGGAGGTTCATGCAGATGAGTGAGAGTAGTATTATATATCTCAGCTCCATTGATATAACAGGATTTCTTAGCACATACAGAACATGTACACCATAGGCTTAATAATCCTATTTACAATCAAGAATACTTCACACAATGCCCAGCAGGTTACAAATACCTTATGACAATATTATACAATACATAGTATGATTAGAGGACCCTGCTTGCAAGAACTTGCAGTCTAAAGTCCGTTAAAGGAACAGTAATGCCAAAAAATAAAAAATAAATGAATTAAAATATAATGTAGTGTTACTATGCATTGGCAAAATGTATGTGTTTGCTTTAGAAAGACAACTATAGTTTATATAAATAGGCTACTGTGTACCCAATGGGGGCAGCCATTTAAGCTAAAATAGGGGAAAAGACAAAGGTTAGTTAGCAGATAACAGATAAGCTCTGTAATAGTATTCAATGGGATTCTACCCTACAGTGTATCTGTTATCTGTTATGTACTCGCTTTGAATGGCTGCACAGCAGCTTGTTTATATAAACTATAGTAATTTCTGAAGCAAACACATCAGTTGTACCAGTGCAGAGAAACGTTACATTATATTTCAATTATTTTAAAACACTTTTTTTCGTGTTACTGTTCCTTTAATGTGAATAAGGCATTAGGGGCAGTGCATAGCATGCACTTAATTTCTCATAGGGACAGTTGTTTGTTATTTGCTAACTGTATTGTTTTGTATGGGATTCTGGGGAAAAAAAGCACTGCATTGTGGGTAAATAACATAGCAAATCACCGTTATTTTTGTACTTGCCCCCATAATAAATGAAGCCCATGATTACTGAGCATAGTAGACATGAGACATCAAAACAACCTTCTTTTTCCTTGTTTTCCCTATGGCTGAAGCCATTAACTGTAATGAGTATCTGTTTCCAGCCCAACTGTGTTTTTAGTCAATAATTGTTCATTAACCATAAATAATTCAATCAAACTGATTTTCAGAGCAATAAATAACTGAAAAATGTTTTGGCTTTGGAAAATAGGTTGCTATTGTCTTACATTTCACAACTGTATTGTGCTAAGTCAAAGGAAATCCGTTTAGAGGCAAAGCTTGGTGGTATCTGGGCATGTGGGCAGTTATTGATGCTTCATTTCTGATCCTTGAAGGATGGTCCCAAAATCTAATTCCATCGTCTATTGCATACCTCCCAACATTTTGGGAAAAAAAAGAGGGACAAAAAAGTTGGGACATTTTTGACCATGCCCATTTTTGTGGCCACGCTCCCTAATTACCATGTCCATTTTACAAAATTTGGCAAATAATGAAAGTTTGAACATATTTCTGTGGTTTTTCAGTTATTACATAATGAAAGTGAATGTCCCTTTAAGCTGTGTCTAACTTTTCCCAAGGGACTTCATATCTAAATTGTTACAATTACTTATTTGCTTATCTCAAAATTGTTACAAAGTATCTTAGTTGCACCTGGTGGCTCTTCTGGGCTTTCAGTCAAAAGCCAATTAAGTTAGAAACTTTGTTTATTTTTCTGGCTGCTCAGTGCAGAGAAAGTCTGGACTTTTCAATACGAACAAAGGATGGACTGTGCCGCTGAAAACGGGACAGTTGGGAGGTAAGGTCTATTGTAAGAACTACATTCAAGTGTTTGTACTCAATAAAAAACGTGTACTGTCATGACTTAATAGATGATAGGGAAACTAAACACAATTGTAATAATTACGATCTTAGGCAAATACAAATATTAGGTACAGGTATAGGATCTGTTATCTGGAAGCCCGTTATCCAGAATACTTTGAAATACTGACTCTATTTTATCCAAATAATCTAAATTTAAAAAGAAAAAAAATCTCTGTAATAATAAAACAGTAGCTTGTACTTGATCCAAACTAAGATATAATTAATCCTTATTGGAAGCAAAACCAGCCTATTGGGTTTATTTAATGTTTACATGATTTTCTAGTAGATTTAAGGAATGAAGATCCAAATTACAGAGATCCGTAATTTGGAAAACCCCATGTCCCGAGCAATGTGGATAACAGGTCCCATACCTTTAAAAAGAAATGAAGGCTATTGCAGTGTATTGTACAGTGTATTGTAATTTAGCAAGCAATTGTATAAAAAGTATACTCTAATAACCAAAGGACAAAAACATATTATACTGTATTTTGTCTGGGGAATGACAGAGAGATATGTGATTTGCAGTATTTTACAAGCACTCGTATGCCCACCAGTACAATTTTGCCCCCATATTAGCCCCCTTGGCACCAGCTGCAGAATGAAGAGCAAACCCAGTTTTCAAATAATGTACAAAACTTGGGTTTATCTATCTCCTGTGAGAGACATGATCAATTTATTCCACAAGAGGAGACCAAACGCATTCATTTACCAGCCTCAAAGAAAAACAGGAGCTTAATTGACTAACATGAAGTAAAACAACATCTTTCATCCCATTTCACGATAAATTGTTTATGGTTTAGGCCATCTGATTCAAGTGCTCATGTACTGTAAGTTGTTTACTTGAATGAAAGGGAAGCTGCAAACCACTGAATAAACTGTATGTTTGTTCTAGTGTATATTCTATGCATTTATTCTATAACAGTGAATAGAGCTTGTTCTTAGCATACTTTTTGACTTATTTTAATCCCAAAATTAAGAGACATTGGAGGTACTCCATATTTGTTTCCTATTGAATTTTGCTAAATTGTACACAAAAATGACTTGTTTCTAAAAAACAAGACTCAATTGGTGCCACGGCTTTCAACTTTAGAACAAACTCACAAAACTAATCATTACTGACACACGCCGTTAAATCGATGATTTAACCATCAAAATAAAAAATTTCCAGCTTGGCGAGGCTGACACATCAATTAAATGGGCCAACCACAAATTTGACTCTAAAGTGTAATAAAACAGATAATCATTTAGGGGCTGACTTATCAAAGGTCGAATGCTAGAGTATTTTTTTACCTTGAATGAACTCGAATGACCTCGAAACTCGAATGGCAAAATCCCGATTGTGCAGGTTGGAGTGCTGCAACCCAAAAACTGGAATTGATCGGGTTTTCGTCTGAAAAAAGTTGAGTTCTCGATTCCAGTTTTTGGGTCAAAACCCTCCAAAAAAACCTCTTCAAATGGTTCCAGGGACCTCTGCCATTGAATTCTATAGAACCCTGACAGGTTTTAGATGGTGTATTTTCAGATTCACGCTATTTCCAGGGTCAAGGTATATAACTTTAAAAAAAAAAAAACTTGATCGATTGAAGTTTTTTTTTTAACCCGAAAATGTGAGTTTTGTCCAAAAAATACAACTCGAATTCTTTAATTTTTATGGAAAAAACAACTGAAATCTTAATAAATCTGCCCCTCAGTGAAAGAATTAAAAGGCCTTGACATGTCCTCAACCTTCCATTTGAGATTAAGACTGGCTCAGGCTCACCCAGCTCACCCTCACAAAATATTGATGGCACTCCATAAGTATTATTTTGACCTTCACCAAACAGCTACCCTTTCTCCTTGCAAGCAGCAGGTAGCTTAATCCAATGAATCTGCCTTACACATCAAACACCGGGACGTAAGGGATAATCCCTTCATGATTAGGAAGTGAAACAAACTATCACAATCCTGAAGTATAATACTGCTCTCAGCCCAGATGGCATCTCTAGTGTATTATGAAAACATCTCTGACATTTTGAACCCCCATTTAACTACTACTTTTAACCATATATGATGAGAAACTCTTCATCCTAAGAATCTCTTGTAGTGCAATATATTGTTATCCCGAAAGAGGGCACCCATGACAAATTCCTTAGAAACCCTGAACTTTTCCTTTGGTAACATTCCATAGTTTCATAGTTACGTAGTTAAATCGGATTGAAAAATGACAAAGTCCATTAAGTTCAACCCCGCCAAATGAAAACCCAGCATCCATACACACACCCCTCCCTACTTTCACATAAATTCTATATACCCATACCTATACTAACTATAGAGCTTAGTATCACTATAGCCTTTGATATTATGTCTGTCCAAAAAATCATCCAAGCCATTCTTAAAGGCATTAACTGAATCAGCCATCACAACATCACCCGGCAGTGCATTCCACAACCTCACTGTCCTGACTATGAAGAACCCCCTACGTTGCTTCAAATGAAAGTTCTTTTCTTCTAGTCTAAAGGGGTGGCCTCTGGTACGGTGATCCACTTTATGGGTAAAAAGGTCCCCTGCCATTTGTCTATAATGTCCTCTAATGTACTTGTAAAGTGTAATCATGTCCCCTCGCAAGCACCTTTTTTCCAGAGAAAACAACCCCAACCTTGACAGTCTACCCTCATAATTTAAGTCTTCCGTCCCTCTAACCAGTTTAGTTGCACGTCTCTGCACTCTCTCCAGCTCATTTATATCCCTCTTAAGGACTGGAGTCCAAAACTGCACTGCATACTCCAGATGAGGCCTTACCAGGGACCTATAAAGAGGCATAATTATGTTTTCATCCCTTGAGTTAATGCCCTTTTTTATGCAAGACAGAACTTTATTTGCTTTAGTAGCCACAGAATGACACTGCCCACAATTAGACTCTACAAAACCCCCAAGATCCTTCTCATTTAAGGAAACTCCCAACACACTGCCATTTAGTGTATAACTTGCATTTATATTATTTTTGCCAAAGTGCATAAACTTGCATTTATCAACATTGAACCTCATTTTCCAGTTTGCTGCCAAATTCCCAACTTAAGCTGGCCATAGATGCAAAGATCTGATCGTACAAATCGAGGATTCGTACGATTTTTGGACCGTGTGTGGAGAGTCTCAACATTTTTCGACCGGCGCAGATCGGTCGTTTGGTCGATTGCACAGGTTAAAAGATTTCTGTCGGCTGCCGATAATATCTCTGCATGTATTGCCGATTGAACAGTTTTCAGAGGGAGACTGTTACTTGCTTTGTCGGACATAACTATCGATACGATTGCTGTCAGGGGCAGAACATCGGTTGATCTGTTCTTTAACTACTTTATTTGATCGGAATGGTAAGACTTTTATCTGAATGGTTAGTGGCGGGTCTGGAGATGGGAAAGTCCGATCATACGTTGATTCGTACAATCGGATCTTTGCGTCTGTGGCCAGCTTTAGACAAATCACTCTGCAAAGTGGCAGCATCCTGCATGGAACCTATAGTTCTGCACAATTTAGTATCATCTGCAAAAACAGAAACAGTACTTTCAATGCCCACCTCCAGGTCATTAATAAACATTATTATTATTAAAGTTATTTTGTTTACAGTTAGTTCCCAGTTGCTAATATAATCATAACAAGTACTGTCTTTTCACCAAAAGTTTATTACTATGTGTGGAAACACATGAAACGCGTAAGGTGTTACTTAAAGGGATACTGTCATGGGAAAAAATTTTCTCAAAAGAGCAAACAGATTTTTTTATATTCAATTTTGAAATCTGACATGGGGCTCGACATTTGTCAATTTCCCAGCTGCCCCTGGTCATGTGACTTGTGCCTGCACTTTAGGAGAGAAATGCTTTCTGGCAGGCTGCTGTTTTTCCTTCTCAATGTAACTGAATGTGTCTCAGTGGGACATGGGTTTTTACTATTGAGTGTTGTTCTTAGATCTAATAGGCAGTTGTTATTTTGTGTTAGGGAGCTGCTATCTGGTTACCTTCCCATTGTTCTTTTGTTTGGGTGCTGGGGGGAAAAAGGGAGGGGGTGATACTCCAACTTGCAGTACAGCAGTAAAGAGTGATTGAAGTTTATCAGAGCACAAGTCACATGACTTGGGGCAGCTGGGAAATTGACAATATGTCTAGCCCCATGTCAGATTTCAAAATTGAATATAAAAAAATCGGTTTGCTCTTTTGAGAAATGGATTTTCAGTGCAGAATTCTGCTGGAGCAGCACTATTAACTGATTCATTTTGAAAAAAAACATTTTTTCCCATGACAGTATCCCTTTAATGAAATAAAGGTTCTTCTTTGATCTTATACTGCGCCGAGGAGTTCCTGCAGTGTGCGTCCAAAGTGTATTAATGAAGCTAATATAATCATAACAAGTACTGTCTTTTCACCAAGAGCGTATTATTATTATGGTGGTATGCTGGGAGTTGCAGTCCAACAACAGCTGATGGGGCCAATGGCTGGACATCCTGGATATATCTACTAAAACATTGTTCCACATTTATGTGTCTCTAATAATTTTCATAACTATTTTCCTCCAGGGGTTCCTTTGATGTTGTGGGCTACAACAAATGCTTTCTCTGCCTGCATTAAAAATTGCCCCTGTTAATATGACAGATAATTCTATTACAGTTTCAATAACATGTAAAATCATATTGGCACATGGATCCAGCTGTGTCTGCTCTTGTTTTCTATACCAGATCGTGACCACTGACAGTAAAAATGTATCTGTTGTTGTTCAGGACTCTGTATGTAATGAGTTTAGTTCAAATATTTGATGTTTATTGTTAGCCTTTATTTAAATATCACCAATATAACCCACAGCGCTCTGCAGATTGGCAACAATTGCTCAGCTGTAGTCTTTCAAAAAGACTTTTTTATTATTATTATTATTATTTTCTTCCAGATATAATAGTTTTTTAACTGTGAAGCGAGCAATCCCTCATACTTTCTCTAAAGATATATCAATAATGTAGGCTTTTAGAATCCTGGCTTCAAAACATTATAATAATTACTTGCAATAATTACTATATACCAGTTGCTGTTATTTGCATTTACCTTTTGTAAAATACAGTAAAGATCATGTATGTCCAAAAGTGCAGTTGGGGGTCCATGCAATTTCCCACAGTCAGTTGTGCATAAAACAACTTTAAAGGACATGTAACCCCCCACACACACACACATACACAAAAATGTAATCAGTCACAGCCTCTTTAGATAATCTTTACATAACTGCCACTCTGGTTGTTAAAGGTTAATAGTAAGGCTGCAGCATCCCCTCAATCACTTAGAATTACTTCTCCTCCTCTAACCCACTCTGCCTCCTCCTGAGCTTAGCTTAACCATTACAGTGCTCAACCCCAGCAGAACTTTTTATCAAAGTATGTTGTGCCTGTGTAAACCTGCATTCTGCATTGCATGAACCTCACAGCATACATGTCTCAATGTTACTGATAATATGTCAGAGGGAAAATGGCCCGCCGGGTGAGAGCTATTTGTTTCAGGAAAATGTGATAGCGCTGGCAAATAGAGGGGGTATATGCAGTACAAATGATGTGGCTTGGGTGGGGAAGATATGCACAACTTATATACATGTTAGGAAAATGTAGCCTTTACATGTCCTTTAACGAAATATTTGTGTCAAGATGTGCTCCTTGCACATCCTTATTGTTGTGTTCAGTGCTGCTCAGTCTTTTTCCTTCCCTTTTGAGCACTGCTGTGCAACTACAGAGCACCGGGCCCCCTACAGCAAAAAAACATTCGGAGGAGCACGGCACACACAGAATCTTTCTCAGGGCCCACACCCCTCCCTGCATGAGTGTGTGCCTGCCGACTGCGAGCAGATGCAGCTGGCGCTTATATTTTTGTGGTGTGGCTATTAAGGTAGTGGACCCCATGGTCTGGAGCCCTCTGTTACCCAGGGCCCATGTTGCCATTAAGGGGAATCCTGGAGCTACCCCCCCGACAGACCTCTGTGCAATGGGTCCTGATTTGCAACTAGGGGGCAGATTTAACAAGGGTCGAATTGAAAATTCCAAATTTGAATATTTGAGTTTTTTCTATGGTCAAAACTGTCAACTTTGACTAGGGAGTTATTCAAATTTGATTCGAGTTTTTCAAAAAATTTGAATTGCATTTTCGAGCTTTATCATACACTGGTCCTTTAAGAATTCAAATTCGACAATTCTCCACCTAAGGGTAAGGACACACTGGACGATTTGTCGCCAACGTTTTAAAAAAGTAAATCGCGGCGACAAGACGATCGTCTTTTTTGAACAGACGATTCACAGCGACTATTGGCACAGAGCGATTTGTATCCCATTACTCTGTGCGGTATGTGCTCCACCCAAACCGGAAACGGTTTGTGCTTCCCGCTGTAACCTGGCGTCTTTACGTTCTTGCGTTCTTGCATCATTGCGTTCGCATTGTAATTTGAATACAATTGCTGCTACTTATCTGTATGTGTGTGCGTGTCTAGGAGATTTCAGTGCTTTTCTAAGTAGATGCTATTTCTGATAAATCGCTCGGAAAAGGGTCTTGGTGCGTTTTGGAGCTATAGGCGATTCACAAACGCGCTGTGGGCACAGGAGCTGGCATCTTTCATTTGTTTTTGTTCAGAGACAAAACGAGCGATATGTCGCTGCGATTTGCTTTTTAAAAACGTTGGCGACAAATTGTCCTGTGTGTCCTTACCCTAAAACCTGCCGAATTGCTGTTTAAGTCAATGGGAGATGTCCAGGGATCAATTTGGAGTTGTTTGCAGCCTTCCTGACATCGCGTTTTTAAAATTCAAAATCAAATCCGATTCGAATTCGATTCAAGTTTTGTTCAATCCTATTCACCGAGTTTAGAAAATTGGCTTTTTTTAATAGATTTGGATTGGTCATATTTCCAGTTCATGGGAGTTTATGGGAGTTTTATTTGACTCCCTTGATAAATGTGCGAATCAGATGCAACTGCACCAGGAGCTGTGCAATTTTATCAAGCACATTGCCCCCTTTGTGTATTGCGGGGGAAAAAACATGGAGAAAACATCACTGCACTGGCAGAAATGAATGAAACAGAATGTATTATATTCCAGTTTCCTATTTGGCCACAATGTACCACAGCATGCAGAACATATAAGCATTAGCACTCATTCCTGTATGAGTTTGGCATCCCCAGTCCCTGTGCAGCCACAATACATAACACAGTAGTAATCCAGTAATATTCTCATAATTGCTTTCGGAAACGCTGTTCCTATACTGACAGATATAGAAAGATAAACATCTTTTCCCCCTGTGGTTACTCGTGTTGCTAGGGGATTACTTGTACTAATTAAGTTGCACTATCATTCTTTGTGTTCTTGGGCAGAAAACCATTTATGATAACAGCTTTCAGTTCAAGCTAATATGTGTCGGAGAGGAAACACTGACGCAATCAGATCTGTTTCCCCTCATTCACCCTTCAGATCATAAGCCGTAAAGCCCAGGGGATACTGAGGAATAACCAGGCACCAGCCAAACCTTGACTTAGAATTAGACACTTGCTCATTGGTAACTTCCATACATTATTATTTTACATTTCCTAGCACTGTGTTCAAGGCTGTGCTCAGACTGATTATAGGTTTATCTAATTGATCATCCCACAGGCAAAGTAGCGGCATATTCTAAGGTCCACAATGTATATGCCCAATGTTTCTTATTATAAGTATGGAAAAAAGAACACACATTTATTTTAATGCCCCTCCCCTTTTCTACTGTATTGGTTAATGGATGTACTCTGGTGATTGGTGAGTCTGGGATATATATCTACGTTTAGTAATGGAACCGCACACACTCCAGATTATGCAGTGGGGGAATGTACCTCTTTTATTATGCCACCAAAAAATCTAAGTTTTTGGGGGGAACACACACCCTCCCTTCATCAGGATGTGTGCGGTTGAAAAATTCCATTGTGGGATATATATCTGGCATCCCGGTCTGCCTTTTGTCCAAGCCTATGATTATGTGCCGGCACGAAACGAGTAAGGCTATGTATTGATACATTTTTGCTCTTAAATAAAGTTTTCAGTTTTTTTACAAGCCTGTTTGTGGAATGTGTTAGTGCCTGCTGTCCTTCTCCTTTGATTGGATACCTCCACCTCAAGCTGTAGGTCTGGCGCATGAGCACCCAGACCCCACGTATTACTGTCAGATAATAAACTCATAGGTTTTACACTGGTATTTTTTTTTCTCTTTAAATGCATTACAAATTTTGTAAAACCAAGAATGTGCTAGTGCATTATACCCCTCTAAATATAAAAGAAATGGGCCTAGAAAAGTCGTGCTTTGTAATGTTTTATTTTAGGAGATCCTGTGGCTCTTTTGACTATAGGATGCCAGCCAATCAGGAGCTAGGAGAGAAACATCAGCCTGTCTCTGTCTGTGTCAATGCAGGGTTATGATTGGCTACCCTCCTCCTAATGTGCTTATGACAAGGACCATTAGGACACACCCACCACTCATTTGAAACACAGAGAGGGACCAGAGAGGATCTATGGCCAACTACAATAAAGGGGCTATTTTTATGATGATCATTTTGAGCTCAGTTTAAAACTACCACCATATATTATTCATTTTTGCTCCCAAGATTAGGGGGATTTTATGCTGTGTGTCTCCTATAAGCTGATTATTTCTCCTGATTATTTATAATATGACACATTTTAAATATTTGACCCTAACTGTAAACTGAAATGTAAGATAACATACCCATACCTCCCAACTGTCCCGTTTTTCTTGGGACAGTCCCGATTTTGACAGCTCAACCTGCAGTCCAAGATTGTTAGTAAAATGTCCTGACTTTCTCTTTGATCTCCTGCACTGAACACCCTGAAAAAGATACAAAGTTTCTGAAATGTAATTGAATAAAAGGCTTTTGGCAGAAAAATAATTGGCAGCTGCACTTAGATACATTTGTAACAATTTAAGATAAGCTAAGAAAATTGTAGCTATTTAAGATAAGCAGGTGTCTTGGGAGAACTGAGACTCACAGTATAAAGGGCAATTCACCATCATTAGCAAAACTGTAATTACACATAAAACCTGACCCTAAAACCCCCAGAAATGTGTTCAAACTTTCCATAACCTGCACTACGTGCGCCAGATCTTTTTGTCCCTCTTTCTGTTTTTCAAATGTTGGGAGGTATTCATCCCTTTTAAACTGTATGCTTTTCCAACTATATAAGGGACCTTCTGTATGTACTATTTCAAAATGAATATTCACATTTTTGCCAGATCTTACAAGGCCCCAGTGCATCTGCTGCTCCTGGGTTGGAGACAGTAATTAAACTCCATGGGAAACGTCAGTAATTCTGAATTAATTCCTGAATAAGTGTTACAGCTTGGTGCAGCGCAGGTCTGCCTGATCCTTCTCAGTAAGCTCATTCATACGCACCGACTTCTATATCAGGAACAGCCTGGAGAGAATAAAAAGGATTATCAGGAGCACAGTGTACTGAGCCAGAGACTGGGCCACTTCACTTGAATTCCAAGTGTTAACACAAAAGCAAATGTACAGGTATACAATCTGTTATCCAGAATGCTTCGGGCCTGTAGTTTTCTGGGGGGGGGGGTTTCAGTCATTTGGACCTCCATACCTTAGATCTACTTAAAACAGTTAAACTCTGAATAAATCCAATTGTTTTGCTGCCAATGATGGAGCTAAGCTTTCTGTATATTGGGTTTCTGGATAAGAGAGCCCATTTAATATATTAATCATAGATTATCTATATATAATTTATCACATATGTAATTGTGACAGGGCACTGAGTGCATGTAGCTAGTTATTGTATAGATTGGAGGGGAATGCAAAGCAGTGGACTGGGGAGCTCAGGCTGCAGGGCAATCTGTATATGATGTTTTCAATACCCCTGGAACATATACAAGTATGGGACTGGTTATCCAGAATGCTTGGGACTTGGGGTTTTCTGTCATTTGGATCTTCATACCATAAATGGGTTGTTCACCTTTCAAGCACTTTTTTCAGTTGAGTTGTTTTCATAGAAATGCCGACTTTTTCAATTACTTACATTTTTTAGCTTTTTTCCAAAACGTTTAATGTTTAACGTCCCTGTCTCTGGTGTTTGAGTCTGACAGCTCAGTAATCCAGGTGCAGATTCTGAACTGTTACAATTTTGCAACATGTAGTTGATACATTTCTCAGAAACATCTCTGGAGTATTAGCAACTATTGTATCAATTCTAACAGCTGCCTGTAATGAAACTTTGGGATTCTGCTCAGCAGGGACAAAGATAAGAAATGTACCAACTAAATGTATCAATTTAGAACAATTTTGAGAAGGTCGGCGACCCCCCCCCGAGCTGCTTTAGAAGGTGGAATATGACACTTTACTCTTCAATATTAGAAAAACAGTCGCACATATAAAATAGCCAGTAATTGGAAAAAGTCTTTATTTCTGGTGATCTATCTGAAACCAACTGAACTGAAAAAATGTTGGAAGGTGAACAATCCCTTTTAAGGTACTGTTTTATTATTACAGAATAAAAGGAAATCATTTTTAAAGATTTGGCTTATTTGGATAAAATTGAGTCTTTCCGGAACTCTGAGCTTTCTGGATAACAGGTTTGCGGGTATCGTATCCAATGCCTGTAGTATCATAGTGATTAGCAGGCCCTACCTGCTATAACATATAGGTTTCTTTCTGAAATAAGTTTAATAAATATATGAAAATGTTTGCTGACTTAGTTGTAAATAGGGTTGCCACCTTTTTGGAAAAATAATAACTTGCTGTATTTTTATATTTTTAAATTTTTCGCTATTAATAATATTGGCATCAAGTTTGGCATCATTTTTACCATCCAGTAAAATACTGGCCAGATTGCAGCCCTAGTTGTAATCTATACGGAATTAGAAAACATATAGTTGTAAGCTATAAAGAATTAGAAAACATGTAGTTGTAAGCTATACAGAATTAGAAAACATATAGTTGTAAGCTATGCAGAATTATAAAGCATATAGTTGTAAGCTATACAGAATTATAAAGCATATAGTTGTAAGCTATACAGAATTAGAAAACATAGGTGTTCCCCTGCTATCAGGAAGCAGGACATCTAAATAACATAGATCCAGCAAAGACAGGTGCTGTTCTAAAGGCAAAATGTAGCCCAGTTCTTTATAATTAAAAATATTCATGTATAGTTTGGTGTTTCCATTGTTTTTGCTGCTATTTCTGTATTTAGTTTGCCCTTGTGTCATCATCTTTTTGATTCAGGCTGACATCTAGTGGGAGGACTGTGAATTTCATGGTTGTTGAACCCGAAGCTTTCAGATCGACGCAGTGTGGAAAATATTTAGCACTTATGTAAATGTTATTTTTATCTTCTCCTAGAGGACATTTCCAGTTCCAAGTTGCTTTCTTTCCTCATAGGGTTTAGGCAAAAAGAATAACACAAGGACGAGAGAATGATTGTTGTAGTCAGTGGGAACGTGCAGACCTAATAGAGGGAAGAATGAAGGAGAAGTGCTGGCAAACTGCCTTTCTTTCTGCATGAAAATGATGCTCCTTGCTTCTAGCTTCTAGCAGCAGATACAAGTATAGTTTAAGAACTGATAATTACCTTCTCTTTTTTTTTAATTCCAAGTCTAGCCATTTTCTGTCTAAGAATAGCACCAGCTCTGAATCTGTTTTTAAACCTCTGCATTTCAGATATAGTTATAGAGTCGGCTATTTATACTCCTTGTGTTGTCATTAACATGCAGAGGGAAGCTCCAGCTCTCATGTATTTTCCAGGAGAGCGTCTGAAGCAGGGCCACTGGATACTGTACTTACTGCCATACTGCCCAAAATGCTGAACTTGTCTCAGCAAGCAAAGCAAGGGGCTGATTCCTTAGATAATTCCTTTGTCGTTATTGAGTTTTGTTGTATTTTGTTATATCAGTGTCGCAACATTTCTATATTGCAGACTTACAGCTCTCAGGTTACAGTACACCCCAAGTCTCGTTTTCTCAGAATGTTTATAAAAGTTTAGATTTCCCATCATTTAAGGGGTTGTTCACTTTTTAGGGCTATTCCACACGGGGAGATAACGACGCGTTTGCGGTCGCGGCGACAAAGCGCCGCGACAGTCGCCGCGACCGGCGCAGGCGACAGTTTTGTATGGGCGTCTATGTAAAAACGCCTGTGCTAACCACACGAGGCGATGCGCTTTTCAACAGTCGCCTGAAAATGCCTCGCCAGGCTTTGTCGCCGCGACCGCAAACGCGTCGCTATCTCCCTGTGTGGACTAGCCCTTAAAGGAAAATTAAAGTTTAATTAAAGAAGTAGGTCAGAAATGTTGTACATTATGTTTTAGGCTTCTATACCAGTGCAAGGCAACAACAACCCTTTAGATGTTTACATGATAGTCTAGTACACTTAAGGGTAGGGGCAGACGGACAGATTCGGGGAGATTTAGTCGCCTGGCGACTAATCGCCTCTTCTATGGGGCGACAGTCTCCCCAAACTGCCTTCATCCTGCCTTCCACTTGCTTGAATGAGAAAACACCAGCGCAATGCACTCATGGCGATTCGATTTCCGAAATCGCCCGAAGTGAAGCACCACGAGTCCATTGTGCTGGCGTTTTCTCATTCAAGCAGAAGGAAGGCTGGAAGAAGGCAGTTCAGGGAGATTGTCACCCCGCAGAAGAGGCGATTAGTCGTCAGGCGACTAAATCTCCCCGAATCTGCCCGTCTGCCCTTAACACTATTTCTGATAAACAAAGGGAGACAGTAAGTAATGAAGTTCTCTACACGCAAACGCTGCCATTCAATGTATGACATTTGGTGTGTCCCCCCTAGTGAGGCATATGTGTATAGAAATGAAAACTAGCCCCATTCCTGTACAGCAAATGAAAGAGGATGGTGGGCGGCCATAGATTTGACAAAACTGCTGTTGGAGCAGTAATTATGGGGTAGCATTTGAATTTTTATTGACATGGGGAAAAGGCCACATCTATGAAACATAAAGCTTTCCTTATGGAACGAGGAGGTGATTAACCCTCATCACGGTATTTGAGAGCAGGTAGCAGCCTTTTCTAATGGTGTGTTGATGCATCACTAAAGCTGGCGGTTGTACCAGTAGAACAAAGGTAGCTAAGTGCTTACTTCTCAGGATTATGATGCTGCACATTCAGGTGCATAGCTTCAACCTATTTTAATGCACTTTGGGAAAATCTTTGCACTTTGTTAATGCGCTCTTATCCAGTCACACATAATCTTCTTACTTCACTAAGTGAACCACGTAATGGCACCTCAGATGCTAATTTGCAGAAGAAATTGACTGCAGCAACAGGGAAAAGAATTGTTTTATGACACTCCATTTCAAAAGTGTTTCTTCAGCTGCCGAAAAACAACTTTCAACATTAAAATAATCAGAAACCCAAGGTTTTGTTTGTTGTGGTTCAAGACTGTTAATCTAGTTGGCCCCTGTACCAAGAAATGCTGGCATCACTGTGTCATATATTGCTGGGGTCACTGTGCTGTAATATACTTGGGACACAGTGTCATATATTGCTGGGGCCACTGTGCTGCCATATACTTGGGACACAGTGTCATATATTGCTGGGGCCACTGTGCTGCCATATACTTGGGTCACAGTGTCATATATTGCTGGGGCCACTGTGCTGCCATATACTTGGGTCACAGTGTCATATATTGTTGGGGCCACTGTGCTGCAATATACTTGGGACACAGTGTCATATATTGTTGGGGTCACTGTGCTGCCATATACTTGGGTCACAGTGTCATATATTGCTGGGGCCATTGTGCTGCAACATACCTGGGTCACAGTGTCATATATTGTTGGGGCCACTGTGCTGCAATATACTTGGGTCACAGTGTCATATATTGCTGGGGCCACTGTGTCATAAAACTGAAATTTTAAGAATTTTTGAGCAAGATGCATACATTGCATTAAAAGTGAGTAGCCTTAAAAGTTTGTGTGGCTAAAACTGGCTTAAAAACGTTGTAGAGTGTTAGCACACCTCCAATTTACATGCTGCATATATTCTTATAAACTGAGCTTAGTTGAGCATTATATAGTGAATAAAGTGGCCCCTCTTATAAAATATAAGGATATCATAAGTTACCGAGGAGTTTCATGACCATATACAGGTCGTGGAACTCCGAGGTGACTTCTGATATCCTCATATTTTGCAACAGGAGGTACTTTATTTATTAAAATACAGACGTTTTAGTGAGTCGCCGTTTATAACTGATGACTTCACTAGTCACTGTTTATAAGGATATAATTTGCAAGATATCCATGGCTTCTGTGTATTATGAGCAAATACTTCAATACTGTAACAAAAAATGGAACCAAGTAAAACCGATGCTTTCCATGAGCTGTATAAGAGCAGACTACAGTACATGTGGCCTTGTGCCTGTATAGGAACATTCTGCTGTGGTTTTTCCATCATTTCATTTGAAACAAATGGAGGCCTCAACTGAATTCTCGTTTCTTGTTTTCTTTCAGCTTGAAAGTTATATTGTCTGGGAGGCCCCATGAAGGCACCATGGATATTTCTGGGATTCCGCTCAACATAAAAGATTTGGAACGTGTGATACTATATCTCCAGTCCAACTCAGAGCACGTGGAGAACGTGGAACTCTGTTTCACTGAACTCACAGACGAAATGTTTCTCCAGTTAATGCCTGTTATTACTTCCCTCCCACACCTCTCCACCTTATCTCTCAATGGAAACCGTTTGACAAAAGCCATCCTAAGGGAATTGACTGAAGCTCTGAAAGATCCCAAAAAGTTCCCTAGTATGACTTGGATTGACCTTGGAAATAATGTGGACATATTCTCCCTTCCTCAGACATTTCTAGTTAGCCTCAAGAAGCGCTGCCCCAAGCAGGGAAATTTGCCAACAATTCTAGAATTTGGAGAGGGGCAGCTCAATGAACTGGAGAACCAAGATGGGTCAGTAGAGAACCAAGAAGATGAAATTACAGGTGGAGTGTGTGAACACAGTTCAAAGCCAAAAAGCTAGCCGAATGCATCCTAATATACATATGTAATATTATGGCTACTGAGGTCCAAATCCGGCAAAACCAATTTTATAAAGCATTATTTCTCCAGACTTTGTATATCAACCACCTCTAAAATGTTATTATTTTTCAAGGTGTTTTTGCCACTTGGGATTACTCTAATCAGAAATTTTGGGAGCAAAACACTGGCTTGCTGTGGAAGAGTTAATAAGCAGGGCTTCCGATTGCTCCGTAGGCAGACAACCTGCAGAAGTTAAATATTGGCTTGGAAGAATTCAGGACAAGGTGACCAATAGGTGGCCCTAAAGCTACTACAATACCAAGTTGTAATTCAGCTATAGCTGGGGGGCAGCAGAATAGAGAACCCCAAACATCTTCCTTTATGTATGCAAATAAACACATACACAGAACAGTGCATTTCTATTGTGTTACAGCAGAAAATGGAATGGAAATCAAATCAAAGAATGATTTCACAGCATCTCCTGTAATTTGTAATAAAAAGCAATTTATAAAATGCGATATAAGCATGGGGCTAATTTCCCCCAAAATCTTCTCTTATCTCGGAGGATTTTGATCCCAGTTTCTCTGCAGTTGCAGCCTCTAAGTTAACTTTGTATACATCTAGATGCAGTTCTTCTCACTTATTTAAAGAGAAACAAAAAGAAAAGTGCATGGTGGTGATCCTCGAATCATTCAAAAAGTGGTGAAGAACCTGGCACACTAAGAAGCCCTTGATGTTCTGTATGGATTGTATGTACAGAATTATTTGTACCTTGGAATCACAAAGTCAAGTCAAACAGTCTAGGGGAAAAGGGGGTGTTACTAAAAAGGTATTTAACAACCACAAGTACATCGTGCAAAGTACAATTTCACACAAAAGTTGCCATGTTTTTTACACACAATGCAGTGACTTTTTCGCCCTATAATTGCAGCTGCAAAGGTAAGATGCACCAGACACTATTGCATTGCCCAATGCATACAACTTCAGTTTGATACAAATTGAATATAGCCTCCTCCAAATGTATAAAGTTATTATATTAAAGCAACCCATACAGAGGAGTGTAAATGTGTCCAGTGCTTGTAAATGAGCCTACAATGTCAGTAGATAATGGCAGATTACCTGGAAAACTTAGACTTCACCTTCCTGATAGGTATGTGCCGACTGCCTGCCATGAGCCGATTATTTTTAAGTCAAATATAGGCAGAAACAGATGGTGAAGGAGGCAGCCATTTTGATCGCTGCCGTTTTTCTGCATCTTAGCTGGAGTGAATATGACTAGTACCCGCATAGAGAGGAGCAACAAGGGACAGACAGACAGATACTACTGTGAATGTCAGTTACATTTACAAATAACTTCAAATCAATCAAATGTTTTTATTAACATATATTGGAAGATGCGTTTTATTATGCAATATATTTGGGTTTACTTTGCCTTTATGGTGTAACTTTGTACTTGCATAAAAACGCAACCTTATATTTCTTTGTGAAGCAGCGGCCCATCCATGTTATTGGACAATTTTGGAATAGAAATTGATTTTTGAGCATTTTTTCTGGGTACAGGATGAGGAGACCTAAACATATATAATGTGATATACCATGTATACCAATCCTCAGTTCATATGGGGGAGACAAATGGACCAAATATTGTAGGCTACTCAATTATAGATTTACTGTAGAGTTCACTATAACTGTCCACATTATCCGTATAGTCCTGAGAGACAGATTCAACAGATTTACTAGCCATTACACAACAGAGTGCTACTCTCATTATAACTACACTGTTTCTAACAAGAACAGTTTTATAACTCACACGTTAGTTTATAATAACTATACAAATGTATAGATGTACAGATACTCCAACAAAGCAACATGTTTACATTTGTATGTGTTTTTTTCCCAATAAAGTGCACAGTTTCAAGGTGCAAGTCCTGTGGGTTTTGACTGTATTTTATTTGGTCTTTTTCTAGCTACCGGTATGTGATCCGTTACCCAGAAACCTGTTATCCAGAAAACTCAGAATTACGGGATGGTCATCTCCCATAGACTCTATTTATTATTATTATTATTATTATTATTAACATGTATTTATATAGCGCCAACATATTTCATAGCGCTGTAAAGTCACACCAATTATATACATAGAACATATGTTACATGGCAGGAAGGCCTTGTGCAAAAGAGCTTACAATCTAAAGGGAAGGGAATAAGACACAAGGTGTGGGAGTGGGCAAGATCAGAATTAAGTGGGTGAGAGATGTAGTACTGTATGTAGTGTTGCATTTGGTAGTTAAGCAGAGTGAGGGTAGGCTTCTCGAAAGAAGTGCGTTTTAAGCGATTTCCTGAAAGCAGAAAGGTTGGGAGAAAGTCGGACAGACCATGGGAGAGAGTTCCAGAGGAGGGGTGCAGCCCTTGCAAAGTCTTGAATGCGAGCACGTGAGGAGGTAATGAGAGAAGAGTTGAGTAGCAGGTCAGTAGAGGAGCGTAGTAAGCGGCTGGGTGAGTATATAGAGATGAGATCAGAGATGTAGGGTGGGGCAGAGTTATGAAGTGCTTTGAATGTCAGGGTCACTAATTTGAATGCGGAAGTGGACTGGAGAAGTGATAGGGCTCTTTAGGGGAAGGCCAATTAAAAGAGAATTACAGTAGTCTAGACGTGATATGACAAGAGAGTGAATAAGAATTTTGGCAGCATCTTGGGTGATAAATGATCATATTTTGGATATGTTCCTTAGGTGGAAGTGACATGATTTAATAAGTGACTGGATATGAGCAGTGAATGACAGGGCAGAATTTAGGATAACCCCAAGGCACCGGGCCTGGGGAGAGGGGGTGATAGTGGAATTGTTAATTATGATGGATACTTCGGGGATGTTACAGGAAAGAGAACCATTTCCGTTGCGACATCCAAGTAGAGATAGCGGATAGGCAGGAGGAGACCCGAGTTAGGAGTTGTGGGTTGAGATCAGGAGAGGAGAGATAGATCTGAGTGTCATCAGCATAGAGGTGGTAGTGGAAACCATACGAGTTGATTAGTTTGCAGAGGGAGGAAGTATAGAGGGAGAATAATAAGGGGCCCATGACAGAACCTTCAGGAACACCAACAAAAAGAGGTAGGGGAGATGATGCTGAAGGAGGAGACACTGAAGGAACGATTAGTGAGGTAAGAAGAGAACCAGGACAGGGCTGTGTCACAAAGGCCAAGTGACTGGAGGGACTGGAGGAGGAGAGGGTGATCTACAGTGTCAAATGTGGCTGAGAGATCAAGCAGTATTAGTAGTGAGAAATGATATTTTTGAAATGATTTCCTTTTTCTCTGTAATAAAACATTACCTTGTACTTTATCATTTATCCTTATTGAAGGCAAAACCAGCCAATTGGGTTTATTTAATGTTTACATGATTTTCTAGAAGACTTAAGGTACGAAGATCCAAATTGCGGAAAGATCTTTATCCAGAATACCCCAGGTCCCTTGCATTCTGGATAACAGGTCCCATACCTGTAATGTTTTCCCATTGTTATGAATATGCCCTATGTGTAATGAGCAACGGAGATTTTCCAGCGTTTTGGCAGACAAATCAGCAGACAAATCAGCAAGGGCTTCACACTGTCCAGGCAGTGTAGAAGTTGTCTCTGCAATAGAGAAGTCTTTAGAGATGGTCCCATTTAGATCACTGCACCCTGTGAACTGCGACACTATTCCCCTTCAGTACTAGTAACACAATGGGAGAGTTCTAGGAGGTTATATAGAAACAAGGCTGAGAGTCAATGTCAGCTAAGGAGAGGCTACCAAACATAAGCAGCAATTCCTCCACAGAATTACATGAATGAAAAGAAAAAGGTAATATAAAATTTCAACTCAGTGCTTGCCCTTACCAACCGCAACAAAAGAGAATAAATAGATATATAGTGTAGTATTTCCAATATGGTAGTTACACACCACAGGTTGGTATACAGAGTTTATATTGTGTTTTATTGTTTCCTTTTTTTTCATCCACTTAGGGAACTGTGTTTAATTTCACTTTTCAGCATGCAAGCGTGGCTTCCACCAAGGGATGGCTAAAATGCCTACTTACAAGACGTTGATCATCAGATCACATATAATGGTAACTGCGCCCTCTCCTCCTCTGTCACTCCATGTAGTCACTTGTACATAGAATAGAGACTTATATTGTGTAGTATGCTTTAATAAATATTTAAAAGAATATAAAAAATTGGCACTCACATTTTAATCAGGTTTCACAAGTGTTTTTGTAAAATTAGCTGTCCCTTGCAGGTAGCCCAGTTCTTTCCGGGGTAGGAGTAAAAAAGCCGGCTTCTCCTGTCTCTCGTGGCTTCTTCCCTGCTGGTCAGCGTCCTGTCCCCACTGCCTGACGCTGGTCCAATCAGCTTCCTCAGAGGCATGGGGATGTCCATCGCATAATTTCCTTAAAATGCAGACATTCGGCTGGTTGTCATGGTTACTCTTCTGTTCTACATCGCTTTGCGTTCCAAGCTTGCGGTTCAATCCTCTCTTTAGTTCTGGGCAACCATAGCTTAATCTAAATATACAGTCTCCATTTATACATAAGCCCCCTCCATTCTATCCACTAGTCTTGAAATGGCATTTTGTCTACCCGTTTTCCAATCTCCGTTTCTCAACTTTCCCTCTCACTTTTAGTTCAGTTTTACCAATGTATTTTTATCATCCGGATCTTACCCTTAATACACTGTGGTCTTCTACTTTTTGCAGTTTCTCTGCCTCACTTTTATGCTGTTTATTTTCGATCCTTTTTTCTCATTCTTGTGCATATTTTGCATCTTCTGCATTTTATCGCATTTGGAGTATTTCTTTTGTACCTTTGCACGAGATCCAGTGTCTTTGCCTGTCTTTGTTCCTTTAAAATGAGTTCTACTATGCTTGGTCCTAAAGATACATGAACGACTGCTCCCTATGTATATCCATCAGCCAGGATTTAAGGATGTCTAGATCCTCAGAATCTGAAGCTTTAAAAAACATATTTATTAAAGGGGAGCTCAACACAAACATAACTTAAGCTTTTTGAAAAGTAAACATAATTTCAAGCAACTTTGCAATATACATCAATTAAAAAATATGCAGACTTTTCATGATTTTTAATGGTTTGGAATAGTTACCTAGGCCTAGCCCTTGCTCTCCTGCTGAGCTTTCTGACTACTTTGCTGAGCTGGCTGACTACTGTTACTTTGTATCAACAGCCATCTGTCCTCAGCCTGCATCCTCCACACCCCACAATTCCCTGCACATGTGATTTCAATAAGGAAAGGAACATCACTGTGCAATGCATTGTGGGTTATGTAGTTCCTGCATGCTGTCTGTAAGCTGTGGAGAAGTTGTTACAATTTGTAACATCAGTGTTTAGTCCCTCCTTCCCTGCCAGGATTTCAAATGATGCAGAAAGAGAAGAACTGTTACACAGCTGAATTTCAGCATAGAAAATGGCATTTATTCCGACTTTTTGAAGAAACCGATAACTGTGATGGGTATATTAGGGGTTTCTGTGTTATGTGGGCCTCTTTATCAAATTTTGATTTGGAAGCCGGAGTTCCCCTTTAACTGCTTTAATCTGCTTGTGTAGCGAATGCTATCAAGGTCAGCTGATACTTAGAATAAAACGCCACTCGCTTAAAACACGCAAAAAGCTCAGACTGGAAAACAAATGGTCGGTGCCACTATAAGTTTATTTCTGTCCAATGTCTCTGCAATATCCCATTTTTTTTTTAGCTGAAGATGTCATGGGATTTAATTTCAAAACAAGTGTTGCTCTGCTCATATACGTTAGTTATAAAGGGTTAATACAAGAAAAGTCTTTCTTCATTATTTCTCCTTGGAGCCGTGCTGTTGAGGACAAGCCTATTATTAACTGGAATGTAATGGACTACTTTGTCTGAAAGGAGCAATTAGGAATCATCAGAATTTCTGAATAAGAGTTGGCTGGATGTGTATGCTATCCTTGAAATGATCCTGCTGGCAGAAACATATGGGAGGAGCATTCCCAAATGATCAGATCAGTATGATCAGTATTTTCCTAAATGAAACAGACAGAGGGAATTGCCACAGTTCTGTAAAATGGGGGGATTTACTAAAAAACATCAACCTGTGAAAAGAAAATGGAAAACGTCTTGCCTTCACAATCCCGTATTTTGGATTAGGAAGAGGAGGATTAAAACCACTCTTTTATGTTCTATGTGTGCCTATGAAAGATGTAGCCCACAACAGGGCAAATGCAAGAAGCCATGTACCTTCAAGCACGCTCCTCAGGCATGTAACTTATAAAAACATCATGAATAAGATGTTGCGTTATGATGCACACAAGGGTGATGCCATTTGTACTTGTGGGGTCATTTATTAACACTGGGCAAGTTTGCACCTGGACAGTGGGCCATGGCAACCAATCAAATGCTGGCTAAAAACATATCTAATTACTGACTGGTTGGTATGGGATGCTCCCCAAGTGCAAATTTACCCGGTGTTGATAAATGACCCCCAATGTGATGCACCAGTTACGTCTTTTATACTGTCTATTTTTGGATGGTCGCCGATCCCTACCATACTGGCACCAAGTGGTATAGTTGCTGCAAAGAAAGTTCTTTTTATGCTGTAATTTGGAGATAAGGATATTGAGGATAACTGGAGAATTAATCTGAATTGTCTGGATCCAAACTTCATTCACTGCCCTGCAAATTATACTTTCTTATTCTCTGTATCCCCTGCTCAAATTTGCCAGCCACCCCATGTTAGAAGTATGGGTGATGTTCTCATGTAGTAAGCAAAACGGCACACACCTAGCAAGTTCTGATTCTAGCAGGCTTCTTCTTCTTCTTGCTTCATAATAGAAATCTTGTAGTTATTCACACGGCGCAATTCACACACCTCTAGCTGCCTACAGGAGGAACAATAAATGCCCATTATCACAGCACCAAGTTATTGCCTGGATGTCAGTGACCTCAATTGATTATAAAGGCGGGAAGGAAAGATGATGGAATGAACAATATGGGGCATATGTATTAAATCTGGAGACAAACGTCACGTCACTGGTGATGTTGCCCATAGCATAAATACATTTAATAACTCACTTTTTCATGAAAGAACACCCCCTATTTCATGTTATACCCCTATATAGTGAGAATGAAATACTGGATCATCTTCAAGATGTGCCCGACACATACAGCCAGTAGATCCAAAGAAAGCCATTCACAAACAAGGCGGGTTGGTGCTCAGCATAATCATAGGCTTCAAGCAGGGGGGAGGCCAGTCTTGAACCTACAATCACCACCCTACTGTCATTATAATGAAACTAATTATCTCCATTAATATCTGCTTTAAACACATACTCTAGGATGCCAGATAGCGCCACTAAGGGCAGAGACGTGGAGATTCGGTGAGATTTAGTCGCCCGGCGTCAAATCACCCTGGACTACCTTCCCACTGGCTAGAATCTAAATCGCCGGCGGGATGGCAATCGGATCGCTCCGTTTTCCGAAGTTGCGCGAAGTTTCCTTGTGAGACTTCGGAAAACAAAGCACTCCGAGTGCCATCCCGCCAGCAATTTAGATTCTAGCCGGCAGGAAGGGGAGATTAGTTGCCCGAAGAAGAGGCGATTTGTTGCCGGGCGACTAATCTGCCCGAATCTCTACGTGTGTCTCTGCCCTAAGGCTTGAGTTATATATAAAAATATGAATATCTGCACTTTGGGCAGGATTTACCATCTATTGACACTAAAACCTAAGACAAGAAAAGATCATATTGTTTTACAGATACACAGCTTGGCTTTAGGTTCCATGAAGGAAAATACTGATCATTTAGTAAACGACTGGGGAATTTATTTCAAGCGTGAGTCATTTTACTCCCCCTCCCCCCCAGCTACAGATGAATGCACTTATCTTAAGGGAAGCCAATTTCCCCTCATATACAGAGCAAGCAGGGGAACCAGCAACAGTCTTGATTTATTGAACCTTCATGTGTCTAATTTTGTAACTGCAGGCAGAGACATGAGTGATTTACCACGAGAGGAGCAACACACACACTCATTTACTAACCTTGAGCAAACACAGGATCTTAATTGGCTAACCTGAAGCACAACAACATGTTCTGTTCCAGCACAATACACTGCTTATTGTTTAAGGCCACAACTGAGTCAAGGGAATCCATGTTTACTAGCGCAATTGGGGAATCACTTAACTAAAAAGCCATAAATGGTTTTTTGAAATAAGATGACAAAATTCTGCCCAATAATCAGTTAGCTTCTAGTTCTGAGGAGAAATATGAATGCTAATACCTGACTAGGTCACCAGAATGGAGCAAATTATACCCACTTTACTCCAATGATACCAATGGGGGTTATTTAATATTTAATAAACTTCAAATTTACACCGATGCTGCAAAAAGCCAGAATCCAAAAATCCGCCATCTCAGACCCGTCGAGGTCCTTTATATTCAAATTGTGGCCTTCAGCCTCTCTAAAACGGAAATGGTTCTCGTTCCTCCAACTAACACCAGTAACATCCCCGAAGTATCCATCATAGCTAACAATTCCACTATCACTCCATCTCCCCAGGCCTGGTGCCTTGGGGTTATCCTAGATTCTGCCCTGTCCTTCACTCCTCATATCCAGTCACTTATTAAATCATGTCACTTCCACCTAAGGAACATATCAAAAATACTATCATTTATCACCCAAGATGCTGCCAAAATTCTTATTCACTCTCTTGTCATATCACGCCTAGACTACTGTAACTCTCTTTTAATTGGCCTCCCCCTCCAGAGACTGTCACCTCTCCAGTCCATAATGAACACTGACGTGAGGCTCATAAACCTCAGCAACCGCTCCTCCTCTGCCATGCAACACTATCAATCCCTACACTGGCTTCCACTAACTTTCAGAATTAAATTCAAATTAATGACCCTGACATTCAAAGTACTTCATAACTCTTCCCCACCCTACATCTCTGATCTCATCTCTATATACTCACCCAACCGCTTACTACGCTCCTCTACTGACCTGCTACTCTCTCATTACCTCCTCACACGCTCTTTGCAAGGGCTGCATTCCTCCTCTGGAATTCTCTCCCACGGTCTGTCCAACTTTCTCCCAACCTTTCTGCTTTCAAAAGATCTCTTAAAACGCACTTCTTTAGAGAAGCCTACCCTCACCTGCTTAACTACCAAATGCAATACCACATACAGTACTACAGCTCTCACTCACTTAATTCTTATTTTGCTCACTCCCACACATTGTGTCTTATTCCCTTCATTTAGATTGTAAGCTCTTTTTGCACAGGGCCTTTCTCACCTTTTGTACATTACTGGTTGTGATGTATGTAACTCCATATGTTCTATGTATGTAATTAATTAAATATAGTTGTATCAACACATTTACTTTACAGCGCTGCAAAATATGCTGCGCTATATAAATAAATGTTAATAATAATAAATTCGGATTTTAGTAAAAACAAGTGTTAGCTCCTATGTCAAGGTTAGGCCTGGACTGAGTTTCAATGTAGGCCCTGGCATTTCAGGTACACAGAGGATCAGTCTGTACTCCCCCCATTGACCCGATTAATAGGGACTGTCTATTGCATCTTACAGTAGACAGTATTTGATTATCACTTAATTGCTGCAGAGCAACCTACAGTATATCTCCTTTACATACACACCGCTCCATAGAGATATAATCAGTAACAATATGCACCAGGACTTGTTCCAATCTCAAGGACATTTGACCACTCCCCTTTTGCCAGGTAGAAGTGTCCCTTCCTACTGAATACAATGCCCTAATGCCTCTGAAGATCTTACAAGCCCCAAAAAGACCATTTGGCCTTTATGCAGTTTTCTGCAGTCATTTATTAGAGCTCCCTGACAACAGGTCCATGTATAAGACTTACTGTAACAGTATGTACCATGGTCTTTTGCATTTATCAAGGACTAAGACACACAGAGCATTTGACCCCCTTTACTTTTCCCTGCAGAATGATGTAAATCTCACGTTGCTTCCTATTGACTACAGTGATCTGTAACATGTTGAGCTTCATATTAACTACAACTTTTTTTCTGAAACCATCATTAGGGCTCATGTACAATGGGGCACCACCTTGTATCAGTACCTTACACATCACATTACAGCAACTATACATACGTCTGAAATATTCCACCCTCCTTGCTGTAGTACATGTATGGGACCTGTTATCCAGAATGTTTGGGACCTGGGGTTTTCCAGAAGAGGGATCTTTCCATAATTTGGATCTCCATACCTAAAGTCTACTAAAAAATCATTTAAACATTAATTAATTAATGAATTAATTAAACCCAATATAATTGTTTTCCCTCCAATAAGGATTCATTAGATCTTCATTTGGATCAGTTTTGAATTATTTGCTTAAAATTGAGTCTATGGGTGATGAATCACGGTTTTCGGATAACGAAACCATACCTTTACACGGTTATAAATCTAAATTGGTGAAGAAGGACTTTAAATAAACTTCAAATGATGTTTGGTGATGCACTTTGATTTCTTGCATTTCCCAGAGTATTCCCATCAGACATCAATGAATTTGCATGTGAAATGGGTGCAGGCAGGTAAGGTCTCTCTCTCTCTCGGTTCTTGGGGTGACAGAGATAAAATGCTAAATCTACAACCACTAATTGCAGTGGTTTCAAAGTGTAATGAATAAAAGTTTTAATTGGACTAATATTTTCCCCAGGCTAAAGAAAGTGCATCAGTGTTTAGATTCTAGTTCAGTTCTAGTTATTCATATTGAGCACCCAGACATGTTGCATCATCTTGGTTTAGTGTGTGTAGTACTGGGTGTCTGATATATAATAAACTTCTGACAGATCCCCAGTTCCAGCCCCAATACACACAGTAGTAATCCTATAATATTCTCCTAATTGCTTTCGTAATCATATTTCCTATTCTGTTATGGAAAGATAAACATCTTCCCCCCCCCCCCCCCCGTGGTTACTCGTGTTGCTAGGGGATTACTTGTACTAATTAAGTTGCACTATCATTCTTTGTGTTCTTGGGCAGAAAACCATTTATGATAACGGCTTTCAGTTCAAGCTAATATGTGTCGGAGAGGAAACACTGACGCAATCAGATCTGTTTCCCCTCATTCACCCTTCAGATCATAAGCCGTAAAGCCCAGGGGATACTGAGGAATAACCAGGCACCAGCCAAACCTTGACTTAGAATTAGACACTGTAACTTCCATACGGTGACAGTTCAGTAGATTTAATTTAGACTAAAAGGTTGAACTTGATGGGTGTTTCTGTTTTTCAACCTAATCTACTGTTACTATGTATGTTACATTATTACTGCACTTACATCACCAAACCTTGGCACAACTGGAACCTCTACACTATATGTACAGGTATGGGACCTGTTATCCAGAATGCTTGGGAACTGAGGATTTCTGGATAAGGGGTCTTTCCGTAATTTGTATCTCTTCACTTTAATTCTACTAAAAAATCTTTAAAGCATTAATTCAACTCAATAGGATTTGTTTTGCTTCCAGTAAGGATTAATCTTAGTCAGGATCAATTACAAGTAGGGATGCACCGAATCCAGGATTCGATTCGGGATTCTGCCAGGATTCGGTCTATTTCAGCTGCATTCGGATTTGGCCAAATCCTTCTGCCCGGCCGAACTGAATCAGAATCCTAATTTGCATATGCAAATTAAGGACGGGGAGGGAAATTGCGTTACTTTTTGTCACAAAACAAGGATATAAAACATGTTTAAAATGTTTGAAGCATGTTTTCCCCTTCCCATTCCTAATTTGCATATGCAAATTAGGATTCGCTTTTCCGGCAAATCTTTCAAGAAGGATTCGGGGGTCCGGCCGAATCCAAAATAGTGGATTTGGTGCATCCCTAATTACAAGATACTGTTTTATTAGTACAGGTATGGGACCTGTTATCCAGAATGCTCGGGACCTGGGGTTTACCGGATAACGGATCATTCTGTAATTTGGATCTTCATACCTTAATTCTGCTAGAAAATCATGTAAACATTAAATTAACCCAATAGGACTGTTTTGCTTCCAGTAAGGATTAATTATATCTTAGTTTGGATCAAGTACAAGCTACTGTTTTATTATTACAGAGAAAAAAATTGTGATTATTTTGTTAAAATAGAGTCTATGGGAGATGGCTTTCTGGATAACAGGTTTCTGGATAATGCATTCCATACCTGTACAGAGAAAAAGAAAATCATTTTTAAAATGTTATCTGATTAAAATGAAGTCTATGGGAGATTGTGTTCCTCTAATTTGGTGCTTTCTTGATTACGGGTTTCTAGATAACAGATGATCCCATACCTGTATTTGATTTTTATAGCAATGTTAAGGCAATTAGATAATAGTTAAAAAACGTGACTGAAATACAGTGGTATCAAGTCTCTCCTTCCACCGCAGCTAAACAATAAGAGAAAAGGACAGGAGCAGAATTGGCTGGGATTATATTTATTGACACACATTAATGAGCACTACTTGCAGATCTTTTCTTTTACTTATTATTTGCCAAAGGAATTTACATCTTTTCTGCAAACCATTTCCATCGCCTCCCTTCAAAGGGAGATACAGAAATATTGTGTATGATAAACTTGACTCTGGTAACTGAGACTCTTAGGCTAATGCCACGTTGAGCTGAAAATCAGCCTGCGTAATCGATAATTAAATTATAGTCCGCTTATTAAAAGGCAGACTTCCCCTTTAACCGACCAGTTGTTCCAGAGGACTCTTGTTTATGGTTGTTGTCAGCAACGCTGAGGAACTTCCCTAATTGGCTCAAACACACACAGTCTGCTTTCAGGATATTTGATTCGTTTATTAGAGTTATTACATTATTCAGTCCCTTATAATACACCGGAGATGTGATTAATCCTGTGAGTTTGTGATTATACAACGACCTTTCATCGATGAGATTCATAAGGCGAGGTGCCACGGAATCCCTGGGGAACTGAAACCTATAGAAATATTTATACATGGAATTTAGTATTCTCCATTATATTTGTACTAGCGCCACTCGGTCTTTACATCTTGATATTCAGAATAAAAGGATTCAGACTAAAATAAAGCAGTCGATAGAACTAATTATATACCTGGAGATATAGGCAACATTACACCGGCCAGAGCTGGAGAATATTCTCAGAGTATCTGTGTATTGTTGCTGGATAAGAACAAGAGACTGACATGACACAAGACAGACTTGCCTGAGGGATATGGACGAACACATTGAGCTCAGATAAAGAAGGGAGGGAAGATGGAGGAAATATTGACAGGAGCGAGGGACATCTCTTCTGCACTGACACACAGGCTTCTCCGTCTCTGTTAAACCCATTTAAAGGACCAGTAACCAATTTTTTTTTCAAAAAAACACCAACACAAATTAAAATCAAAAAGTCTTTATTAAGAAATAACTTGCAGAAACTCTGCTTCACTCTCCTCTTCAGAAAAGGCGACAGGGCGACCATCCATGGAGCAGCACTCGATTTCTCCTCCCTGGCTTTCTGCTGCTGGATCCTTTAGCTCCCACATTCCGTGCTTCCGTGTGCAGCAGCGCTTCCAGCATGAACGATGAGGCTGATCTCTGCACTGCTTTGCTTTCCGCTACTTTTCTTTACTTTGCAGGGTCCTCTCTAGGATTGGCAATAAGGGTGATGGCTGTGGCCCCTATGGAGGCTCCAATCTGGATCCGTGGGCCCCTGTCAAGGTGGTGGCAGCAACCGATACCGGGGCCCCATCAGGATATTGGAGGTCCTACAGAGGCGCTGAGTGTGGCCCCTGAATGGCAGTCAGGCGCAGAGCAGTAGCAGTGAGAGCAGAGGGGAGCAGGAGCTGATGGAACAATAGAGGGAGGCTGGAAGGGGACAGGCGGAGGAAGAGAGACAGGCAGCAGGGCGTGCGGGGGATAGGAATCCGGGCAGAGCAACCCCAGTGCCCGCTGCAGCACAGTGAGCGCCTCCCAGATACAGCCCTGGCCCCCAGCTCGGAGCCATGAATGCTGCGGATGATGGAGGGGCCAGGACGTAGGGAGGGAGGAGAAGTAGCGGAAAGCAAAGCAGCGCAGAGATCAGCCGCATCTTTCATGCTGGAAGCGCCACTGCACACGGAAGCATGGAATGTGGGAGCTAAAGGATCCAGCAGCAGAGAGCCAGGGAGGAGAAATCGAGTGCCGCTCCATGGATGGTCACCCTGTCTGAAGAGGAGGGTGAAGCAGAGTTTCTACAAGTTATTTCTTAATAAAGACTTTTGATTTTAAAGTACAACTTGTGTTGGTGTTTTTTTTTTCCGTTATGTACTAACATTTTTTAAAAAAAATGTTTGTTGGTACTGGTCCTTTAAGCCTATTGGACTATTAGACAGCAGTGCATATGAATAGTCTGGGGGCCTCACATTCTAGTAGCTAAGCATGCTGGGAAACAGTAGCATCTGTGCAAACATCACCCTGTGACTGGGTTTCAGGGAAAGACGTGCGTTTATGTAGACGTAGATTTAAGAGGCCAAAGGAAAGGCACATGTCACCTTGGCCTGCCTGAAGAGCTCACAATCACTCTGAATTTGAAGAGATCCATGCAACTTCCCCCTGTTATGTGGATATTATTTAGCTTAGCCGCGTCAGTTTTCTATCAGAATGATGAGTTCTTAAGATGGAGCCCTAGAGGAAGCCCAAGAACCCTGTCCGTCTTCAGTCTTAGAGGCACATTTATCAAAGGTCGAAATTCGAATTCATGTGAATTTTTGAAAACTCCCCTAAACTCCCATCAATTTGAAATGTAATTTAAAAATCAAATTTTTAAAACCTCGATGGATTAAATCGACCCAAAAACTCAAATCTAATTAGATTCGAATTTAAAAAAAACTTTTGAGTTATTTCTCCGAAAAAAAAAAAAAACTTGAATGTCAGGAAGGCTGCAAACAACTCCAAATTGATTCCTGGACCTCTCCCATTGACTTAAACAGCAATTCGGCAGGTTTTAGGTGGCAAATCAAATTTGAATTCTTAAAGGGCCAGAGTATAACAATCGAAAATTGTATTTGAATTTAATTTGAATAAATTCCTAGCTGAATTTGACAGTTTTGACCTTAAAAAAAATTTGACAATTCTAATTTCGAATTTTCAGTTCTACCCTTGATAAATTTGCCCCCTAGGAGAAACAAAACCTTGATTAAAAAAAAATAACCCTACCCTACATAGACCCCTTCCCTCTGCCCCCCCCCAGCCTAAGTGTAATCCCGGGCAAATACCCATAACTCTTTACTTACCCCTCCGTGCAGATTCTGTCCAGCGGAGTTCACAGGCGCCATCTTCAGCCGATTCAGTAATCTTCGGAATGAGACTGGCGCTTCAGCAATTTTCGTGAGTTTCGCTGCATGCACAAAACAGAAAATTGCTCCAACTGTGCATGCACCACTCCGCCGGTCTTATTTTGATGATTACCGAAGAGAAGAAGATGGCGCTCCCTTGAACTCCGCTGGACAGAATCTGCATGATGTGTTGCCATTTTTCCAACAGAGTATTGCCATCTAGTGGCCTTCTCCGATAATGCACCATAATATAGAATTTACAGATACATTGTCTATAAATCAGGAAAAGTATTTCCCATAAAAGATTAAGCTACAAAAGGAGAATCGTTCTACTACCCGCTGCAATGTTATACGAATATAATGGGGGCAGCCATTCAAAGGAGAAAAGGCTCAGGTTACACAACAGATAGCAGATAAGCTCTGTAGAATATAATGGAGTTATCTGTTATCCATTATTTAACCTGCACCATTATGTTCTACAGAGCTTATCTGCTGTGTAACCTGAGCCTTTTCTCCTTTGAATGGCTGCCCCCATTGCAGCCATTCAATAGTAGTGTTTCTGAAGCAAACACAGCAGTTTTTTGATAATACTGGTCCTTTAAGGTAACTTTTAGTATGTTATAGAATTCTAAGCAACTTTTCAATTGGTTTAAATTATTTATTTTTTATAGTTACTTTGCATTTTCTTCTGACTCTTTCAAATGGGTGTTGCTGACCCTATCTAAAAAAGAAATGCTCTGTAAGGCTACAAATGTATTGTTATTGCTACTTTTTATTACTCATCTTTTTATTGAGGCCTCTCCTATTTATATTCCAGTCTCTTATTCAAATCAATGCATGGTTGCTAGTTTAATGTGTACCATAGCTACCAGATTGCTTAAAATGCAAATATCAAAACACGAAAACATTGTTTTGTATAAAATCTTAAAGAAAAAAAATAAATCAGAAATTTTTCGGAAATCCTGATGATGGAAAAGTCTGAATCAGAAAATCTGGCATCTCAGACCTGTCGAGGTTACATATAAGTCAATGGGAGAAGTCCCAATGATTTTTTTTTTTATTTGCACTGGGTTTCGTGCAATACCCACAAGTTTTCGGGCAAAAAGCATAAGAAATCTGAGTTTTTGGGTGAAAAAAATCGGAAAAAATCTTGAAAACTGGGTGGAAATTCAGAAAAAAAAACGTAAAATTCATATTTTTCATGATTTTTTCCTGCAAACAAAATTTTCGGGAAAGTGTATTAATAAATAGGCCAAAAAAAAAAAAAAACCCTGTGTGGATTTGGTTGGAGTTTTTATCAGAAAAAATTCAGATAAATTTGGACTTTGATAAATAATCCCCTAAAAATTGAGCCTAAATATTGCAAAAAGTGTATTCAGCTCCAAAGCTGAATCCTTGATTTTATTAAATTTAAATTTATTTATTTAGTAAAGTCCGAATGTCAAACTTGAAAAATGTATGGGGTTTTTTTTTCTATAAAATCCGATTTTTTGGAGCTTTATTGTATGCAGAGGATGAAAAAAGTCAGAATCCGAAAATCAGGCATCTCAGACCTACGGAGGTTGCAGATAAGTAAATGGGAGGGGTCCCTATCCTATTTGGAAGTTTCTGTGACCTGCGCTGGAATTATGCCAAAAATCCGACTATTCTGTACCATATATACCCGCGTATAAGCCGAGTTTTTCAGCATCCAAAATGTCCTGAAAAAGTCTACCTCGGTTTATATGCGGGTCAGCGGTACCCGACCCGAGTAGCTGAGATTGCAGTCACTTTTAATCATTCCTATACCAACAGTTCACTTGGGGAGAGACTGCAATATCCCACAATGCCCTCTGTTGGTTATATGAAAGAATAACAGTGCGCCCTCTGTTGGTTATATGAAAGAATAACAGAGACTGCAATATCACACAGCACCATCTGTTGGTTGTATGAAAGAATAACAGGGACTGCAATATCACACAATGCCATCTGTTGGTTGTATAAAAGAATAACTGGGACTGCAATATCACACAGCGCCCTCTGTTGGTTATATGAAAGATTAACAGTGACTGCAATATCACACAGCGCCATCTGTTGGTTGTATGAAAGAATAACAGTGACTGCAATATCACACAGCACCCTCTGTTGGTTATATGAAAGATTAACAGTGACTGCAATATCACACAGTGCCCACTGTTGGTTATATGAAAGAATAACAGTGACTGCAATATCACACAGCGCCCTCTGTTGGTTATACAAAAGATTAACAGTGATGGCAATATCAAACAGCACCCTCTGCACATGGTAGTGGGACAGTGGGACAATGCACACAGTAATACGTTTGGCAATTCTCTGTCGCCATCAGCTTTGCAAAGAAGTCTGGTTGATCGCTGGGGGGGTCGCTTTGGCAGAATGTGCGCTGCTGGGAGACAGGGCTGTAGTTGTGTCTAGGCTTATACGCGAGTCAATAAGTTTTCCCAGTTTTTGCAGGTAAAATTAGGTACCTCGGCTTATACACGGGTCGGCTTATACATGAGTATATACGGTACTTTTCTGGCAAATCCGAAAATTCAGATTCAGGGAAAAAATAGAGCAATTTGGATTTTTGCTCTATTTTTTTGGGTGTTCCCGATCCAATTAAATTGTGCTTTTTTTAATAATAAATAATCATGGATTCTAGTTTGGTCAGACATTTTTTGATTAAAATTGGACTTTGATAAATAACGCCTCCTATGTGTACATAATTGTAGATTAAAAGGAAAATGTCTGCCCTGAAGAGCTCTAACCTGAGATCCTTGACTTGACTTTAGCTGTTACTGGATTAAAAAAAAAATCCATCATTACTCGAAAGCCACAGGTTGCTGGAGTTAAATGTCTTGTGAAGAGCTGCTGCTGACCAGTCAGACATGGTGTATAGAATGGAGCTCAGAACTGTCAACATTTGCACGTACCAGACACCACCACATCTACACCAGCAATTTCCTTCCCTCGGGATATGAAGCAAAACATTAAAATTAGATTAAATCTGGGAACAACTGTACTGGAAGAAGCAAACATCTGGTTTTATTCCTATAGATTTTACGCATATGAAATAAATCATATACTGGATTGAGTCTTAGAATTATACAGTAGTATAAATAAGAGTTCTAGCGGGTATCCTAATAGGAAGCAAATAAAAACAGGACAAGATAAAAAACAAAAAAAGACGCACATTTGCAGCTAATGAAGGCAGCGAGGCATTGCTCTGAAGGAGAGGAGGACAGATACAAAGAAAAACTCTGCATTGATCCTCCTTTCCATACCAGCAAATACAAAGAAACTGCAAACGCTCACTAATTCCCATTAGGTACTGTTTAATGTCTGGTAATGGGAGATATAAAGGCGCATTGAGAACACCACTGCTACTACTGGCGTCTCAGCTTCAATATAAAATAATGGTTTGTGAAAGGCAGAGGGGCACATTTTTCGGGCGGCTGCCATGCTTTAGAAGCTTTAGTCCAGCAGCAGTGAAAAGTCATCAGGAGTCTGTGTCTGAGCCGGAGCTGCTTTCCCGGCTGATCTCTATTTGTAATGAAGGCAAGTTGTCCAGGCGGCTTTTTTTCTGCCGGATTTGCTCCTTCTCCTTGATGAGAGCTCCCCAGGCTTGCTGTAATGCAGAGTCCTCCTCTTCTGGGGCTGCCTGGGATTTCTCCCCCGACTTTTCACTGGCTCTGTCCTTTTCTTTTGGAGCAGTTCCTAAGCGATTCCAAAGACTTCCTACAAGGAAAAGGGTAGAGTACATCAGTGGCACTTATACACAGGCACTATTGGAACCTCTAATTGGTACAAAGCTTGGGGGGGGGGAAAAAACCAAAAGCCATGACTTTAACAAAGCTCAGCATGAGATACGCCTGCAAGCTCAGAAAGCTCTCATCATGGAGGTGCTTTTTATATTGGAGTTGATTATCTTCATGGCACTAGGATATACTTTTAATGGAGGTATCCATCTAAGCCAGGGATCCCCAAGCTTTTTTTTTTTAACCTGTGAGCCACATTCAAATGTAAAAAGAGTTGGGGAGCAACACAAGCATGAAAATGTCCCTTGGGGGTTATAAATAAGGGCTATGATTGGCTATTTGGTAACCCCTATGTGGACTGGCAGCCTACAGGAGGCTCTGCTTGGCACTATACTTAGTTTTTTATGCAATTAAAACTTGCCTCCAAGCCTGGAATTAAAAAAAAATAAGCAGCTGCTTTGGCGCCACCAAGAGCAACATCCAAGGGGTTGGAGAGCAACATGTTGCTTATGAGCTACTGGTTGGGGATCACTGCTCTAAACAGAAATAACGAACAGTTATAGAACCTCTTTATACGGTTGCTAGAGAGGACACTGTAATGTAATATGGCAAAGAGATGAGCATCCAGTGGAAAGAGTTGGTTCATCAGAAGGAGGCTCCTGAGTCCAGAGAGAGAGTTATAATGGCCACTATAGAGAATACAAAAAGATTTCTCACCAGAGACAATTCCAATCAGTTTTTTTTTTACTACATGTACGCCTAAAAGCAATGCAGAGACACTGATTTGTATGGAGTTGTGTTACAGCCCAATAACATCCCCCACCCTGAACACCCGATATGGGAATTGGCTGGTCCCCTGCTGAACCCACAGGCTGTATTACTTAGAATGGAGTCTGTCTGTCCCTTCTTGCTGGTCAATGGGCAGCTGGCTGGGATATAAAAGGGATTGGGTCATTTTTATGATGTAGTTTTTATTTCTAAATTACACTGCAAATAATTCACTACAATATAAAATGTCATTCCTCAACCAGCAAGTGTATTTTTTTTTTTTTAAGTTGTAATGGTGTGTAGGCAGCCATCTCAGGTCATTTTGCCTGGTCATGCGATTTCAGAAAGAGCCAGCACTTGGAAAACGGATGGAAATGCTTTCTGGCAGGCTGTTTCTCCTACTCAATGTAAATGAAAGTGTCTCAGTGGGACCTGGATTTTACTATTGAGTACTTATATCTACCAGGTAGCTATCTTATGTTATGTTACCTTCCCATTGTTCTGTTGTTAGGCTGCTGAGGGGGGGGTATCACTGCAACTTGCAGTACAGCAGTAAAGAGTGATTGAAGTTTATCAGAGCACAAGTCACATGACTAGGGGCAACTGGGAAACTGACAATAAGTTTAGCCCCATGTCAGATTTCAAAATTAAATATTTGCTGTTTTGCTCTGTTTGCTCTTGAGAAATGAATTTCAGTGCAGAATTCTGCTGGAGCAGCACTATTAACTGATGCAAGAGTGATTTTCTATTGGTAATTAGCTGCTGCAGGAAAGTTTCCCAACACTGCCCAGAACAATGAGACCATTCCATCTCCGTTATACACAAAGAGCCATTTCCTCCATCTTCATGTGCCTAATTATGATTCTTCAGACAGTGCTTACAGCTCTCTCCAGCCAACAGCAGCTCCCGATATCCTTGCAGCATCATGTGAATAGTGATCGCTAGTTACTGCGGGTTAAAACTACTAAAATGTGAAAGCCAACCTGTTTTCTTTTCCTTGCTGTCTGAGTACAGTCCTTTTCCTTCAGGCTGTTTTGGGAGACCCAGTCGGCTGTGTACATCAGACAATGGTTCTCTTCGGGATGTGGGAGCTATACTTAACGTTTTCCTTATTTCAGGGGAATGCGCCCTCTTTCCAAGTCTTTGGCGAACATCTGTAAAGATACAAACAAAAAAGTGTATATACTTAAAAAGTGAACTTTTAGTAAGACGTAGAGTGATATTCTGAGACAATTTGCAATTGGTTTTAATTTTTTTTTTTTATTTGTGTAAGTTATTTTGCAACTTTCCAGTTTCAGCAGTCTGGTTACTAGGGTCCAAATTACCCTAGCAACCATGCACTGATTTAAATAAGAGACGAATATGAAGAGGAGAGGTCTGAATAGAACGATGAGTAATAAAACAAAAGTAGCAAGAACAATAAATGTGTAACCTTACAGAGCATTTGTTTTTTATATTTGCTGCTCCCATTTGAAAACTGGTAAAAGGCGGCAAATAATTGAAAAACTGACAAAAAGAAACAATGAAGCCGATTGAAAAGTTGCTTAGAATTAGTCATTATATAACATCCTTTGTTTCAATGTTTCAAGGTCTGGTATCTGTGAAATGTTTGTGTCTGTAGCATCTCTGCATGGAATGCCGATACTTTAATACGTGAAATCCAGTGATAATTGGGTGAGAATTATTCCTCGTACCTGATTTCCCACTGCTGCTGCTTTGTTGCCTTGATGCTGTGCTTTGCCTTTTCTCTTCTAGTATCAGCCGCACATCAGCTGGTTTCTCAGAATGGGATTTGCTGCCAATTCGGCTTTTCACACTGTTGCCTGCGGAATCCGACCTCATAGAGTGTCTTTAGAAAATAGAAAACATTGGCTGCCTTTTATTACAGAAATAAACGGGTTAACATTCTGATACAGTTTGCAATAGGTTAACGTTTTTTATTATTTGTCTTTTTTTTTTTAAGCTTTTTATTCAGCAGCTCTCCAGTTTGCAATGTCAGCAATCTGGTTGCTAGGCTCCAAATGACCATAGCAACCATGCACTGATTTGATGGAATAAACTGGAATATGAAAGGCCTGAATAGAAAGAGGAGTAATAAAAAGTAGCAACAATAATACATTTGTAGCCTTACAGAGCATTTGTTTTTTAGATGGGGGTCTGTGGCTGCCCGTTTGAAAGCTGGAAAGAGTCAGAAGACAAAATGTAAAAACGGAAAGAGTCAGAAGACAAAATGTAAAAACGGAAAGAGTCAGAAGACAAAATGTAAAAACGGAAAGAGTCAGAAGACAAAATGTAAAAACGGAAAGAGTCAGAAGACAAAATGTAAAAACGGAAAGAGTCAGAAGACAAAATGTAAAAACGGAAAGAGTCAGAAGACAAAATGTAAAAACTATAAAGCAAACCGATAGAAAATTTGCTTAGCGTGTGTGTGTGTGTGTGTTCCAAACAAAAAAAAGAAGTTCCTTTTCAATTCCACAAAAAGAAGTTCCTTTTCAATTCCATAAAATTTAGAATTCATAAATCAGGACTCACAGAGTGTACACGAGATCCATCTCATTAAAAGTTACCTCCCACCAAGGCATGGGCACATCTATATCGGCAATAAGGAAGGGACTAAAGCAAATGCTCAAAGCAGAGTGTCAGCATTTACAAGGGGATAGTAGCAATACTTCAGCCAGTAGCATTAAAAGCATTGGTGATGTATGTTTGAAAAGAAAGATGGAGCTGAGCAGTGCTACAATTCAGTTCAGCGCTGATGCGTCGCAATAACTTAGTTTATAAACCGAATGGGTAAAATACAGGGACCTACCTAATAGTTTTGAGCTGAGACTCAACCTCATCGGCATACATAGTCATCTTCATGCTCTTTTTTGGTGAAGGTGTGGAGATCATTTTCAGTTCCAAATCATAGTCCATCTCATCGGAGTCCGAGTTGCTGGCTGCACAGCGCCGTGCGCCTTCCCGTTCCCTTTTAAATGCCTGAAGCTCATCTCTGTATTCTACCACACGATCATCCTCGTCCATATCTTCCTCCTCTTCTTCCTCCTCCTCCTCTTCCTCCTCAATGGGCTCTTCTGGAACATTCACCAAACCTACAAGTCAAAATAAGTCTAATTTCATAAAAATAAAGTTGGCAGATGGCGAACAGCACTAGAAATCAGACTGCTCAATTACATGCATCTGGCACAAAGAAAATAGTGTACAGCGAGTGGCTCCTGTGACTTACTGGGCTGCAGTAAAAAATAAATAAATAAATAAATTAAAAAAAAAAACTTTCCTATGGCAGTCCCTGGTGCAAGCAGCTATAACTCTGCACTATTCCTGCTTACATTCGCCAACTTCCACAAATGCCAACTCAATTTGTTATAGCTTTAAAGGACAAGGAAAACTGAATTCACTGGGGATCCCAATACACCCAGGTGAAGTCAATCATTTATTCCCTTGGCCAGGGAATTCTTTTTTGAAGGAAAATACATCAGCCAGGGGCCACATCACCATATTACCTGTAGTTCCAAGGCTGAATAGAGTGTATTGCACACAGACACTGTGAGGGACTCATGAGAAGTAAAGTTGAGATGACAAATGTACTGCTTCAGAAATTCCCTAGGCTGGTGCAGTTTTTTCCTCTAGGTGCCATACAAAGAATATATACAGTATGCAACTAGATATGAGAAGCGCAGACACAAGCTCTGTCATGCCTCCATATTTCTAAAATATTACCATGAAATATAGCTGGCTAATAAAATGCGAATCCTAAGGGTAACGTAAAGCCTCAAGTGAAGGCAGACACTATATGATGCTAAAGAGTAACTAAACAAAACTGTAAAACCAATACATGCATTTCATTTGCTTCTATATAGCAGCAGTCTAGTTCTCTTACTGACATTGTTTGCAGATGAGACTTCCATATTACCTGAGTGGTGGTGCTTGTAAGTTGGTGTTAAACCAACATCATCCCCAATGAAAGTCCTCTTCTTTATTACATCTCTTTGAATGCGCCGGGAATGGTATCTTTTCTTCCTGTAATGTATAATATAGCACTTCAATGGTGACAAAGTGTATTTATTTGTGCACAGAATATGAATATTCTGAAAAGTGGAGCATCAGATAATTTCAATGAAAAGAGAAACACCAAATTGTTTTAAATCTGATTAATGGAGAGGTCTGTCATTTTAGGAGAAGGCCTGGGCAGCCACCTGGGCCATGCATGGAATATTCCACAAAAGTGATATAACAGCCCTTGTTTTAGAATTGACTGTATGGAGAAATATTATATAACAATTCCAGTACATTGTATTCTTTTACAATTCTGCAGGACACTTATTTATATTTACTCCTTTAAAGGAACAGTTCAATATAAAAATAAAAACTGGATAAATAAATAGGCTGTGAAAAATAAAAAATCATTTCTAATATAGTTAGTTAGCCAAAAATGTAATATATAAAGGCTGGAGTGACTGGATGTGGAACATAATAGCCAGAACACTACTTCCTGCTTTTCAGCTCTCTAACTTTGAGCTTCGTCAGCAACTTGAAGAGGGGCCACATGACACACAAAACTGTTCAGTGAGTTTGCAATTGATCCTCAGCATTCAGCTCAGATTCAAAAGTAACAGTTATGACCCATGTGGCCCCCCTCAAGTCTCTGATTGGTTACTGCCTGGTAACCAATCAGAGGAAACCAAGAGAACTGCAAAGCAGGAAGTAGTGTTAGACATCCAGTCACTGCAGCCTCTATACATGAAATATTTGGCTAACTAACTATACTGAAAACATTTATTTTGCACATACTATCTATTTACCCCATTTTTATACTGAACAATTCCTTTAAAGGGATACACAGAATACATAAGAGAAAATCAGAGCAACAGAAAGACAAACTTCCAACATGGCTTAATCCAATCACTGCACCTACCATGAGTTACTGAGGATACCCTTCATCCCTCCATAGTTAGGGTTTCCATATTTCATATAGTACTGGCTTTTACTTGCTGCTCCATGCTCTTTCTTGTCATCTAAAGAACAAAGTATGGTGTCAATAAGGGCTTTTGCTCATATTCTGAACACAAACCTGAATATAAGAAAATAACATTTTGAACTCTCTTCTGAGCCAAAACCATCTGCATACCATACACTTAAAATAAACCCAAATAAAGCCTCAAGGGCAGCCCTAGTCTTTTCCTCTGTAGAGGGCACTTAAAAGGGGTTGTTCACCTTTAAATCAGTTTTTAGCATGATGTAGAAAGTGATATTCTGAGACAATTTGCAATTGGGTTTTCATTTTTTTGTGGTTTTTGAGTTATTTTGCTTTTTATTCAGCAGCTCTCCAGTTTGCAATTTCAGTAGTCTGATTGCTAGGGTCCAAATTACCATCATGACCGTGCATTTATTTGAATGAGAGACTAAAATATGAATAGCAGAAGGCATGAATAGAAAGAGGTGTAATAAAAAGTAGCAATAACAATAAATGTGTTGCCTTACAGATCATTTGTTTTTTTTAGATGGGGTCAGTGACCCACATTTGAAAGCTGGAGAGAGTCAGAAAAAGAAGACAAATCTTTCAAAAACTAAAAAAGAAAAAATGAAGACCAAATGAAAAGTTGCTTAGAACTGCCATTTATATAACATACTAAAGGTGAACCACCCCTTTAAACAACCAGGATACAGAATTTGGACTATGGGGGTGAGTGAGAATGATTCTTTTAGTGCCCTGCCTCCTAAAGAGAGTGTGTGTGTGTGTGTGTGTGTGTGGGGGGGGGGGGTTAACCATGGTGCCTGTGTCTCTATAGCAAATATAAATAGCCAAAGAATTCATTGAAAGGTACAATTTGTAATTTATACATTTTAGCCATGGTTTCATTTTAAAGGGCATGTAAAGGCAAAAAAATAAAATCCCATTTTTACTTTCTTTAATGAAAAAGAAACCTATCTCCATGTACTTTAAAAAATGTGTGCCGTTTTTATAAGAATCCTGACTGTATGCAGTGAAATTCTACCTTCATTTACTGCTGTGGATAGGAATTGCCAGATGGTCCCTAACTGCTGAGCAGGGAAACAATCATACTTATGAACAGCAGGGGGAGCCCCCGCCTTACTTCCCAGCCATGCAGAACTCAAGCAGCATGTGCACAGTCTTAGTCTTGCTAACGAAGTTGTTTAACGAAATTACAAGATGGTGACCCGCTGTAGCCAACTTTGAAAGCATAAATTATTTGTTTGATTAGGCTTGTGGTGCAGTAAGTTCATGTTTATGTTTAATATACAAAATACAGCATTTCTAGCCTTATTCTATTTTAGACTTTACATGCCCTTTAAAGGTAGTCCTGATTCTCTCTTTGTGCTCAACTAAATAGCATATTGGCTCCATATCCTTCAAAATGAGACAGACTGTACTTGTTTCCTCAACTCCCTGACTAAGTCTGAAACCTTCTGCAACCTTTTCTTTGCATTTAGAAAGAAATACAGAATTGACTGAGGATGCTTAAATTAAACACACTTAATCTGCAAGAGAAAGAGAAATACGGTTTATATTATGCTGCCTTTGCCTCCAATAATGTCTGTGCCTTCTCTCCTAGGGCTTCCATGTTTATACTGAAAAGAAGGGACAATATTTCATTACCTTTAGTGGCAAATCTCATGTACAGCCGATTTCCTTTCACTGTCTTAATGGAAGGTCGGAGGTCGTTTTTCAATAAAGATGCCTGCTCAGCTTGGGAAAGTGTTTCTGGCTGTTGGGATACAGAAACACAGGGTCAAGTTCGTAAAAACAGAATGCAGCACAGCCACCAACTCATTTTTATTTCTATATATTACTTGCTCATGCCTCCAATGTACATTCAGTTTGTATGTATTTATAAAGGTGTGTGGTTTAAATTATTCTACTTCAGAGTTTTCTCCATTCTCTCACACCACTATAAACAAAGGTATGGGCCCCATTGCCCAAAATGTATGGGACCTGGGGGTTTCTGAATAAGGGGTCTTTAAGTAATTTGGATCATTTAAACATTAAATAAAGCCAATATTCTTATTGTGCCGCCAATAAGGAATAATTATATCTCAGAGAGAAAAGGAAATCATTTTTATAAATCGAGTAAAATGGAGTCTATGGGAGATGGACTTCCCGTAATTTGGAACAGCTTTTCTGATAGTCGACCCCATACCTTTTTAACGCAAAAACATTATTATAACATTCTGAGGGGGAAAAATTATAAAAACAAATTCATCAATTTTAGCAAATATTTGAATCTTTACTTAAGTGTTGGAAAAAGATTAAAATCTCTAGGTATGGGACCTGTTATCCAAAATGCACGGGACCTGGGGTGTCAGAGTAAGGGGTCTTTCCGTTATTTAGGTCTTCATGTGTTAAGTCTATTAAAAAATCATGTAAACCTTAAATAAACCCAATAGGCTGGTTTTGCTTACAATAAGGATTAATTATATCTTAGTTTGGGTTCAATACAAGGTACTGTTTTATTATTACAGAGAAAAAGGAAAGTTTTAAAATTTTTTGGATTATTTGATTATAATGGAGTCTACGGGAGACGGCCTTTCTGTAATTTGGAGCTTTCTGGATAATGGGTTTCTGGATAATGGATCGCATACCTGTAATATAAATGTTATTAAAATAGGGCATCCCACGATACACGTGAAACTGGTGCATCCGGGACAAAAATGATCTCAGTATGCTCACCCCCTTACACAATACTAATTGTTATCAATTAGATCAAAGAGAAAGGCCTTTGGTACGGCAGAAACGTCAGTCTTTAGTTCTGCAATAAAGTCTTTATCTAAATCCTTACTGGGTTCTCCGATTTGTTTTCAGTTTCAACTTCTGCATCATTGGGATTGTCCTCTTCTACTTCACCTTCCTCCGTCTCATCTCCAGAGCTCTGTGGGCTGTCATCAAGCCTGTCTAAAAGGCATAGAGGCGGGGCAGGCAATTCATTTCACTTTCCATTCAGCACTTCCTAGATGTCACTGCTCTCCCCACATTCCCCCTCCCTCCTCACCATCTATTTGTGTAGCCAGTGCTTGGGCAGGGGTATCAGTTGCCCCATTCTGGCACATAAACAAGATTTTGGCGTCATGCAAAGTTTGCCTTAAAGGAAAACTATACCCCCAAAATTAATACTTAAGTAACAGATAGTTTATATCAAATTGAATGACATATTAAAGAATCTTACCAAACTGGAATATATATTTACATAAATATTGCCCTTTTACATCTCTTGCCTTGAACCACCATTTCGTGACTCTATCTGTGCTGCCTCAGAGATCACCTGACCAGAAATACTACAACACTAACTGTAACAGGAAGAAGTGAGGAAGCAAAAGACAGAACTCTGTCTGTTAATTGGCTCATGTGACCTTACATGTGGTTTGTATGTGTGCACAGTGAAACTTACGATCTCAGGGGGCGGCCCTTATTTTTTTAAAATGGCAATTTTCTATTTATGATTACCCAATGGCACATACTACTAGAAAAGTATATTATTATGATACTGGTTCATTTACATGAAGCAGGATTTTACACATGAGCTGTTTTACTCAGTATCTTTTAATAGAGACCTACATTGTTTGGGGGGTATAGTTTTCCTTTAATAAAAGTGTCCACAAAATGGCAGCTGCCTGCTTGATTTGATTGTGAAGTCCAAGACTAAAATAAACAAGATTTAAATAACATATAGTGTAAGCAAAATTTATTTTGCTTCACTGACATAATAAAAAAGGATTTGGCATTATTTCTTGGGGTGACAGGTCCCCTTTAATTCAATTTGGTTAAAGAAACAAAAAGTCCACAACGTCCAATGGTGAAACAAATACATGTTGGAAATTGTGTAAAACTGCAAATATACAGCAGCCCTTTCAAGATATATTTTTGTCCTCAAGATAGAATACTTAAAGGGCAGTTCACCACCTTGTTCAACACGAGCATATGAATCACTAGTTGAACTAACTTGGTTAATTAATGGCAAGATAGTAAGTGCAAAAGCAAAACGCTCCATTACAGTTAAATTTAAAAAAATTAATCAAAATTAAAGAATTTGTTTTATTTAAAGAATAAGCAGAATGTATTTTCAGCATAGATTCTATTTTTTTTTTGCTCATGTTGCACAAATGTGCATATACTGCCCCTTTAAAAATTGAAAATGGATATAGGATATGACTTTGGCCCTAGAGAGGTTATCTGCATACAGCTTTCCCAAAACCATTTTGGGAACACGATTAATGGCCAAGATATTTATGCCAGATGATGAAAGAAAAAGAATTTACCCTTTTTGGATCTGGCAGAACGGTGCTCCCCATCTTTTTTTCTTTGACCTTTTTCATTAGTGGGCTTGCTGCTTAGGTTTAACAGAGCACGAGACGCAGTCACCTCATCCAGCCACACAACATTACCTAAGAAGAAAATGCAAATCCAACTCATGAACACATCTGCCTTAGAATTACTTCCCCATTGGAATAACACATGGCTAAGACCTGAAACTGGAATGTGTTTGTACAGCACAATGGAGCCATGAAATTGCCTTGGTGGGCCACAACAGTCATGGAGCACATATTTGGCTACATGACACAGAAAACTAATATGCACCATTTTAAAGTGCACAAAAATGGGTTACTTTAACAATTTACCTGGCAATTGCTGCTAAGAGAAAATAATTTTACTCTGTAAGCAACTGGGCAAGAACTGAAACAACTGATACAAGCTTTTAAAGAAGAACTAAAGCCTAACTAAAGAAGTAGCTAGAAATGTTGTACACTATGTTTTGGGTTTCTGTACCAGCCCAAGGCAACCACAGCCCTTTAGCAGTAAAGATCCGTGTCTCCAAAGATGCCCCAGTAGCTCCCCATCTTCTTTTCTGCTGATTCACTGCACATGTTCTGTGTTGCTGTCACTTACTGAGCTTAAGGATTGATGCACAAAATACTGAATATTTAAAATATAAAATATAAATGTCACAATATAATGCGGATTAGTAATTAATACACAAACCAGTGCAATTAGCATCACAATTTAATAATGACTCCTGTAGCATCAGTTTATAGTACAGACAACCCTTATTTTCGGCTTGATAATTTGTGACGATCCCTAAGCTTAGCTTCTCAACAGCTGCTCAGAGCCCACTGAGTATTGCAGACACTTTCCAAGATGGTGACCCCCTGGTACAAGTTTGAAGGCCTGGATCATTGCTGCTATGGAGAAGCTGAAACTTTAGGCTGGTACAAAAAGTTCATTATATAAAATGGCATTTTTAGCCATTTTCATTTTTAGAGTTTAGTTCTCCTTTAAGCATTGTGGAATGCTAACTAAACATGAGTAACAAATGCATGCAATACACTGCACCTGCTGCATCAGTTATTGTGCCACCAAAGATTCTTTATTTTCAGCTGATAAGCTCTAAACATTTCTATTTTTAGAATATTCTGTGCAAATTAGAACTGTTAACACTATTCTGCAAAAGAGAACAAGTTACCAGAAAATAAACTTCTCTCTAGATACAGAAAAAGTGACAGACAAATGCTGGCACTGTTTTAAGGCTTCAGACGTGAATAAAGGTAAAGATGGGAGCTTTAAAACATAACTGACACTGCATTTATTGCACTTAAATGAATGTACTCATATCAATGGAAAAACTGGTGTTCAACAGTGTACAGAAAAACAAATTCTACCCAACCATCTCCCAAAATAGGAATACACTTACAAGAGCTGTCATCCAGCCATTCAATGTATCCTGGAGGGTATTGCTTAAAGAAAGCAAAAATATCCTGAGTGCTCATCTCATCAACACCACAGACATAAAGAGTTTCTAGGCGGACTTTGGGGACTGCTAGGGAAAGAGGAACAGAACACGTTACAAGCTTTTTCTTTTAAAAAAAAAAAAACCTGAAGAAAAACAAAATAAATAAAAGAGTGCAGGAAACATCCTCATTCTACTGTTTGGAGCATTAAATTACCTTTTTCTGAAACATATATTTTCAATGTTTGTTAACAGGCTGGCACAACTTTTTATTACAAAAAAAGAGGTTCCGACACCCCTTAAATTGGGTTTTGTTGCTATTTTAAGCATTGATGGGATAACTAAAGGCAACACAGAAGACAACATATAACACCAGTGAGTCATTTTCAATGGAAAAGCTTCAAATAACCACCTTTTCTCATCATCTCTCGATCTAGTACAACATTCCTTTGATCATCACTGACTTCCGCTCGAAAATGAAAGCGCTTTGCTCTCTGTTCCTTTTTCTCAATAGCCTCCTAAAAAACAAAAGAAACATTTAGTTAGTACTTAACTGCAAACAGAGGCTCCATCATGTTCCCTGGTGTGATAAAAATTGTTTTATCTATGCTTGAAAGCCTTAAATAACACTTATTAGGGACATATAATACCAATCCAACAATACCAGGCTTTGGCGTAATAATATAAAATAGTCTAGTAACTGACTTGCAGTCAGCAGTTACTGGTCCCCTGTTTGAAAGCAAACATATGGTGGCATTGTATTCGTAGAACTGATTTAACTTTTAATGCAATTAACCCATTAATTGCTTTCATGGAAACATGCTGCCAACATTCAATGTGGAGCTATGAGCCCTTACACTGGCACCAACCTGGGCTGGGATACAGGTGTCCATTGTTCCAAATGATACATGTTTACAGCTTCTGCTTTTCATACAACTCCTTTATTCATTGGCTTGTTATACTGCAGGACTTGGTACAGCTGTATACATTTATTGTATTCTATATCTGTTCTTATCTTTATAATTGCTTGGAATAAACAGCCATTTGCAGTTCTGAACAGCTGTGTCAAATGGAATAGGAAAGACTCAGATTCAGCTGTCCCCCACGTTGATATGCAAGCCCTGCTTCTTGCATAAATTATACTGTTCACCTTTGAGAACTTTTAGTACGATGTAGGGAGCGATATTCTAAATCAATTTGTAATTGGTTTTATTTTTTTATTATTTGTGGTTATTGAGTTATTTAGCTTTTTATTCAGCAGTTCGCAGTTTCAGCAATCTCTTTGCTAGGGTCCAAATTACCCTAGCAACCATGCATTCACTTGAATAAGAGACTGGAATATGAATAGGCGAGGGCGTGAATAGAAAGAGGAAAAAAGGCAAATAATTAAAAAAAACTATAAAAAATAAACAATGAAGCCCAATTGAAAAGTTGCTAAGAATTGGCTATTCTATAATGTTCTAAAGCAGGGATCCCCAACCTGAACGCGTCAGAAGTAAAAGGAGTTGGGAAGCAACACTAGCATGACAAATGTTCCTGGGGTGCCAAATACAGGCTTCGATTGGCCATTTGGTAGCCCCTATGTGGATTGTCGACCTACAATGATGCTGTTTGGCAGTGCACCTGGTTTTTATACAACCAAAACTTGCCTCCAAGCCTGGAATTAAAAAATAAGCTCCTGCTTTGAAGCCACTGGGAGCAACATCCAAGGGGTTGGAGAGCAACATGTTGCTCACGAGCTACTGGTTGGGGATCCCTGTTCTAAAGGTTAACCACCCCATTAAACATCTGAAAGTTGAAAAGAGACAGAAGAGGAAGGCATAGAAGTCAAAACTATAAAAAAGGACCAATTAAAATGTTTCTAAGTATTTCTACATTCTCCATCAAATTACTAGACCGTACAATGGCATGCATAATACAGCTTATGTAAAAACTCTTGTTGGTCACCTGTCGCTCCCTTTAGAGCCTGCAATATATAAAAGTAGTGATTTAACGTACTATTCACAGGAGGTATAAGGAGCAAAGTGCACAGGACAGCAAAACTGTAAATCTTGTCCTGCAGACAGGGAACTTAATATGTACTAGTCATGTATGTATATACGAGTGCCAGAAGTCAAGTGATATGAAAGCAGTAAAGGCGAGAAAAGCAGTGAACATCAGGGTCTCTGCAAGACCCTGATGGTCAATAAGCTACTCTATAGATCTTATATAGTATTACTAATTAAGGTAGAATAGTAATTCAGCTCTGATGAACTCGGCAAGTAACTGTAGGCCTGACCTTCCCACGGACACTATGGGGGTTGTTTACTAAACTCAATGTAAAAATCACAAAAAATTTGTGAATTTTTTTTTTTATATACTAAAATCGGACTTTTAAAAACCACAAATTTTTCGGAATTTATTAAACCTGAAGATGCCTGCAAAGCAAATTTTCAGGAAAATGTAATAATAAATAATCTTAAAAAATCAGAGGGTATTTGATCGGAGTTTGTAGCAGAAGATATTGAGAAATTCAAACTTTGATAAATAAACCCATATGTCTAACTGCCCTAATTACAGTTATTTCCCTTGCTTGTTTCTTTACATAAACTGTATTGTTTCTGTTTTATAATTGTAATAGGAAGAGATTGCCATTAATGGGGTAATAAAAGGTGCAAAGCTTGTTACAGCTCTTGTTGCTATAGGTTACTAGCAAGTAGCAAACAAAACACCATTTATTATATTACCCCAAAGATTACAGAATAAAACAGTAGGAATAGGAAACATGCTTGCAAGAGTTTGCAATCTGTATATGGAAGGTGTAAGGTAGTGCAAAATCTGATGGGACGGGTTATCCAGAATGTTCGGGACCTGGGTTTTTCCGGATAAGGAATCTTTCCATAATCTGGATCTTAATACCTTAACTCTGCTTAACATCCTGTAAACATTAAATAAACCCAATAGGATTGTTTTGCTTCCTATAAGGTTTATTTATATCTTAGGTTGGATCAAGTACAAGGTAAGGTTTTATTATTACAGAGAAAAAGGAAATCATTTTTTTAAATTAAAATGATTTGGTTAAAATGGGAAATGATCTTCCTGTAATTCGGGTGTCTGGATAACGGATCTTATACCTGTATTCGTAGGCAACTGTGAAATGATTAAGCTTTCTCCAGCACCACGCATTGCTAGGTAACATGCATATCAGGGAATGGAACATGGAATGTAGAATCTGCAGCAGTAGTGCCCATACTTTATTAATGCAGGGTCTACGTTTAGTGATGTTTTCCCACAATGATCTTCATCCACTATAGTATTGTTAGCATTCTGTTCCATGGAAAATATTACTTAAATAATGATTAGAGAGAAAATGTATATTGTTATATTGAACAAAATGATTTCTTATGTAACCTTAATGTAATAAATATCAGAATGAAAAGCATGAAATAGGAGGGTGATTTAGAAAAGCTGTTTTAGCCAGTGTCTTGAGATCTACTGATCATCAGCTAAAGGTCTACTTGTAGATCCAGATCTACATTTTGGACACCTCTGCTCTACAGTATTTTGCTAACACTGCAGGTCTTAATCTGATCTATAGCAGTTAAATGACAAGGCAAGCCCCCCTAACTTTAGTAAACATTAGTCCACGCCTGCCCTTGTAACCTGGTATATTATGGAGGCAAAAAACATACTTTTCTATGGACTGGCCTCACACTGTAGTTTCCTGTATGCACTAAACACAAGTGAAGAGCAATGGAGCAGACAGGTTTTTCAAAATCAGAGTGCATCACTTTGTAAAATATGATGCCTGGTGTTCCTTTGGCCGATATATGTTCCGGAGACATCAGAAGCTTATGGAGAATGCAGAGTATACTGCGTAGATTTTGCCTGGACACTCTGTGCATGCACATAGTCTGGAGCAATTCATTTAGATGGAGTTTACGTCTCTGAATGCAACCAGATTGTTTTAGAGGTGCAGGGGAAATTGTGCACAATCAGGGGCCCATTTATCAAAGGTAGAATTTCGAATTCATGTGAATTTTTTTTTTTAATTTGAATATACTCAATTTGACTGGGAAGGTTATTTAAGAAAAATTTGAATGTCTAATATTCGATCGAATGGTTCCCACCTGAAAATTAGAATTGTATTCGTACAAATCGCGTTTTTCTAACGAAAAATAAAACTCGAATGTCAGGAAGGCTAATAACATCGCCAAATGGCTCAACACACCTCTAGGAGCGTTTCCATGGCTGAGCGTGATAAATCTCACATTCGAATTTATATTTGAATAGGGGGATTCAAATTTGAATGTGAGGATTTTGAAACTCGAAAAATTTTAATTTACTATTCAATCCTTGATAAATCTGCACCTAAATGCTTGATAAAAGACAATGCAATACTTTTTTGTGCCCTTTAATGTGAAAACCATTTGTGATGTTTCTTTGTCCTCTAAGAAATCTAAACTGAGCTGCCCAAACTTTCTTAAATAGTGGACAAATAATTTGTTTTGTTTATGACCAATATCCTATAACAGGGGTCTCCAACCACTGGGACAGCGGGCTGTGCTGAACTCGGCTGCCTATGGTCCCAGCTGCAGTCTATAATAGCTGCAAAAAACAATAAAAATGTCCTAATTACATGCAATCCCAGCTCCCTGAAGCAAAGATATGTACAAAATCTTTATGTTAAAACACAGAGGCAGGATAACTTAATAGGAGGCGGCAAATTTTCAGTACCCTCTCAGCAAGCCAGAATGCCAACCTTCTGCTCTGATATGGAACACCTCTTCTCTAAAAAATGCACTGGACAAGGGTACTTACAAGATTTTCATCCAGATATTGGATATTGTTAGGCAGGCAGTCCTGAGCATCCCATAAATGTAGCCAATAAGCTGCTGAGTCGGTAGCTTTTATCAGCCCATGTATGGCCAGCTTTAGATATTTCTTTGACAAATAGAGAAACTGCCTCCATTGCATGCTTTCTTGAATAAAATATTTCTTCTTACCTTTGAAGTCACATCAATCCCAGTGATAAATGTTCCGGCCCTGTTCTCATAGCGACGATCACTGCCCTATAAAAAACAAAAAAAATTAAAAAGTATTAGAGAAAATGAAAGGATCAGAAAAGGGACACAAATCAATTATTAAATTATAAAATATATGTAGGGGAATTGTAGAATAGTCAACCAGATCCTTACACAAAGGACCCAGTATTCTGGGTCTAAACATATAGCAACAGTGACAGCTGGACTGCATTTAGAAATGGCTGCAGGATGGCAGTTAGATGGGCTTTTGGGGATAGAACCAGTGTAAATAAATTCTTCATATTTACAAACATAAATATGTCAGAATCTCTACTCCGTTACAAGATTTTGTTACCTTTTATGGTGTAGAGAGTGATATTCTGAGACAATTTGCAATAGGTTTTCAATTTTTATTATTTTTGGTTTTTGAGTAATTTAGATTTTTATTCAGCAGCTCTGCAATTTCAGCCATCTGGTTGCTAGAGTCCAAATTACCCTAGCAACCATTCACTGATATGAACAATAGACTGGAATATGAATAGGAAAGGCCTGAATAGAAAAGTGAGGAATAAAAATTAGCAATAACAATATATTAACAAAACATTAGCCTTATAGAGCATTTGTTTTTTAGATGGGGTCAGTGACCTACCTTTGAAAAAGTCATAAGAAAAAGGAAAATAATTCAAAAACTATAAGAAGTAAATAATGAAGTTACTTAGAATTAAACATTCTATAACATACTAAAAGTTAACTTAAAGGTGAACCACCCCTTTAATAGACAAGGTTAGAGACCCACTATATTAATTAAATTACTTATTTTAATGTTTTTATCCCTGAGCCAATGCTCCTTTTGGGGGGGGGGCATTCTAAAGTAGTGACAACATGTTTGCATTCTCTACAAATGTTCTAATTTTCCACCACTGTGCATTGATAGCAAAAACAATGGTGTGACTTTAGAAAGTTCCCTGGGCTGGTGCATTTTTCCAAAAAAGCAACAAATGCCTTGTTTCTCAAAGCGGCAGCTAGAGTCCTGCTGCGGGTCGGGTACAGAAAAAAGCGGGTAAACTGTGGGTTTGCGAGTAGAACTTTCGGGTGCGGGTACAGACGCAGGTCGGTGTTTCTGCTGGTCTTCTCAATAGCAAGTTTTACTCCTTTACGAAAATTTAAAAAAATATATATATAAAAATGATTTTCTGACAACGCCTACTTCTAATGATGTCACTTCCGGGTTACAGTGACTGCACTTCCTGTTTCTTAATGGTCAGCGGATCGGGTTTGCGAATAAGGCACGTGCGGGTCGGGTAGCGGGTAAGAAGGCGGGGGTTGGGGGTCCAGTTAGGGTTTCAAAAATTGGTTCCGCGCAGGACTCTAGTGGCAGCACCCCACCAGTTACCAAGGGCAGCAAAAAGCCACTCTGGGTAACTGTAACTTTTAGTGCAGAGAGTACAATTGCGGTCTCTGCACTAGTGTCGTGGACCCCCTGCAAACGTGAGTGTGTGGGCGACAGCACAAAAGCCGTCTGGGGGGGGGGTAAGAATCGCCCCTGGGAAAACTATAGATTGAATTCACTTGGGGTGCAGTTGTGCTGGACATTTGACCAGGCAATTTTTTTGTGTGGCTGCTCTGGTTCTCTTCTGCCCACACCTCCCACGCTCTAATAGAAAACATTTTACAGAAAGACTATGCAGTGTATTTAGAGAAGAGCACGTCTTTATCGGCTTCTATAAAAACCTGCACTGTTATGCTAACGTGGGGTTTTTTTCGGCCATCTGCTTTTTTCCCCATCTGGATTTTTCCTCTCTGTGCAGAACTCAGAGGGGGGGGACTAAGATTTTACCATCCCAGTGAATAAAGAAAGGCCTCGATTGGGATTTAAAATACAGTAAACGCCAATGTTATGTTTTTCAGGGGACCAGGAAAAAATTATGTAAAATCAGGGAAATGTGTTAAAAGTGCAGATGTCTGCTGGAGTCGCACTATTAACTGATGCATTTTGAAAAAAACATGTTTTCCCCTGTACAGTGAAACCTCAATCTTAAATCCCCTGATTTTTTAAGTTTTCCCTCATTTTACACTGTTGTTTTGTGATCCCACCTATATATATTATGCATAATACATTTCCCTATTTTTTCTGGTCCCCTGAAAAACATAAAATGGGGGTTCTACTGTAGGCTCTAGACTTTTAATTACACACAGGCCCCTATATCCCCCCACCAGCCCAATATATAGTGAATGCCTATGGCAACTTACAGCAGCCCCTCTGGCATTTGCCAGAATCCACAAATTGCCAGTCCAGGCCTGAATTAGGGGGTTCTGGTCCTTTAACTAGTGAATATATCAATCATTAAAAGTTTAGACAGTACAGGGCACTTTAATAAATGTGTGCAAAAAGTAGCATTCACGTACACCAAACACTGCCATTTATCATGCATAGTTACAGTGTTATCGTATGAATTTCTGTGCAGTTATCCCTGCATACATTTTGGAAAAGTGGCCACTTACACCGATTTTCAATGCAGAATTCATTTGCTACCTGAATATGTCCAACTTATATGGATACATTACACTGGGTCTGAGCTGGTGAAAAAACTATGGCAACATTTCCAGCATAAAAATACACAACTTTATAAACAGGTTGGCCAACTCTTTGTAATGAATTAATTCTGCGATTGTGATGCATGCCTTTCAGTCTCCTGAATGGAAAACAATGGGCTTGATAAATACGCTATTTATAACATAGTAAATTAGGTTGAAAAAAAAAGACACCTCCAGGTCAACCTTTTACGTCTATATAAAACCTGCCTGCTTCTTGGTCCAGAGGAAGGCTACAAAAAAAAAAAAAAACCCATTTGAAGCCTCTCCGATTAGGGGGAGCTATCTCCCATAACCCTGTATTCCTCACTTGCTAAAAAGCCATCCAACCCCTTCTTAAAGCTATCTAATGTATCAGCCTGTACAACTGATTCTGTAAAAATCCCTGTCTGAATATTTAGAAGGAACCTCCTCTAATTGGAATAGGTGTCCCATTTATGTTAGGGCAGAGACAGAAGACTTCTTCGAGTGAATAATCTCCCCAAACTGCCTCCCTGCCGGCTAGAATCGAAATCGCCAGCGGGATGGCACTCGGAGTGCTTCGTTTTCCGAAGTCGCCTGAAGTTTCTTTGTACGGCAGCTTCGGAAAATGAAGCGCTCCGAGTGCCATCCCGCCGGCGATTTAGATTCTAGCCGGCGGGGAGATTAATCACACGAAAAAAAGGCGATTTGTCACCAGGCGATTAAATCTCCCTGAATCTTCTCATCTGTCACTGCCCTTACAAATCTTGCTCCAGTTTGTGGCTGTCTCTAGGGCTGTACCATACTGTGCTACACAACAAACTGTTTGCTACTTTGTAGATGGAATAAATATCCATTTCCATGAAAAGCCTACAGGGCAGAGTTTAGGGCAGCTGCTGGTCAGGTTCTTCCTACAGAACAACGTTGCAATTTGGGCCCAGCAATAGGGTCAGGTATAGCGCCAGGGAAGGACTAAGAACAGTGAGGAGATGTGTAGTTGTTATGGCAGCAATCTGTAAGCGTTGTGATGAGAGAATAGTTACAATAAGGGGTAAAACTATGTGGGTGTTCCCTCCTGCGCATCCAGAAAACTTCCCTGATGTCGTTGTGTCTGTTCTGTCAGATAAACTATCAAGGCCCCATTCATTGCCATTGAGCAGGGATCTACATTCCATTTCCCATAATGCAACGCCAGCCAATGTGAGCTACTGAATGAATGGCCGGCCTGTTGTATGTGTGCGGCATGATACACGTACTAACCAGACACTATATTACCCTTAGGCAAACTCTATGTTTTTAGTAGCAAGTAACTGACCGATACCACCTCCCGTGGGGAAGTCTGGTCCGCTGTTGCCTCCACCGGAGAAGTCCGACCCGCTGCGGCCTCCACCTCCCCTTCTTCCACTTCCATGGGTTCAGGCTCAGCGCCGCCGCCCGCCTTTACCGACACCCGAAGCCCTCGCACCGCCGCCATTTCAAGCTGAAAGCCGCTACGAACACAATCAGTTTCCACAAACCCCGGTGACTATAGAGTAGGAGTGTTAACAGGCTAGAAGGGATTCGGCACATGACCCGCAGGTGAAGGGGCGGCGGCCATATTGATTGTGGCCACAAGCCAAGACGCATATGCGTGATGACATCGTTTAGCTTTCGCCAGCATGATACGGCGTGTGACGATATAAAAGCGTCTGTGGGTGGAGTCTGGGCCATTTTTTTTGTTTCGTTTTATTTGTAAACTTGCAAAAGGGACTGGGTTGCTTGTCCTTGCCCAGCCAGCTCATGGGCATCCAGTCCAGGGTTGCCATGTCTAATTTTCAAAACAAGCCAAAGTCAGCTACAAACCCAGCCCAAAACTAGCCTAGAGGTACTTCAAAAGTAGGCCAAAAATAGCACAGTGTGCAGTGTTAGACTGGCCCGATGGGACACCTGGAAAATACCTGGTGGGTTCCGGAGCCTTAATGGGCCCAGGCCAGACACGACCCCTCTCCAGATAAACGTTTTTTTCGCCTTGTGCGCATGCGCTAGGCAACAAGCGTGTGCATGCACTTGGCGCGTCACAGTGGGGGGTTGGATGGGGGCCCGGGCCTCCCAGTCCAACCCTGACAATGTGTGCTGTGAAAAAAAATAAATGAATATGAGAAAATACCCCAATTTTCAAATGTTACTGTTTCGCATATTTTTCTATGAAGCAAAATGGAACAGATTCACCTGTCACCAGGGGTGTAAGGGGGGCCAGGAGGTATAGGGGCTCCATAAGGCCCTAATACATATACAATTTCAGTAAATATTAGAGGTAAAGTTGTTGTACCGTGTTAGCCAGTAAAATAAAATTGTAATAGGGCAACCCTTTTGAAATAAAAAATAACAAAGTAGTATAAAGGTGATGCCTTTATTGGCTAACTACTATAATAGCAAGCTTTCAGAACATTTTAGTTCCTTTTTCAAGCTGATTTAAGCTGTGGTGTTCTCTGTTATATATATATTCAACCTTCAGCTCATAAGTCAAATTACCGATTATTTTAGCCTATAGACGGATACGTTTTGTTAGATAAAACCCAGAGAAATCTGTTCAAACTTTCATAACCTGCCAAATTTTGTAAAACTGATATACTAATTAGGGGGTGTGGCCACAAAAATGGGCATGGTCAAAACATTTTTTTTTTTGGTCCCTCTTTCTATTTCCAAAATGTTGGGAGGTATGTCACATCAGCAGAAATGTTGCGACAGAAGGGACTAAATCACTTAAATTAATGTGCAAGAAATACATTAAAATACCACTGGTAAAGGATTTCAGGAATTAATGTTCAGTGCTCTACAAAGTGCCTACTCAGAACAGGACCCATGGTGGGTCCAGGTGCACATACCCCAGATCTTCCACAAGGGGTGTTTGCACCAGACCAAATTGATGTGGACACGAAAATCTTAGCTAAAATTCTTGCTAACCGACTTAAAACAGATAATCACTGAAATAGAACATACTGATCCTTCCAGCTTTATGCCCGAAAGATCTACAGGTATTAAAGGGTTGGTTCACCAATGGCCAATTCTAAGCAACATTTCAATTGGTTTTCATTATTTATTTTTTATAGTTTTATAGTTATTTGCCATTTTCTTCTGACTCTTTGCAGCTTTCAAATGGGCGTTGCTGACTCCCTTCTAAACACAAATGCTCTGCAAGGCTACAAATGTATTATTATTGTTACTTTTTTTTTTTAACTTTTTTTATTTCTATTATCCATACATCCATATAATATAGACATACTGTTTTCAACTATTCTCCTGCGCAGAGGAGAATTATTACAATGTATGTAAATATAATACATAAAGTTATATTGCCACATTATCATGTAAATAAACATTATGTAATATTCATAAAAATAAACAGATTAACATGTACAACAATAAATATTATCAATTATTACTTTGCATCCGTCTCCGTTTTTTATTTTATTCTTTATTATTTAGTGTCTCCATATTTATTTATTCATTTTGTCCCGGTTTCCATCGTTATTCTGACTAAGAGCTCTCCCATTCTCCGTGATTATCAGACACACCTATTACTGCCTTGTATACCTAATCCAGGGGGTCCAGATTTTTATATAAGTGCTATATTTATCTAAAATAATACTTAACAGTCTTTCAGTCAATCGTCTTACCATTATCATTTCATATTCATTTTATTACGGAACATAGTTATTGGGAGTGAATGCTTTTTCCAAGAGGAAGCTATAGTTTGTTTTGCTGCAATGAAAATAAATTTAATCAATTTACGCAGGTACTTATCAGATATTGGAATTGTTTTATTACGAAGTACCTGAAAAGGATCTTTCCGAATTCTAATCCCTGTAATTTGTGTCTATTAAAGTAAATATCCTGGACCAAAGTCTTGCAGTTTCCCTCCATTACCACCAGGTGTGTAACATTGTCCCTCTATTTCCGCAGTTCCTGCAATTTGGATAATATTTATTCACTTTGGTAGGGACCATATACCATCTACTCACTAACTTATATAAAGTTTTGTGGGCCAGAATGTTAATAGAGCTCTTAGCTGTATTTCAAACTATTTTAATCGATTAATCGAACGATTTTTATTCAATCAAAAAAAGCTTAGAAAAGTGCTGGGGAAGGTTCCCATAGGCTAACATTGCAGCTCGGTAGGTTTAAAGTGGCGAAGTATGAAGTTGAAGTATTTTTTAAAGAGTCAGTACTTCAATTATTGAATGGTCGAATGGTTGAACGATTTTTACTTTGAATCATTGGAATCATTACCCAAAAAAATACTTTGAAATTTTTTTTCATTCGAATTCTTCACTCAAGCTTAGTAAATCTGCCCCTAAATGTTTTTCCCATTGTTTGGTGTAGGCTGGGGGTGAAGAATTAAACATTTTTACTATCTCTTTATATAATAATGATATCACCAGAACTGCATGGAAACTTCAGACATGCATGTTCCCAAGGATTTAGGGTTCCTATATTAGTAGAATTTTTTCTCACTTCCTTAAGGTAATGGTAAATTTGCATATATCGAAAATATTTATTTTCTGGAATGTTACATTGTTCCTTAATTGAGTCCCATTTTTTAATACCTTGAAGTCCTATAAATTGATTCACAAATCTCATATTATGATTTTGCCACCATTCAAAGTCACCACTTGCCATTCTAATCCATAACTCCCCCCGGTATCAAAAGTCTTTGTTTGAATGTAGGAGAACGAATAGCTCTGTATGCAGATGATGTACCATTGTATCTAAATGACCCAGGCCCATCACTTCAGAGGGTACTTACACTAGTCAAAGGTTTCAGAATTTACTCAGGGCTCACAGTCAATTAGGAGAAATCTAGTAGTTTCTCTATAGATACTGGTATGAGCCCCTAACATTTCCTTTCCACGCCGCTTGCTTGGGTAGAGTCATTTAAATATCTAGGGATAATTGTAGATAGGGATAAAAAAAGATGTATCAACCTGAATCTTACGTCTATCGCCGACAATATGTCATGGAAGCTGAAAACCTGAGAAACACTCCCCCCTGACAATCTGGGGCAGCATTAACCTCCTAAAGGTGATCTTTCTCCCCAAAATACCTGTATATATTGCACAACTCTCCTGTCCACATACCCAAAATTATGTTTACGCAAACTGAGCAGATTCAAGAGTGATTTATATGGGGGAAGAAATCCCTCAGATTTGCGAGGACCAAACTGAAGCCCCCAATTAATGAAAGTGTATTGGGGCTCCCGGATCTATATTTCTACTCCCTAGTCTCACAACGGTATTACAGTATATTGCCTTGTCATTCTCACCATACTCAAACAACCCTAATACCTCCCAACTGTTCCTTTTTTAGAGGGCAGTCCTTCATTTATACTGGAAAGTCCCGTTTTTCTCTGCACTGAACAGGCAGAAAAAGAAACAGCATTTCTAACTTAATTGGCTTTTAGCAGAGAGCCCAGAACAGCCACCAGGTGCACTTGGAAACTTTTGTAACAATTTCAAATAAGCAAATAAGTAATTGTAACAATATAAGATAACAGGTCACTTGGGAAAAGTTAGACTTGCTGCTTAAAGGGCAATTCACCTTCATTAGCAAAACTGTAATAACTGAAAAAAAAACACAGAAATATGTTCAAACTTTCATAACCTGCCAAATGAACATGGTAATTAGTGAGTGTGGCCATAAAAATGGGCATGGTCAAAAAATTTTGCAGCGTTACATGCGCCCACTTTTTTGTCCCTCTTTTTATTTCCAAAATGTTGGGGGGTATGCTAATATTCAGCTCCAAACTACGCTAGCTGTCTCAGTGGAAACATTAAATAAATACCGTACTGTGCCGCCATGGCTACACAGCAGCTTGTTTATAAAGGCTGTAATAGTTTTGCCAGTGCAGAGCAACAGTACATCAGTATTAACACCACACTTGCTCCAGAAAAATGCTTTTGTTACTTGTATGAATTCCTCCCCATGACAATAAAACACATTAAAGCCAATAATGTAGTTTATCCCTAACAAAAGACTGCTGTAGACCTCTTTTCCAATGTATACCAAGTTCAGGCAAGATTATATTTCATTTTGTTTAGGTTGATTAGTCCTGCGACAGCTGTCGTTGCTTTGCAGCAGAGCAGGAGTTAATATTGTCTCCTCCCTCTTGTCTTCTCTGAATATCTTTCTCAGAAACGAAAGTGAAAGTGCAGCCCTGTGAGCAACTGTGTCTCCGTATGTTAGTGCTATGGACTCAAGGCTTTACCTCATTATTCTGAATTTGCTGATTGTTTGTAATGGTAAGTGCTAAAACTGGAGCCTCCTAACTAGGGTTGCCACCTTTTCTGGAATAAAATACCGGCCTTCCTATATATTTCTCTTTTTTCCCTATTAATAACATTGGGATCAACCATCATTTTTAACGGCCAGGTGGCAACCCTACTCCTAACACAAAACCAATAGCCATCAGACAACATACATTACACACTTTTGCACAGCAATGGACTGTCATTATAAATCCCAAAATATTACACGGAGTGCCAGCTTCACACTAAGGTCATCTATTATTAAACGGGATATTTAAAACTTCTCTAAAACAGATATAGTACTGACAAAGTAGGACAGAAATGTCTGTATTTAAAATTAAATATTAGAATGTTCTTTTTGTATACAGGGTGCCTTTATTCTCATATTGCATGAATATATCTGTTATGTTTCTTAACAATTGCAGGAAACAGCTTTGGGGCTTAGAAAGTGAATCCCAGTAGCCAGTGTTCTTTCTGGAGTTTTGTTTTATAGGTATATGACATGCCAACTCACAAGATTTTTCAGGAGTAACCCTATTTTGGTTCTGATTATTTGCAGTAATAGCCCTGTATTACTGCACCCAAATTACTGTTACCCCCCCAACACAAAAGGGACAAAATCCCACCTAAAAATGCTTCTAACACAGACAGCCTTGAGAAGAGCTCATAGTTCTATCAGGGGCATAGACGGGGTGCAAAGATATGTGGCTTTAAACTGCCTGTAAAAGGGCCTGGCAGGTTGATGTGTTATATAATATCACACTCTAACAAACAGGGTGGATGCCATTTGTCTAAGGAGTAGGGATGGGCGAATTTTTTCGCCTCGTTTCGCAGAAAAAATGACGCCCATAGACTTGTATGGCGGCGTGCGTAAAAAAAAAAAGACGCGCGTCAAAACAGTTTCGCCGCGCGACAATTTTTTTTGACGCCCATAGACTTTAATGGACGTCTGCGACATTTTGCCGGCGGCGAATTTTCGGCGAAACGAAACGGGTCAAATTCGCTCATCCCTACTAAGGAGGCTATGACATTGCATAATCTGTTTTTTTTAAATGCAAATTTGCACCAAAAAATATTGTGACGGCATATTGATGCTGCTAGAAGCTGTGTCTGCCTGCCTTCTATTCTTCTTTAGCCATGCATTTTTATTATTTACATTTAAGTGTCACAAAAAATAGTTTTAAGCATTTCCAGCACCCCCTTCCATCAGCTCTTAAAGTGACTGTGAATATTAAAGGACCACAAAAACTCCAAATGAACATTTTCTAGTTATCTACCCAATAAGATGTGATATATGTGTTAAATAGCAAAAATAGTAGCTTCATTCTACAACCTTTAATGCTCAAATAAAATGTTCTTCAACCACATTTAGGTTTGGTGGAGATCAAAATAAGCTGGCAGCGCTCCTCCTGCAAATAAAAGCTTATGGACATATGGACAGAGTAGTTGGCATAGTAGTAAGGAAGATCAAACTGAAAAGGTGCCACAAATAACAAATGTTGATAAACTCACAAGTAGAAACGGGGGTCCAGGTGCATCAGCCCCTAAGGGGGCAGAATAAAACAACAGCAGTGCTATTGAAAGGGGCTTCAGACACACTAGAAAATCCACGGGGGCCGCAACTATAAATTTTAAAAAATCTGTTTATTTTAGTTTACATTATGATCAAACACCTCCTAATGGCCTTATGAGTTTTGTGCCCCTAAGGCACTTAGTCATAAGCCTGAAATACCTAAGGCCATTAGGACATGTTTGATTTTTGTTTAAACTGGAATAAACTGTTTTTTTTTTACTTTATATTTGTTGCCCCGTCAATTTTCTAGTGTGCCTGAAGCCTCCTTCAATAGTATTGCTGACAGTAGTAAGGAAGACTTTGAATAGCTATGACTTTGGCTGTGAATATGAGATGGCACTGTGAAAGTTCTTTGTCTTTATGTGTAGTATTTTTGGGCAATGTGTATCATTTATTTAAATTATTGACACTATAAACTAGATAATATAAATTCGATTTGTAGTATATTCATGTGCCCATAGGGTAAACCCTCAATTTATGATAAACAGAACAGACATTAACTCAAGAGACAGTTCCAGAAAGGAACTAGCAATGTACCATAAGGGTTTCTGGAAATTCTAGAAATAAAGCTGCATTATCGGGAAAAATACATACATAAACAAAGTAAGTGAAACTGTTCTCAGAGTTTGTGCTCTCACTAAAATCCCCAGTCAGTTTGCTCAAAAATTCGAATCCAGAGCATATATATTTGTTTTTTCTACCTATGATACTGATATGCATATTTATATATCAGTAAGGGGGCATTCATGTTTGAAATTGCAGCTCAGTGAATCTGGAAGCAGTATTTTAGCAGAATAGTTTTTAAACTTTCAATCTCATGCTTTGTAGAGTGTTCGGCACCTGTGTTAGCGGGGCTCCAAACTTATCAACAGCGTTTTGGTATCGGCAGTAAACTGCAGTACCCTACTGGGTCAGATTTAATTCAGTAAGAAAAAGTTATCTCATTGTTTATCACGTGACAACTCATGGACGAGATTCAATTTGAAGTAAAACTTTTTTCCAAATTCAGTTCAAGTTTTTCCATAGACTTTTATAATAAAAATATTAATAATATGATAAACATTGTGATAAGTTTTATTGAATTGCATCTCAATTGAATCCTGTCCATGAGTTTTCATGTGATAAGCCCTTCCTAACTGAATTGAATAAGGCCCATTGTCAGATGTAAAGACATTGATTTGTTAGAAAACGTCACATTTCATTTTATAATGCCTTAATATAGTCTCTCCACTTTCCAACTGTCTTACTGACAGACATCCAGTCCTTTGAAGACTTGACCTCAAGGAAGAGCAGAAAGCTTTCCTGTATGTATGTGGATATGAGAAATAAAACCTTGTTGGGCTACAATGATATCATGAAACAGAAAGCCTTTTTAGTATTAAGCAGCAGGAAACAACTTTCCAAGGAATATTTTGATTCTGAAGGAATTACATTTATTTTGAAAGGTAAGACTCATTTATAATTACAGTTCAGGTGGACACAATGCCATATGGCCCTGCTTTAAGCTGCCTAAAAATATCTTGCACTGTTTCAAATAGGGGCAAGGGTATTTTTATATGTATCTATCTATTTAGCACCCCAAACTTTGGGAAATTTGAACCATGTCCCATTCTTATATTAAATCTGTGCATCACAACCACCTGTGAACCCAGGGTCCAATGCAGCATCTGGGTCTGCTGCTTCTATACTTAGGTCACTCATCATAAATGCTGGAAACTCACTTTGCCCATCTAAATCTAAAGGTGAGCTGATAGCATGAGAGTCATATAATATAAATGGCAAAATGGAAAAAAAAAATTAATTTTATTACCATGAGGTTTTGTGTACAGTTTGTATCCATTTTCATTTTTTAATTTGCGCTCATCGAATTCAGAAATGTCTCCAGCAGATAGCACCAGAAGACCAAAAAAAGACACGGATCATTAGTGAATCCTGCATGCATCTTAAAACTGGCCAACACAATAGCCACAAGATCTAAAATAGAGAAGGCACGGCATCTGGCTACTAGAAACAATTGTAATTTAGAGGAGATAATTATAGTAATGATAATGATGGTGATGATGAAGATAAACACAAAAGTACTTGTTGCATTAAATGGAGGTTTTTTAGGTGTTTTAAAGGGAAGTTGAGGCTATACCCATGCCATATGCCAAGGTTAGGAGGTTTACTTAGCTGGCCGTTAAGAACCAAGATGCATGCACACCTTAACCAGTCACAGGCTAACATTAATATACATTATAAAGGCACACTAGCTTCTGACTGGCCAGCCCAATCACACCATTGTTAGGTATATGGAATCCTTGAAAGAGATGTACCTCACTCTTAGGGGTAAATTTATCAAAGAGTGAAGTTCCGCCAGTAGAGTGAAATTCCGCAGCTCACAGTTCATTTCTATGGGATTTTGAAAGGCATATTTATCAATGGGTGAAAGTGAAAGTTCACCATTTGATGAATACGCCTTTAAAAAGCCCATAGAAATGAATGGAAAGTGGCGGAATTTCACTCTAGTGGCGGAACTTCACTATTAACTTCACTCTTTGATAAATATACCCCTAAATCCATAGTTAGAATTAGCCCCTGTCTTACAGGGGTCTGCATTTGTATTATCACAAAATATTTATATATTAATTAGACATGCTTATTATTTTATTTTTTAATAACATTTTGGTGGGGAGGGTAAATAAGGGGATTCAGTTCAGAATGAGCAATTCTGACCCCAGAATTTTCGAATCTTGGGATCCTAACACTGGAAGATGTTTAATAATGACATCATTTTCCCAAGGTATCAACCCAATCTACATGTTTATTAATATAGGGGTGGTAGGATTCTCTAGCTGAATGCATTATAAGCACTGTTCATGGTTGGGTTCATAGTAGTAATGTGCAGGTTGACCCAAAACTGGCAGGGAGCGGCGGGTTTACTACTGGTTGGGCAGGTTTGGGTTGAAATTTGGGTGCCCATTGTGGGTTAGGGTAGGTGTGGGTCAGACTAGGGAAGTACACTCTGCATCTCAAGATTCCCTTTCTTGGAACCAGAGGCATGCATAGAAGTAGTATACAGAGTCCATAGTAACCACTGCACATTCCTCAAGGGCAGGGGTGTCCAAACTTTTTGCAACGAGGGCCAGATTTGGTGAGGTGAAAATGTGTGGGGGCCGACCATTCAGCCTGACATTCATTCCGAGGTAGCTAGCTTGCGATCAGGATCATTCACTCCTGGAGATGGACGAGTATACAGCGTTTAGGAAGTGGAGTCTGTTTGGACTTATTCTCCATGCCTCATTTAAACAAGGAATTGTGTAGCCGTGGCAGTAATATTTGGGCACATGATTAGTGAAATGATCGTATATACTGCTTCCTGTGTGCTGAAGGTGTTAGCAATAGACATGTACTGGCACGTAGTGATGCACCGCACTCACATACGTCTTTAGTTTACTGTACTGGCACCTCAGTACGTCTATTGCACCTTCAGCCCAAAAGAAGTATATGAGAGTGGCGCGTCACTATGTGCCAATACGTATCTATTGCTAACACCTTCAGCACACATGCAGCAGTATTGACCAAGTGGCAGATCATTTCATTAACGTGCCCAAATAATACGGCTACGTGATTCCTGATTGCACTGTACTGGCGGGCCACATTATTATTCATTTCATGAACAAGGCTGAGGGCCGGTGTAAATTTGAAAACGGGCTGCAATTGGCAAGGGGGCCGCACTTTAGACATGCCTGATCAAGGGTATGACCAAAACCAGTATTCCACCTAGTAGCCAGCTTTTCTTCTCCTGGTGATAGATTTAAGACCCAGCTGATCACACCTTGATTTATTGAATACAATACCCAACAATAACCCTTCGTTTGGCAGAGGGAATTTAAGTATAAAAACAGTAAAAACAATATTATTAAATCTGCCTTCTTCTTCTAGTTAATGGTGAACATGGCTTGCATTTTTTCAGATTCACCAGTCAACACAATGAAGTTCTTAAAGGAACACACTCTGGACCTAGTGTGTGAGGTCAACCCATACTTTACAGATAACACCCAGATTATCTGGCCTGGTATCCATGTCATTGAGAATATGGAAGAAGCTTGGTTTGTCAGCAGATTCAAGCACCCAAATGATAAATTTCAGTTTACTTTATTTTTCACCCACATTTCACAGAAATCCATGGAAGAACAGGATCGATCTCAACTGCAGGCATTTCCAAATGCTGACATTCGCCATGTGTTACGTATGTATTTATTCATTCTAGGAGGACCATATACAGCTTATCAAATGCAGGTGGTTAAACATGATAGGGTTGGGGGGCTGAGGTTGGGTATGTCTGTAGCTTGCAAGGATTAAAGGGGTGGTTCACTATGAATTAACTTTTAGTATGTTATAGAATGGCTAATTCTAAGCAACTTTTCAACTGGCCTTCATCGTTTATTCTTTATAGTTTTTGAACTACCTTCTTCTTCTAAATCATTTAAACATTAAATGAACCCAATCGACTGGTTTTGCTTCTAATACAGGTTGATTATATCTTAGTTTGAATTAAGTACAAGGCGCTGTTTTATTATTACAGAGAAAATGGGAAATTGTTTTTAGAAATCTGGACTTTTTGGCTAAAATGGAGCCTATGGGACACGCCCTTTCCGTAGGAGCATTTTGGATAACGGATCCCATTTCTGTACTAATCTTTCCATTCAGACCCTCTCCTATTCATATTTAAGTCTCTCATTCAAATCAATGCATGGTTGCTAGGTTAATGTGGACCCAAGCTACCAGATTGCTGAAACTGCAAAGTGGAGAGCTGCTGAACAAAACATTAAATAACTCAAACACCACAAATAATAAAAAAATAAAACCAAATGCAAATAGTGTCAGAATATCACTTTCTACATCATACTAAAAGTCAATTTAAAGGTGAACAAACCTTTAATTTGGAAAGTTACTCCATCAAACCCCCAATGTTTTTTAGAGCTTTAGATTAACTTGTCCCATAACAATTATTGCTTATGCAAAGCCCAGGAAAGCCAAGTCTAAAATAAGACCAATTGGCAAAGCATTATAATAGGGTAGCCATTGAATTCTTGGTGAGTTGTATTTATGCAAAGTCTTCTGAACATGCACCAATCTACATGAAACTCTAATTTACTTTACAGCTGTGTTTATGTTAAGCACACAGACTCCACATGTCCAGACAAGACTTCAAGAAGATGCTTTGTTGAACTGTGATTTTTCTATTGACCACCATGCTGATGTGAACATTATTTGGAAATTAATCAAGAAAGGCGGCCAAGAGATGAAACTTCTTACGTACAAGGGATCTGAGAAATCAGTTGTATATCATGTTAAAGGGATTGCGATGTATGTAGATGAAGTACCCAAGGGGTCGGCTTCTCTTGTAGTGAAAAATGTAGATCTGGAAAAAGAAGGGCTGTACACGTGTTCCGTGTCTGTGAACTCACTGTTTGGGGACCAAGTCGTACATCTTGAAGTTGTAGGTATGGGTTTCTTTACCTTTAGAGTATTGCACAAGAAGTGCATCTGACAACTCCAAACAGTAAGACAAAGGCAATACCCATTTACCTATCCTCCCTCCCCGACAAGAACAATTTATGCATGTTGGACCCTTCTTTAATTCTTTGCCGATACTGACTTATTGCCCTCAAACATCAGCTTCCTTCTAGAATTAAAGGAGAAGGAAAGGCTTGCAGCACATGGGGTGTGAAATATTAGGTACCCCCAAGTGATTGTATTTACTTACCTGAAACCCTGGGCCGGTGCTCCTATCAGCTGAAAACTGCACCGGCCCAGGGTTATACCAGTGAGCACCATGGAGCGACCCACTTCCGTCTTCTTGTCTTCAAATTTCCTGGGGGCAAATGCATGCGCAATTAAACGAAATAGCCGACTTTTTAGTTAAAGTTCGGCTTTTCGTTCTACTGCACATGCGCAGCTGCGCGAAGAAGGAGGAAGGCAGAAGAAGATCACTCCGTGGTGCTCACGGGTATAACCCGGGCCAGTGCAGTTTTCTGCTGATAGGATCACCAGCCTGGGGTTTCAGGTAAGTCAATACAATCACTTGGCTAACATTGGCACCCCCAAGTTCACCAAGCCTTTCCTTCTCCTTTAAACAAAGATCACTTGTTGGATTACAGTTTTCATAGTGCAATTACTTGAGTGGAGCTTGTTGAACTTTAAATATCCAAATATGATCCTGTTTCATATATTTACCACATTAAAATTAATTATGGTACACCAATAGCTACAGTATATCAAAACGTATAACAAATGTACCAACAATGTACAAGTTGTTATTACAATAATAACCTTCCACGAGGTGTGTGCTTATGCAATTGTATCTATAATGTCTACTTTATTGACTAATTGCATAACAGGTGCAAAATTTGTTCCAGTTTTTTTTAAACCATAGCAACCAATCAGCAGGCAGCATTTACCAGTCTGCTGTTTAAAAGTTAACATGTAGGGGCAGATTTATTAAGGTTCGAATAGTTTTTTCCTTGAAAATTTTGAAGATTCGAGTATTTTTTGTTCAAAACTCACATGTTCGTTTGAGTTTTGAAAAAAAAAAAATTTGAATATTCATTATACCCCAACCCCGGAAATAGCTAGGATCCGAAAATACACCATCTAAAACCTGTTGAGGATCTGTAGAAGTCAATGGCAGAGGTCCCTTGAACCATTTGAAGAGGTTAACATACAGCAGGTGGGAGCATACAACAGGTGGGAGCACTCACCAGACATCCACAGGCTTCAGCGTGCTACACGTCCATCGCCAACCCATGCTGTGTGTCCATTTCCTTAATAGATACAATTAAAATATCCAAAATTACAGCAGCATACCAAAAAACTTAGCTGCCCGCTTGACTCGTTTAGTGGAGCTTCTGATGAAGTGGCTGGGTGCCACGAAACGTGTCAAGCAGGCAGCTACGTTTTTTGGTATGCTGCTGTAATTTTGGATATTTAAATGTGCTTCAAATAAATTTTCACTTTTTAAACCAGCTTCCTTGGATCTCTGCTAATTGTATCTACTATGAAGAGGTTAACAGCCTAGTTAATGTTCAAGTTTTTTCGGAGGGTTTTGCCCAAAAACTCGAATCGAGAACTAAATTCGATCGATTTGAGTTTTGTTCTACCAGAAGACCTGACCATTTCGGGTTGCAGGACTCGAACCCACAGATGTTTTTGCAATTCAAGTTTTTTCTTAAATAATATACCATTTGAGTTCCAAGGCCATTCGAGTTCATTTGCAGTAAAAAAAACTCTAACACTCGACCTTTGATAAATAACCCCCTACTGTAGGTTAATAGACCTGAAACAAATGTGTCTGTGCCCCAAATATATATAAACTTTCAATATATGTGTGCTCTCAAATTCAGTATCAGTAGTGTTTTTGTCTTTTCTTTTTTTTCTTCTTTGCAGAACCTCCCATAGTAAATCTTAATGTAAAATCACTGCTGCTCACAGAGGGCCAAGAACAGAAACTTGTGTGTGAAGCCTCTAAGTACTACCCTTTGGATGTTAATATAGAATGGCTGCGAGAAGGACGAGATCAGACTCTATTACCTACTGTTCTGAAGAATGTGCTTTACAGTAGTCACAAGCACAACAATGATGGAACCTACAGCCTGTCCAGCTTCTTTATTTTTACTGCTTCTCAACTGGATAATGGTGCTGTTCTCACATGTCGTGTGGAGCACATGAGCCTAAAGCATCCCATAAGGAAGAGTGTGAAGGTTCGAGTAGAAGGTACATGGTACACTCTCATTACATTGGTCATTCCATCCCCCTCTCTTTATATTTATTAAAAACTGTCTTTAGTAATATATGCTTGGGACCTGGGGTTTTCCAGATAATGCATCTTGCCATAATTTGGATCTTCATACCTTAAGTCTACTAGAAAATCATATAAACATTATATAAACATATCATATAAACATTAAATAAACCCAATGGGCTGGTTTTTGCTTCCAATAAGGATTAATTACAGTATATCTTAATTTGGATCAAGTACAAGCTACTGTTTTATTATTACAGAGAAAAAAATATGGATTATTTTGGATTAAATGGAGTCTATGGGAGACGGCCTTTCTGTAATTCGGAGCTTTCTGGATAATGGGTTTCCGGATAACGGATCCCATACCTGTACTATTTGCAACCTCTTGATTTGTGTATGCACCATAATTGCTATACTGGTGTTTTTTATACATACTGGCATTACCAAAGAAGTTTTTGCTGTGGAATAATTGTATTTATATACTAAGGAGCACGTTTCCATTAATGTTTTCATATCTACATACGGTATTTATATGTTTACATTTTTCCTGTATATGGTTACAGCAGCTCTGTAGATACATTCAATTTAATTTGACTAAATCATGTTTTAGAGTGAGTTTAGTGGTGACACATCTAGTCACCCATGAGGCATTCCCATAGCAGATTGGCTTATTAATTGTATTTAATGATTTTATGTTAAATTACTGGCCAGGCTTCATGTTTTTGTTGAACTTGCGAATCTTTAAAACATTTATTAAATAGTTTGTCATTTCTGCAGATGACTGGCTTTTTGCCCAATATAATTCCCCTCAAAACTGGTCTGCTATACATATCTGGCCAATGCTTATTAATAATGTGTATAAATGTCCCTAACTGGTAACTGTATCTTGTTTCAAAAACCTCACCAGATGGCTCATTTGCAGCGGCTGAATACATTTTGGATTTTAACCTGACACTTATTTACTAAACTCAGAATGCAAAAATCACAAAAAATTTGAAACTTTTAAAAAATCACGAATTTTTTGGAATTTATTAAACCCGAGGATAGAAAAGTCCGAATTAGAACATCTGGCATCTCAGACCTGTCGAGGTTGCATATAAGTCAAAGGGAGAAGTGAGGTTTGTTTTGTGCAATACCCTGAGGTTTTTGTGTGAAAAATCCTTAAAAATCATGAAAATCAGCCAAAAAAATCCAAAAAAATCATGAAAATTAGATTTTTTACCGGGTTGCTGGGGTCAAATTACCCTAGCAACCATGCATTGATTTGAATAAGTGACTGGATTATGAATAGGAGAGACCCGAATAGAAAGATGAGTAATAAAAAGAAGCAATAATGATACATTTGTAGCCTTACAGACCATTTGTTTATAATTATAAATATAATAATTCAAAAAACATAAAAGAGAAAAACATGAAGACCACCTGAAAAGTTGCTTAGACTTACCCTTCCCCTTTTAACTCTTATTCCCCTCTTTAAATAAACCCAAGTTCAATACTGGATTTGAATCTACTGCATAACAGAATTCCAGTCCAGTAGAATTCACATATTTAAATAATCTTTCCATTAGTACTCCAAGTAATCCTCAGTTGGAAAGAAAATTGTCCCAAGCAAAAAGCAAATCATACCATAAATGATGTTGTCCTAAAATACATTCCTTTGATAAATGATGTTTATCCTACATATCAGTACCTTTGTGATCTAAACTCTGTATGTATATGATATCAGTAATTAACACATAGGCCACTTCCCATTGGACATTCACTATCAAATCAGAATTAGACAAAACAGACAGAATTAGAACCTGTAAACATAGATCTTCAAATTACAAAAGATTTACACTGAGTATATTTCCATAATATATAATATATATATATATATATATATATATATATATATATATATATATATTAATACAGTTTATATAATAACTAAATAGAATACTGTGTATGTGTACAGATGTAATAACAGATGCAACTAGTAGCATTTATTGGTCTGAAAAACAAATATCTGAATGGGTTCAGCGGTATTAGAACTGAAGCACACTTTGAATGACATTGTTCTCTTTTGGTGTATATACAATCTAAAATCATGTCGCAAAGAATATATCAAATCTTTCCAAAATTTCTAAAAGTCCTGTGGCTAAATCTCATTTTCTTTTCTTTTTTTTTTAACAGAATCTCAAAGCTATCAAGAATTTTTCTTGGTAATTCTGATTATCTTTTTAAGTGTGGTACTTCTAACGCTCATATTGCATCTTAACAGAGGTAATTCTTTCTTAAATGATGTATAGGGCGATTAAAAGGGAACTATTGCAAAAAATGAACATTTAGGGGCCGATTCACTAAATTCGGGTGAAGGGTTAGAATAAAAAAAACTTCGAATTTCGAAGTTTTTTTTGGGTACTTCGACCATCGAATTGGTTAAATTCGATCGAAGTCGAACGATTCGAAGTAAAAATCGTTCAACTATTCGACCATTCGATAGTCGAAGTACTTACCCTTTAAAAAAAACTTCGACCCCCTACTTCGGCAGATAAAACCTACCGAAGTCAATGTTAGCCTATGGGGAAGGTCCCCATAGGCTTGCTCGGCTTTTTTTGATCGAAGGATTTTCCTTCGATCGTTTGATTAAAATCCTTCGAATCGTTCGATTCGAAGGATTTAATCGTTCGATCGAACGAAAAATCCTTCGATCGTTCGATCGAATGTTTAGCGCTAAATCCTTCGACTTCGATATTCGAAGTCGAAGGATTTCAATTCGAGGGTCGAATTTCGAAGTATTTTTAACTTCGAAATTCGACCCTTAGTGAATCTGCCCCTAAATGTAAGCTTCAGCATACTGTGCCAAATTAGATCAAAGGGCAGGAGATGCTCCCTATGCTGTGAAATGAGAGAGCAGATGAGAGAGAGTGCTACCCTTTGCACATCTTTAAAGGGGGAACTATCACGAAAATGGAAATTTAATATAAGCTTCATCATACTGAAATTAGAAACTTTCTAAATACAGTCAATTAAATATTCTGCATCATTTCTGAAATAATCAAGTTTATGTTCACTATTCCTCTCTCGGCATCTGTTTCTCTTCATTCTGTCTTCATGCAGCAGTTGGGTGTCGGATATTCATTGACAGTTAGATCCAATATATCTTATGGGGGGGGCTTTTTTTCCTAGCAGATGCATTAGAGCTCACTTAAATAACTGATTCCAGTACAAACAAAATCTAACAAAATAACTGCCTTTTGCACAAATTCTGCATGTAGAGAGACAGGATTTCTGTTGAGTTTAACAGAGTAAGCTCTAATACATCTTCTAGGCAAAAGGAGTCCCCCAATAAGATATATTGCATCTTACTGTCAATGATTATCTGACACCCAACTGCTGTTTGAAGACAGAACGAAGAGAAACAGATGCCGAGAGAGGGATAGTGAACATAAACTTGATTATTTCAGAAACAATGCAGAATATTTAATTGACTGTATTTAGACAGTTTATTATTTCATTATGATGAAGCTTATATAAAATGTTCATGATAGTTCCCCTTTAAAGATGTGCAAAGGGGAGCACACTCTCCCATCTCCTCTCTCATTTCACAGCATAGGGAGCATCTCCTGCCCTTTGATCTAATTTTGCACAGTCCACATTAACCTCTCAGAAACGCTATGCCAACCACGAAAAGAGCTCAGACCTTTTATTTTCAGGATTTTATTTTGTCCATATATATACAAGAGTCCTCTGCACTCAACCCATTATCAATATATTTAAGACAGAGACATTTTGTGCATACTGCTACTGAAAAATGCCTTACCCTTTAAACAAAACAAGGATTGTTTGTCCATATATTGCAATATATTTAAGCTGGCCAACTACGTCAAAGTCATCCCATATCTGGCCAGTCCTACGCTCAATTTTCATCTGATTCATTAAGAATTCTATTGCTGCAGCTTCATTATACTTTTTACAAAGTTTTACCTGCAACTTACTTGCTGCTTTCAAAGTAAAACTCCCAAACTTGGCTGCCCTTTTATTAGACACCAGTGGGATCACCCTATAGCTGGGAAGGGTGGGAGCTACAACATGGAGCTAGTCACTGCTCCTGTATAAATTATAACAAAAAAGGGAAAGTTGTACTCACCACTGTGGTGCGCACAAATTTCCCTTGTTTGTTTTATATATATATATATATATATATATATATATATATATATATATATATATATATAAATATATATATATATATATACGTGTATATATATATATATACGTATATATATATATATATATATATATATATATATATGTATTGCTACTGCTACATTGCACAGAAATACAATATCAGTTAAAGGGATAATGTCACATTAGTGCAGACTTTTTAATAATTCAAGATTTACGAGTGTATTGTATTATTTTCTGTCACATTAGAGATTCGGTTTTCATATAGTTGCATGGTATTTTTGAGAATGTCACTGTCATTAAATAAACAAGCTCTTTAAACAAAAATACCATTACAATAGAAATGAAGGAGAGCAAAGCCCATGTTAGGATTAGGATATAACGTTACATTCAGTGATGAACCTACAGCTCTCTGAAATGATAACCTGTGCTCAGTAGGAAAATAGCAGATACAGCGATGGGCTGGATAATGATGTTATAATATAATTATCAGTTCAAATGAAAAAGTCCAAATGCTGTTCTATTGTTTATTTTGCTTCCATTTAAATTTGTACTTTTTCTGTTCTTCATTTAACAGGGAGGAGCTCGAGTAAGGTAAGTTTCGTTATAGTACATTATTATACACCTGCATGTGCTATAATTTTGTCTGCTATTACTATCATACAATCAGTGGTGGGTGAGAGTACTTTCCTTTTATTAAATAAAGTATCAGAGAATCTATTGTATGGTCCCCTTTATATATTTATACAGTTATTATATCTGTACTTGGGCACCTTTTTCTGTTTGTAAAGAATGCCAGCATGGCCAGTCTTTACTCATAGCTAAGATTTTCCATACCTTTTACCAGCTTAGTTGCCCTTCTCTGCACCCCCCTAATTCAATAATATCCTGTTTGAGCGCTGGAAAACAAAACTGTACGGCATATTCTAGATGGAGCCTCACCGGTGATTTACCAATGGGAAGAATCTCTGTCTCCTCCAGTGAATCTATCCCTTTTAATACAGCTCAAAACCTTGCTGCTGTTGGTGTTGCTGACTGGCATTGTTTGCTACAGCTAAGCAGGGTTGGACTGGGCTGGCGCAGGGCCGGGCCAAGGTATTTTGGCACCCTAGGCAAGGGCTTCAATCAGTGCCCCCCACCCGGTCCTGTATTACCATTTCCCACCATACCATTCATATTGCACCCTGTACCTGTGCCAGCAGCCATTGTGTTGCCTCATGTACCTGTGCCAACACCTATCATATTGCTCCCATTTGTACCTGTGCCAATGGTAGTCAATCCTTCAGATTGCTCCCAAGCTCCCAATCTATACCTGTGCCAGCACAAGCCAAAACATCCATCATATTGTTACCCCCAATCTGCACCTTTCCCAGCAGCAGCCAAAAAAATCATATTGCCCCTAATATGTACCTAATTTTGTCAGTAGGAGCAAAAAATCCACCATATTGCCCCAAACATCTGCGTTCCTGTGCCAGCATCCACCATATTGTCCCATATACCTGAGCAAGCAGCAGCCAATCCCTCATATTGCCCCCAATCTGTACATGTGCCAGCAGCAACCAAAATATCCACAAAATTGCCCCCAAATATGTACATGTGCCAGCAGCAGGCAAAAATCCATCATATTGCCCTCAAATATGTAGCTGTGCCAGCAGCAGCCAAAAATCCATCATATTGCCCCATATCATCTGTTTACTGTGCAAGTAGCAGCCAAGATATTGCCCACAAATATGTACCTGTGCCAGCAGCTGCCAAGAGGGAGGTGGGAAGTGCTTCTGCCCGCAGTACGATTCACGGGAAAGAACAGGCAGTTTATAAAATTAAAATACTATTAAGTTATTATTATTAAGTTACTATCAAAAGAGCGCCCCCCAACCCATGATGGCACCCTAGGCGGGTGCCTACTCTGCCTACCCCTAGTTCTGGCGGGACACCAGGTAATAATAAAACTTGTTGGGCCCATTTATTAAACCATAAATTTATCTGGTGAGGTTTTTAAGGCGAAGACTTTCATTTTTCGTAGAGAAAAAAAACTCGAATTTTTAGAGATTTATTATACCCCAAAGGTAAGCAGGTCATGTAGAAGTCAATGGCAGATGTCCTTAAAGTTGTTTGTGAAGATTCTCATTCATCCAGGTCATGGTATATCTTTAGAAATAAGTCAAATCAACTGGACTTGCTGTGTTTTGCTGTGACTCATCGAGTTTTCAAGGAGAAGAAAAAACACTGTCTGTGTTCATTGAACCTTTTCGCCAGCCACTCCAAAGTTTCTATACTTTTTATGTAGCTTTAGCATATTTTTTTATAGGTCTAAATATCTCATGTATAAGAATGTATTATCTAGATAATTTATTCCTATTTAAAACATTTAAAAATGTTTGATAACCATACTTTTAGACACTTAGGGGCACATTTAGTAAGGGTCGAATATCGAGGGTTAATTAACCCTCGATATTCGTCCCTCTAAGTAAAATCCCTTGACTTCGAATATCGAAGTCGAAGGATTTATCGCAAATACTTAGATCGAAGGAAAAATCAAACAATTCGATTCGGATTTTAATCCATCGATCGAACGATTTTCCTTTGATCAAAAAAAAGCTTAGAAACCTTATGGGGAAGGTCCCCATAGGCTAACATTGAAGCTCGGTAGGTTTAAAGTGGCGAAGTAGGTAGTTGAAGTTTTTTTTAAAGAGACAGTACTTCGACTATCGAATGGTCGAATAGTCGAACGATTTTTAGTTTGAATCGTTCGAGTTGAAGTCGTAGTCGAAGGTTGTAGTAGCCTATTCGATGGTCGAAGTACCCCCAAAAAACCTTCGTAATTCAAAGTTTTTTTACTTTGAATCCTTCAATCGAGCTTAGTAAATGTGCCCCTTAATTCTGAATTGTATTTATATCTCTTTACATATCTGTATCTATACCCTTATATATATTATATATAGAGAGAGAGAGAGAGAGAGAGAGAGAGAGAGAGAGAGAGAGAGAGCTGATAGTTCCTTGTACTGATTGATAAGGATTTAACTGTGTTCACTTCATCCTCTGTGGAGTACTCTATAGACTGGTACAGTTTTGCTGGCAGATATATGTTGGCACTGGATATTTTGATCAGGAAACTGTACACGGCACGGCACCCTGAACCACAAAGAGCTATAACCTTGTGATTAAAAAAAATTAGATTAGAATTCTTTTTCATCAGGCTCAGTTGCATTAAATTTCTTATCATTTTATTTATTATTTAGTCAAAGCCCTACTGAAATTGGTGTGAAAAAGAAAGAATGCTGCCACGGTAAGTGAAAGTACCTGCACTGCATTGATGATGCAAAATAATGTAATGAACCCACTGTGAAATGATAACCTGTGTTCAGTAGGAAAACAGCAGATACAGCGATGGGCTCGATAATGTTGTATAATATAATGTGATGAATAATAAAAATGCTGTCACCTTCACTTAGGCCAGGCATGTCCAAAGTATGGCCCGGGGGCCAATTGTGGCCCGTTTTCAAATTTACACCGGCCCTCAGCCATCATCATGAAATTGATAATAATAAGGCCCTCCAGCACAGTGTGATCAGGAATCCCATAGCAGTAATATTTGGGCACATTAGTGAAATGATGTGCCACTTGGTCTATACTGCTGCCTGTGTGCTGAAGGTGTTAGCAATAGACACGTACTGGCACTAATGTGCCCAAATATTATTGCTACGGCTACGCCAGGGCCAGAAATAGGGGGAGGCAGAAGAGGTACCTGCCCAGGGCGCAATGAAAGGGGGGAGATGGGCAGGTACCTGTCTTCTGCCTACCCCTAGTCCATGTTCGCTGCTCTCCCTCCCCACCGCCTCTCTCTCCTCCCCATCAGTGCTTTCCCCTCCCTCTCCAATCCCCTCTTGCACTCACGCCTCCCTCTCCACCGCATTCCCCTCCATCTCACCTCCGGCGCTCTCCCCTGCCTTCCCCTCCGGTGCTTTGTGCATGTATGCGCACACTGCATTCAGGCCCGCACACGGAGGGGAGTGCGGTGGCCAGCCGGGTTGCCTAGGGCACCTGGTTGGATTGGTCCGGAACTGGGCTACGCAATTGCTTGCTTAAATGAGTTAAATTATGTCAATGGGTCAAAGAATGTCAGGCTGAACGGTCGGCCTCCACACCTTTTCACCTCAACAAATCTGGCCCTATTTTGTAAAAAGTTTGGACACCCCTGACTTAGGCTGCAGAAATCCATCAGTACTAGGCTGGAGACACATAATCATGTAGTTGCTACATACAATTTGCTAAATGTGCCTCTGTAATGTCCGATAGTTTGCAAAGTATCATGCAAGGCACCAAAATTGGTAAAAAAGGACTAGACAAAACCTATTTATATAAAGGGAAAGACTTTATGACATGAGCTCATTCAGTTGAGTTTATGTAGAAAAGATACACTATCTGAACTAAACACTAAGGGGCACATTTACTTAGCTCTATTGAAGGATTTGAATTTTGAAGTATTTTTTTGGCTACTTCGACCATCGAATTGGCTACTTTGACCTTCGACTACGACTTCGACTTCAAATCGAACGTTTCGAACTTAAAATCGTTCGACCATTCAATAGTCGAAGTACTGTCTATTTAAAAAAAACTTCGACCACCTACTTCCCCACCTAAAACCTACCGAGCATCAATGTTAGGAAGGTCCCCATAGGCTTCCTAACAAATTTCTGACCAAAGGAAAATCGTTCGATCGATGGATTAAAATCCTTCGAAGGATTTAATCATTCGATCGAATGAATTGCGCTAAATCCTTCAACTTCGATATTCAAAGTCGAAGGATTTAACTTCGAGGGTCGAATATCGAGGGTTAATTAACCCTCAATATTCGACCAATAGTAAATGTGCCCCTAAATCAATATGAATGTATTTTATTATTCAGACATACAAGACTCCCTTAGGGTGCTGTCACAGCCCAGCACATGCGGTGATTCCAAGTAATCACTTCAAAATGCCTTCTTCAGCATTTCAGAGGATTACAAACTATCACCGTATATAATGTGTTTTACACCAGTGCTGCAAAATATGTTGGCGCTCTATAAATACATGTTAATAATAATAATAATAATAATAAATGTGGTGATTCTAACTAATGTTAAGGGGCAGGTATTGTTGGGTGCTTCCTTGTCCAGGGGAGAGAAAATTGCACTACAGACAATAATTCACTGTGTGACAGGGTCCTTAGGCTCACAGAGTCAGTCCACCCCTTCTTCACCTTTATCCATTGTGACATGATGGATTTTGGGACTTGAATTCACCCTACATTCCAGAGACTCTGCACACTATTCACTGTAGAAATCATCGGGACTTATATCCCAGAATCCATCCCTTTAAAGTGGTGGTTCACCTTTATGTATGTTATAAAATGGCCAATTCTAAGCACATTTTCATTATTTATTTTTATTGTTTTTTAATTATTTGCCTTCTTCATCTGACTATTTCCAGATTTCAAGGGAGGGGGGGGTTACTGAATCCGCTTAAAAACAAATGCTCTATAAGGCTACACATTTATTGTTATTGCGACTTTTTGTTACTTTATATTTCTATTCAGGCCTCTCATTCATATTTCACCCTGTTATTCAAATCAAGGCATGGTTGTTGGTAATTTGGACCATAGCAACCAGACTGCTGAAATTACAAACAGGAAAGCTTCTAAATAAAAAGCTAAATAACTCAAAAACCACATATAAGATAAAATGAAAACCACTTGGAAATAGTCTCAGAATATTATTGCAGCTGGGATATTGTTTGACTTTTGTGTTATTTAGCTACATTATGATTTGGTCATTTTGGGCTTTGCATTGTTGCATTATAGGGATATTTTTTAAGCCTGTAGGCACATAACATAAGCAGCCAGTAACTACAGGTCTCTGCAGGGTCCAACTGGGCCTGTGGGACACCAGGAAAAAACCCAGTGGGCTGCCAGCCCAAACCTGCTCCATGTGAAGCCCTTGGCGCAGCTTCTGACCCCCTACCGTCCCCAGGCGTGGCTGCAAGAGGGACTCTGCATGTGCCTTGTGATCACAGGAACTCCTGCTTGCTCTCATGGAATGATTCAAAAGCAAGGGGTGTGCAAGGGGACATACCTTCCACTCTCAAATTGTTTGGGGAAAGTTTCACCCTCCTGCAGCAATGGGACAGGCAATGTGTACCTGAATCTAGAATGAGCAATTAAACTTCAATAATAAGTGTTGCACTGGTGCCATTGTTTTGTAAATGATTCCTAATGCTGTATGCATGTTTATCCATTTTATACTGATATATTTCCTACTTATATTTATCTCTCAGCAGAAAATAAAACACCCAGACTTGACTTTGAAGAAAAAAAGGAGACTGAAGAAACAAGAAGTTATAGTAGTTTTAATTGGGAAACTAGAGAACTGGGCGGCTTAAAAGTAAAAATGAGTTGTGTACTGTAAGGTATTTATCATGTTACATGTGCTTGCATTACACAGAAAGAGACCACGACAGATAATCTTGCTGCATTTGATGCAAATGTTTCCAAGATGGAAGAATTTGCTCAGTCTGAATGTTTTTATTCATTTTAGCATAGACATGTCTTTTCCCAAATAATCCCCAAGGGTCGAATTTTGAAGTGGAAAATACAACGAATTGAATAGTACGAAATTCTAAGTCGAATTCGTAGGATTTTGTGCATCGTAGGATCGTATTCCGATCGTACTTCGAATCGTATGATTCGAACGATTTTATGGTGCGATCGTATGATTTTCCTTACAATACAAAAAACACAAATATGCTCTGGAAGGTCGCCATAGGTTAACATAGCACTTTGGCAAGTTTAAGTTTGCGAAGTATTGAAGTCAAAGTTTTTTTTAAGAGACAGTACTTCGATTATCGAATGGTTGAATAGTCGAACGTTTTTACTTCGAATCAAAGGTCGTAGTCCTAGTAGCCTATTCGATGGTTTCGAATTTTTTAACTTTGAAAAGTCCCTCGATTTCACTTCGACCCTTGATAAATCTGCCCCTTGGTGTGTGTGACAGTTTTGTACTGACATGGAGACTGTTATCACATTTATTTAAGAAATAGGGAAAAAACATTTATTTCTTTTAGCGATATCAATGATCAACAGCCTGAACTCTTCTGCTTCTGACACGATGCTGGTATTATGGGTGGCTCAATGCACTAATGTATAATGTTTCACATGCATCTCCAATGAAAACAATTTGCACAATTTTACCAGCTGCATAAGGCACTTGAGTATTGTTTAATCTTTGATTAAGTCAGTGTTATAGGAAAAAAATTAAATGCCCTTGCAATATATTTGTACCATGAGATTTTATAGAATACATTTTCATTATATAGTTATTGTATATATGTAGAGACAATTGAGCTCCCAGGACAATGGAAACACTGTATATTGTCCTGCCCTAAGGAAGACTTTGCAGCTGTAGAGATGAAGCAGATTCCCCCTGTAAGTCCACATGCACTACATAATATCCACTTCCAGGCCTTGAACGTATAGTAAATGTCTCTAGAAGATTGAGTGGTGCTTAGAATAGTGCACAATCTGAGTGAGGTTTTCAAAAAATGAAAAATTCACAGAGGTAGATTATTCTCTTTGCTTGAAATAAAAAATCCAATTCTACTCTATTGACTGTAGCCTGGAGGTCTCATCATGCAACAATGGAAGTGATTTTACACTTGCTGCACTAGATGGTACTTTTTGCTCAATAAACTCAATAAAGTTACAACAAGTTACTTTACGTTCCAATTCCTTCAGTTCTGCTAGACAAGTCATTAAGAATGAAATCTATGGCCAGGTGTGCTGAATCACTGGCTTTCATTAATGGGAATGATTGCTCTACATACATTGTTTTAATATGACGACAACAAAATGGAACTTTACACGTGTTATAGAACAGTAACCTTCTGGGGCAAATTTACTAAGCAGCGAAAAATCGCCAGCGACAGCTACGCAGAAACACTTTGCCAGGTGAAAATTTGCTCAGACAATGCTAATTCGCTAACATGCGAAGTTGCGTCCAGGGCGCCGAACGCTGGCGAAGTTGCGCTAGCGTTAATTCGGCAAGCAGACCGAAGTTGCCCTAGCCTTGGCTAATTGAAGTTAAAGTTGAATGGACGTATATGTTGCAGCAAATACATTATACTACATAAGCCCAGGGAACTTTAATAAAATAAAATAGAGTTGTTATATTGCCCTACACATGAACCCAGTGTATCGTTTATGTGCCATATGTAAGTAAATGTAGGGGGGAAGCCGGTTCCCCCAAAACATTTTATGATCTTTTGCAGCCTTTCACCCTGAAAAAAGGAAAAGACGCCAGCATTTTTTGGAAATTGGAAAAAATTCCAACTAAATTTTGAGGTAATTCTATCTACTCTATTGCACTTCGCCTGGTCTGAGGTGGTGAAGGCAAGTCTGGCGCAAGAAGTAATGTTCAGTAAAATCTGCATCTTAGTGAATTTGCGCAGTTATTTCCCTTTGCCAGAGCACAACTTCGTCTGGCGATTGAGTGCGAATGAGCTCCAGCGTCTCTCTCTAGCGAAATTACGCCTGCGCCTGTTAGAGAATCTGCGAAGTACCGAAATGACGTCACACTAGCGAATTTTCGCCAGCGTTAGTCACTTCGCCCTTTAGTAAATTTGCCCCTCTATCTCTCTAGACTTTCTCTGCATAAAAACCCTCAGATTCCTTCTCCTGACCTTTTTGCATCAAAATTCTCTCTTCTGAATCCTTCTTTCTATTGCTCTTGGCCTTAGGATTACTGTGATTTCTTGACTTATTTTTCAGGCTCTTATTACATGATTGACTGACATTATAGCCCTCAACTTCTCCATTCTTTTCCACCTTCCTTTCTTTGTTTCTCAGTTTTTCACTTACTATTCTCCTCTACCTGGCTTTCTCTAAACTGTAACCCTAGCCATATACAGATTATGTCAGATAATTTGTTTAGCATAAAGGCTTTGTAAAAATGTAATTTCCAAAGTGAATGTTTATAAAGCTTGCGAAGGGAGACAAGATCACTGTGAGTAATAGCTTTTACTTGCAATGATCTTAAAGGGGAAGTAAAGTCTAAAATAGAATAAGGCTAGAAAAGCTGTATTTTGTATACTAAACATAAATATGCTTTTACTGCACCACAAGCATAATCAAACAAATGAGTTATGCTTTCAAAGTTGACCACAAAGGGGGTCACCATCTTGTAACTTTGTTAAAAATCTTTGCAAGACCAAGACTGTGCACATGCTCAGTGTGGTCTGGGCTGCTTAGGGATCGTCATAAATTATCCAAACAGCACAAGTCGAATAATATCTGCCAGAAGCTGATACAACAAGACTGATTAATAATTAGAATATCCAGACTGCACTGGGTCCTGTGTTGTCATGTAATCTAATGTGGATTTTATAGTTTTTGTATTGTTTAATACAAACTTTCTCCAACTTTGCTGAAGCAGTGGCTGCAGCAAAATAATCCTCCAAATAGAATCCCAGTTTATCTGTTTAGATCTGTATCCATGATCTCAGTCCCTGTAGCTGGAGCTGGCATCAGTAAAGGGGATGTAAAGGCAAAAATAAAATCCAATACAAATCTCTACACAGTCACTGACTGCTCTACAGGGAAACAAACAAAACTGCTTGAGTTCTGCATGGCTCCTAAGTAAGGCGGGGGCTCCCCCTGCTGTTCGTAAGTATGATTGTTTCCCTGCAGAGCAGTTAGGAACTGTCTGACAATTCCTATCCCCAGCAGTAAATGAGGGAGAATTTCACTGCAGACAGTCAGGTTTCTTACAAATGGGATTTAATTTTTTTGCCTTTACATGCCCTTTACAGGGGTGGTTTACCTTTATGTTAACTTTTAGTATGTTAAAAAAAAATTGCTAATTCTAAGAAACTTTTCAATTGGGGGTCACTGACCTCATCTAAAAACAAATGCTCTGTAGAGGTAAAAATGTATTGTCCGTGCTGCTTTTTGTTACTCATCTTTCAGGTCCTCTCCTGTAGCATCGATTTAACCGCGGGTTCTATTACCTTAAAGACAGCTGTTATAATTAATACAATAGTTGCTATATTACAAATGTTCCACAGATGCTGCTGAGAAATTATTTAGAGCAACTAATGTAACAAATTGTAACGGTTCAGAATCTGCACCAGGATCACGGAGCTGCCAGATCTGTGAAGAATATTGTTGGAGGGAAAAAAATCACTGTATATTATGTTGAAAATTTTTACTGCGTTTTGGAAAAGTATTAAAAATCTGTCTGATTAATGATTTTCGTTTGCACAATGACATTTTTATTTAGTTCTTGGAATGGCGATACTCCACTCTATTGGAAAAGTGGATTGTTGATTAATATTCACATAATACAAAGAAGCCATGGATAACCTGTAATCTCATCTGTGTCAAGTCTCCGGCTGAATGTTGCCCATAAATGAAATATTACTCCAGTAGAAAGCACTTGCGGCAAGCCAGTTCATAACAATAGTTACTAGTATTGTATTACTCCATACTAGGGATGCACCGAATCCTGGATTCGTTCGGGATTCGGCCTTTTTCCGCAGGATTCACGCGAATCCTTCTGCCCGGCCGAACTGAACCCGAAGGGTAACTTGCATATGCAAATTAGGGGCGAGGAGGGAAATCTCGTGACTTTTTGTCACAAAACTAGGAAGTAAAAAATGTTTTCCTGCTTCCCACCCCTAATTTGCATATGCAAATTAGGATCCCGTATTCGGCCGAATCTTTTGTGAAGGATTTGGGGTTTCGCCCAAATCCAAAATAGTCAATTCAGTGCATCCCTACTCCATAATCATATCTATTAGGGATGCACTGAATCCAGGATTTAGTTTGGTATTTGGCCAGGATTCAGCCTTTTTCAGCAGGATGCAGATTCGGTCAGATTCTTGTGCCTGGCCTAACTGAATCCGTAAAATCATGTGACTTTTATTCACAAAACCAGGAAGTTAATTTTTTTTTGCTGCACGCGTTTTCCTTCCCCCTCATATGCAAATTAGGGTTCACATAGAGTTCGGTATTCATCCCAATCTTTCACAATGGATTTGGGGGTTTGGCCAAATCCAAAATAGTGGATTCGGTGCATCCCTAATATCTATGTGTTTCATTCCATAGGGGATCGTTGTCTTGTAGTCATATTGGACAATAGCCAAACATTTAGCAGCAAGCTGATTGGTTAGATAACATAGAAGTCATCACAGAGGGGTCTATTTATTATGCTGCATAAATCGAATGTCGCTGAAAAAATGGCGAATTTATTTATCAAGGTTTTTGCGCTGTCAACTTGTTCGCCAATTCAGACCGTGCGTAATCTTTTCAAGTCGATGGGGAATATTCAAGAGGCAAGTCAGTTCTGCTGCAGGTCACTAGGAGAAGCCACATTAAAAGCAGCATTGGATGACTGCCGTATTTTCCCATCGCATTTTCAAGCAAATTCTTACAATTACGCTGGATGTGTATGCGGAGGTACGTGGTCAATAAAAATCAGTACAAAACTGTAAACAGTAAACTGTTTTTTTATGCTGTAATACACAGTGAATTTCATCACCATTTATTTATAGAGAATTACTGTGCTCGGTGGATCCCAAAAACTGGTTATTATGGAAAGAAAACGTACTCCCCTTAGCTTAAACCTTTTTGGCATCTCCCCTTTTATGACATCAGGTTGGGTCCAAGAAAACCTTCTTGTTTCTTATCTTATAATTTGCAGTAATAAAGGCATAGGAGCTTGCTTGACTTCACCAATAAAAAGCTTTGGAGAAACAAAAAGGAATGGAGGAAAACTTTTTTTTACACAGCAATATATGAATGATCAATAAATGAAAGAAAGCAACGCAAAAAAAACACATACAGAATACCTGGGCACATAAAATAGGTCATTTATTGTGAATTCTGCAAAGACACATTTAAGCAACAAAATATACATTTGTGAACTTTAGATTTCATTCTATACAGGACTAGACCAGAGCAATAAATTAAATGTACAGTATTTACAGCCAGAGGTCACTGAAGACTTACAGTAAGCACCACCTATCTAAAAAGAATATAAACATATGCATCGATTTCCCCCTTTCACGTAAACCCACAAATTCAGAACTGATCTAAAATTAGAACTGGATCCTGCTGGATGGCTGCATTTCTCTAATGCTACAGTCGGGTAGAAATGATAGCTCAGCATGCGCCTTATGTACAAGCTTTTCTGCATCTTTCTACCCGCAAAAAAATAAAACAAAACAACGGACGACGAGTAAGAAATAAATGAACTCCATTCAACTAAACAGACTGAGAAACATAAGCAAGTAAGACATTTCAGTGAGTCGGCCACAGTTTGAATGATTACTGATTAGTCCACTAAAAAGTTATGGATGCCATGGGATAAAATTGCACAATTTTGTCTTTTTTGGTCACCAAAAGTAAAAGGGCGTGTTGTTGGTCATACAGACCCAGTTTGTATTAAAGTGCAATCAACTTTGAGGCAAGAACTAATGCTCCAGTTCAGCTTCCTTGAACTATAAACTTGCTTGGATGCAATTGATCCCTCTACTGCTGAGACCTCCTGGCAATTCCAAGGTTCCCTTAGCAGTTCCGGCCCATAGAAACAACTGAAGAGGTAAGTGAATGGGACGCTGTTTTTTATGAGCAATGCAGGTTGCGTCTACTTACTGGGCACCTGAATTGATGCTAGAATTCTCCTAAAATACAATGTGGGTGAAAGAAATCCCAATTTGCACCCACATTTTGCACTTTTCAATTTGTGCTGCGTTCATATATAAGCCCAAAAAAATACTACAGGTATGGGACCTGTTATCCAAAATGCTGGGGACTGGGGGGGGGGGCTTTTCCAGATAAGGAATCTTTCCGTACTGCTTTTTATTGGTCAAGTCTACTAAAAATTATTTAAACATTAAATAAACCCAATAGGCTGGTTTTGCTCTGAATAAGGATTAATTATATCGTACAAGGTACTGTTTTATTATTATCATTTTTAAAAATGTAAATTATTTGATTCAAATTGAGTCTATGGGAGATGGCCTTCCTGTAATGCTGAGCTATCTGGATAACGAGTTTCCGGATAATGGATCCCATGCCTGTACTAATGATGGGCTCTTAATTCAGTAAAAAGTACTACAGAGATGGCCCTATTCGGAAACAGTTTGCATATAACGGTAAGTATAAGGTGATTAAACCATATTTGATTTTTTTAAATGACACCTTAACTAGGACAACTGGTTGGGTGAATGGACTGTATCGTATAGAATGGATTACTCTCACAGACCAGACGCCTTTAAAACAGGATTTATAGGTTAGGCACCAACACCGTACCCCCCATCTCTGGCTGCACATGATGCAAACTAATGAGATTTATGTCTATAACTGAGCAGTTCATTGCATGTACACTGATGAGCAGGCTGAGGGCTGATGACCAATCATCATAGCTGCTCATTTTCAAAATGCTGTGTCTTTAATAAAGGGGCATACCATTCTGTCATTGTTACTTGTTCTTATACAAGGGGTTTGGTGTAGGTCCATAGACCTTTACATGATTCCAGTGGAGTATATTTAATAGAATTTTATTGTATATTTAGAAATGTCACTTCTCAGCTACCACGCGGTTTTGAAAATTCTTTGGTAAAAAAAATAACTCTGCCTGTGTAAAGTATACACTCATAAATATATATGTATTTATATCGCTTTCTCAGTGATAATGACATCTTTTTACAAAGTTCAACTCTGTACGAGATATTTCATTCCTAATGGAATTTTTCTTAATGTTCACAGTTCTGCACAACACAGATCTACTCCAGCTCAGATATTTCGAATTGATGATTACAATAAACCAAACACTGATAATTGGAATATCAGAATGACTAGCATACACAGGAGAAAACGCAACAGTCGGAGTAAACGAATCTCCTAGTCTAAAATAAGTCTCTTATACTGATTAAACAAAATCAGAATCCTTGTGCAACAAATAAAAAGAACAGATTGAACGCACATAGATAAGAGGGACAAACTTTCATTGAACAAGATACAATAAAGGGTAACCAAATCCCTCTGATAGGCCACAAAGCCTGAATTTGCAGGGAGAAAAACAGGGGAAACTATTTATTGTGATGATAAATATGTTACAAACATGTTGCAATTTGGCAGACAAAAAAGAAACATAAAAGAAAATAGCCCCTGGTGCTGGTGGTCACTGTTTTACTATAGTGCCTGATGTCTTGCACTCCTCATTTTACTCTATTCGCTTAAAAGTAATTATTTATCACATAATTGGCACATTAAGCCTTCAATTGGTGCTGAGGATACAGAGCTACATTTATTCACTGCCTTGTTAATAGGGTAAATGTATTCACTGTCTTGTTGCTAGGGTAAATTTATTCAATGCCTTGTTGCTAGGGTAAATGTATTTGCTGCCTTGTTGCTAGGGTAAATTTATTCACTGCCATGATGCTAGGGTAAATTTATTGACTGCCTTGTTGCTAGGGTAAGTTTGCCTATGCCATGCCTATGATTAAGTACCAGAGGGTATGAAACGCATAAGGCGGGATACCATGGGGTCTGTATTCCTATTCTTTTAACATGATTTTTGAATAAAAATAACTTTTTAATATGCTACAGTTATGGGATCATTTTTGTGGTTTTGGATATATGTACCCTTGGAACTGGGGGCTTTATCCCAGTAACTATGGCCCTTTTTGGACAGGCAATTTAGGCATCCTGCTATTATATTTATTCTATAAATGTATTCACTGCCTTGCTGATAGGGTAAATTTATTCATTCCCTTGTTGCTAGGGTAAGTTTAGTCATGTCTACTACGTTGTGTAGGCAAAATAGCAACCACAATGTTTTAATCTAGAACACATTGGCTACAGAACAGTACTTTTAATCCACACTTTTTACCCTTTCTCCCTACTTTACTACAACTTCCAAATTCTTCACTCTAGTTGCATTATGGGTTATTCTGGGAGGTTATAGTGCCATAAATGTGCTGAAGTGCTCATGATTTCCTATACAAGCAATGCACTCATAATCTTATGCCACAACAATCTGCTCAGATCTGTTCAAAAATGCACACTTTCATATTTTTGGACTGAAATCCATGGGGGGTTGTCGTGCCTGTTAATCTGTCAATGATAAAAGAACACACCTGTTTACACCAAAACCCACCCACTTTCTGATAAGGCTCACAGTCTGTACCCCCAAGCACAAACTGGGGTATATTGTAGGTATAGATGTAGAAATGGCTATTCCAAGTGATTTATATATTTTAAGAACTACTGCTGAAGTTTCATTTGGTTAAAATTGGTGAAGGTAACGTAAACTGTCAGAATGTCCCAATAAAGTACAACATATTTCCATTTTATATATTTATTTAATAAAACAGAACTATGGGATATTCTAAGAAATCATATGGAATATTGTGAGCCAGTGGCCTATCTACTATATTCAGGGTCGGACTGGGCTGCCGACTTTCCGAGGCTCCAGGAGAAAACCCAGTGAGCCCCAACCCTCATGGGCTTCCCACACTCAGGACTGCTGCCTTCCCAGGCTCTGTGGGGCCCAACCTGATAATTTTAGAGTGAGCCAAAGTACGACTTTTTTGGGGCAGGCCCAGCAGGAGGTACACAGTTGGGGCAGGTTACAATTGGGGAAGGAGTTTGCGACGGTGGGGGAGTTCATGACTGGGGGTGGCTGCCGTGGGCCCTTGTCTTGTAGTCCTCCTTTCCAGCCCACTATATTTTTGTGGGGGGAGGTCCCAGTCATGTGTAGTTACACCACTATTGTGAGCAATTGTGTCTCTATAGAATAGATTTCAAGCAACAATTGCAAAGTAATGTACAGAGCAGACATTTCCAAAATATCATCTTCAGAGAATTATATAATAACAAGGGAAATGTAACCTACTGTATTTAAAACGAATCACCAATCTAGAGTTAAACAGAATGTCTTACAGAATGCCAGCCGGAAAATCTGCATTAAATATTTTATATTTTACTAAATCTTGGCAAAAATAACACATTTATCAATCATTTGTAGTGAGAGCTGCAAGTTGCTATCATGTGCCCATTGAGTATTTCAGCCCTGTTTTATGCGTTGTCGTTGGGCCGTGTAAAAGAACCACAGCAGAGGTAGATAAACAGAGATCTATGGTTGTCATGTTGGCTTGTGTTATCTTTGCATGCCTTATATATATATGTATATACTACTAAATGTACTGGTACCTCAAAGAACTATATTTTTCTAATATATCCCATCTTTTCAGCAAACAGTTAAAAAATGCTACAACATTCAGGGGCATTTTCATGTACAAATATGCAGCCATGTTTGAACCTGTCTCCAGCATGCCGACCAGCACAATAATACAGGATACAGCAAAGAGCTTGGCACAGGCCTCAGGAAGATTTTCAAGTAGGATCCAGCCAGGCATAAAAGCAGCAGGTTTATAACCACTTTATCAGAATTCAAGATCCATTTCTATACAGGAAATCCAAATTTAGGGTGAGACACTGAGCGCACGCTCATCTTTTCATGACATCTATTCCAGAAATTGGCACAGGGAGAATAAATATGTGGCGCTGAATAAAAAGATTGTGCAAATCAAGGTAACAAGGCTTTCTACCCTCCATGAACATTAAAAAAAAATATATAGAGAGACATTTTGACGAAATGGATGCGATTGACAGATATGAACTCCGCTTCACGAGACAAGTTTCACTGGACACAGGGAGTGCGCTAAAATGGCAGTTCCTTCGTCAAATCATTGGGAACTGGTTGGTTCTTTAAGATATCCATTCAAGGATCGTGGCAGTAACTATCTGTGGAACTTGTGAATATACCTTTACAGGTGTAGAAATGAAGACTGAGGATTCGCCTCAAGTAAATGCCGGCTCACTGAAAGACAAAATGAATAAGAAAACATTATTCTCACACCGATATTTATGCTGATGAAAGCTCTAAAGGGAACTGACTCTGACTATACAGTGTCCATTGTATATACAAATATAAAAGTCACAATAGTGTTTAGTAGTGATGGGCAAATTTATTCGACAGGTGCGAATTCGCTGCAAATTTCCGTGTTTTGCCGCCAGTGAATAGATGCACAAAATTGTCGAAAATTTTCTGAAATTTTTTGACGCTGGCAAAAATTCAGACACCAGCGACAATTCTGACGCCGACGACATTTAAAGGGGCCCATTTGCATCAGAATTGAATAATTAGTCCTGTAGCATTGCCGTCTATGAGAGACGAACCCCAGTTTATGCTTGATCATTTCCAACAACCCCAAAGCTTAGCTTCTCAACACCTGCCCAGTATGTGCAATGTCACTGACACTCAAAAAAGATGTACACGTGTAGAAACGTATCCGCACACACTGAAGATTATGCAGTCGGGAATGGACCCCTTTCAGCAACGTAACTAGAGGGGGGCGGACCCTGGCGCAGGACGCACAGAAGGGTCCCCCCCGCCCCCCTCTGTATGCCCAGAACCAGACGGAAGTGGCGCGCGAGCTGCCGGGGGGCCCACAACCCCTGCTCCCCGTTAGTTACGCCACTGACCCCTTTTATTATACCACCAAACAAATCAATGTTTCGAGGGGGAAAACCCTCCCTTCATCAGGCTGATGAAATGAGGCTTTTCCCCCCCGAAACGTTGATTTGTTTGGTGGCATAATAAAAGGGGTCCATTCCCTGACTGCATAATCTTGAGTGTGTGCGGATCTGTTTCTACACATGTACATTGCTAAGGGACCTGCCGGGCCAATTGAAGAACTCACCACCATTGCAGTATTGGTGAACTACAGGTGTGCGGTAGGAAAATTACATTGCACTCAAAAAAGATGGACTGACAAGATCCAAGATGGTGAGTTCCCCATAAACAACTTTGAAAGCCTGGGGCATTCTTCTGGTACAATAAGATCAGTGCATATAATACAGCCTTTCTAGCCATATTCATTTTTTGTTTTAGTTCAGATTACAGAAACTCTATGAGGATTGGGGGGGAGGAGTTACTTTAAAATGCCATAGATTGCCATTGGTGGACATTATCTATATAAAGCAGAAAACTAAGATAATTTAAAACAATTCTTTAAACAAAAATGTAAAAAAGGTTTTGGTCTGGATTCTTACTGGTGAGAACTGAGAACTCTAGAGAACTAGGGAGGCACTGTGAGAAAGCATAATGGGCAATCTTGGCCAGATGCAAACACTTTGGAATGATTATTGGCTTATTTGTAATATAATGATCCATTCCAATTCTCAATGTAGTAGCTGCATAGCTCTCAATGAACTTTAAAATTGTGACCCTGCAACACTAAGGGACATAATACACAACATTAATAAGTAGTCTGTAACTTGTATCTATAATTATAGCAATATTCTCAAGGCACAGCTTATGGTTCCCATTCCTTATCTCATTATCTGCATTTATACATATGGCTGGGTGCTGCTATGTCCATTGCTCCAGTTCAAGCAATCTTTATATACAATAACAGAAAAGCACAACATCTTATATGCAATATTCACAGTAGCACTGTAATGTGCAAACCATTAAGCTATGGTAAGTGAAAATACATGGATGGTAATAAACAGTTATAAATAGGGATAACAAATGGCAATTCATATTTCAACAACCTGCTTGCTTTTTCTCACACCATATTGGCGACTGATCTAATCTGGCACCTGCTAACGTTCCAAAGAATGTTACTTACTGTACTTGAGCCAGAACTTGACTGGCTGAGTTTATCAAAACGGAATTTGAGGTTCGATCTTGGGGAATTCCTGCTCTTTATATCTGGGAAGGAAAAACAAATAGCACTGATCTGTTGATTTCCAATCATGGAAAGTAGGGATGCACCAAATCCACTATTTTGAAATTCGGGCAAACCCCCAAATCCTTCACAAAAGATTCGCCCGAATACTGAACCAAATCCTAATTTGCGTATGCAAATTAGGGGTGGGAAGGGGAAAACATTCTTTAGTTCCTTGTTTTGTGACAAAAAGTCACGTGATTTCCCTCCCCGCCCCTAATTTGCATACGCAAATTAGGATTCGGTTCGGCTGGGCATAAGGATTCGGCCGAATCCGAATCCTTCTGAAAAAGGCCGAATCCTGGCTGAATCCCGAACCAAATCCTGGATTCAGTGCATCCCTAATGGAAAGCCATTTAGCAGAGAGGCCACGATATGGATCTTGGGCTCAATGGCAGACAATAATTTTGGGAGGCACCATGGGACCGCAACAGTAGAAAGTGTTTTTTTCTCCCTCACTTGCATCTGACTTTTTCTTTGGGTCCCAAATACTAAACCAATCTTTCTGCCTTCAAAAGATCTCTTAAAACACATTTCTTTATAGAAGTTTACCCTCATCTAGCTTAGCATAGCCTCAGTGTGCACTATTTAATGCTTAAATGCAATTCTCTCACCTTGCTTACTTCTGATCTTGCTCATCCCTACACCTTGTATCATAACCCCTTCTCCTTTTAGAGTGTAAGCTCTTTTGGACTGGGCCCTCCTTACCTCTTGTATTGGTTATGGTATTTCTATGTGTTTTCATGTATGTTTAACACTCTTTGTTTTTTCTTCCTTTCTTTTGTGTTGCTTTGTATTACAACCCCTACTTATGGCACTTCCCATTGCAGTTAAAGAAAAAGCAAAGAGATCCTTTTACATTTTATTAACCAATTTAAACTAATTAAACAATGGGTCGATATGCTAGTATAGTATATCAATGACGCAGTAATACCTGTTGGACTCCTGCTCATGATTACAGGGGTAGTGGCAGCTTGGTTTTCGTTGCTGGGTGAGGGGCTGTAGGCAAAAACTTCCTGTTTGAAGGGTGATGCGGTCAGTGGTTGGCTGCCCTAAAGAAAATATAAAAGCAAACGTAAACCAAAGCTGAGTTTAAGTCCGATTTTGGCCAAACCAGTACATTAAAATAGGCAGCAGTCTTCCAAACATCACCTATGAAACTGTGCCTCTTCTTAGGAAAAAAAATCCAAGGCTACAGCAGGAGCAGTGGGCAAGATGAAGGTGGGACATGTATGTAGAAGCACTCTTTAATGATACCATTTAAAATTTGTTTTTTGCATAATGAAAGAAATTGTAATTCCCAGCATTTTGAACATTTTCAATGCTTTCTGATTTTTCTTATATAATGGCTGCTAATATTAGTTCTAGTTCTTAAAACAATGTGTGTGAAGCAAGTTGATAAACAGACCTGAAGGAGCACTGAATTCTGCTACATTATTGTAAGAGTCACAGCCAGCAGTGAGTATAGCAGTGATCCCGCTATCTGGGATCACTATGATCAATGCCTTTAGTCTTTTCAGTCTGCAGATAATTATTATTGCTATTCTAATTCATTTGTCAAGCACTAAACTGCTTTAAAACAGAAACAATAGCACTCAGCTGGACACTAGCATGAGCAAGCAAGACCTCATAGCCCGTCTTCTAGTAAAAGGTAGCAAAATTGTGGGAATTCACACATTCACATGCATGTATAAGAATTCAACATACCATGCTCTCATATTCTTCCATGGCTTCACTTTCCCCCGCTGTACTGCTAAAGCTGCTTGTACTGGATGAAGAACGGGAGATATTGGACTTTCCATTTTCTTTCAGTTTGCTGAAGGGCCTGGAATGCATAATATGTCACATAAAATAAATAAAAGACATAGCTTGTACAGAAGAACCACCAAGCCTCAGAATCATGCATTTTATTTGTATTAGAGAAAATGTCATTGTATTGAGTAAGATAACAATAGCCAGTGGACATGTAAGTGGAGTGTGGAAACAATAGGGCTCATTCATAAACACTGGGCAAATTTGCATCATGGCAACCAATCAAATGTTTGCTTTCATTATTCAACCTGCAGTTGGCTGAGAAAAGCCAGTCACTGATTTGTTGCTATAGGTTATTGCACAGATGCAAATTTGCCCACAGTTTATAAATGAGTCCTATTATGTTTTGTTAGTAGGCACATCCATAACTCCCTTCCTGATTGCCCAGGTCTCATATTATTGACATTTGTTTTATAGAAACATAGCAGAAATTATTGAAGGAGAGTTTATATACGACACTTCATTTTGGAATTTCTATTAACACAATTACAGTGGTGTGCAAAACTATTTGCCCCCTTCCTGATTTCTTTTGCATGTTTGTCACACAAAATGTTTCGGATCATCAAACACATTTAACTATTAGTCAAAGATAACACAAGTAAACACAAAATGCAGTTTTTAAATGAGGGTTTTTATTATTTATGAAGAAAAGAAATCCAAATCTACATTTTCATTTGTGAAAAAGTAATTGCCCCCTGAATCTAATAACTGGTTGGGCCACCCTTAGCAGCAATAACTGCAATCAAGCGTTTGCGATAACTTGCAACGAGTCTTTTACAGCGCTCTGGAGGAATTTTGGTCCACTCATCTTTGCAGAATTGTTGTAATTCAGCTTTATTTGAGGGTTTTCTAGCATGAACCACCTTTTTAAGGTCATCCCACATCTCAATAGGATTCAGGTCAGGACTTTGACTAGGCCACTCCAAAGTCTTCATTTTGTTTTTCTTCAGCCATTCAGAGGTGGATTTGCTGGTGTGTTTTGGGTCATTGTCCTGCTGCAGCACCCAAGATCGCTTCAGCTTGAGTTGACGAACAGATGGCCGGACATTCTCCTTCAGGATTTTTTGGTAGACAGTAGAATTCATGGTTCCATCTATCACAGCAAGTCTTCCAGGTCCTGAAGCAGCAAAACAACCCCAGACCATCACACTACCACCACCATATTTTACTGTTGGTATGATGTTCTTTTTCTGAAATGCTGTGTTACTTTTACGCCAGATGTAACGGGACGCGCACCTTCCAAAAAGTTTAACTTTTGTCTCGTCGGTCCACAAGGTATTTTCCCAAAAGTCTTTTCAATCATTGAGATGTCTTTTAGCAAAATTGAGACGAGCCTTAATGTTCTTTTTGCTTAAAAGTGGTTTGCGCCTTGGAAATCTGCCATGCAGGCCGTTTTTGCCCAGTCTCTTTCTTATGGTGGAGTCGTGAACACTGACCTTAATTGAGGCAAGTGAGGCCTGCAGTTCTTTAGATGTTGTCCTGGGGTCTTTTGTGGCCTCTCGGATGAGTTGTCTCTGCGCTCTTGGGTTAATTTTGGTCGGCCGGCCACTCCTGGGAAGGTTCACCACTGTTCCATGTTTTTGCCATTTGTGGATAATGGCTCTCACTGTGGTTTGCTGGAGTCCCAAAGCTTTAGAAATGGCTTTATAACCTTTGAAATTCAACTCAGGTGTGATAAACCCCAGTTAAGTTATTTTTTAACAAGGGGGGCAATCACTTTTTCACACAGACCCATGTAGATTTGGAGTTTTTTTTCTCCCTTAATAACATAAACCTTCATTTAAAAACTGCATTTTGTGTTCAATTATGTTATCTTTGACTAATAGTTAACGGTTTTTGATGAGCAGAAACATTTAAGTGTGACAAACATGCAAAAGAAAAAGAAATCAGGAAGGGGGCAAATAGTTTTGCACACCACTGTATGTGGGTAGCACCTGGGCCGATTCTATCTATATTGATATAGTAACATTTTATATTTTTGATAGCTGAAAAGTTTCCTGGGTATTTTCTTGCAGGAAACAAAATCCTCCTTGTTTTATGTTATTTTTAATAATTAAAAAGAGACTCCAATCATTAATGTAAATGAGAATTATTTCCTATTAACTATTCAAGTCATTGAATAAAATAGACATTTTTCTCTAATGTGAACTATGATTTTTTCTAATATAAGCTGAAATGAAGTTACATTGATTTTTTTTTACTGATGCACCTGTAGCAAAGGCTACTGACAGCAGATAAAATTGGTCAGTTGCAAATATCAATCTGTTTCATGACCTAATTTCAAGCTGTTTGGCACATGGTCTATTTTTATTCTACATATGAAAAGTAGGATGCGCCAAATCGCTTCACCACTTAGCATATTAACAAAGTATAGACTCGACATGTAGCAAATGTTCATTTATATAAGGAAACATAAACCATAGAGTGAATGCTGAATAAAACTAAAATCTTATTGGTATCCAAAGCATAATGAAATTAGGGATGCACCGAATCCAGGATTCGGTTCGGGATTCGGCCAAGATTCTGCCTTTTCCAGCAGGATTCGGATTCTGCCCGGCCGAACCGAATCCGAATCCTAATTTGCATATGCAAATTAGGGATGGGGAGGGAAATCACGTGACTTTTCATCACAAAACAAGGAAGTAAATTTTTCCCCCTTCCCACCCCTAATTTGCATATGCAAATTAGGGTTCGGATTCGGTTCGGTATTCGGCCAAATCTTTCACAAAGGATTCGAGGATTCGGCCGAATCCAAAATAGTGGATTCGGTGCATCCCTAAATGAAATGCCCTACATGTATCCTTACAGCCTAGTTGTGCTGCAAATTTTAGTGCAGGGTTGTCATACATGATGGAGCATTTACTGCAGGGATACCATACTTGAGGGAACATTTAGTACAGGTATGTCATACTTGATGGAACATTTTGTGCAGGGATGTCGTTCTTCATGAAAAGAGCAGAGATGCCATACTTGATGGAACATATAGTGCAGGGATGCCCTTATTGATGGAATCTTTAGTGCAAGGATGCCATACTTGATGGAAACTTTATTGCAGAAATGTCATACTTGATGGAACCTTTAGCACTGGGATGTCCTACTTTATGGAACTTTAAGTGCAGGGACACCATACTTGATGAAACCTTTAGTACAGGAATGTCTTTTTGGTGGAACCTTTAGTACAGGTATACCATACTTGATGTCCTCCAATTTATGTGGTGCCAACTCACAGCCTGAATGCCAGAAGTAACTGTTTACATCAGCAAGAGACCATGGAGTTTTGAATCCTTGCACTTGTACAACACACTGTATAACATTATATTTGACTTCTTGAATTCAAGAAATTGAAGGATTGAAGAACTAAATTACCTTTCTTTGTTGGGGCCTATCTCTGGGGAGCTGGGGTTAGACGAGGTTTCTGATTTTACATCCTGGGTGGTAGATCCAGAATCAGTGGTTTTCTGTGGGGTAGTGACACTGTCGCTGTAGGAGAGTAAAAGAAAATTATTGATTAGCAAACAACTAATAGCACAAAATGTTTTCTATATCATTCAGCATCATCCAGTCAATATGTAGTACAGTGAAAAAGTACAGTGAAAAATCAGCTCTTTTGCTTTGTATATCTTGCTTAAATTATTTATGGTTAGTTTCACAGTGGTAAACAATTTGGCAATAAAGTTCTATCAAAAAAGATTCCTGTTTGCAAATGCATCCTAAATTATCTTCTCACTAACACTCGTGTTTCATCCAACATGGATCCTCCTGTCAGTCTCAGTCTATCTCAAATCTTAGGGACTCTCATCCATAACACACTTCCCATTCAGCAGCCAATCACTTATTCACACATTGCCCAGAGCCTGACTTTGCTTGATTAGCCACAAATCTATATAAGGTAAGAAAAAGGTCATACGCAGAATTGCTGCAAAAATTCCAGGTGCTCTTTTATTCCACAATTTGCTTGATTAGCCATAACCCTCTTTAACAACGTAACAACAAGCTCCCTTGGGGAGGGATAACACTACTGAACAACTAGAAGACAAAGTGACATTAACCTTTGAGTAAATGTTTACTTCTGTTAATTTTTGTCTAAACAGACATGATTATAGTTAAGTATGGGCTCAAAGACTATGCTCACAAACTGTTAAGTATATCCTCTCAATTAATGGAAAGAGAATGAAACAAAAAAAGCTTATTTTACATTTATATTCCTGTTATATTATTATTATAGACTTCCCTTCCCAGTAATATTCGAATTATGAATCCTCCATAACTGGTAAACCTTTATCCAAGGTGTCTTTTTAACTATTTGTTTCCACAATGGAACTATTCGTCGCAGCATGAAAAATAATACTGCATTCCTCCCCATAGATCAAAATATTCAGGGTGCCCCAGTTTAATATATGACAAATCAGTCCTTATCTAAAACTAAAACTTTAATCGTGTTAAAGGGCATGTAAAGTCTAAAATAGAATAAGGCTAGAAATGCTGTATTTTGTATACTAAATATGATCATGAACTTACTGCACCACAAGCCTAGTCAAACAAATTATTTATGCTTTCAAAGTTGGTTACAGGGGGGGGTCACCATCCAGTAACTTTGTTAAACATCTTTGCAAGACTAAGACTGTGCACATGCTCAGTGTGGTCTGGGCTGCTTAGGATCAACATAAACAAAGCTGCTTGAGTTCTGCATGGCTGGGAAGTAAGGTGGGGGTTCCCCCTGCTGTTCATAGGTATGATTGTTTCCCTGCTTAGCAGTTAGGGACCATCTGACAATTCCTATCACAGCAGTAAATGAAGGGAGAATTTCACTGCATACAGTCAGGTTTTTTATAAAAACGGTACACATTTTTTAATTAAAGTATACTGGAGATAGGTTTCTTTTTCATTAAAGAAAGTAAAAATGGGATTTTATTTTTTTGCCTTTATATGCCCTTTAAGTAATAGACTAACATAATATAATGCAAATTCCCTTTTTTATAGGCTGACTTTCCCCCTTAATCTTTCATTAAATAGCAAAGCATTGGCGTTGACCTTCTGTAGATAAGTAAAAAAAGGGGCTTAAAAAAGCACAAATAATATGGCACCATTCCTGAAAAAACAATTCTTATACTGTAACACTTTGGTTTACCTTCGAGCCCGACTTTCTGTTGTTTCTGTTCCTGTGTGCAGACGAGGGAATAGACCGGATCTCCTTTTTATTGGGCTCTTAGACTGTGTCTTTGTGACAACAGCAGGAGGCTATAAAGTGAAATTATAGATTTTAGAAAAAAAGAATGCAAATAAATGGAATGATAACATATATAAACATGATATTCGGTAACAATCAACAATTAGATTTGAACAGTCACCTACAAGTTAGAAAACAAAAACAAAATCTGGTTGCTATGGACAACATGACTGGTGATATTTGTCTCCAATGATAATAAATACACCCATCAATGTAAGTGCAAGCAACTGATACAGGGCTCATTTACATTCAGAAACATACTTGAAACAAACCACCATTATATATCATTAAGTATTTTGTTGTGTGTAGCTAAATGACACATACTATACCCTTTTTATGAGCAGATATTGCCTTTATCTTTTCATAAGTATAAGCAATTTATCAGATATTTTTCTGAAAATCACATTTAGCTTCAGCTAGCAGTCTCATTACTGATGTGCAGCATTAAATATGGAACTGAATTATTATTTGCTCCATCTGTGGTTTTTCACTCAATAGCTGTCAATGATAGGCAATGATATAATATTGTCTGCTGTCTAAATGTCCAAGGCATTGAGAAATACTCTTTTTATTTTGCTAAATATAATTATTTAGACATTTTCTCCAATCACCAGATGAAAACAAAGCAGATTACTTCAGCTTTGCTTACCGAGAAGGTGGTTTTGGTGATTTCGGCACTTGTATGAACGATTCCTCCACTGAGGCTTCCGGAGATCCCGGCAGACTGGTGTTTCTTCTGACTTCCCACCATAGTTTCCATGGAATGGCTACGAACTCGTATTGCTCTCTAAAAAAAAAAAAAAAAATTGATATCAATAGATTACCAAGAAGAACTGTACTTTTTTACACCTTTTCATTTTCATAAAGAAGTTAGGGTTTATAGAGGCAATGATATTTGTAGAACTGGCCACCCCACAGGGAAATCAATAACCGCCTATCTCCAGAACCTTCAGCATTCAAGACCTGCCTGGTTGGTTTAATAAGAAAGTCAGATACAGGCTGAATTTTCAAACTGGAGTAACAAAACAAAACATTAAAAGATGTCTGACATGTCTTCCCCATTACACTGACTGACCCAACTCACTGTCACCTCCCAAGCCAGAAAGTTTTTACTTTGCCTGCCGTACAACATATGCACTATCTTTCCTGGCCTTTGAAAAAAGATGGGATTAAATCTACAGTTGCTTTTTACTTAAAAAAAACACAAAATACCCACTCACAAACAAATGAAGACAAAAGTTAACATATCCAGTCATATGAAAAATTTGGGAACCCCTCTCAGCCTGCATAATAATTTGCTCAACTTTTAACAAAAAAGATAACAGATTTCCCAGAAACATCTGAGTACTGGGGTGTTTTCTGAAAAATAGATTTTTAGTGAAGCAGTATTCAGTTGTATGAAATTAAATCAAATGTGAAAAACTGGCTGTGCAAACATTTGGGGGGTACCCTTATAATTCTGCTAATTTAAATGCAGTAACTGCTCAATACTGATTACTGGCAACACCAAATTGGTTGGATTGGCTCGTTACGCCTTGAACTTTATAGGCAGGTGTGTCCAATCATGAGAAAAGGTATTTAAGGCATCCAATTGCAAGTTGTGCTTCTGTTTGACTCTCCTCTGAAGAGTGACAACATGGGACCCTCAAAGCAACTCTCAAAATATCTGAAAACAAAGATTGTTCAGTATCATGGTTTAGGGAAAGGCTACAAAAAACTCAGAGGTTTAGGGCTCTTACACATGAGCGTTTTTACCTGCGCCATGCTGCATATTTCCTGCGTTCGGCGCCTACACGCGCCTGTGTGAGTACAGCCTCATTTGAAATAATGAAATGCGTCTATTCCTGCGCTCCCCTGCGGCTGAACGCCGAAAAATGGAACGCAGGGGAGCGCAGGTAAAAACGATCATGTGTAAGAGCCCTTAAACTGTCAGTTTCGGCTGTAAGGAATGTAATCAGGAAATGGAAGGCCACAGGCACAGTTGCTGTAAAACCCACGTCTGGCAGGCCAAGAAAAATACAGACAACCAAAAGATCACCTCCAAAGACCTACAAGAACATCTTGCTGCAGATGGTGTATCTGTACATCGTTCTACAATTCAGCGCAATTTGCACAAAGAACATCTGTATGGCAGGGTGATGAGAAAGAAGCCCTTTCTGCACTCACGCCACAAACAGAGTCGCTTGATGTATGCAAAGGCTCATTTAGACAAGCCACAATCATTTTGGAACAAAGTGCTTTGGACTAATGAGACAAAAATTTAGTTATTTGGTCATAACAAAAATCGGTTTGCATGGCGGAAGAAGAAAACCGAATTCACCTGCTACCTACTCTCAAATTTGGTGGAGGTTCCATCATGCTGTTGGGCTGTGTGGCTAGTTCAGGGACTGGGGCCCTTGTTAAAGTCGAGGGTCGGATGAATTCAAACCAATATCAACAAATTCTTCAGGATAATGTTCAAGCATCAGTCACAAAGTTGAAGTTACACAGGGGTTGGATATTCCAATAAGACAAACACACTTTGAAATCTACAAAGGCATTTATGCAGAGGGAGAAGTACAATATTCTGGAATGGCCGTCACAGTCCCCCGACTTGAATATCATCGAAAATCTATGGGATGATTTGAAGCAGGCTGTCCATGCTCAGCAGCCATTACATTAAATTGAACTAGAGAGATTTTGTATGGACGATTGGTCAAAAATACCGCCATCCAGAATCCAGACACTCATAAAAGTCTATACGAGGCTGTTACATTTGCAAAAGGAGGCTCAACTAAGTAGTGATGTAATATCTCTGTTGTGGTGCCCAAATGTATGCACCTGTCTAATTATGTTATGATGCATATTGCATATTTTCTGTTAGTCCAATAAACTTTATGTCACTGCTGAAATATTACTGTTTCCATAAGGCATGCTATATATTAAAAGATAGTTGCTACTTTGAAAGCTCAGCCAATTATAAACAAAACTCCAAAGAATTTAGAGGGGTTCCCAAACTTTTTCATATGACTGTAAATGTTAAATGAGCCTTTCTGGTAAAGGAACATTTTCCTGGGAGATACATTTTATTTACAGGTATAGGATCCATTAGCCAGAAACCTGTTATCCAGAAAGCAGCATTTTAATAAAATATTTTTGATTTTTAAAAATGATTTCCTTTTTCTCTTTAATAATAAAACAGTGTCTCGCACTTCATCCTAACTATGATATAATTAATCCTTATGGGAAGCAAAACATCCTAAATGGTTTATTTCATGTTTAAATTATTTTTTTTTTAGCAGACTTAAGGTGTGCAGATCCAAATTACAGAAAGACACCTTATCCTGACTAAACCCCAAGTCCTTAGCATTCTGGATAACAGGCCCCTTGTAAGGGGGGCCCTGGAACCAATTTTTTTTTTAGAAAAATTTGCGGGCCCAATTTTTTTTAACTTGTAAGGGGGCCCTGGCACAAATGTTTTTCTTTTTAAATATTCTTTGGGGCACCAATTTTTTTAGCTTGTAAGGGGGGCCCTGGAAACAATGTTTTTTAAAAAAAATATTCTTTGGGGCACCAATGCTTTTTTAAAAAAACTTATACTTATAAAAAACTTAACTTATAAGGGGGCCCTGACCATCAATAGCTTTTTATAACTTGTATGTGTGGGGGGTTACTTATTTAGAGCTGATTTCTGTGCGGTCTTTTAACTGTGATGAGGGGTGGGCGCCAGGGTGGGCGTGGCCAGGGGGCACCAAAAATTCTGTTGTACTGGGCCCCGTGATTTCTAATGGTGGCCCTGTGTAGAACTTCTGCCATACAGCAAGAGAAGACTGCAGCTGATTTGCCAGAAATGACATAGAAACAATCACTAGGAAATACTAGGAGATTTAATGTTCCTGCGTGACTTTATCAGTACATTAAGAAAATACATTTTACCCAAACAACACTTATTTATTTATTTATTTATATTTATGTAATAATATGAATTGTTTTCCTATATAAAAACTTTTTTTTCTAGCTGTGAATTTCACTGTGATATGCATTTTCCTTTATGGACAGGATGATTTTTTTGTTTTTCATATTTATAATAAAGCATTTGGCATCTGATAATATGAAAATATAGTTCAATGACTTGTGTTCCCTAATGAATGCGGACTTTGGGGTCATTGCCTTTTTACAACCCAATTGTTGTTAATGAAAGTTGCCCTAAAAGTAAAAAAGTGATTCTAAGCAATTAGGCAGAAAAACATTTAGTTCTCTTCTCTATTACCAGTCAAACACCCCAGCAGATGGCTATGCCAACCACGATGTGCCAAAATAACACCATCTACCCAGTGCTTAAATGCTAGAAAACTAACATAAACTAAAATACTGCAAATAGAAGATGGATGCTCTTTAATTAACCAATGTACAGCTGTTTCTACCCACATGTCAGTCCTGGCACTATTCCCAGTATCAGAGCAAACCATCTGGTTTGGAATAAGAAAGGACTAGGTATAAGTATGTACTGTAGTTCCAATGTATTTATATATGTGTGTGGCACACTTATTCTTAGACACAACAAGTTCACCACAAGCACTTTTGACAAATGAAAAGATCATTCAACTTTGCATAAGTGAAGCAAAAATATTGTGAATCTAAGAATGTGGTTACAGAAAGTCTTGCACCAGAATGTTGGCTGAACTTCTCTTGAAATAGTACATCTAAAGATTTAGCAGAGAACACAAAATACGAGGGCTCATTTACGGTAAAGAAAGCACAAGTGCAAAGAATTATATAGTGTGCGCTTAAAGGAGAATTAAAGCTTGAAGAACTAGGCTAGAAATATTTTTTACATTATGTTTTGGGGTTTTGTACCAGCCAACAGCAATGACAGCCCTTTAGCAGTGAAGATTTGTGCCCCAAAAAAATACTAGTAGCTCCCTTTTCTTCTCTTTTGCCGATTCACTGCACATGCTCTGTGCTGCTGTCAGTTGCCTGAGCTTAGGGACCGACTCACAATATACTGTATATATAGAATAAAAACAATTATGATCCAAAGAACATAAACCAGGGCAATTTACTTTAGAATTAATGAGCCCTGTATCAGCTACTGTGTAAAATTCATGTTCTGCTTAATTATTAGCACTAAGCTTAGATTCTCAACAGCTGCCAAGACTACACTAAGCTTGTGAGTGTCACTGATAATCTAAAAATGGTTTAACAGAATCAAAGATGGCAATCTCCTGTGCACAACTTTCAAGGCTTGGGTTTTTATTGTTATAGGGCTGCTGAACATCTAGACTGGTGCAATTAGTTTGGCAATTTATATAAAATAAGATGACTTGTACCTAGTTATTCCACACTAACATAATTTTGAGCAGCATAGCTTTAGAATATTTCCTGTGAATTATATGTGTGACAGATTCAAGAAGAGCTTATTATGACCTCAGTGCCAAGAGTAAATATAAAATAGTTGATACCAATAGTAGAAGAGGAGTCGATGGTGGAGCTCTCCCCACTCCTTCCTTTCTCCCTCGTCCACCGCAGCTATCGCGGGATCTCGGTAACTTTCAACCGAGTACTTGAATGCATACAAGAAGATATCCGCTGGCAGCGCAGGTGGACATATCCACGGGAGGCGGTAGGATTAATATGAATAAGCGGCTTTATTTAAATATACACAGTGGTATATAAAGAGTGGGAGTGCAAAGAACTAACGTGTTTCGTGCCCCAAACACTGGGCACTTCCTCAGAGCTCAGTGTTTGGGGCACGAAACGCGTTGGTTCTTCGCACTCCCACTCTTTATATACCACTGTGTATGTTTAAATAAAGCCGCTTATTCATATTAATCCTACCGCCTCCCGTGGATATGTCCACCTGCGCTGCCAGCGGAAATCTTTTTGTATGCATAAAATATATGATGTAGGTAGTAGTAGATCTGTGGATTACTTTTATTAAGTATCCACTTTTATGAACAGGGTTGGATTGGCCCACTGGGATACCAGGAGAAATCTTGGATGGCACCAGTCCTGATGAACCTTTCTGTCCAGGCTCTAGTCCTGATTGGTCCAATACTTTAGTTTTACTTAAAGGGATACTGTCATGGGAAAAAAAAATTTCCAAAATGAATCAGTTAATAGTGCTGCTCCAGCAGAATTCTGCACTGAAATCCATTTCTCAAAAGAGCAAACAGATTTTTTTATATTCAATTTTGAAATCTGACATGGGGCTAGACATATTGTCAATTTCCCAGCTGCCCCAAGTCATGTGACTTGTGCCTGCACTTTAAAAGAGAAATGCTTTCTGGTTACAAAAAAAGAAAAAAAAAAGAAGAAATATTGTTAAAACCAGGCTGGCAGGAGGTACAAGAAAAACCCAGTTATAACAGAAGTTGCTAGTGGCTTGGTGGTAGGCAATGTCATCTTGGTTGGTGGGCCCTTGCGGTCAGGTTCTCTGGTGGGCATTATTTACCCCTGCCCAATTCTGGCTATTAACACATATCACCTTACAATATCCTGATTTATGTTAAACTAAATTTAGACACTATCACAAACAGTATGTTATTTATCTCAACTGCCAAAGGTTCCTACTTGCCTTTACTCCATAACACAGTTATCGTTAACATTTAAAGTTTAACTATCATAGGCAACTATCCTAACTCTGTGTGTTGACTGATATCTCCAGGCACGCTTCGACCAACTCAAATATATGAGAGATGCAGAAAGTGTAGTTCAGTATTATCTGAGGTTGCCTGGCTGGGCCTCAGCTAAATGGACAATATACACATATATATATATATATATATATATATATATATATATATATATATATATATATATATATATATATATATATATATATATATATATATATATATATATATATATATATATATAGAAAGGTGGGTGCAAGCTGCACACCTTAAAATGCACAAAAAATACCTGGGTGCTCTGGTTAGAGAATAAACAGAAAAAGCACGTAGTACCGGCACTCCCAGGGTTTGCATAAAAAACTCAAATGTTCGATATGTTGAAATAAGTGAAAAAGGTTTATTAAATCCGACGTTTCGGTTCCTCACAGGAACCTTTCTCAAGGACAAGAGGAACCGAAACGTTGGATTTAATAAACCTTTTTCACTTATTTCAACATATTGAACATTTGAGTTTTTTATGCAAACCCTGGGAGTGCCGGTACTACGTGCTTTTTCTATATATATATATCTATATCTCTATATATATATCTCTATATATATATATATATATATATATATATATATATATATATATATATATATATATATATATCTCAAACAATTGCTCTTTCTGGTTTATAAATATAAAACATTGCATACAAAACCAGAAAAAGGTAGCATACTGAAAATATATTTATGTACATTTTTAACCATGTCTAACTGAAGTCAATCGTTAAGGATTTACCTTTTTTCCATCTGTAATTGCCATAGATAACAGTGCCATTCAAGGCTAGAGAGGAAAGTACTTGTAACCTTGAGTGAGTCATCTTATCTTTCAGCATCTCAGCAAATAACATATCAGGTGTGCAAGGTCTGAGCGCTAGAGTCTATAAATTGTACTGCCTGCAGCTAGTAATGATTGTCTTATACTAAACTATGCTCAACTCTTCATGGAACATACATTCCCTTAGTGATGCACCTCATTATTGCGAGGAAATTGCTCATCCATTTCACTGTAATAATCCCTTAACAATTTGTCGCTTGCCCTTTTTGCTTAGCAACATTTAGGAATCCTAACTTTCCCATTCAAGGTGTTATTTTAAAACAATATATAATTTCCTGCAGTTTTATAAAAAAGTAAGGAGTCTGCAAGAAAAGTATTTATTTTTTAACTATCATTGGTAGTTTTATTTTATAAACCCAATTTGCCCGCCATTTGCAGGCATTTAGTTGACAATAAATAGGATACCCACTATTAATTTTCTGCTGACTAAAGAGATATAGAACCTGATATAGACCATTGGGATCACTAGATCATTATCCAACTATCTTTTGTACTTACCTTAAATGACTCCAGGAATCCACCGTGAGCACCGTTTTCCAACTTGTCTTCCTCTGGGCCCAGGCCTAGCATCGCTTGTGTATGTACATGAAGGTCATCATGAAGGTTGTCCAAGAGTGCTGCCCTTGTCCGATCCTACCATTGAGTAGGAAGAAAGGTGTTTTGATAAAGGTGTTTGATAGACTTTTAGCAATCAAAACACTGAACATGTTAAGCAATGCTAGATATATCGATATAGCACACTAATGTATTTTTTTAAGACTTGTATAAAATATTTTTATATTTTAGAAACTGCAATAGCTACCAACCGACATAAATGAACAGAATCTACAGCTTTTATCGATCCTCTTGTTTACCTCGAGCTTAGCAAACTTGTCCGACTTGCAGCATGCGTGCTCTGCATTAATGAGCTTGGTCAGCAGAAATTCACGGAACTCTGAATTCTGGAAAACAGAATATAAATACTCTATATAGTAAACTGTGGGGGAGGACCTTCAGCTGTTCCTTTATGATACTCATAATTTAAATAAAACAGATAAGGTGACAGTTTTGAAAAACCCATATTTGATCAGTGCCATTATGATGGAGCCCTAAAATGCAGATTAGTCAGGCACTTTAGTTTTGAATAGGCTGATGGTGTGGCTAGCCTGAAGGCTAAACAGGGTTATATTTGGAAGTATCTTGGATACTCCTGTAACTACTAGTATGTTCAGGGTCTGAATGGGCCTGCTCCCCATCTTGCTTGCACTCCTTCCTGAACCCCCTCAACTCAATTGCAGCCACATGAAAAATAATGCGCACAAAGAAGGGGGACCTGCGGCTGGGTGGCCCCTGATGTGGTAGCCCCGGTGGTTCCAAACCCTTCCAGGCCAAGCACTTCTTGTTGCCCATGACTGCTTCCTAACTGTGCCCCACTTTATAGATGCATGCTGGCCCCACCCCACACCCTCCGTGACGTCAGAGTCGGGGGTAGGTCGGGCGCGGATATATAAGAACAGATCTTTCCATAATTTGGATCTTCGTGCCTTAATAAAAAATCATTTAAACAATCAATAAACCAAAAAGGATTGTTTTGCCTCCAATAAGGATTAAGTATATCTTAGTTTTGATTAAATACAATGTGCTGTTTTATTATTACAGAGAGAAAAAAGGAGTTGGGGGACTACCTTCCCGTAATTTGGAGCTTTCTGAATAACGGGTTTCAAGACAACAGACTGCATACCTGCACATAAAAAAATGGGTATGCTGTGCAAAGCATGTTTTACTTTACAGTAGCATTTTCTTTCCTGTGATTTGAATATATAAGAGTAGTTATTATATTGCTTTTACAATAGTAAGTAGTTATTCAGATCTGATCTGATTTGATCTGGCCAAGAGAATGTTTTCACTGGGTACCGGTTGGCATCAGCCCCCTCATTTCAAAGAGGATACAAACCGGCACACAAGAGCCTACACCCTAATAAAAAGGGAAAATGTTACGCTTTCACTAAATAAAGAAATTGTATTTCTACGGCCTGCCAGCAGAGGGAAGCATAAGTATACCTGAACAGGAGAGAAAAAACCAAAGCAGCTCAGCCATGGAACCAGCAGATACCAAGATGTTATAAAATGCAAAATAATAGAAACAAAACCTATTTATATAGCTTACATGTATTCATCTTCATGCACAGTATGCACCTTTTGTACAACTCTGCATCCATGTTGTATTTCTCTCTTTTTTCAGATCATCTGGGAGCATAATTATTATTATGATGGAAGTGGGAAGCATTCGCTCTATAGCAGACTAGATATGAGGTTTCATGCAGAAGTTTTCTGCATCTCAAGCAATTAACTGTGCTTACCTGTACCTACCAATACCACCTAAACCCACCTTGTGGGACCCCAAATTGCTTATGCACATTGAATGAACCTGCTACCTTTCCTGATTCAGCATTCTGTTAAAGGGCCCCAATCAGCACTTTACACTTTGATTGTATTCTGTTAGCACATTAGAAAGTGATGTGCAGCCAGGATGCTGGAACCTGTAGTTCTTCAATATCTTGAGGGTTACAGGTTGCTTATTATGCCTGGCACTAACAATACGGTGATTTGTAGAAGCACAAAAACCCTTAGCAAAGTGAATTGTTGATTAGTAACTGAGAAAGAATTAATGAACAAACAAGAGCCCATTTCTAATCTAATTAACTTCTAGGATAGGCTCAGTTTAGTCTTGCAGTTTAAAATTCGATCTCTTCTATTGTATTGGAAAATGGGAATAGGCCAAAAATGGCTGGTGTTTAGATCCTTGTTGGTTTATGGACAATGCATTTCATACCTAAAATGTTTTTTCTGCATCTCTCAACTACATCTTACACAATGGAGTAAAATGACTTCTATCAATTTCTTTCAAGCAACTTTTTATTTTATTTTAAGTCAATACAGGGCAGTGACTCTGTGTCTTTGGGACTCAGTAAGCATGGTGCCACTGGATTAAAGGTAATTATGGAATCATTTTTTTTGGCATGTGCAGTGGTATAACTAGATGTTACTAGGCCCCACAGCAGATTCAATGAAGGCCCCAAAATATTATTAGTTGGTCGATCCTACCAAGATATATTAAAAATGCTCATTAAATAGGGCCTCGTTGGGCCCCCCTGAAACCGCAGGGTCTTCCTCTGTAGTTACACCCCCTGTGCTAGTGTTATAGCTTTGATGGAAGGAAAACTCCAATCATTATCCACTGGAGTGCACCAGACCTGATTCAGCCTGGCAAGGTTTGTATGACAAGCATACATGATCATAGTATGTGCCAGGTAGGACTTTTAAAGGGCAATAAACCACCCTACCCTTTTTGAATCAGTTTCCCCCTGCCCCACCCCAATCTGAGTTACTAGCAGGTAAGAATATGAATATGCCCCCATACCTAGTCTGTCAATACAAAGCAGCAAAGCATGGTTGGCGCTACTTTCAGTGCCCAGGCTCCCTGGTGTTAAATGCCAATGGAGGGGCACCAGTATGTTAAATTGGCCCTGGACTTTTGCACCTGGGTGAGATAAGCAATATGCTAGTACTTGCTGCAACCACAACCTGGGGTGCTTTGGTGTATTTAGAAAATATATATGGGAATTATTTACTTTAAGTCCTGCTGAATTTTTCAGTATTAATACAGGAGGGCCTAAGGGAAATAATTTCCTCTAGGGCTCCTAAAGGGGAATTACACCCTTAATGTGACAAAACAAAAATTAGCAGCAAATGTGACAAACTGCCACTATGTTGTAAGGGACACGTGTTTAAAACTAGCATTGAGTACAAGATGTACCACTGACACTCCTGACAAGCCCAGTGCTACTACAAGAAAAAAGGAAAATAATGAAGACATTTGGTATTCAAATTCCTCTCCAGTTTCTTTGATCTCTCCAGGTATCTAAACTGACGTGCTGACGCATTTCTGACAGCTTAGGGAAAACCATGACTAATGTTTTGACTGAGAAAATCTGTCAGTCGTTTTTCTATCCAAACGATAACCTGCTCCCTACAGAGTTCCCCAGAAAGGAGCCGATAATTGTGTTAATTTCATTGCGTCACGGCCCTTTCTGATTTCTGAGTCACTAGCAGGCATCTCAGCGCTCTCTATGACAGCTATTATACCAAATAGGGATAAAATACTGCTTTTTCAATAAAATCCTGTCAAAGGACAAATCTGCGGTCAGTTTTCCCCTAAGCGCTTATCAGTAGATAGCACTGCTAGATGCCCTATAATCACTTTAACCAAACAATGTGCTTCTTGCAGAAAAAGGAAAGGAACCAGCGAGACACAAAAGCGCACACTTTGGGAAATATTTAATTAAAAGAAAGCAAAAATAACTATTACTGTAACAGCGTGAATTCATAACATACACCTTTCTTAAAAACTCAATTTTCTCTTTAGCAATAATGTCAGTGTCTAATGTTGCATTTAGTGCATAAATCAAACCTGGAATTTAAATAAAAAAATAATTCTTATAAAAATTGCAACTTCTGAGCAACCTAATCTCAAGGTAATATTGATTTTAACGTTGAGTACAATGTTTTCATAGTACGGTCTAGTGTCCATTCTACATCTGCCCTTGGAATAGTCACTCTTACACTAACACCACATTGAAACCATACAATGACAAGGGTATTTCACAAAGACAAGGTTTCATGTTTCATGTTACTCACTTTTTGAAATACTGGGGGATTTGGCAGTGGAGGCCCAAATGATGGCACATCTTCTCTGGCAGTCACAGATATCTAACAAAAACAAAAAATGTCTCACTTGCAAATCTAAAATTTACATCTGACATAAACCTCAGGAAGGATCTTCATGTATCCTCCCATCACTGATATCCTGCTGATACATAGTTACATAGTCAATGATGTTAACAAATACACATTCCTCAAGCTCAGCTTTTTGTCCAAATAAACCCTGAGTAACTTTTAGTTTAGTAGGAGAAAGACAAACTCCAATTTCATTGAGAGCCTGAAAATTCCTTCTATGCTTTGTCTACATTTTACAATTTTTTAGGCCACCAGAAAGAAAGAACCAAGATGGAGGAAAGAGAACCCACTGCAACTGGATCTCAGTGTGGCTCAGTAAACATTCCCAAATCATTTAATGCTGTGGATCGCTGTACCACCTAATGCTGCTGATCACTTTATTACCTAATGCTGTGGATCACTGTACCACCTAATGCTGTGGATCACTTTACCGCCTCTTGCTGCGGATCACTATACCACCTAAAGCTGTGGATCACTTTACCACCTAATGCTGTGGATCACTGTACCACTTGTACCACTTAAATTGATCGATTTTTTTGGGCAAAACCCTCCGAAAAAAACTCCAACATCATGAAGCCTATTAACATCTTCAAATGGTTCAACGAACCTCTGCTATCTACATGACCTAGACAGGTTTTAGATGGTGTATTTTCAGATTCAACTATTTCCAGGGTCAGGGTAAAATAAATCTTGAATAATTTGAGTTTTTTTTTAAAAAAAAAAAAAACACTAAAAATTTTATTTTTTTTTAATCTGAATATGTGAGTTTTCACCAAAAAAATAACCTCAAAAACACAATTTTTTGCTGAAAGTCTGGTATCATTTCAAGCAGGGCCTTACTGCCCTTATTTTATGGATGCACCAATACAAGGTCTGTCTTTGGTCAGCAGGCTTACTAATAGGTTTCAGCCTTTTTGCTGCTGGAACACATCAGCTGGTACACAATATACTGTATATCATCTCTCACTAGAATTGCCTTTTTTATGGCGAAAAAGGGCAGAGGGCAGGCTGGTAATGTAGGGGTGCGGGCTGGTGACGTAGGGGGTGGCCCCGTGAAGTCTGGGGCTGGATGGGTGACATGGGGAGGTGGGCAGGTTAAGTCAGGGGTGGGACTGATGACGTGGCAATCAGCGATTGGCTGATCGCCATGTCATTTACTTAAATGTCCAAATTAGGAAATCCGGACAGGAACTTTTCACCCAGGCAGCCCCTGGCAACCTTATATCTCACACTTGAAATTCATACTAGAGCTTTGCCTGATGCTAGCTGAGAATCATGCAAGTTGTAGAGGACCAAGTCAGCTACCAGGCCAAGGGATCAAAAGTCTGTGCTTATTGTCAATACTGGGGTCTCCCCTCCTACACTAGATTAATATTTATTCTCATTAAAAAATATATAAATGTAAAAAGCTGGGAGTGGGCAAAGGGACTATGTGGCTCACACCCCAAACATAATGGTTTGGCACAGCTTATACACATTTACAGGCTACTGCCATATCCTTCATAAAGCAATACATTTCTCCTGACATTCCTATCGCAGGCTTTTGCCTAGTGACAATCACATGGGCAAACGGCCTCCTTTTCATAATATTTGCATTAGAATATTGTCAGGATAAGCCAGCTGCTTTCGTGAACAATTAACAGCTTTACAGGAGCCAATGTGTCCTTTACAGGACGCCTCACCAAGCAGCACATATTGTATTTATCCATTCAAACTGGCAAATGAAGCTGAATTACTACCTCTTATAAGTTTGTTTAAAACTGTAAGTTCCCTCTTATCAGCTGGAGTTTATTGTTTTATTGCAGAAGAGCTTGTTTGCCAACACCCACTGGTGCTGGCTGTACATAGCCATGTTCCTTCATTATGGGCAGCCATCAATACGGATTATTTCTACATGCTGGTTGCAGGAAACAAGGCACAATGATCACAGGAAGGGACAAGAGCAATTTACACAAGGGCTTGTACAACAAATTGAATTGTATTTCAGTTGTAACAGTAATGTTGTTTTATTTAACTTGAATACTATCTGGGTTTGTTAAAATTCACCTAATGATTGTTTCCCATCTGTAATTTTTTTCAAAGATAAATTTAAAAAATGAGTAACAAGCAAATGACAGTTTATATATCAGTTTAAATGGGCAATTCACCTTTAACTTTTAGTATGCGATAGAATGGCTGATTCTTACCAACTTTTCAAATGGTCTTCACTTTTTATAGCTTACAGTTTTCTAATTATTTCTTCTTTAGTCTTCTGACTCCAGCAGCCAAAAACTATTGTACTGCAAGGCTACAATTATACTGTTATTGCTAAGGATGCACCAAATCCACTATTTTGGATTCGCCGAACCCATGAATCCTTCACGAACGATTCAGCCAAATACTGAACCAAATCCTAATTTGCATAGGGGGAAGGGAAAAACATTTTTTACTTCCTTGTTTTGTGACAAAAAGTCACACAATTTATCTCCCCGCCCCTAATTTGAATATGCAAACTAAGATTGTGATTTGGTTTGGCCGGGCAGAAGGATCCTGCCGAATCTGAATCCTGCTGAAAAAACCCGAATCCGGGACGAATCCCGAACCGAATACTGGATTCGGTGCATCCCTAGTTATTGCTACTTTTTATTAGGTATCTTTCTATTCAGACCCTCTCCTACTGATATTCCAGCCTCTCATTCAAACCTCTGCCTAGTTGCTAGGGTAATTCAGACCCTAGTAACCAGATACCTGCATAGCCACTGAACAAACACGTTAAATAATTAAAAAATCACTGAAAATAAAAAGACTAATTTATGAAGGTTCGAGTTGTTTTTTTCACAAAAATTCGAGTTGTATTTTTTTGTCAAAAAGATTTTCAGGTTAAAAAAAACTAGAATATTTGAGATTTATTATACCTCAACCCTGGAAATAGCTCAAATCCCAAAATACACCATTTAAAACCTGTCGAGGTCATGTAGAAGTCAATGGCAGAGGTCCCTTTAACTATTTGAAGAGGTTAACAGCCTGCTTGACGTTTGAGTTTTTTTTCAGAGGGTTTTGGGTAAAAACTGGAATAAAGAACTTCGATCAATTCGTGTTTTTTTCCTTCGAAAACTCGATCATTCGGGTTGCAGGACTCAAACTCACAGAATCTGGTTTTTCGATCCGAATAAGATACCATTTGAGTTTTGACGTCATTCGAGGAAAACAAAAACAAAAAATTCTAACATTCGAACTTTGATAAATCAGCCTCTAAAAGTTGACTGGAAGGAGAACAAAAATATATCTTTTTATTTTAAGAAGTCAAAACTTTGTAGTCACCATTTTTAAAAAAATAAATAAATAATAATGTGTCCACTCTGGTCAACAGTCTTAGTAAAGAGAAATGCAAGCCTTACCTTATACGTTGTGATATCGGTGTCTGGGTTTTCAACTTGCACAACAATGTAAGCATGCAGAAAGTTAGATGCAATCATGTCTGGCACGAAAGGGGTGTTTTCCTCTTGAAAGATAATAGCCACAATATCATTACCAATGTGTCTTTTCCGTTGCAGCTACAATTACATGAGAGATTGAGATTAATATCAAAGCCCATTACTTACCCGCAAACACTTGATGGAACACAGTACTGTCATTTGTAATGTTCTAGCCCTAAAACTAGATGATGCACATTATGTACTGTACATCTTGATCCATTAACAGTTTTAATAGTTTCTGCTTATTAAAATGTTGATGCTAACATTGTCTCATTGTCATCATTTTCAATGGTAATTACTGTTCATCAGCCTTTTCCAGTTTGTGTATTTTTATGCATTTTCTAGTCATCTTAATAGGGACTTTAATACACACAGAGAAGCATACAAAAATGAAGTGCCAACATATACGTATATACTATATATCAAATCATGCTTAAAGGAGAAGGAAAGGTTAAAAATAAGTAAGCCTTATCAGAAAGGTCCACCTAAATATACCAGTAAACCCTCAAAGTA